>CM062818.1:542111940-543311940 GCA_031772625.1 Pinus tabuliformis
GATAATCTATTCAGCAGCATTTCATTTTAGAATGCCAGGCATTCAAAGACAATATGCAAGATATACAGATACCCTAGCCACTAGTTCTTGAGATAATCTCTTTAGCTATGGGTTTGTTAAAAAACTGAAGCATTTATTGTGAAACTTCACATAAAAAAACAAGAAATATATCAAGCAAATAAAAAAACAATATATCACATAAACTATCTTTAACCTAATAAACATTAAAATAATTTCTTAATCTAATAATCAATTACGAAGAGCGAAGGGAAATGAAAGGAAGACTACAATCCAGATAAAAACCCAAAAACAAGTGTCTGAAGCAACTCACGCGTCTTGTGTGACCCTACGGCACGCGGTCTCTCTGACGCTTCCTCCCGCTATGGAACAAAACTGATTATGTATTAAAGACCTAACGTAGCGGTCTGGTTTCTGTAATTCGTCATCAAACAGATGTCACATATTCTCATTCACTTTCATTGAAATTTTCTGTAATTCCTTTTCAAACATGTCACATATTATCATCTTCTTTCATCGAAATTACATATACTAGTACAAACATGGCCTTACAAACCCTGGGAAGTTGTAAAAATATAAAAAAATTAATTGTAATGTTCCATATAGCTAGTTTGATCGATGTAGGACTGTAATGAATTGTCAATCTAAGCCTGTGATTGGTTTGAGTTCTATTTCTGCCGCTAAATACTCAGAGAAAGTCAATATATGCCCTGAAAAGTTTGTATCAGGCATTATTTGACACCTTCGTATTTTACTATGTTCCTTGCTCGGATTCGATCCCCAAGCTCTCCACGGGTCATGTTGTGTCATGTTATCAGTACATACCATCGTGAGCTCTAGACGGGTCATGTTGTGTCATGTTATCAGTACATACCATCGTGACGTTGCATTTTAGTGCTCAATATATTACATTTTGTAGCCTCGCATCTCTTACCTCTAGGTCATTCTGAGGAGAAGAATTCAACGAATCACGCTCCTACGATGTCAGAACTCCATGCTAGAGCCTACTAGCTTCTCACATTATTGATCATTGACTTTAAAACTATGAATGGATAACGCTGCCCCAAAGTCAAAACTCCATGCCAGAGTCTACTAGCTTATTTTCTTTAGCAAGCAATCGACTGTAAAATTATGCAGGTCGCTCACCGAGTCACCAGACTAAAGCTGGAGCCTGCTAAATAATATTTATTTTCGATGGTGGGTCGTAAGGTTTAGTGGGATGTGATGAAATTTACTCCGTGGCTTATGCTATGTTATGTAGTATTAAGGTTGCTTATAATTGTGATGTCTATCTTTTATAAATGGGTCGTGTGTAGCGAACAATATGTGTATGTATCATATCATTAACATAACATAAAAAAAATTCACATAGGTTAATTTATGTAAAGTTTTAAGTTATAAATAGGTTTGGTTACACAATTTTGAATTTAAAAAAAACCATAATTTATTTCATATTGAAAATATTTATTTTAATTATATTTTATAGTTTTTTAATTATATTGAAATTTAAAATTGATTTAATTATTTCTAAATAAATTTTAATTTTTATCATAATTATTTCTAAAATATTCGATGAATATTGTATAGAAGTTTTATAATCTATTTATTAATTATTATAATTAAATTACAATTTTAGAATATCCTATTTCAAAATAGGCATATTTATTCATGCAATTAGTAATTGTGTATTTTAAATGTTTATGTTGGTTACTTTTTTATATAAATTTATAATTTTTTTTGGTTAAAATCATGGTTTCTAAAATATAAATTGTGTTCCTGAATACATAAATAGATTTGACATTTAAAATTATGTCTATGACTTATACTTGTAGATTTCAAAATTCATACTTGTAATTTCAAAAAAAAAATTTGGATAAAATTGACCAAAAAATATACGGAAAAAAAAACATACAAAATTTAAACTATTACATTAATAATTATCCTAAATAATATTATGTGATGGTGCACAAGGAAATTGTAAAAAAACATTAAAAATAAAAAGAGTTGTTTAACTGATAGTTATTGTGTTTATCTCAATCTTAATTATAATTAATATTTATTAAATTTATTTTTAGAATAATTATATAATTTTAAAAATTAAATTAATAGTTTAAAATATTTTTTATTTTTTATTTTTTAAATTATTTAAAAAATAAATTATAATCGAAATTATTGTTGGATATAGATACACCAATACATAGAATTAGAAGATTTACACAAACTACTTTCCCCCGAACAAAGGATCTAAATAATTGTTATAAATTATAAGCCATATATAACTAAGGGTTTAGGTACTCTATAAAAAATAGAGTTTTCTTAGTGATTAAACATCTCCAAAAGAGTTGCTCAAGCACACCCTAGAGCCAAAAAAAAAATAAAATTGATTTTTCAAAAATCCAATAATAAGTCAAAAAAAGTTTGAATTCTAGGTTAATAGATCTTTTATATATATATAAAATAATTGAGGCTAATATCAAATGACTTGATTTCCACTCTTTCCATACTTATAAAAGAAAGGTGGTGTTAAGAGAATCATACCTGTAAGGGTAACACAAACTTTTTAGACAAAAGCTTTGAACTAGAGTTGAAGGATGTACATGTTATAAATTAACATAAAAATTTCAAATATTATCCTATTGTATAATTAAGCCATAAAAAATATATTAGAAATAAGTATATCAAGGTGTGAATTTACTTTATGGTTTCTAACTAATTTCACCTTGAACGACTTGTTAGAAAATTTATGGTTAGATAGGAAATATAACATTCCTACAGAGCCATAAATCATGAATCCATAATATAAAGGATTAATAGATTGAAACATGTTAACAAGTTAACAAGAATTTTAAATTAATGTTAGTAGTCACAAATATTAATGGTAAATCATACCTTGAACATATGTTTCAAAGAAGCCATAATATAAAGGATTAATAGATTGAAACATGTTAACAGGTTAACAATAATTTTAAATTAATATTAGGAGTCAAGAATATTAATGGTAAATCATACCTTGAACATATGTTTCAAATAAATCGAAGTCTTGGAAGCCCTGTAAAAGTATACATACAAATAGGAGTATGAAATACATAAATGGTTATAATTTCAAAGAAAAAGGAAAGAGGGGATTCATAAGATAAAATTCCTATTTGCTTAAATTATGATAACCAATGTTTAAAACCCAATTATTTAGTTGCAGATATGATTAGTATAGAAAAGAAGAAAGAGTTCAAAGAAATGAAACCCTTCTTAGTCTGCATACAATGTTTTGAGAGCCAATAAGGTTTTGAGACTCACAATTTTATAATAATAGCAATAGTCAAAAGAAAGGGTTTTTAAAACCCTTCAATACATAAATAGAAAGATGATTAGAAAGGAATAATGAAAATGTTAAGGAGAAACTGGAGGACTTAAACTCTAACAACCCAAAATAAAAATAAAAGAAAGTAGAAAGAAAGGAAAAGAAATCTAATACTTCCGGATAATGTTTGTCTCCATAACAGGGCTGGTCCTAAAGTAACATGGTATTGGTCATCTCAAACCCTAAAATAAATTCAAATAAAAAAATATTTGCATTAAAGAACCAGAAAAGTATTTAAGCTGAAAACCCTTGCCCTTTCTTTAATATGTTAAAAATCAAATGCATTATCTCAAACTATATTTACTGAAATGGAAAATGACAAAGGAGAAAATTTCCTTCAAGGACGAAACCCTAGGAGTGGCTGCATTGCAATTTCTCTTCTCAACATGTAAATCCTCGTTAGGTTTCCACCCTTTCTTTGAAATTTTAGCAGACTTGAGAAGATAATTATGTTTGGGGTGAAAGTTGATGTTTCAAATATTTTGTCTAGGAAATCAAGTGGAAACTCCAAAACCCCAAAAAGAAACTTTATTTAATAGGATTTTGTCAAGCGGCTGTCCAAAGGGCTTGCAAATCTCTAAACAATTAGTGGTTAGAAAATCGTTTAAATATTTCTTATAAAAATAAATGTTTAGATAAGTTTCTCTACACACGTAACATCCAAAACCCCAAAAAGAAACTTTATTTAATAGGATTTTGTCAAGCGGCTGTCCAAAGGGCTTGCAAATCTCTAAACAATTAGTGGTTAGAAAATCGTTTAAATATTTCTTATAAAAATAAATGTTTAGATAAGCTTCTCTACACACGTAACATCCAAAACCCCAAAAAGAAACTTTATTTAATAGGATTTTGTCAAGCGGCTGTCAAAAGGGCTTGCAAATCTCTAAACAATTAGTGGTTAGAAAATCGTTTAAATATTTCTTATAAAAATAAATGTTTAGATAAGCTTCTCTACACCCGTAACATTAAAAACTCAAGTCTCTGAGTTTGAGTTTTATAAAACCCTTGACAACTCAAACAAATGGTATACTTAGCAAGGAAAACGATGAACATATTTGTCACAATCAACTCAAGGCGTCCTACAAGAAGAAAGAGAAGCCATGATCGGATGCATTATAACCATTTTTTTACCAATGAATAAAACTATATAACCTAGTTCAAGATTGCAAAAATATTAGACCGCAAGGACTAATATGTCTAGAAGGGTAGTTAATCCGACTAGAGTATTCATAGGATCACAATCATCTTTCGATCACTCTATTCCATCTGAATCATCCATTTGTGACTCTACTAGAACAATGGTTCGAATGTTTGACATGTGGATAGAGGACTCACATCATGTGCACTTTAATGGGACTCATGGAGGTTCTGATAATGACTTATTATCAGGTAGACATCATAGATATGAATAAGGGTTAGATTAAGGCTAAAAAGTTCAAGTAACCTCATATGAAGGGTAGTCATTTGACGTAAGGCACACGCATATCATGGTCGATAGTTGAGGATCATTTAGGTGTTATGAATCCACAGTTCAGATTTCAAGTCACGTCCTTCTATAAACGTGCACACACGCATAAAATACTAACCTTTTTTAAAGTTAGGAAAAACAATTGTAAATCAAAAGCATATATATGAAAATACATATTGATTTGTTGCTATATGAAGCCAAGGACTTCATACCTTTATTGGATTAAGTAAAGATAACATTTTTTATGTGGTACTGGAGGTACATTACATGTTGTATCAAAGTTGTAAGTTGCAGCACTCAGGCTTATGAGCTAGATCATGGTTGGAATTTAACAAAAAAATGTTTTGTATACCATAAAGATAAATGTAAAGAAAAGTCATGAAAAAACATGTTCAAGAACTCCTAATGGGAGGAACTTCAGAAGAATTGGAAAGTATTAAAGAAGAAAGTGAAAAGGTCTTGAAACCTAGTTCCAATTAGGAGAAACTCATAAAAGGTCAAACAAAAAGGAAAAATTAGAAAACAATAGGTCAAAACTCAGATAATGGAGAAATATATGAATTCCATAAAAGGAAGGATCAACATAGTATAAATGAGAGTGAACCACTGAAATTGAAAATGAAAAGGAGCTAGAAGAAGAAGGAAGTGAACATAATTAAGCTAAAATGCCACTGATAGCATATAATGAGATGAAGAATTAGAAAATAGAATTTCAAGGAAAAATTAAGAAGATCATATCTCTGGTATTTTATGTTGAATTAGAGGAGGCAAATAAAGCACATCAATTGTAACATCAACAAATATTTTCTAGTATATGAATATCCTAGTAATGTGAAAGCCAAATTACCCACTTACTAATTGCAAGGTAAGGCATCCCTGTACTAGGATAAAATAAAAACTATACATAATATAGAATCTAAAACTATAAGCTGGGAATGTTTAAAAAAATATTTGAAAGAAAGATATGTGAAAAAAATGTATTATGATGACTGAGCTAAAGAGTTTCATGATTTGAAGTTTTGTCATATGACTATGGATGAATTAGTCACTAAATTCACCCATCTCCTATGACATGTATTGTAAATTAATAAAGATAAAGATAAAATTCAATTACCACTTTCCTTCCAAGAAAATATTAAGTATGACATGAATCCCAATACTATGGATGAAAAAATCCAAAAGGAAAAAACACGTTATCAACAATCTAAGAGAATAAATGATAATTCAAAACCTTCATAAAATAATAAAAAAGATAGGTTTATGCAAGGGAATAAAAGGTTCAAACCTTCCTCCTTTATGAATTCTATTAAGAATCATCAAAACATAAATTTTAATAGGAACAATAATCAACAAAAGACTCATCTGCAAATAAGATCTAGAATCAGAATTAATGTAGCCATGAATGATCGAAAAGTTGAACACAAATCCACTATGATCAAATTATCAGATAACATTCTAAACCAATCTATGTCAATTATGATAGATCAAGGAGCTACATTAAGTTATGTTACTCTAAAAATAATGGACAAATGTAAGCTAAAAATGGAAAAACATAAAAAATCATGGACGATATAGCTAGAAAATGGTACAAAGAGGAACATTAACAATTTGATTAGGGAATTTTCCATTAATTTAAATGGGTCAAAATTAGAAACTAATTTTAATATCCTACCTCTAAGATCTTATGATGTGTAAATAAGTATGCATTTGCTGGAAAAGTATAGAGCTTTCATGAACTTCGTAGAATATACTATTACTTGTACTTATGATGAAGGAGTGGTACAAGTCATTCGAGAACAATCCAAACAATATAGATATCAACCTTGTAGTTAAAAATATGTACAAGGAAGGGTTGTAAATTATCTACAATATAGTTGAGAAATTTAAGATAGGAAAACAAATAAAATAATTTGCATGACTTCGCATTAGTGAGGGAATTTAAGGATGTTATTTTGGAATAAATTATTGTGTTTCCACCAAAAAGGGAAAATGATTTCACCATTGAATTAATACGTGGGGAAACACTAATATCAAAGGCACCTTATAGAATGAGTGTACCGAAGATGAATGAGTTAAAAATGAAACTACTAGAATTTTTGGAAAAAGGATATATCAAATCAAGTGTCTCGCCTTGAAGAGTTTTGATACCTTTTGTAAGGAAAAAGGATGGAACCCTTAATATTATGTATTGATTGTATCCATCTAAACAAGTTGATCATTAAAATAAAATACCCATTGCCTAGAATTGATGATATAAGAGTCTTCTTTAATATAGACTTCTCTAAGATAGAATTTAGATATGCTTCCTAGCAAATCATAATTAAATGTGAGGATATACATAAGAATGCCTTTAGAACTAGATATGGCCATTATTAGTTTTTTTTCTTCCTTTCAAACTCACCAATTCCCCAACCATGTTTATGTGTCAAATGAATAGTGTTTTTAGCTAGTACCTGGATAAATTTGTATTGGATTTTGTTGATGCCATCTTGGTTTATTCCAGGACATTAAAAGATTTTAAAAAACTTAAGCGTAATGTTGCAAACACTCAGAGAGCATCATATATATGCCAAATTTAGGAAGTGGGATTTTTATTAGCATCAAATTAAGTATTTGAGGATATCCAAAGAATGAATTGTTATAGATCACAAAATGGTTAAGAAAATTCTCAACTATCCTATTCCCAAAGATGTAGTTGACATCATATCCTTCACTGGAATTACACGTTATCCCCGTAGGTTCATTGAAGGTTTCTCCAAGATGTCCTATACAATAACATATTTACGAAATAAAGGAGTTAAATTTATCTCGACTCAAAAGTGTTATGAAAGTTTTAATCAATTGAAATATTTACTAGTTGTAGCTCCTACAGATAAGATTGTTGATCGTAATACAGACTATATAGTGTGAAAATATGATTTTCTGGAAGGATTAGGTGGAGTTTTAATGCAAAATAACCATGTTACAATCTATAAGTCTTGGAAGCTAAAGGAACACGAAAAAACACTATGTTGTGTATGACATAGAGCTAGATATAGTAGTTCCTTTCTTTAAAATATGGTGGAACTATATTTTGGGAATGAAATTCACATTAGTTACTAATCATATCAGCTTGAGATATTTTTTGAGTCAACTAGATTTAAATGCAAGGAAGGCAAGGTGGATTCCTTTCCTTAGTGAATTTAAATTTGACATCAAACACATTAAAGGAATAGAAATAAATTGCATATGCATTGAGTAGAAGCTTAAATAAAATATCTAATATGTTCTTAGCAATGTTAAACACACTTAATGAACATATTAAGGTTATATCCATAGGAGATCAAGAATACTGACAAATACAAGAAAGATTGAAAAATGAAGCTGACTCAAGAGAAGGATCATATTATGCTTTAAATAGCAATGATTTGTTGAATTTCAAAAACATAATTTACATCCAAAATGTGCACAAAATTAAACAACTAATCCAAGATAAACATCACAAGAAACATTTTTCAACTCATCTAGGCTACAAAAAACTTGTTACAACACTTAGGAGATTATTTTATTTCCTAGAAATGAAAGAAAAAGTAGTTGAATATTAAGAAAAATGTATGAAGTGCCAAAAATTTAAGTTGGAATACTATCAACCTTGCTAGGTTATTATACGCTTTATTTATTCCTAAGGGGAAATGGTAAATTATCTCCTTAGATTTTATTATAGGTCTACCTAGAACTAGAGGACAACATAATTATATCATGGTGGTAGTTGATAAACAGAGTAAGACAACCCATTTTATACTAGTGTTGTCAGCATTGAAATATTTGAAAATAGTTGATATTTTGATGAAATAGATATTCATACTTCATGGGGTACCTATTAAACTCATACATGGCAGCAACAGAGTATGAATGATAAGCATGAGAGTATCTCTATTATTGACAATGATATACATTTATAGTACATGGTGTGACCCTTGGATTCATATTCAAGTGGTTTCTTCGACTCTCTTTCATTGTTCAGCTTCCACACCAACCCTTAGAGGATTAGGTGTCCAACATTCCCCCCTAATCCGAAGGGGTATGTATGAGTCCAAGAAGAGAGTTGTAATACAAAATGTGAAAAAATGCAAGGAAGCACTAGGATAAATGTGCTCTCTGCAATGTTGGTATCAAAGGAGGCGGTTTAAAGATGACCACCAACACTGGAATGCTTAGTGCAGCTCCCAGAACTCTTCCAAGTCTACCAAGAAGCTAAGGTCTTCTGCTAGAGGAAGTGCTCCTGGTGTTTTGAAGAGGGAAACGTTCAACCATGAAAGGAAGGTCTCACCTCGCATAAAAGGGAGAACCTCAACCTGAAAAGGGAGGTCTCAACTTGTAATGGTTTAAGGATTACCATCAACTCTCGAATGCTTAATGCAATTCCTAGAACTCTTCAAAAACTGGCAAGACGCCAAAGTCTTCTGCTAGAGGAAGCGTTGCCAATTCTTTGAAGAGGCATCACCAACTGAAGGCATGATCAAAAGAATCTTCATCTCTGGCTACAACTTTGAATATGGTATGGCAAGTTGCGGCTCAGGCTCGCTTGATGTGACTTTGAAGCTTGTATATGACCATCAATTCCCCCCCTGTTAGATACAAGGTGAGATGATGGAGAAAACTCAATGGCAAGATTGTTCCATACTCTAGAACAAGTTCTGACATATGACTGAAATATCTTCTACATGAGGCTTATTTTTGAAGCATTTATTTGAAGAATGATTGGTTTTATGACAGTGCTTACATGGATGAAGATCAAAACATTGATATTTCATATGGCCAACTCAGTAGCAGTGTTGGCATTTCACAATCTATTGTTGTTTCTATGGAAGAGGAGCAGAATCTGGAAAAGCTGAAGGTGAACTGTCATGAAGCAATCCAAAATTCTGAAACTGGATGGGCTTTAACTAATCTGGAATATGAATGGACACATCCTTGTCATATCCAAGACCAGTTATGTGCTTGTTATGGACAACCTCTTCCCAAGGTTTGATCATGGTCTTGGGAAGTGTATGCCGAATTTCTGCATCAGCATGCACAACTGCTACTTCATTGGGTATTAAATTTGAATGAACTTCAAAAATATTGACTTGCTATTGATGGGAGTTTGTCTCAATGTTCTGAACAGAATGATGCTTAGGATGTTGTAGCTCTTCTTGTTGTAGTTGTGATTCAAGTTGCAAAAATTCAATTTTGTCTTGTGTTTCTTCCAAATAAATTTGAATCTGTGAAAGAGAGGCTTTGCTAATTTTAACTGTGTCATCAGTAGTAGACTATATCAATTTTTTTAAGAAGTCTAATACTTTACCATTTAAAGCCATTTAAAGACCTCAAGAGCGAAGTAGAGAAAAAATCCTCAACGAAAACAACGCAGGAGCATATTAAATTTGTAAATCGTAGTGCCTCAAAATATCCACCACTTAAGAACTTGACCACTTAAAGTCAACACATTAACAATCTCCACCATTTAAGGCGAGTAGTATTAACAATGTTTGATATCCTAATAAGACCTAAACAAAAAGGCCACAATGATTGAAATATATGTGCAAGTCTCAAAGCACCTAGAGAAGGCCGAGAGTAACTTTTGAACCCTAAACTCTTCTTTCACAGACATTGTTATTAAAATATTCAAAGCATAACATGAACACAATACCAAATTTTTATAATAAATGGCTTGGAATGCCACAATACCATTTTTTTTTTCAAATCTAGCTACACTTTTTGAACCAATTCAACTTGCAACCCACGGGGAATATTGGGTTAAACATGTTCACCTTTCAATTCAACACACTTGCTCTATGCCATACACACGTTCAGCTTGTTCCATTGTGCCATAGACCCACAACAACTCGATTCTAGGTCCAGGTACGAGTCAGTGCCACCAAGCCGTCGAAGAGCAGAAGTTCATCTTTCCAGAAATCTAAAAGGAGAAATTCTATATGAGAGGTAAAGTTGTGCATCTGCGATTACTGCTACCTAGTCCAAATAACTGTGAGAATAATGCAGAAATAGATTTAGTTATGAGTGGTTGAACTGAATTAGTTGTAGGTGGTTGAACAGAATCAGTTATGAGTGGTTAGGTGTTATTCCTATATAAGTGTGATGTAATTGAACAAATAGATTAATGAAGTTTGTGAGTTTTCTGTTTTAGTATCAGAGCTCAGGGTTTGAGCTGGGGTGAGAGCGCAGGTGAGAAAGGCTGAGTGGTGTATCTGTTGTTGAAGAGTGAACTTGTTTGTGCCACCTGCGAAGCTGTGGAACCAAGTGTTTTGTCTGTTGCTGCTGGAGATGCCGAGAGCCCTGAGACCCGCTTGGGTGCTGTTGAGTGCCACTGTTTGAGTGTTGCACAAGTGTGAGGCTAGCTTTGGAGCCTCTGAGTTGGAGTTGTGCATATGTGGAGCTGAGGGTTTCAGCTTAGTTGCAGTATTGTAAAGTTGTGACGCTGTGTTGAGAAGAGGGCGTTGTGCGTTGGAGTTTTGGTGAGGTTGCGTGACCTATAGAGGGTCGAATAAGTTTTGTTAATGTATGCACATTGAGGAGGAGATTTGTGTCCTCGACAACTACTACCTGTTGGTGGTGCCCAGTGTTTGGAAGGTGTTGAGTGATGTGTTCCAAGCCAAGAAGGAGTGAAAGAAGCGTTAATGTGTGAAAGTGATCAAATCTGTTGTTGAAGGCTCAGTGCTGCCATTGCCGCCTGCTGTAACATAAGGGCAAGACGCGAAAATTGCCAGATACGCTGAAACAACTGTGAATTTGTTCCTGCTATATGTTATTTTGCAGAATCCCATCCTGCTGTTAGAGTGAGCATTGTCGCCCCATTTCAGAGCGAGTAAACAAAAACGTCTCTGTGCCTACGTTCAGTTTGAAGTGGGTCGAGGTTTTTAAACTGAAGAAAGATTGTGTGGAGGTTTGTGTTTTTCTTTAAATCATTGTGGAGTAATTTGAATGTCGACCGTTTGATTTGCGGTGAACTGTTGTGTCTGCGGTGTTGTCTTTGTGCTGCGCTCTGCCGTGAACAGTGAGGCGTCCAGAATCGTCCGTCGAGAAGCGAGACAGTGAGGCGTCCAGAACCGTCCGTCGAGAAGCCATTGCTGACCCTGTCCAGAACTCGGGCATTGGTGCTGATAAGTGCTGAAGTGTGGCCGTGCCGTGGTGGAGAAGCGAGATCTCCGTGAGCAGTTGCGTCGAGGTTTGCTGGTGTGCTGTCGAACGCCCTGTCCAGAACCGCCCTGTCCAGAATAGAACCGTCGAGACCAGAACTCGGGTATTAGAACTGTCAAGAAGCAAGACGGAGACGGTGCTGTCAAGAAGCTGTTGTGAACCGTTTGCAGTTGCTGGTGTGAGAACCGGTGTGTCCAGAAGAAGACGGAGACTCCCTGCGCGTGTTTCTTTGATTTTCTTGAAACCTTGCTGCCAGAACTTTGCTGGTGTGTTTTGCAAGCTTCCACCGTTTCTACTACCGTGGTCATATTCTTTTTCAGTCGGCCCGGTTTTCTTTGTTTTGTTGCAAAAATCGTGTAAGTGGGTCTTGTTCAAGAGAGTGCTGTTAGTGAGCACCGTTTGTGACAGCGGGTCTGATTGGAGGAGCCCGGAGGGCCAAGGAGAGCAGAGAGAGGCAGTAGAAAAGCTGTTTGAAGTGTGATAAAGCTAACTGATATGTCTATTATTTTAGATTTTTTTGACAATGATCTTTTTAATGATCATTTTCTCATGAACCCATTTGGGATTAGCAGTGTTGTTGAGTCCATTGACAAAGAGTTTCATGTTGTTGAAGATCATGTCCCTGAAGAAATCACTCATGTTGTTGAGGATCACGCTGTTGAAGAAATCACTGAGATTAAAACTTGCCCGGTTGTTAGAAGTTTTATTGGATCTACTTTCAAGATGACTGCTACTTTGGAGGATACTACCATGGATGTTCTTTGAAGGCCGCTCATGTTCAAAGATGACTGCATTTTGGTGACTCCTTCGTTGGTTCCTCATGGAAAGTGGGGAGAACATGAATTAAATTACCTCGTTCGAGATCTTGCATTGCCTCTCAATCCACAAGAGGTTGTTGACGTTAAGTATGTAAGCAAGGAGCAAAGGAATTTCATAAGGAAACCCAAAAAGGTGAAGATGAAACTGCACCAGCAATGGAAAAGGAACAAGCATGGACCTTTTAATAAGAAGACAAAAATGAAATGTTTTGTTGTAAGCCTAGCTGAGACTTAGACCAGCAGGCAAGTTAAAGTTTAAGTCGTCATGATTAAGAATATAGTTTCTTGTATATCGTGCTATAGTATATATTTGTTATATAGTTGGAATTAAGGGGGAGTGTTGGAAGGTATTAATTCCAACTACCCTCTGTTAATGCAGTAGCTAGATCAATCTAGAGAATACAGCAGATCTTCAAAGCACAAGTTCTAGAAGTCAGTTAGGTATTGTAGAAAATCCATTTCTCCATTAAGGGAGGATGTGAGAATAATGCAGAAATAGATTTAGTTATGAGTGGTTGAACTGAATTAGTTGTAGGTGGTTGAACAGAATTAGTTATGAGTGGTTAGGTGTTATTCCTATATAAGTGTGATGTAATTGAACAAATAGATTAATGAAGTTTGTGAGTTTTCTGTTTTAATTATAACGAATCCTGTCTCCCGGCTGCCGAATCACACGTAGCCGAATCCGTCTACAATCAATTTGCAGAGCTATAATACGCTTCTTTGCATAGAAAAAAAATTCACTCCAAGATATTTGTATCTGTTTAGGGTTTTTGCATTGTTGAAGCTGGTCTGAAAATGCCTGGTCTAGACTTCAAAGCCGACAAAGAGTTCTGCAAAGACTTCTTGAAGAATTTTGTAGCAGAGAGTGGAGTTAGGAAGTACATGGATCTGCTGCAAGATATTTTAAATAGGAAAATTATGCATGAAGGTGCTTAAGCCTTCCCGTGCTATACTAAAGCCTCTCAGAGCATGTCTCATGCCCAACCCCAGAAAGGAAAATCCAGAGTATCTAAGGAAGTGAGAGAGTCCAACTTCTTTTATCTAGTCTTTTAGATATATGTGACTCTGTTTAGTTAGGTCAAACCTCCTCAACCAAAAGATATAAACGCAAGCTCACGCGATCCTATCCTAGCTAACCCAATCACCCCACCCTAGCTCGGCTTATTTGAACCCGACCCCTACCCTTACCCTTGGGGCACTTTCTCCATCACTCTCTCTTTAAACCGATCTCTTCCTCCTCGTGTTGTTCCTTACCCGTCACCAGTGCAAGAAAGGTTCTCCCTCGCCTCCTATTTTTAAAGTGGTATCCTCTTCTTTATATTAAAACAACCAACCCTTCCCCACATCCCAATCACAATATGGATATGCAGGATATGTTATCGATGTGTTTTCTTCCGGATTCCTATATGGAAAAGATGCTAGAGGTGTTGCTATGTTTTCTTATATGGAAAGGATGCTAGAGGTGTTGTCTTAAGTTTCTCAACTTCTTAAGTTTCTCATTGGTTTCTTACGTTTCAGTTTCTCGTTGGTTTGGGATGACAAGAGGATATGAATAGATACATTCAAGTGAGTAAGCAGACTACTCAGCATATGCAGATGGTTCATGTCGAAAAACAGTGACAGGGATTGAAGCACCAAAAGCAGTATTAAATTCCTATATTCCTATGTTAGTTTACTAGATTAAGCAAATGACCAAGGACAACAAACGTATTAACCATAATCTAAGGTAACACCAAAAGCAAGGGAAAAGTAGCATATGTTAGCAAGGTTGCATGGTTGTTTTGTTTGATTGATAAGGAAAGTGGCCCTGATGTGGGCTCTGGTTTGAATTATTTTTAGAAAGCATTTTCATGACTTATGAAAACGATGTCCTTCCCTAATATTTAATATGAACATGGCTTACACGTGCCTCACTGAATCTATATTTCTGGTTTATTATAGTTAGTTCTAATAATGACGCTAAGGATGAGAGTCTCGTGAGCTTCTGGAATTATTATTGTGTTATTGATGGTTCTCCTTTAAGCGGGCTACTCACAGTTTACAGACAAAAGCGCCAGACCTCACGAACGATGCTTCTAATCTATCAATGGTCCCAGTTACAACATGTAGAATAGAGGATGTCCCGAATCTTCTCGATATGAGAATAGATGTCATTTTGTAATTTTTTTTCAAGACCTAGGATAAATGCACTTGCACTTTTGAAGAAACTATTTTGCAGTTGCACGTGTAAAGAAAATTCTGCAATATAAGAGCTATAGCATCTGCTTCCGCTATTCTGCCATATAACTCTTTTTTTAACTGTAGGACTATTATGCTCATAACTCTTTTCTTTAAGCTGTAAGACCTAACTCTTTTTCTAAACTGTAGGACCTAAAGCGAACGAAAGAAGCTGCTAACCAAAGTATTATATTCCATCATTTTATTGATACCTGGTACAGTGTTCTTATGGGTGTGCTTTGTTTTTAATTTTTCTGTGTGCTTTGTTTTTAATTTTTCTGTTATATGACGGATGTTTTGATGTCTGGAAGGTTTTTTGTCCACAAGTATGCGATAGAGCGAGGAAAGGATATAGGAATTATTTTAAGAAATTTTTTATTTTTTTCTATCTAATGTAAGGGTTAGACTTGCTTAGAATATTGAATTGATTGGTTTTTGCTTTAGGACTTTGCTCATTTACATATTTGAATTTACAAATTTGAATAAACTTTTTTAAGGACACATAATTTTATATATTTAACATTTTATTTTTACAATGAGTAATTTGCTTCACTTTGCTGGACTCGCACACAAAATGCAATATTAGTTTTGAATTACAAGGATATGGTTCACTCACATGATATAATTAATCAGTATTACAAATGCAATATTAGTTTTGAATTACATGGATCTAGTTCGCTCACATGATAGAATAAATCAATGTTACGAGGATAGTTGATTGGGAAGTAATTCAAAAAAGGTAAAAGAAAATATTTCAGATTTTTATTTTGCCAAATTATTGTCATACATGAATATGGTTCACTCACATGATATAATTAATCAGTATTACAAATGCAATATTAGTTTTGAATTACATGGATTTGGTTCACTCACTTAATCAGCGTTACCAGGATAGTTGATCGGGAAGTAATTAAAAAAAGATAAAAGAAAATATTTCAGATTTTTATTTTGCCGAATTAGTCTGATACATGAATTATATTTCAGATTTTTAATTTGTTGAGTTAGTGTGATAAATGAATTTTGCACCTTTTCCAAATGATAAATGTGAAAGAATCCATAAATTAAAATTGACTTTACATGTTTCATGTTGTCATAATATTTTTTTACGATTTTGCTTTAAAATTTATCCATTATATGCCATTTGGTAGAGTTTATCCATATTTGGTAGAATTTATCCTTTTTATTTTATTTTATATGTGTAAAAAAAAATATAAAGTCATATTACATTCTATATTAAAGTATATTATCCTTTTAGGAAATGTGGTATATTATCTTTTTAGGAGATGTACCCAGGGTGGAAAAACAACTCAGTTTCTCATAATTACATTGGAGTGGTCTAACGAGGTGGAGGAATTGCCCGGATGGCCAAAAGTGGTCGGAATGGGGCAAAAAAATTTCAAAAAATCTTATAGAGACACTGTTTGAATCGTGTTTTTGATGGTAGAAATGGATTCAGTACAATCAAAAATGTCCATTACACCTAAAATTTTGAAGTTTAACAGCTATAACTTGGATTTATAAAATCCTTGCCAGATTTTCTCTAAATATACCCTGAATTCCATAACTTTTTTCTCTAAATATACCCTGAATTCCATAACTTTCTGGACAATTTTTCCCACTAATTAAACTACGGCATTACATTATATTCCCACAAATTATCTTTGCAAAAGTGTACCGAGGGACAATTTATTAGGTATTCGGAGACAAGCATCTAAAATTGCATCTAAAATCAGATTTTTAGATCATGATGTGAGAGAAGTAAGCGTCTCTGAAACAATTTTTTTGAAATCATTTGACCAAACATTTAACCACTATTAATTTTATTATTAATCTTTGAATACGGTATGAAATTTTTGAAATCATTTGACCAAACATTTAACCACTATTAATTTTATTATTAGTATGTGAATACGGTATGAAATTTAAGAGGGCAGCTATGCGGAATACGAATGATACTCTATTTGATATGAATGAATAAATAGTTTACCAGTTCAAATTTCTGTATACACTTTGATACTGTGGAATAAATAGTTTATATGGTTAAAATTTCTTTTGTGGTTAATTCTCTCACATGTTCTTATTTAAAAAAAAAAAAAAAATCAGTTGAATTACAATATTTAAAAACTTCCAATCTAACTCCGGTTTGTTTTCAGTAGTCTAAAGAAATTTTAGAACAAGTTTAAAGAAATTAAAAATTATAGAACAAAAGTTTGAAGAAATTAGAAAATATAGAACAACCGTAATAAAAAAATATTATATAATTAGTAAGGTAACTCGACAATTATTGAACTTTGAATGATCAAATTTATATCATTTTGTTTGTTTTGAGAAGTTTAAATATATTATAAAATTAGTAAAAATATACTTTAAAATTAATAAAACAATTATATTATTAGTAAGATAATTTGACGATTATTGGACTTTCAATAATCTAAATTTATATCATTCAAAATTTTATCGAATAAATAAATTCAAATTATTATATATATATATATATTCAAATTCTTAAAGAGTCATATATATATATATATAAATTATTAAAAAGTGAAATATATATACTAATAAAATTATTAATTATTAAGCCATTTCAAAATAAAATTTATATCATTCTATTTCTTTTTCAGAAGTTTAAAGAAATTATAGAACAACGGGAATAAAAATATATTATAAAATTAGTAAAACAATTTGAAAATTATATATATATATATATAATTAAAAAGTCAAATATATATATTAATAAAATTATTAATTATTAAACAATTTAAAAATAAAATTTATATCATTTTATTTCTTTTCAGAAGTTTAAAGAAATTATAGAACAACTGTAATAAAAATATATTGATGATGATGGTGGTAGTGGTGGTGATTAACGTCTACTGAGGCCAAATTGGTCGATCGGACCTATAATTTTCTTAGGTCTTAATTGTTTGGCTTCTCGCCATTCTTGGCAAGATTGGTGTTGTAGACTTTTTTGTTTTCTCTACGGTCTTCCAATTTCCTTTATCTTGCATCTACTTCATCTCTTCTAATTCTTGGGACATTGGTGTCTTAGCTTCGCGATCTGTTGTGTTCGTCCTTTTGAAGATAGTTGGAGAAGAAGCTTGGTCTGGGAGATCTACTTTGCTATTAAATGAAGTTTTATTTTGTGCAGTATGTGAATGCACATAATTGTTGATGCTTGAGGGGTTGTCGAGTTCATTTTTTTGCTGTTGGGCGGGGCTTTCCCCATGCTTGTCTTGAGAGTTCTTTCTTTCTTGCCCGATTTCATGTGATTCAGAGTTTTCTGGAGAGTGTTCTTCCTTGATGACAGTGTAATGTTCTTTTTGTTCTCCTTCCCACCATGTAGATTTGTGGTGATTCTTTCTAGCATAATTTTTCTGGGAGCCTTTTGGGCAATTTTTAGCTAGATGGCCTGTCTCAAAGCATGATCAACATCTGAAGATGACACTTTCATAATCGAGTTTTTGGTTCCACATATAGTCTTTACTTGTTAAGTTTATTTCAGCTGGGAATCCGACGCTGAAGTCCATTTCCACACAAATGCATGCATAGGTGGTTTTGGCATATTCCTCTGTTTCTGGGCACCTGCAGTAAAATTTCCCAATTGCATTTCCAATGACATTTAGCGAGGAGAAATTCCAGAGATGCATGGCTAGGTTTGGCAATCTCACCCAAACTGGTGCTGAGGTTATGACTATTGTTAAGGGATTGAGTGATGGGTTCCATGGCTTCATGAATAGGCCTGAGTTTTCCCAAAACCAAGGGCCAGAATCTAGAATACATTGTCTGCTTTCAGGGTTTTCAAAATCCACTATAAAGAAACCCTTAGCACATGGGTAGATATTAATTTCATTAGAAATGACAGGCTTCCATACCTCCGAGATCCAACTGTGGAGAGCTCTCAGCCGCAGCCAAAAACTATTGAATCGATAGATTAGGGAACTTTCAAAAAACCTCAAAGCCTCATCGAGTGATGCGTGGACCATCTAGACAGTGGGAGTTGGGGCTTCACTGATGATATGGGCAGGAGCTTGCCCCCCAGAGGCAGACAGAGCTGATCTAGTAGCTATCTTCACAAAGCTGGGAGCCATTTGGAATCAGAGTCAAAGTATTTCTTACAATGTGGTCCCTCTGTTGTTTAATGAAGTCCAGATTGCCAAGAAGAGAACTCAGGAGATTGTGGTGAGACTTGTTATTTGGCAGATCACAGCCCAATAGAGACCCAAATGCAAAACTAGAACCAGATCACGACAGATTGTGGCAAAAATCAATAGATACCCAAATGCAAAAATTTATCAGATCTCGCGGTATAACAGTTTTCCAAGTTGCTAGATTACGCAACAATATACAATATTCTAGAACCTGTATAGATCGTAGTAGATTGCGGCAGATCATGACCCCATAGAGACCCAAATGCAAAACTAGAATCAGATCGTGGAAAAACGGAAGAGCTTGGAAAAACTAGAATCAGATCGCAGCCCAATAGAGACCCAAATGCAAAACTAGAATCAGATCGCGGCAGAACATAAGATCGCGGCAAAACTAGAATTAGATCGTGGCCCAATAGAGACCCAAATGCAAAACTAGAATCAGATCACGATAGATCGCGACAGAAATCAATAGATACCCAAATGCAAAAAGTTATCAGATCTCGCGGCAGAACGGTTTGCCAGGTTGCTAGATTACGCAACAATATCCAATATTCTAGAACCCGTATAGATCGCAGTAGATCGTGGCAAAACTCGATCACAGTAGATCACGATAAAACAATTTGACAATTATTGAATTTTGAATGATCCAAATTTATATCAATCAAAATTTTATAGAATAAATAAATTCAAATTATTAAAAAGTCAAATATATATATATTAATAAAATTATTAATTATTAAACAATTTTAAAACATGTTGAGAAGAATCTTCGGTGAAAAACCACATAGAGATATTTTAGTCGATGCGTTTTGAACCAACCAGTGTGGTTCATTGTCACGACAAGTTGGTTCAAAACTCATCGACTAAAATATCTCTATGTGATTTTTCGCCAAAGATTCTTCTCAAAATTAATATGGATCACAAAAGCCTAAATTCATTAATTTAAAACATGTTACTATCCTATATATATTAATAAAATTATTAACTATTAAACAATTTTAAAATAAGTTAGCATCTTATATATTAATAAAATTATTAATTATTAAACAATTTTAAAATAAATTATCATCCTATAATTTGGGTATCTTATAATTTCATCAACTTAAATAAAATTATTAATTATTAAAAAAATGTAAAATAAGTTATCAGCCTATAATTTGGATATAATTTTATCAAATAAAATTATTAATTCGAATTTAAGCTATCATAATCTGTATGATAGAAATATTTTGGGAAAAATCATATCAGAAGAATTTTGTTGATGCCTTTCGAACCAACTAGTGTGGTACTAGTTGGTTCGAAACACCTAGACAAAATTATTTTGATGTGATTTCTCCAAAAATATTTCTATCATATAGATTATTAATTATTAAACAATTTTAAAATAAATTACCGCCCTATAATTTAAAGATCTTATCATTTCATCAGCTCAAATAAAATTACTAATTATTAAACAATTTTAAAATAAATTATTATCCTCTAATTTAAGTATCTTAGAATCTCATAAACTCAAATCATTAATTATTAAACAATTTTAAAATAAATTACCCTCCTATAATTTGATTATCTTATAATCTCATCAACTCAAATAGGCATCCCCAAAATTCCCATGGTTAAATCTATCAACATCTCTAACTATCCGCAGCTCCCCTTGAGCTGCAGAAAGTTACTAAAATATTGCAATTGATCAACTTTCAATTCTTTTAATCTTTTTGTGTTAAAAGAGTTTGTTATTCTACATCCAAATTCAAGTCTCATACCATCACGAAATGTACAGTTGCCTGGAATTTCAAATTCCTTCTACTTGTCAAATGAGAATATTATGACGTTTTTACATTTTATATGCCCTTCACTTTACATTTTACTCCAATAAACCACTTTTCATGCTAATAAACTAAACTAGTAGTATTGGATCTTCCAGCATTTAACTCTTCTATATAATAATCAAGAAATAATTCTATGTTTGTTCATAAAGCTTTAGGGTAGAATCATATAGTTTTCACATAGATGTTAGTGAGTAGTGTACAACATCTCAACTGAGAATATTATGAAATTTTTACATTTTGCATACCCTTCACTTTACATTTTACTCCAATAAATCATTTTTCACGCTAATAAACTAAACTAGTAGTATTGGATCTTTCCGCATTTAACTCTTCTATGTAATAATCAAGAAATAATTCTATGTTTGTTCATAAAGGTTCAAGGTAGAATCATATAGTTTTCACATAGATTCTAGTGAGCAGTGTACAACATCCCCAGCATGAGCACAGTTATCCAAGCCTCCAATGTGACTATAACACTAATCATCTTACACTGTATGTTGTTGAAAATGTAGTGGAATTATGGATATTTACTAAAAGTAACAGCTACCAGCATTTATTCATGCTTAACACAACATTCTTTAAACCAAATTACCAAAGTTGTGTTTATAATTGCAAACTTTGAGACTTCACATAGATATATCCATCTATAACAAAAACAAATCGCTGAAATATGAATAGGTGATCCCTAATCGGGACAATATTCAAGAAACATAACACTTGAAAACAAAATCTTCAAGCAGCAGAGTCTTAGTTGACCATTCAACTAAAAAATTTCACCATTAAAGCAAGAGGATTGAACAATTACAAATCGTTCTCATAAATTTATCTTTGGGTTGACAATTCGATTATCCCAAATGTTGCTAGAACATTAACTTAAGTTTTTTTTTTGAAGATCAAGACTAGAGTTCAATTCATAAACGAAGCATACACAGATCCTTCTCAATGGTGGGCATTGGCAGATCCTTAGTTATGAAGTTCCTTATTTAACAAGGTTGCCAAACTTAAAATATTCTTAATACAATTGCTAGAACATCATGAAAAAAATTGGATAGAAATCGAAGAAAATGTTTTTGAAATTTTGAATCATAAATAAATCTAATACCTTAAAAACTTTTTATCTATTCCAATTTTGAAAAAATAACATTAAATCTATTATCCACTCCAATTTTTAAAATTCAAAATCCTCAACTTCGGAAAACTACCAAATAACATAGAACCATAAAACACATAATAGATTAGATACAAAAAATAAAATACACACTTTTCTTTCTTGAATTTGGGTGTGTATCATGCTAGCAACATGAGTTTGAGTTGCTCCCCAAGCTGGTTGGAAGAAATCACACCTTAATTTACTTCAAAATTTCCTGAAGGGCGGTATACCATATAAAAATTTAGCTATAACCTGTAAGTATTTTTCAGGTTTTACAATAACTAATGACATAAGTAAATAAAGCAACCACACCTTAATTTAATTCAAAATTTCCTCAAGGGTTGTGTAACATATCAAATTTTACATAACTTTTAAGTATTTTTTAGGTTTTACAATAAACTAACAGCATAAGTAAATAAAGAGTACATACCTAATAGAATAAAGAGTACATACCTGATACGCTGAAACAACCAGTCTAGCAATTCTGAATGAGAAGGTATACCATATTCAGACGCTAAAAAAATCAACAGTGCAGTAGGGTAAATTAAAAGATTGCAGGGATGTTATTGCTTTTTCCAATTAGAAAGAAAGAGCAATGGCAGAGGAAAATGTAAGGCCATAAAACACATAATTCATCAAACGACATATGGTTAGATGCCAAAGGCGAGAATGGTAAATTCGAAAGTTGTTTTGCAAGAGAGTCAATTCCAATGCTAATGAATAGGTCATTAAATGGTGTCATCAATATTCATATGGCCAGGCCGATGGTTACTCCTATAATGTTCCATTAATTCTCAACAACCAGATGAAAGAATAAAGCACGCAAGTCATAACCCTCACCTATCCTTTTAGTCCTCATAATATCCCATTAATTTTCAACAACCACATCTTGAAAGAATATAACAAGCTAACCATAGATGGGACCCTAATATATTTTACACATTAGTTTCGATGTGTAAAAAGTTTAACGAACTATAAAATACGTGCTGAAATACGTCAATTTCCAGGCCTGACTCTCAGTGTGTTTCGCTTTTTGTATGGCCACCAACAATCTGCGATAGACTGCGATACTCTCAGTTTTGCCTTTTATCGGTAGGGACTTCAGCCACTATTGACCCTTGTTTTCATGGTTTTGAAAATTAATTAAAAAAACCCAATTTACATCATCCAAACCTATAAGGTATGAATCTATAAAGTATAATAACAAATTCAATGTTTTTCTAAAAAATATGATATAGGAAAATAACTTTGAAATCCGTCGAAAAACGGATAACATATGTTGTCTATCATATATTTTTTTAAATGAAAGTGTTTATGTAATGTTGAAAAATATCTTTCTCTTCATTAGATGTATTTTTGTATTTTTATTTTAAGAACTCTATTTTATGCATGTATATGAGACAAAGTACATTTGTTGATATACATTTTGTTGATGTTTGGTAGGAGTGTGTTTTCTTTAGATAGGAGTATTTTAACTAAATGTAAAGGAGTGTTTTTTTGATAGGAGTATTTTAACCCAATGCCATTAATTATGTAATTTGACTTTAGTGAATAGGATGATCATCGCAAAAATAGGTAGTAATGATAATTAGTGTTGGGATTAATTTGATGTATTAGTTATGAAGTTAAATATTGGAATTAATCTGATGTATTAGCTAGGATGGAAATTTAAAGAATTGCCATATCTTAAGAGGTATATTTTAAAGAGCTTGATCTTATACACAAATGTTGAATGATTTATACCTTTGTTGCTATTTTGGGTAGCCCCTCAATAACAAAAAAAAATAACAATTTTCAATGTATCAAAAGAGGAAGCATGCATAAAAGTGATCCCATAGTAGAGTTCAATGATGCCATAACCTAATATATTGAAAAACACCACCAACCACTAAAAAAAATTATAACAAGCAAGCTTTCAATTAACTATTGACTGTAAGCTACATTCCATTATAATTCATGGGAATAATGCCTAGAAATCAATCTTGCGGATTTTACCTAGAAATCTTGTAATATATGCCTATATAAGAATTTAGCGACAGGTTAGAATTGTTAGATATAAAATAATTTATATTCATCCTCTCTTATTTGAAAATATAAACGTCGTTTTACCTTATGAATATCATTGTGTAATAAAGGAGAACAAAAATATTACCTAAAGGAAGGCTTGAGGACAACTATCTTTATTCACTAAGCTCAAACTATCTGATAAATTATGAGTAGGGGAGGCACTTTGTCACAAATTGGGTGGGGTTACCTTAAGCTCTTTATTCTTAACGCTATTGCAAATCTCTAATCCTCCCTCCAGAGATGTTACATCCTTTAGTTCATCTTATTATTCATTTTTTCCCATGGTTCCTTTTCTAAGATTTAGTTTCAAAGGAATGTAGGTTATTGTTTCATATAGATGTGTGTGAATCATTAGGGTAAAACACACTAACACACTGATCTAATGAAATAAAGGGGAATGTCATCTAAATATGTATGTGTTGAGACAACCTTTGGGGATTCTTGTTGAATGGTTCAACATGTAAGCCAACTACAATATCAACTTAGAGGGGTGTGAGGTGATCAAGAAAATTAATTCAGTTGGGCACAATCCTCATCATTGTTTCTACTAGCTTTTGTGCCACGTCAAATGCCAAGAACTGACCAATTAATGGTGTAAAAATTAAAGTCTTAAACTTGAGGGTAATAAAAATTAATAACTAGAAGCACAAAAAGATATGACAAAAATACAAATTGTCTTAAATAGCCATATTCCTTTTTTATATATATAAAATAATTGGTTCAACATTGTAATAAAAAGATAGGATACAAGTTGAAATCACCAAATATAAATGGGTTACACTATTGGGGAGGTTATTATTTATTCAACCATCATCACCTACTAAAGCTTATTTGAGGAAGAAAATGCTTACAAAGTGATTATTACCATCCTATGATATTAAAATTTATATTTAAAGCTAATCTCAAATCTAATACCATCACATGTGTGGTCATTGCTTATGTGTGTTTTTTGTTTTCATTCAAAAACAATTGTAACATAATCATATTAATAAATGTGGTTGATATATGCTGATCAACATCATTCTCACAGACTGATTGACGTATAAAAGGTGGAAAATTTTTTTGATTGATGTATATCAACCACATTTACTAATGTGGTTGTGGTAGTAGATTGTTGGTGTGCATGTGGCAGATTCATTAACCATGATTGATTATGGTTAATGTTGATTGATTATGGTTAAAAATGGTTGTCGAGGGTTGACCATGGTAGTTGAGGGTTGTTGATGGTTGACCATGGTTGAAGAGAGTTCATGAGGCTAACCATGTTTGATGAGGTTGACCAAGGTTTAAGAGAGTTAATTAAGGATGATCATGATTAGCACTTGTCGACTGTGGGTGATCATGGTTGATGTTACATTAATCTTAGTATTAATGCTACAATAATGGATACATTGAGGGTGGAAGAGGGTTGATGAGTTTGACCATTGCTAGAACATCATGCAAAAAATTGATGTTCTTAAAACAATTGCTAGAACATCATGCAAAAAAAAATGGATAGAAATCGAAAAAAAATGGTTTTGAAATTTTGATTCATAAATAAATATAATACCTTAAAAAATTTTCATCTATTCCAATTTTGAAAAAATAACATTAAATCTATTATCCACTCCAATTTTGAAAATTCAAAATCCTCAACTTCGAAAAACTACCAAATAACATAAAACCATAAAACACATAATAGATTAGATACAAAAAATAAATACACACCTTTTTTTCTTGAATTTGGGGGTGTATCATATTGCCAACATGAGTTTGAGCTACTCCCCAAGCTGGTTGGAAGAAATCACACCTTAATTTACTTCAAAATTTCTTGAAGGGTGGTATACCATATCAAAATTTACATATAACTTGTAAATATTTTTAAGGTTTTACAATAACTAACGACATAAGTAAATAAAGCAACCACACCTTAATTTACTTCAAAATTTCCTCAAGGGTTGTGTACCATATCAAATTTTACATAACTTTTAAGAATTTTTTAGGTTTTACAATAAACTAACAACATAAGTAAATAAAGAGTACATACCTAATAGAATAAAGAGTACATACCTGATAGGCTGATACCACCAATCTAGCAATTTTGAACGAGAAAGCATACCATATTCAAACGCTAACAAATTCAACAGTGCAGTAGGGTAAATTAAAAGATTGCAAGGATGTTATTGCTTTTCCCAATTAGAAACAAAGAGTAATGACAAAGGAAAATGTAAGGCCATAAAACACATAATTCATCAAACGACATATGGTTAGATGCCAAAGGCAAAAGTGGTAAATTTGAAAGTTGTTTTGCAAGAGAGTCAATTCCAATGCTAGTAAATAGGTCATTAAATTATGTCATCAATATTCATATGGCTAGGCCGACGGTTACTCCCATAATGTCCCATTAATTCTCAACAACCAAATAAAAGAATAAAGCACGCTAGCCATAGCCCTCCCATATCCCTGTAGTCCCCATAATGTCCCATTAATTCTCAACAACCACATCTTGAAAGAATATAGCAAGCTAGCCATAGCCTTGTAGTCCATAGGTACAAAGCAATTTGACTGCATCACCGATGTAGATCACCTATATGTAATATGTACATTATGATTAGATTTTTCTAAACTCAATCTTATATATAATAAATCATTTTCGAGATTTGTAAATTCCAATACAATAGATTTTTATAATTTGGATTTTTAATTAAACGTGAAAATGATAGGACCCTAATATATTACAGACGTCACACTTGACGTGCAAAAACTTTAACCATCTATAAAATACATTCTGAAACTTAAAATACGTCCCGTAAGACGTCAATTTCCAGTCCTGACTTTCAGTTTGTTACGCCTTTTGTATGGCCACCAACAATCTGCGATAGACTACGATAGTGTCAGTTTCGCCTTTTGTCGGCAGGGACTTCAGCCACTATTTTCCCTTGTTTTCATGGTTTTCAAAAACATAATTTACATCATCTAAATGTATAAGGTATGAATCTATAAAGTATAATAACAAATTCAATGTTTTTCTAAAAGATATGATATACGTAAATAAGTTTGAAATCCGCCGAAAAAGGGAAAGCATATGTTGTCTATCATATATTTTTTTAAATGAAAGTGTTTATGATAATGTTGAAAAATCTCTTTCTCTTCATTAGATGTTTTTTTGTATTTTTATATTAAGAACTCTAATTTATGCATGTATATGAGACAAAGTACATTTGTTGATATACATTTTGTTGTTGTTTGGGAGAAGTGTGTTTTCTTTATATAGGAGTATTTTAACTAAATGAAAAGGAGTGTGCTTTTTTGATAGGAGTACTTTAACCAAATGCCATTAATTATGTATAATGTATAGTTTGACTTTAGTGAATAGGATGGTCATCACAAAAATAGGTAGTAATGATAATTAGTGTTGGAATTAATTTGATGTATTAGCTAGGATGGAAATTTAAAAAATTGCCATATTTCAAGAGGTATATTTTAAAGAGCTTAATCTCATATACAAATGTTTAATGTCTAATAGATAATCGATACCTTTGTTGCTATTTTGGGTAGCACCTCAATAACAAAAAAAATAACAGTTTTCAATTTATCAAAAGAGGAAGCATACACAAAAGAGAGCCCAGAGTAGAGTTCAATGATGCCATAACCTAATATATTGGAAAACACCACCAACCACTAGAAAAAGTTATAACAAGCAAGCTCTCAATTAACTATTGACTATAAGCTACATTCCATTATAATTCATGGGGATAATGTCTAGAAATCAATCTTGGGGATTTTACCTTGAAATCTTGTAACATATGCCTATAAAAGAATTTAGCGACAAGTTAGAATTATTAAATATAAAATAAATTATATTCATCCACTCCAATTTGAAAATAGAAACGTTGTTTTACCTTAAGAATATCATTGTGTAATAAAGGATAACAACAATATTACCTAAAGGAAGGCTTGAGGACAACCATCTTTATTCATTAAGCTCAAACTAATTGATAAATTATGAGTGGGGGAGGCACTTTGTCACACATTGTGTGGGACTACCTTAAGCTCTTTATTCTTAATGCTATTGCAAATCTCTACTCCTCCCTCCAGAGATGTTCCATCCTTTAGTCCATGTTATTGTTCATTTTTCTCCCTTGGTTCTTTTTCTAAGATTTAGTTTCAAAGGAATGTAAGTTATTGTTTCATATAGATGTGTGTGAGTCATTGGGGTAAAACACACTAACACACTGATATAATGAAATAAAGGGCAAGTTCATCTAAATATATGTGTGTTGACACAACCTTTGGAGATTCTTGTTGAATGGTTCGACATGTAAGCTAACTACAATATCAACTTATAGGGGTGTGAGGTGATCAAGAAAATTAATTCAGTTGGGCACAAACTTCTTCGTTGTTTCTACTAGATTTTGTGCTACATCAAATGCCAAGAACTGACCAATTAATGGTGCAAAAATTAAAGTCTTGAACTTGACGGTAATAAAAATTAATAACTAAAAGCACAAAAAGATATGAAAAAAATACAAATTGCCTTACATAGCCATATTCCTGATATATATATATATATATATATATATATATATATATATATATATATGTACAATGTTGTAATAGAAAGATAGGATACAAGTTGAAATCACCAAATATAAATGGGTTACACTATTTGGGAGGTTATGATTTATTCAACCATCATCACCTACTAAAGCTTATTTGAGGAAGAAAATGCTTACAAAGTGATTATTACCATCCTATGATATTAAAATTTATATTTAAAGCTAATCTCAAATCTAATACCATCACATGTGTGTTCATTGCTTATGTTTGTTTTTTGTTTTCATTCGAAAACAATTGCAACAGAATCATATTAATAAATGTGGTTGATATACGGTGATCAACATCATTCTCACACACCGATTGACATATAAAAGGTGGAAAATGTTTTTGATTGATGTATATCAACCACATTTACTAATGTGGTTGTGCTAGTATATTGTTGGTGTGCATGTGGCAGATTCATTAACCACGATTGACTATGGTTAATGTTGACTGATTATGGTTAAAAATGGTTGTTGAGGGTTGACCATGGTAGCTGAGGGTTGTTGATGGTTGACCATGGTTGAATAGAGTTGATGAGGCTAACCATGTTTGATGAGGTTGACCAAGCTTTAAGATAGTTAATTAGGGATGACCATGATTAACACTTGTCGACTGTGGGTGACCATGGTTGATGTTACATTAATCTTAGTATTAATGCTACAATAATGGATACGTTGAGTGTTGAAGAGGGTTGATGAGTTTGACCATTTTTTATAAGGTTGACCATGGTTGAGTAAGGTTAATTATGGTTAACCTTACTTTACCGTGGTTGACCATAATTAGCATGGTTTACTAGGGATGTTGATGCTAGATTATGGTGCAATAAATGTGACCATTGATAACCATGTTTACCTTGTTTAACATGGTGACCATGGGTTAGCTTGATTGACAAATGTTGACTATGGTTAACTGTGGATGACCATGGGTGAACATTGTCAACCATGGTTGTCAACTACTAACTATAAATGAATATGGTTGACAATGTGGGATAAGAATCATCATCGTTGACCATGGAAACCACCACACCCATGTTTGACCATGGTATATTTGGTTAGGAATGATGACTATGGCCAACCATCATTTAAGCAAGTTCATTGTGGTTGACCACGTTGTCATTGGTTTTTTATGGTTGATGATAGACAAACATGTTGACCATGTTCAACCATATTAGTAAATGTAGTTGACCATGCTTGACCAACTAAAGTATGTATGGATATGGTGACCATGCTTGACAATAATTAAGCTATTTTGAGCATGGTTGACTATGGTTGAACTTATTGATTTAAGTAACTCGAATAAATATAGATAAGCCTAGTAAACCTATTAAAACTAGAAATTTTTGGTAAACATAATAACTATATATCAACCTAGGTCAACCTAGTAAACCTAAGTTAACTTGGTAAACCTAGTAACTTAGGTCAACTTAGTAAACCTAGTCAACCATGGTTGACTATGGTTTACGTAGTAAATCTAGTAAGGATAGATTAACCTAGTAATCCTAAGTCAACATAGTAAACTTAATAAAATCTAGACAAAGCTAGTAAATCTAGTATTCGTAGTTGACCTAATAAACCTTCTAAAGATAATCAACCTATGTCAACTTATCAAACCTATGTTAACCTAGTAAAATCTAATAAACCTACTAACCTTTAGTCGACCTAGTAAGCATAGTAAATATAGTAAACCTAGTCAGCCTAATAAACATAGGTTAACATAATTAACCATAGGTCAAGCTAATAAACCTAGATCAACCTAGTAAACATAGTAGACCTATTAAGCCTAGGCAAACCTAGTAAAACTATAAAACATATGTCAACCTTGGTCAACCTAGGTTAGCTTGGTAAGGCTAGTGAACTTAGACCAACCTAATAAAGTTAGTAAACCAAGGCTAAGCTAGTAAACTTATGTCAACCTACTAAATCTAGGAAATCTAGAAAATGCACATTAACCTAGTAAGCCAAGTAAACCTAGTATACCTATTAAACCAAGTAACTCTAGGTAAACCTATGTCAATGTAAGTAAACCTCAGTTAACCTATAAAACCTAGTAAACTAAGGTTAAGCTAGTACACGTAGCCCAACCTAGTAAATGAATTTCAACCTAGTAAATGTAGTACAAAATGGTAAACCTAGGTCAACCCAGAAACTTAGGTCAACATGGTAAACCTAATAAACCTAGTAAACAATGGTTAAAGTAGTAAACCTAGGTCAACCTAGTTAACTATGGTTGAATATGGTTTATTAATTTTTTTGTCACATTATAACATTATTTGTTGTTCATAATGTTGTGATGTCATTTCTTATTGGTCAAATTATGACATTGTATCTTGTTGATCACTTTGTTGTGTCATTGTTTTATCCAAATACAACATTGTTTGTTATTTTTCACATTACAAATTCTTCTTTTTAAAATCATTTTGTGATGTTGTTTATTGTCCATCACATTGAAATGTTGTTTGTTCTTTGTCACATTGGGAACAACCGTAAAGTTATTTCCCATGGGGACTATAGTTCACCATGGTACCCATTTTATTATGGATGACCATGTTAACCATATCCAACCATAGTAAACTGTAGTTGACATATATTAATATCTAAATTATTGTATAGTTAATATTTTATCAATGTATATTAGACCTTGTAAACCTAGGCCAACCAAGTAAACCTAGGGCAACCTAGTAAACATAGGTTAGTCTAGTCAATCTAATTTACGATAGTAAACATAAATCAACATAATACATTTAATAAACCTAGGTAAACTTAGTCAATACAGTAAACCTAATAAACTTAGGTTAACCTAGTTAACCTAGGTCAATTTAGTAAACCTAGTAAAATTAAGTGAACATAATAACCTTAGTAAACCTAGATAAACATAGTAAACTTAATAGACTTAGGCTAGCCTAATAAACCTAGTAAACCAGGTCAGCCTATTAAACACAGGTCAGACAAGTAAACATAGGTCAATCTAGTAAACCTAGGTCAATCTAGTAAACCTAAGTCAACCTAGAAAATCTAGGTCAACCTAGTAAATATGGTAAACAAATGTCAAGATAGTAAGCATAATATACTTAGGCCAACCTCGTTTACTATGTTTGACTGGTAAACCATGATAAATTTATTAAACCTAATAAATTTAGGTCAACCTTGTATACTATGGTTTCCTTGGCAAGGATAGGTCAATATAGTAAAATTAATAAACCAAGGTTAACCTAGTAAACCTAGGTTAGATTGTGATGACATTTATTGTTTTTGATATTGTAATGCCATTTCTTGTTTCTTGCATCGAAAAAATATTTTTTCTTTCTTACTTTGAACCGTTGTTTATTGTTTGTCACATTTGAACGTTGTCAAATTTTGGCGTTGTTTATTGATTGCTACATTATGACATTATTTGTTGTTCATCATGTTCTAAAGTCATTTATTGTTTGTCAAGTTGCAACATTGTTTCTTGTTCATCACAATGTAACACCATTATTTTCCAAATGTGACATCATTTGTTATTTGTCACATTGTGAGTTTGTTTGTTGTTTGTGGCATTGCAACATTGTTTTTTGTTCGTCACATTGCGATAGAGTTTTTTTTTTTCATATTGCGAACAATTTTGAAGTTAATGCCCATTTTGACTATGGTTCAACATGGCCCCCATTTTGATTATGGTTGACCATGTAACGATAGATAGGCATACTCAACCATAGGTAAAATGTGTTAATGTATAGATTAATTTATAGCTAATATGTTATCAATGTGTTAACTTTTTCATTTTTAATATTTGGTCATTTCATTGTGTGAGAATGTAGATTAATGTGTATATTATTGTATTAACATTCTTGATTTTTTTTTTCTACCTTTTATGATATTATTCTATAAAAAAATGCACAGTTATACATCTAATTCTTTTCTTTTTTCTCTTATACTAAATTGAAAATTGAAAATGGTTTGTTTTCATTAATATTATCTACTTCATAACCTTTTGACAATATATATTTACATAAACATTGATTCATTATTTTTAAATTTTTCTTAATATTTAAATCGATCACTTTAATAATCCTATAATTCTTTTATTTAGGAAAAACTTAAACTTATATAAAATTAATCACTTCCATAAAAAGAAATATATCCAATATTTCAATATAAGATTAGATATTAACACACTTGATATTATTCTTACAAAAAATACATAAATCAAATGTCAAGAACCAAGCTATATTAAGTATACTAAAAATTATATATTAAATAATAGTTGACATTGCCACGGGAATCCAAAGGAATTGGACATTTTCTAAATTGTGAATTCACAAACATTTCTTTTACTCTACGAAAACAAACATGTCAAGTACATAGACACGTTGTATTTAGTGATCATCATTGCACTCACTAGAGAGTGGAAAGTTAAATAGAAATTAGGAGACGAAATTAATTGAGAGATCAAAGCAGGCCTCTATGAACAAATCCAATAATTTCCTTAATTGAATCTAACGAGCTCAATGCTTATATGAATAATTACCTTCAATAATCGTAGTTTAACTTCTAATTATACTCATATGAATTCAATTATTTTGAGCTAGGACCGGTTACGATTGAATTTCCGTTCTCGAGTGCAGAAACAAGTTCTTGAGTGCAGAAACAACTCGCAAAAGAATAAGCTGCTTACGCTTGTGGATTTATACGTGCAATATTGTTATCACAAATAATAATATTAGTGATAGTAGCGATGGGATTAGTTGATAATTTGTCGCTGCTGTGGCGTGTCGTGCAATTTCTGGACTAGTTGATTGTCCTTAATAAATTAATAATGAGAAACAAATTTTATAAATATATGAGAGTTAATTTTCGCTCTTTATCTTAATTAAATTACGACAAAGGATCTTATTTTTCCTTTTTAATTCATTATATATAATCCACAAACACCTCTCAAAAACCACCGCTAACATAATGCTCTAAGTCATTTCCAAAATTCATTAACTTGTCACACTACGACACATTACGACGTTGATAATCTCTAATTACTAACTACTATTGCTATTAATTGTGAGTTACCGTGTAAAGATACAAGTTAACAATACCAAGATTGATGTTTTGTTTGATTGAAAATCACAAAAAAAACTCAGTAGAATTAGTCAGCGAATTGGCATTGTAAGTTTATGATTATCCAAATTCATTTGATGGAAAATTAAAAAAAAAAAAAAAATCTCAATAGAATTAGGCAACGAATTGGGATCGTAAGTTTATGATTATTCAAATTTATATTTAATTAGATAGATAAATAAGGATGGAAATAATAAAATAATGAAAAATAAGATATTTTTATTTATATTGATTTCACTGATGAAGTAAAAATAGATATTTATATTGATAGGTTTTGCCACCTTCGGAAAAAAAGAAAAAAAAGAAAAAAAAAAAAGATATATCTTGTTTTAATTGTAGATATTTTATTCAATTTTATTCAATTTCGAAACAAATAAGGGTTATCTACATGTTTGCTGAAATGCTTTGATGCAATGGTGCTTTTTAGCCTTTCAATAGTGAGAATAATTTTTGTTATCTTATTGGTTGATTTGTTGAATTATATTTAGTAAATAGTTAATAAATGTTAATAGGGATGATAAACATCAAAACATGTACTCTATAATATCAGTTATTTTTAATAAAATTTAAGAAGACATAAAATTTATAGAGATTATTATCTTATTTTAGTTATTTTCTATAATTTTATTTTTGTTTGTTTGTTTGTTAGGTAATGCGATTCCTGAGATAATTCACAGACCTAATTTGTGGCTTAAGTAACAACAACCTAGGGGCATCGAGGCTATCAAAATCACGTGGGAATTGTACCCATCCTCCCAACAAACCCTTAACATGGGTAAATTTTTTCCCACGGATTTTGAACATGTAACCTTTTCACCATTGAGTGCCTTAACAAAACATGTTGTCACATCACAGTTGTCTATTCTATATCCTATGAGATTTCATAACTTTATTTTAAATTATTATTATCATTATATATATATATATATATATATATATATATATATATATATAATTATGGAGATTCAAATTTTTAAGGTAAATAAGTTTTGTTATAATACCATGTTTATCAATGCCATGTGGCCAAAAAGCCACAAACTCATTTTATATGATATTTATTCATGTAACAATTTTTTAATTAATCAAATTAATTAAAAGTTAAACTAGAAATAATTACTTTGAAAAAAAATTTCAACCTTTGATCTTTGACACTATTAAAAATATTTTGAAAATATTATATAAATATTAATTATATACTATCCAACTAAAATTTATTAATAATTAATTTAAAATTAAAAAATCCTAATAATTAATAATTAAATTAAAAATTTTAAAAACCCTAATTTAATAATTATAGCCTTTAATAAATAAAATAATATAATTATTACCCATATATATATATATATCATTTAACTTCAAAGAACCTTCTACGAAAGTAAATAGCAAATGGTCATTCATGACACAAGTTTACATCTTCGTAATCATATATTAAATTAAGAGCTTGCTAGAATTACAGCGATAATAACTTTGTGGTTTCCATAAAGTAAACAATGTATTTGTATCTTATATTGTTTTTTATTATTATAAAAAATAATAATATAAAAATAAAATTTAATTATATTTTATATAATATTTTTAAAATTTTTAATTTTAAAATACTAATGAGATGGTAGATTATAAATATTTTTAAAATAATATAATATTATATTATTTTTTATACAAATAAAAATTTAATATTAATATTTATTAAATATGATATAATATTATAATAAAATGATATTTTTTCAATATATAGATATTTTTTTCTACCAGTTCCATCATGATATTACGGTGGAATTGTAAATGAATATAATTCCACGCTTCCTTTTATCAGACATTTTAGTGGAAGAGATGTTTGTTAAATGATCGTTAGACATTTTTAGTGGAAGAGATGTTTGTTAAATTATCGTTGGTGAATTCTCAATGAATCTAAATTCCAGCTTCCTTTTATTCTTATATTCTTATATTTCTCCAACGGAAGAGATGTTTACTATTCCATTAAATACCTCCTATTAATTTTGATAGGGTATGCTTTATTTATTTATTTATTTAATTTTTTTTTGAATATGGCTATTTTTATATTAATACAAAAATAATTTACACTGAGGTTATGGCCTTGTAAAGCTAGACCAAAGATGCGACATGATTACAAGTGTTGCAGAACAATATGCAAAACCCAGCTGAGTATTGCTCTCAAGAGATGTAGAGAGCATGATCATGACTAAAGAAAAAACCAAGAAAACCCCATAGTTTTACATGGAAGTGAGAACTAAACCGGGGCTATGCGACAACCAAAACAGTGAAACTAGACCAAGCAGATGTGACCAACTATGCGACAACCCATTACTGAATACAAAAGTAGCTTTCACTGCAACCAAAACTGAAAACTGAAGGCTGGTAGAATGCCCCTTTCGCATGAGAAACTGGGAATTTGAGCTAATGCATTTATCATGATATCTAGGAAGGTGATAAGTGAATCTTCTCGAGCTTGCTGAATTCCAAGAAAACCAAAAAGAACCAACCTGTTTAAACATCAGGAGAGGGATCAGGCGGCTCCTCGATGATGCAGCATCCATACTTGTAATCATTGTCATCATTAGAGGATCCCGCCTGGTTCTTCATGCTTTGAGAAGTTTTGCTTTTGCCAGACCCTGAAGCTTTGCTCTGTTCAAAGTTTGTCTGGATGGAGCCTGGTCTGTCTTCCGTCGGCGTGTCCATAGTCGTCCTTAGGGAACCAGCCTCTTGACCTGAATTGAGCTCGTTAAGCTGAATGGTGACCATGGCCATAAAGGAGAAAGTGCCATGACTACAGGGGAATTGTAACCGAGTGGCGTTAGTCGAGGATTAGAAGGAGCTCGGTGCTACAATGTGCAATCCTCTGCTCCTACCCCGTCCACTCCGAGTAGCTGGGTACCTATCTATGCGGAAGTCCGAGCAGAAAGTTGAGGAGTCCGACGTGGAAGAGAAGGCCTCACATCCAATTTTCCCTCGGGAGCTGCCTCTTCTGCAACTCATCCGCTGTCGAAGTTTCGGCATCACTGAAGGAGCAGGGTGATCCGGGATACTTGGTAAACAATGGAAGCGGTTAGGGATGAAAACAAACTTGGCTTCAGCGCTCAGAAGGCTGAAAGGGAGAGCAACAAACGAATGGCTAGCGAAAGAGCAGGGGAAACAAAGGGTAGCTTGAGGGCATGGCCAGAAGTTCCTCCAACGAACCAAAGCCCAGTTTACTCCTGAGAAAGTTCGAGAGCAAACCACTGCATCTGCAAAGGAGGGACCAAAGCGAAAGGGAGAAATGTGATTGTGGCAAGTTGATAGTGCCATGATCAAGAAATTAACGGCAAAAGGGGATGTACTGGCATCATTAAAGCATCATTAATCTGGATCACACGGGAAGTTATGACCGGTGCTGTGAGAGGCTGAGTGACGATGAAGATCAACCACGTGCCCATGCAAACAACGATCCATGTACCTGTACTGCCGTTAGACACTCGGATATGGGATTAATTATATATATATATATATATATATATATATATATATAATAATGAAAAGTAATTTTTTCCCATTAGTTTAAACATTTTAGTATTTGGAGTTTTTTTTTTTTTAATTGTTATATAAATTTTGCTCAAGATAAAGTTACAAATTTAAAAGAATTGTTGGATTTATGAATATTAATTATTAAGATTTCACAATGATGGTTAAAGTGAATTTCAAAAATATAATTTAAATAATAATAAAAAATATAATTTCACCATTTTAATTTTAATTATTTTAATTAAAAAAACAAAATTATCTTTAAAATGAAGTGATTAAAATGTCTTTTATTAAGCTCAATGCAAGATTAACCTATATAACTATTTAATTTTGGATTATCTAAAATAATATTATATTATAATAATAATAACCACCGAACAAGACCCAAGTGATATCTTATATTAGTTTTATATGATATTGGTGGAAGCTAGTGTAAGGAGTTTGTTTGAAATTTAATTATTTCTGCAGATTTAAAGGATTCGAATTGTTAGAGTTATTTTATGCCGTAGACATGTCTTCGCTGGTACGAAGGGATTTTTGTGTTTTTTATGTTTCAATTTTTTTTATGTAACTATTATGAATATTTATATGTATTTTTTTCTATTATTTATATAATTTAGGGATTTTTTTGTTTTTATTAATTCTTTTTATTAATTAAGTTCTAATTTTTTTATTATTCAATATTATAAATTTATTATAATATCCTTGTTGTTTCCGAAAGCTTTTATTTTTTGGTATTTTGTCCTTATTTTTTAATGCTACTGTAATACTAAATTCTTTAATCTCTCTCAAGTGATTTTATTATCAGATTCATCAGAACATTTTGTATATATTACCTTAATACAATATAGTGCTTTTCTTTCTTTAAAAAAAATAAAAGTAAATAAATAAATAAATTATAATTAATAAAATGAATTTTCTCCATAATTATTATTTTGTTACTGTCTTTTTCTCCCTTGTGATATTTTTTTATTTATTTAACAACCAAAATTAAAAATACAATAAAATGAAATGAAAGAAATCGTATTTCAATATTAATTAGTGTTTCGACGAATATTCTTTGATTTATGTGGACGACTTTTAACATACATAAGAACTCACATAAATCTAGCCTTGGAGTTACACTAGACTAAGAATGATTTCAATTAATATTTTAATTTTACTAAAAGTAAAATCTTTATCACATCTTTCTTAATAAAATAAAATTTTAAAAAACATTCATATTAATTTTATTAATTTTTTTAATGGACAAGTGATTATTTTTGTTTTTTAAATTTGTAGTTAAGACATGTTTTTATGTACTTTGTTTAGTTTGTCTTTAAAAAAAATAGTGTATTTATTTATTTATTTTAGGATAATAAATAGTTTTAAAAAGTAGTGTATTTATTTTAGGATAAAAAATAGAAATAATTTGTGTATTAATATTTTAGTATACTTAATTATTTAAGCAAACATATTTAGAAATTTAATGATATAAGTGAAGATCATTGATATTTATGATTTTAATGTGAATATATTAATGTTATTTTATTTAAAATTATTATGATTAAGTACTTTAATATGTTATTATTTTCATTTTTCCATATTATTTAAAATTTATAAATTAAAACTTAAAATTTTATCTTGGAGCTTAGATATCTATTTTTTTCACTAAAATAATTATATAGATGGGAAATTTGAGGATGCTACATTTTTAAAGATTAAGATGAAATAGTTTAAATATAAGTAGATTTTTTTAGAGAGATTTTAATTGGTGAGCCAACATACTTATATAATTTCTGCTATTTTGGAAAATGAAAAAACCTCTAATGAAATCTAAATTCTTTAGTATTATTTTGAAAGTTCATTTTAACATTTTCATAAAATGATCATTATAAAACTAAAGTGTATGAAAATTTGCATTATTAATGCCAATTTTAGTTTTAATTTTTCTAGAAAATAACATTACCTATTAACTGATCCATAATACCATGAGGGAGAAATCATTTTAATGCATATGATAGATTTCAAACCATTTTCATTTTTTTTTTTTATAGAAAATAGAAATAGTTATTAAATGAAATTTCATATTTTCCAGCATTGTATTAGATTGTATTAATTGTATTTAAAGTTTTCCATAATTCCATGAAAGAGGAATCCTTATAATGTGAAGAGAGAAGGTTCATTTTAATGTCTTTACTAAGTTTTTCTCATTGGTCACAGTGTTTTATTACATATTATGATATTTTTCCAAATGTAACACATATTTTTCAAATATATTTATTATATTTTTAGTTTTTTCCTTCTATTTTAATGTGTTTTTTCTAATCAAGACACCAAGCATATGCTCATTAAACTATTGGTACTTATGATTAATATTTTAGAATCATTATTTGAAAATGTTCATCATTAAAATATTGGTATTTTTTATTAATATTTTAAAAGCATTATTTGAAAATTCTCAAAAAGCATACTTGAATAAAGTTATGTTTTAACAAGGTTTGGCTTCTAGACAATCCATCATCTATACAACGAGCCAAAAAATTCTAAATTAATTCATAAAAAGATTTTACAAAAATTGAAGATAATGTTGTTGAACGATGTTTGACATTCAATAACATCATTTGATAAGAAAAATAATCTCATATTGAAACAAAATTCATCTTATGCTCGCTTTGTTTGGTTATTTATGTGTGCTCATATGAGAGGGTTTCCCTAACATTGAAAAGGTTGAGCCTAAGAAGTTCATAAAGTTACTAAGATATTCATCAAAAACTCATCTCAACATTTAGTATTTCAATCTCACCACGGGAAAACTCATCTCAACATTTAGTATTTCAATCTCACCATGGCAAAGCTTAACTATTATATTAAAGATCAATTTAGATGTACATAATAGTGAATGTAAACCAGAAATTTCCCTATTTATATAAATAAAGAGGGCTAGCATAACCACTATGCTTACTACCAAAATCATAAATCATGTTAGTAAATATAAAGAAAAGCTCATAACAACCAAAATCATAAATCATGTTAGTAAATATAAAGAAAAGCTCATAACAAAGCTTTACCTCGAGTCTCAATAAATTAAATTATATTTCTAACCAATTTTATATTAAAATTAAGGTTCATATTAACTTTGATTTTTATCGAGCAACTCTATTTCCAAACCAACCTTATACTAAATTAAGGTTCATATTTAAAAAGTATTTATCAACTGCTATATTAGCATGTCCATGTCCCATTATTAATAAATCTATATAATATAACCAATGAGATGTAATTTATTTGAAATTAGCTTTAGGACTGGATCATTGAAAAATATAACAAATATAATAAAAGAAAAGGGATTAAAAATAAAATTAATAAATTATTTGTTGAAATAGTAATGTCATTGTTCGCTTAGTGTCATGATATTTATTTCATTATCTATTAGGTGTTATAGTAAGTTGATTTTAATTATCTTAAATTTAGTTGAGTTCTAGTTCAGTCTCACTTTCGTCATTTATTATTAATGTCTCCATTGTAATTTTATTTCACTGAATTTGAATAATGAGACGAGTTATTCGCTACATTCCAGACTTGTGTTCATTCTCTATTTATTTTCACGTTTGTATTCTTTGATACGGTATCAAAGCAACGAATTACATAAAACTTCAAAGATGGCCGTGTGTCGTCCGAGGCCATGGACGAGAGGCCAGGGAGCTCGATAGAGAAAGCGTGAAAGCAACATTACTTTCGCTCTGGTGAAGAAAGAGACTTTTATCACTTGCGCACGTGTAAAAGGGCCAAATGCATCACTTTCGCACCCAGCAAAAAGGAAAGTGTGCAAAAATGTCAAAAAATTACGGAACTGCGAGATATTTTAGGCTTACATACCACCCCGGGAGTTGAAAGAGTGCGCAAAAAATTGCACACAGATGCGCAAAGAAGGAAGCATAATTTTTTTAAGAACGGACCCATTATTTTAACGTACGATACGTTGGTTTTTTTTTTCCACTAAACAACAAATGAAATTTGTTGGACGAAGCACAAAGAGTCAACCTAAGAAGCAGGAGACTCAAATATGCAGCGGAGGTCACGAGCAGGGTTGGAATTTGACGGGCATTCTGCCCATCATGAGACATTTCATCCGTAAAATACGTTTTAAATTTTTAAATGAACGTTTAACGTGAAGTGTTCTGAAATGTGAAGAACGTATTTTTTACGGGTTAATGTTTTTGAAAAACGTTATTAATACTTTATCTCGCACCATTCCATTAGCTGAAGATTTTTTTCTCTGGGAAAGTATATACTATAGTTTCGGGATGGTAATGTTGATCAAATACGGAATGGTCTGGGCAGCAAACGAACATTTATTTTCAATCTTTGTCTGGACGATTTCCGGGATCTGTGCATGGTCTCCGTGTCTTTCCTCTTTCATTTTCGGATTCCAAGAGTAGCAAACCCAATGAATGTGGGCTTGTTTTCTTTGTACAATCGAGTTCATGAATCAATATATGTGTTGTTGCGTGTAATGGTAGAATTCTTCAATTCTTTGATCCTCGGAGACTGTAAAACTGTTGACACGCTGCATGATAGTTTGATTAGAAAAAACTTCTTCAAACTCATTGGCCTCTGAAGCTAATGTACCTGGTCCCTTGCAGAAATCTTGCTAACACAAAATCTGTTGAAGAATCGCATGGAGGAAAAATCAGACTACAGTCTAGAGACAATAGCTCGTTCAAATCTGGCAAATTTTTGGCTAAAAGAGCTGCATCCGCTCCAAGATAATAGTAAGATGGAGATCTCTCCAATGCTAACTACGACATAGATATGGTAAAAATTCTACTTTCTTTAAAAAATTAAGGACATTTTGCCTGGTAAAATGCCCTATGATTGGGAAAAATGCCAAATTCCAACCTTGTTGAAGGAAAACAGCGATGCACGAGAGAATAGAATGAAGTGGTGGTTGTATGCAAGTTGGGTTTCGAACTTCCCATGAAACCAGGTCTATTATAAGAATAGCCCTGAAACCAAATGCTAATACAATGGAGGCATTTTGTATGAGTCTGAAGATTTTGCGTGGGTGGGTTCTTTGTATCAAGAAGTAAAACAATCGACCCAAATTAATGTCATTATTGCTGGCATTTCTTGTTCCATGAATTCCTTGGGTTTTTTTTTAATATTCTATTGACTCCATTGGTTATGCATGCATTTACTTATAATTTACCTATCCATTATCATTGTTGGCCTTAATTATTGGTTTTGAAAAATCCAATCTATGGAATGTTTGGATCATAGATTTGAATTAGTACAAATTTAATTCATATATTTTTAATTATTAGAAGAGGGGAACTATCCACAATGATTTGTATCATCTCTTAACAATTTTTTGTTTTCCCACATTGTAGGAAATAGTGAAGCCCTCTATAACTGTCGTAGACTCTATTGCTCGATCACCTCACTAATCATGGCAAACCCATTGCTTTAAATACAATTGCAGGACAACTCTGTTGTGGAAATTCTACTTTGCAATGCTTGGATATATGCCTTCACATTTATTTTTTCAAGGATGACTCTATTGCTTGATCACCTTACTGATCATGGGACACCCATTGCTTTAAATACAATTGTAGGAGAACTCTATTGTAGAAATTCTACTTTGCTTGGATATATGCCTTCACATTTCTATTTCCAAGGACGAACCTTGTTCGAGTTCTCAATTTCTGATGGCCTCAATATTCAAGTACTAATTCTTTTATAAATATATAGATATATATCAAATTTTTAATTAGTTATAGTTGTTATACCATATTCTAGCAGATTTTTTAGCTTGCACTTTATTGGTAAATGGAGAGTGGAACACTCTACAATAGTTGCAGACTTTGTTTCTTAATTATCTCTCTAATCATGGATACTAATTTTCTTATAAATAATTGTAAGATAACTTTGTTTCAAAAATTCTATTTTGCAAGCCTTGGTTATGCTTCTCCACATTTACCTTTGCAATAGTGAACCTTATTTCAATTTTCCATTTAGGGTAGGCCACTTTTGCATTGGTAAACCTGGTTTAACTTCTCAATCTATGGTAAGCTAAAACATTCATAGACCCATGCTTATATAAATATAGAGATAGATATTGATTTTTGATAATTTGATATAAAAATTAATCACCATAACTGGTGAATAATTTAGGGCTCATTATCCATCTTTTTTTCCATTTGAAAACATTGTGAATAGATTTATTGTTAGTAAATATATTATGAGTTGAACCCAAACAAAAATGAGTAACTCATGGAAACCCCACTACATCAGTCATCCACCATCCCTCACATCTCGATCTTGACTACTCGAGCTACAGAGTTGTTAATATTGGAAACATTGATTGCCATCTTGAGATCAAAATTGTGCACTTTGGCATCCTGTTATTGTGTCACGTTTATCTCTTTGGTGTTGAAGAAATCAATTGTAAACAAAATAATGTAGATTTACAATAATAATGTAGATATGTTACCTTGGGATTTTTTTTTGACAAAACCATCTAGAAATTGCTTTGTCTGGCTCTTTTAATGCTTTGGCAATTATTACAAATAGAAGCTATAAATTTGTAGATAATTTATTTATTTATTTATTTTTATTCCTAGGCTTCACATTTTTAGTCTTTCTCTATTTGATTTTGTGCCACAAGTATTGTAAGTCTTTCAATTTTTCACGGGTAAATCTATTTAGGCCCCTTTTGATTTGTTGATGTGACTTGAGGTGCATGTTACATGTGAATGTTCTAGCATGTCCGGGTCAAGGACAACAAGTTATGGAGATTTTATTGTTATTGTTCATGAAATTTCAAACTAAAATTCATGATTCAATAAATCTTTTCTATGTTATGGTCATTTTGTTTCTTTGCTTATAATAAATATGTGGAAATTTTTAACATAATTGTAATATTGAGGGGTAATATTTTAATCAAATCTTCATTGGTGAAGGGTTAATTTATTATTAAGACATCATTTTTGAAGGGAAAAATTTTAGACATAAGGTTTCTTGATGGGCAGGATAAAGACGCAAAACGTCAAAAAATATTGTCTGATGGGTAAAGAGGAATCCAAATTCCAACCCTAGTCACAAGTTATCTCTATCTCCAATATCAAAGGTCTTAATTTAAAGGTTTCATATGTTTAAAAGGGAAAAAGGTCTTAATTTAAAGGTTTCATATGTTTAAAAGGAAACATTAAAAAGGGGCTTCGTTCAAGGTTAAAGGCTTTTTTTAAAGTGGGTTTTGGTTATATGTAAATAATTAAAAGAAAAAAATACTAGATCAATTTTAGTTGTGATCTATTTATTCTTTAAAAAATGAAAGAGTTTTATTCTTTAAAAAATGAAAGAGTTTTTTATTAAAAGAAAAAGGGTTTTTATATTTTAAAAGAAAAGTGCGTTATATTTTTTTTTAAAACGGAAATTTTTTTATTTATATTTTGGAAAGAATGTTGTAAAAAGGGTGTACATATCTGCATTAAAAAAATGACTTTTTTTTATATTTTTTTTTCCACAAACATTCATTTTGTTTGGAAAAAACAATGAATTATGGTCTTTATGGATGAAACCTTTTTTGCAAGCACAAGAATGTGGGATATCTTGAAAAATGGTTATGTAGAGCCAACCAAAGAACAATTAATAGCCATGAACAATAATCAGAGGAATGTCGTTGTAGAACTAAGACAAAAAGAGCACAAGGCCAAATGTTGGATACAAAACTCAGTTGATTACTCTATGTTCGACAAGATAACTGATGCATCAACAACAAAAGAAGCTTGGGATATTTTGAAAGCTACATATCAATGCAATAATACAATGAAGACTATTAATTTGCAGAAATTGAGAGCTCAGTTGGAAACCCTAAAGATGATCGACACAAAGAATGTGGACCAGTTCATGACTAGAGTAATGGGAAACTCGATATGATCGAACTCATTGGTGAAACCATTACAGATCATAAGATTGTTGAAAAAGTCCTTCGAAGCCTACCCAAGAAATATGACATGATTGTAATAGCCATTTTGGAATCCAAATATTTTACAACCTTCTCCGTAGAAAAGTTGAATAGATCACCTCTAACACACAAAACAAATCTTAACTTGGCAGAAGATTCTATGGAATAGGGTTTCAAAGCAAAACTCTCTCTTCGCAAAGGTAGAGGTAGAGGATATAGAGGCAACAACAAGTGAGGTAGAGGTCAAGCTAGAGGAAGATAATAACACCATCATGCAGCAGAAAAGTCGAGACCTTAAAAATAGAGAAGCAAAACATGGAGTAAATCGCATGTCTAATGTTGTTACTGCAAGAAATTTGGGCATTATGAGCATGAATGCAGAAAGAAACAATCTTATCAACAAAGAGGTAGTGTTTATTTCTCCAACAATGAAGGAAAATCCTTTGAAACAACATTTCTTTCCTACTATATTTCTAAATACAGCCACAACGAGGAGCTTTGGTTGTAGGACAATGGTTGCAACAAACATATGACAAGTAACAAAAACCTACTTTCTTGCATTGATTCTTCTGTAACATCTGAAATTAATCTTGGAGATAATTCGCATAATAAAGATGAAGGGAAAGGTATATTCCCTATTCTTACCAAAAAGAAACAACAAAAATAGATACTTGATGTTTATTATGTTTCATATCCAAAGAATAACGTCCTTAGTGTAGGTCAATTGATGGAACATGGTTATGATGTAATATTTCAAGGAAACACGTGTTATATTTATGAAAAAACTCCCAATAGAAGATTGATAGCAAAGGTTGAAAAAACCATGAATAAGATGTTTCCATTGACTCTTAGAAGTTGAAATATCTTTGTCTTTTTCTCACTATGTGTCAAGAATAGATGAGTCTCAACTATACAACCAACCTCCAAGATTCAATACTTCAAGAAGCATGGGATGGTAAGAAGGTGAATGTATCTAGTTTTAGAATTTTTGGATCTGTAGCATTTTCACATGTTCCTAAGTAGCTAAGATGGAATCTTGATGATATGAGTGAAAGATGCATTTTCTTAGGCTATAGTGAAAAATCAAAGGCCTATAGACTTTACAATCTAGTAACCAAGAAGTTTATTTAAAGAAGAGATGTTAAATTTTTTGAAAATAAATCTTGGTATGGTCATATTCATGAAGCTTTAAAGCAGCTTGTTTATCCACCATGGCTACCAACATTTTAGGTTTAAGAAGAGCCATACCACTCTGAAAATGGTACCTCTTCTAGTAGTGAAGCCACCAGTAATTCAATATCATTAGAAGATAATAAAAAAACAAGAAGCACCAGAGAAAAATATGAGCATGAGCATGAGTTTGATCACTAGAATATGTTTTCCTTTCTTTCATCTCAACCAACCCATTTGGAAGAAGCAGTTAAAGAAAATCCTTGGCTTGATGCAATGAACCAAAAGATAATTGTCATAGAGAAGAATGAGACTTGCGAATTAATTAATCTCCCAAGAAACAAAACCAAAATTGGTGTAAAATGGGTATATAAGACCAAACTGAATGAAAAAAGAGAAATTGAGAAACATAAGGCTAGGTTGGTTGCCAAATGATTCTCAGAAAAGTTTGGTATCTACTATGGTGAAACATTTTCTCCAGTAGTAAGGTTTGACAATCTGAGAACTATTTTATTCATAATAGCTCAACACAAATGGAAATTTTATCAATAGGGAAGCCTGCCTCACAGTTCTACGTAGTTTCTGGATTAATTGTCAAATAGGGAAGAAGGGAAGGTCAAGGACATCTCTGTGCAATTCCTGGGATGGTTGCAGAGCAAGGAAGAAGGGCTAGTGGAAGGACAACTTTGCACAATTCCTAGGCTCGTTGTAGAGAATGGAAGAAAGGCTAGTGGCAAGACAAATCTGTGCATTTCCTGGGCTGGTTGCAGAGTAGGGAAGAAGGGCTAGTGGCATGATAACTCTTCACAATTCCTAGGTTGGTTGTAGAGAGAGGAAGAAGGGAAGGAGGAGGAAAACTCTGCACAACTTTTGAGATCAATACTGCCCTGGGTCACAACTCAGGTCATTCATCCGGTTGACCAGCGGGAGGCTTGATGGGAGATCTTATGGGAAATGTACACTGGATCGGGTTGCAGGACAACTTCTGTGCAGTTCTCGGAGTCAGTCAGCTGGCCCATTTCTAATATTTCTCAGTGCAGGATGCCAAGAGGACAACATCAAGCTCTGTGAAATTCTGGGTAGTAACGCAAGGTCACTGAGATCGGGTCTGGTTGACGGAGGGTTTTCTGGTTGACATATTTTCGGGAAAATTGACTAAGTGTGAAATCAAGTGTACTTGTGTATAAATGACAATGTGATCATACGCTTAGCATGACTCGACAACTGGACACCTCCAACCATTAAGACGACATGTGCTCAATGAGACTGACTCAATGGTTAAGAGAGACAAGTGAAACAGTTGAAATATGTCTTCGAACGACTGCGCCGACACCGAAGCGACAATGTTTACAGCTTTGTGTGTGAGTGGGATCAATGTCGACAGAACGAAAATAACTCATACACACCAAGAAAACCTTCAAAATGCCAAAACAAACTTGCAAGCATGACGTAGCGATCAACATGGCGAAACACGACCGTTGATCAATCAAGCAAAAAGGGTGTGAAAACTCAATAGGATATCATGGGATGAGCCCGAGTGTTTGCGACCATCAAGGGGAAAAACCAAGGAAGGCTCCAAAATTTGGATGTAGGCAAAAATTTTGGAATGTGTTGCAGTCGCTACAACACTTGGCGACACACTGGTTGAATACCAACTTCTCTCTTTTAGTTCACTTGAGGCACAGGGCCTTGGCCATGTAGGAAGTATTGATTCATTGCATAGGTTGCTTTGGCTTCCCCACTTACTGCATGGACAAACATGGTTCACCTCGGACCAACTTAGTCAAACACAACAAAATTTTCAGCTAGATCACAATGTTTCAAAATCAAGAAGGGTAGTTTGGTTCGAGAGCTTAAGATTCGCATAGTATAAGTTTTCATCTATGGTGTTTCTCCACTTACAACATGCCTAAAAAATACCTAGATAGAGTCATTCAAGAACACAAGCATTGCTCCACTACCAGTGAGCCTGGTCAGTACCCCGGTGGAGCTGCCTGCTTCATCTCTTTGTGCAGGAAGCCTTTCTCTTCTTTCGCCTTTGTATTCTTTTTAAAGAGGATTATTCATAGGAACTTATTTATTTTTGGGGTGGAAGAGGTATCTCGAGTTATTGAGAGGAGAAGAGGTGGTTCCTTCAGAGAAGTATATAAGACCTCTGATTTAGGTTTTCTTATTTATATTTTTTCCCTTCTCCATCTCTACTAGTTAGATTAAGCTTGAGCGCATAGCCAAAAGGCTGAGTACAAGCATGGGGTTTCCATGTTTGGACATAGGTTCATGGTTTGACCATATATTCCCTTACAGACGGGTTGTATTTCTTGTCCAGGCTTCATTGGCCAACAATTACAAGAAAGCACAGAGAAGATGGAAAGAGGACTAGAAAAGTCTTGCAATGTTGCAAGACTATTTAAATTCAACCACATACTTTTTCAAAAGCCAGAACATAGCATTAGAAAACACTTATTCATGTAGCAAAAAAAAAGGAAAACTCAACATGAAAGGGAAAAACAAGACAAGGAAATGAGTACACAGAAAGTAAACAAATCCAGAAGACAAGAAATCAAAATGGCTAAAACAAACATAACAAAAATAAGAAAACCATGAGGGACTACGAGTGCAAGATTAGTGCAAGGAAGGAAAACTAAGATGCAGCTACTCCTACTCCTAACCTAATAGCTAGATAGTAGGGATTACGTGACATGAAATTTCCAATGAAGCCACCGTACGTTCCTTACCTACAACCACAAATATACAGGTGATTAAAATAGATAACAAATAGTGTGTAACCAAAAATAAAAAAGCTTGAAAATCTTGCACATGGAAAGGAAGGTCTTGCTTATGGGCAGACAAATTTGTCATGATTACCTAATACACATGCTTACCTTTTCAATGGATACTATTATTCGACAAACCTCAAAAGCCTCTTGTGAGTATGTGTTCATCTATAATGAGCTTCTTAGTGAGTGTGAAGAAGGATTGAAGCTTGTTTCTTGCAACATGGCAAGCCAAGTAAGATTGTTCCAACCATTGAGAGAATGGATTGTGAAATTCATAATGGTTGTTTAGAAGGTCTCGTGACCTGTCAAAAGATGGCTTTCTGATTGGAGAGAAGGGATCAAAATGGGAATCACGTATAGAAAAATAAATATGATCATTCTTATCAGTCATGCCAAGACAGTGAGTACCTTTCATAACCATCAGTGCAGGTGAAAGTGCCTCACTTGCTTGACAAAAATCTGAGGAGAAATATGCTAAATAGTGAGGATCATAGAGCACGAAGTAACTTTCATTGAATGCACTGTTGGGAAAATGATGAGCTATTTGACAGTCACCCAAGATGGGGGAATGATAACATGAATTTGTTGACACAATAGATTCCCAATGTGCAATGAACAAAAAAAAATTCATCTAAACAATCTTGTGAATGCATTGAACAACGAAACCAAGTTTGTTGTGGGCTAGACCCGATGGACCACCCCGGTGCAACTTGTGAAAAACTACGCAGGCATCATGGTCATCACAGGAATGTAAAAGGGATGCTAGCACTATGAATGTGTAAAACCATTGGGGGCCTGGTGAAATGAAAGGAACATGATTCACGTGATAGCTTGTGCGGTCATCATCACACAGGGGAATTGTTGGTGTGATGAGCAAGCATATTTGAACTACAAGGTTCACAAGGAAACTGAGGAACTGATCATGAGACGAAACATCCGATAAGTATGATTGCGGGAAAAGACAATATTTGGGATGATCAACTTCATAATTCCTTGATTTCATGAGGGACAAACATTCCCATCCCGAGTTTGATGCAAGAGATGCGCATGAAGACAGATGCACTGTGATAGATTTGTGAATTTGTTCATAAGTGAAATTTTGACAATTTGAGAGATCACATTCAGAATACCAAACATTTTTTACATGTGAACTCACATCGAGTGCAACCATGTAGATAGACAGATTGTGTGTGAGAAACTATATCTGATTGGGTTCTGGGGGCTTAATAGAGTCGCGAGGTCCTGACATAACCATCAACAGAAGTTGAAGTCCCTCAAATCCCTGGCACATCCCATAACTTTCAAAAATTGTAGAATCATATTTTGAAGCTTGAACCAGATCGTGCATGGCTTGAGGGTGGCTATTGCTATTGACTTTAGAATTTCTCTTAGGATGGCAGCCATCTTTGTCATAGGTTGCACTATATTTTTCAGCTTCAGCAAGCTGACTTGAAGAGTTATCTTCATGCAAGAGAAGAGATGACGGGGAAATGGAAGTACGCTATATGATTAAACTATTTTCAACTTCATCATGGACAACATAACTGCCTTGTGTCAATTGAGGAGATAACTCATCAGATGAATAAGTGAGAGAACATGGAGTATCTTTGATGCATGTGGATGCATTGTGAATGGTGGCACTTGGGAAAGCGAGGTGAATAGGAAGTTTCGATATAAACATCTTCTTTCACCGGAGGAAATTCTAGATTTGAGTTAGAGTATTCATGATAAAACAGAAGATCACATGATGTGCTTGGGCGTTCGTCACAATATATGGAACCATGGGAGTGATGACTGCCTAAGGCTAGTGGTTGATTGAAAGAATTAATTATACAAGATATTTCACCGAGATTATTAGATTGAGAATTGTTGGACAATGGAAGCCCATTGTTTTCATTCAAACAATTTTGGATCAGAGAAGGGGAGTTGATAGTGTCTTCACCTTTCTGCTCCTCTACTGGTGTAATTTGACTACCTTGTGCCTGATCACAATTTGAGCCAATAGCTTGAGAATCGAGATAATGTGCATAGCTAGCTGGTGAAACAGATTGATCAAGTGAGCCATGGTACAAGGAATCATGGCTTGTGAAGGATGGGGGATGGCAGAGAGGTAGATCAGCTTCGAGACTTGAGTTGTGAATGGTGATGTCCTCTTGCGAAATGGAGGGGTGATTCTTGGCTATAGGAATGCTAAGCCATTCTATAAATTCCTCCATTGAATCAAGAGACATATGAGAATATGGGTTGGGGACATGCTATGCAGATTCCTCAGCTATGCAATCACCACAAGGGGGAACCCACATCAGGACCTGAAAAGAAGGAGGACAAGGAACAATTAGGGTGTTGGGATCCTTCTCTACAATATGAGGTTCCTCATGATCCACAAGAGTTGGGGAAGAAGAAAAATCGGGAGGTTTAGATTCACCGTATGGATAGGCATGAACCAAGCATTCAAAATATTGTTTCAAGAAATTCTACTTCAAATCTTCTTTCGGAATTCATAGAAAAGGCGAATAAATCGATCATAAAATTTCTCAACTGATTCAATAGGATCCATTCTTGATAGGTTTATTCTTCCACCAATTAGCATGACCTTCAAGAGTGAGGAGGAAAAGCACATAAGAAGACTCTTCATTATCGATTTCATAAGGTTGGAAAAATTGAAGAAAATAAGAAATATGCTTGGATATGGATGTTCCATCCTCACCATCAAACATTAACTAGGACAAGTTAATGAGAAGCACACTGGGGAGTGAAATTTAATCAAAGGAAAAATTAGAGGAACACCCCAGGAGCATGATTAATGGATTGGCCATTTTAGATAAGAGATTAAAACTAGATGTAGTGGGTTGAGCTTGTCATCTGGAACTCCTTCTGGTGCCATTTTGTTGATGGTGTTGGAACTACCAAAAAAGGGGATCTCCCCACTATGAAGTCCCAACTAGACATCACATTGTTTGGTGTAGGAGTCCCATCTCGTACGATGACCCGGTTTCCATTATCTTAGAGATTTTCTTTAGCTCTTGCTGTTCAACACATGAGAGTGTTATGCTTGTAACTTCAAGAAAGCGAGATGAGTATGCTTGGTGAGTGCATAATGTAACTCTATGTCCGAGTTGTCTTACTCTCAAAAGGTGGAGGTAAAGTGAGCCTCTTAATGAGAGGGAATACTCCCAACCCAGGAAGAAACACACACGAACAACAACAAGGGTCTGTCCAGAATCCAGTGGAATAGTCCACAGTGAATGTGGCAGTCATGATTACATCATCCAGTGGAATAGTCCACATGGAGGTGACGGTCGTTAAAACTTAGAAAACATAAAGATGTTATGTCTAATGTTTGACAAAGTAGTCCACATGGACAGGACAACAATGATAAACAATACAACACATCTTCAACAATATGAGTACTAAAATAAGAGAAATAGTTCAACTATCTTAGTTTAGGTTAAGAAAACATGCATTAAAAATGTTTAAAGAATATTCTTATAAATGGCTACAAAACATGGGTGAAAACGTGCTTGCCTGAGACATGCTTCTGAATTAAACAAATGATCCGAGACACATATGTACACCATACATCAGTAGCCCTAGTAGTGGGACATTGGAGCCACTCCTCGCTCCTCAAAGAGTAGACTATAGACTCTCAAGGCTATGTGGGAGGAGCCAAGGTGAAAATTCCTTTGCTCATACAATGAGGGGTATATATAGCGAAGGGGGTATACTGACCCTTGTGACTCTTCGACTTCCCTCATGAATGTGTGAATTCTTATGAATTTTCGACTTTACATGACTCTTCAACTTCAAATGTGGGTCTCTTGGACTTCCACTTTACATTACATTGATTAAAACAAGTATGGCCCATAGTAGTGATGTGGCTGAGACAACTCATGACACAACTCGACATGACACTACTGACATGTACTGGTTAACTGTGGTGTCCATGTTGAGCTGTTGCACTATTAAGTGATGGTATGCTCTCAGTGTAATATGTCTTCACCTCTGCATGGTAAAGTGCACGGGGTCTTTGATGGTCTTCATCTTTTCTTGATGGTCCATGTGAATGTGTCCCTTTCGCTCGCTTGCACGATGTGCTTCATGTGTTCATTCGATTGCGAACATTTATTTTAGATTGTGCCTCTTTTCCATTTTGTTTGTCGTCGCGCCATGTTTCATCAATGTACATGTTCCTACAATCTCTCATGACGAGACGACATCAAATCCAAAAATATCCTAGTCTGTCATGATGCATTGTTTTACATTTTGGTGTAAGTGACTGGAAGAGGGAAAAGGAACGAAAACTACATAGAGCACAACTCAGGCCAAGATGCGAGGCTCTAGATCACTCTCAAGAAAAACTACACAGATGTCACTAGGATACATATTTTCATAATCAGGGACAACTGTGACAGTTGCGAGGTAAAACCCAGATGGGAGGCAGAATTGTGCAGTATCTGGAGGAAGCCCATGTGCGGTGTGAGGGAGCTGCTGGGAAAATATACGCAATTTTGAAGGGGAGCACTTGGCAGGTCATTCAGCTGAGATCTGCACAACTTCTCCAAGTAAGACACTGTGGGCAACAAGAGGCACTGGAAGTAAAATCTGCTTAGTTTTCCAGAGAGGGAAAAGATTGGGCTGCAGGAGCTGCTAGTCAAAATTGTGTAATCCTAGGAGACAGTCTGGCTTGGATAGTTCTACACAATTTCTAGGCTTATTGCAGAGTGGGGAAGAAGGGCTGCTGGTAGCTAGATTTTTGCAATTTTCAAAGCAAGAGTAGAGCTGTTCAACAGGGAAACCTACCTAACAGTTCTGTGTAGTTTTTGGGCTGATTGTTGAATGGCGAAGAAGGGAAGGTCAAGGACATCTCTGTGAAATTCCTGGGCTGGTTGTAGAGCGAGGAAGAAGGGCTTGTGGCAAGACAACTTTGCACAATTCCGAGGCTCATTGCAGAGAAGGGAAGAAGGGTTGGTGGCAAGACAAATCTGTGCATTTCTTAGGCTAGTTGCAGAATAGGAAGAAGGGCTAGTGACAAGTCAACTCTTCACAATTCCTAGGCTAGTTGTAGAGCGAGGAAGAAGGGCAGGAGGAGGAAAAATTTGCACAATTTTTGAGATCAATACCACCTTGGGTCACAACTCAAGTCATTTATCTGGTTTACCAGCAAGAGACTTGATGGGAGATCTTGCGGGAAGTGCAGACTAGATCGGGTTCCATGACAACTTTTATGCAGTTCTCGAAGTCAGTCAGTTGGCTCATTTATAATATTGCTCAGTGTAGGCTTCCTGGAGGACAACGTCAAGCTAAGCACAGTTCTGGGTAGTAGTGCAAGGTCACTGAGATTGAGTCTGGTTGACGGAGGGTTGTCCGGTCAAGAGATTTTCGGGAGAATTGACACACACTTAACAGGACTCGGTGAGAAGACACCTCCAACCAACAAGACGACATGTGCTTGGTGAGACTGACTCAACAGTTAAAAGTGACAATTGAAATATGTCTTTGAACAACCATGACGACTATTGTTATATACCTAGGGGGATAATATGGGGTACCAAGGGAGGTACCCAAGGTAATAATGTAATAATGGGATTGGCCATAGTAATAAATAAGGTGGTTAACCCATATCATGTAAGGGACCACAAGTAGTTAGTAATAATGTAATGGGCCCATGGTATTAGTTTAATGGTATGAGGGAACCATGGTAATGACCCATGGTATTGTATGTATGAGGCCTATATAGAGGCTAGAGACTCCCTGTGAAGGAATATTGTCTAGGATTATTGTACGAATAGGCATATGGCTTGTGGAGTGTTCTCCTTCCTTAAGGAGTGAATGTATGGTGTTGCCCTACCTTAAGGGTTTGATTAATAAAGAATCATTTCATATTATTTCTGGGGTTATTTGCATTGTCTTATATTTTCATGTCAGATCTATAATATTTCTAGATTAGATCTATAACAAGTGGTATCAGAGCACTTTCTTGGGCAAAAGTGGAGAATTTTTTTTTTTTTTTTATTTTTGCAGGATTTCGGGGGCGGTGAGTTTTCAGATCAGATCTATCCATTTTGGTGCAAGATCTACAAAATCTAATTATAGATCTAGATTCTATGTGAAAAAATACCCTATTTCTAAAAAAAAATCAATCGAATCAGAGTCCGGATGAAGGAGATATCGCTGATTTAAAAATCAGTAGGGTTGCAGATAAATTTTCAGGGCAACGAGTTTGCGGCGCAAATCTGGATGTCCTAGTGCAAGATCTGAAAAATCTAATTGCATATCTGGATACTTTGTGAGAAGATACCCAATTTCAAAAAAAAATCAGTCGAATCGGAGTCCGGATGAAGGAGATATCGCTGATTTAAAATCAGCTCTTTTTTGCAGAAATTTTGGTGACGGCGGGAGAGTTGCAGTGCAGATATGAAATTCTAGTGCCTGAATGAAGATTTCTATCACATGGACAGATGCAAAATGATTGTTCCATTTTTGAACACAGGTCATAATAGGGATTCTGAGCAATATTGACTAAACTATGACAATTTCAAATTTTCTCCAAATAAGTGAATTTTTTCATATGCCTCTTCATGGCGGTTCTATGTTTTATAGGAAAGGATAATGGTTCTACTATTGAAGAATACATAAGGGAATACAAGAGGTTATTTAGACACAATTGGAAATGGGTGGCACTGGCTAATTTTGAAGATGAGGCAGCCACATGGTGGGGATTACTTAATCAAAAGAAGTGTTTCAACATGCCCAATGAAGAATTTGGAAAATTACTTTTAGCCAGAAAAAAAGATAAGGAGAAACAAGTGGGTCTATTTCCTACTGGTATATTCTTATTACAAGTTCATGGATTGATTCAGAAGGAGAAAGTCATTGTGTCTATAAATCCGAGTTGCAAGCAAAATCTCATAAATGTCAACTTGGCAAAAAATTTGCAAATTCCAACAAAACACATTGAAAACACACAAGTGGATGATGAGGATGTTCAAGTATACAAGGATTTGAAGATTTCTGTGGATAAATATGTGGTGCATGGTGATTTTTATGCTTCAAATATGGATAACATGGATGTTGTTTTGGGATACCCTTGGATGGAATCAGTGGGTATTATCAATATTAATGTATAGAAGAAATTCCTGAAGCTCTGGTATAAAAAGAAGAAAATTACATTACAGGATATTTCCATTAATAAACAGGCAGAGTCCAAGGAAGCTGAAGCAGAAGATGTTCCAAGGTCTGACATATTAGATGATGAGCCAGTGATGATAGACAATCAAACACAAACAGAGGCTGAAGTAGAAAAGGTTACAGGTGCTGATACATCAGAGGAGGGCTCAGTGGTTGAAGTAATATTGAAAGATAAGACACCACAGCAGGCACCACAACATGCACCAGATAATAGTCAGGCTCCCGTAAGGGGTGAATTAAAGAAAAAACCATCGTGGGTTAAAACGTCAACATATCATCACCCACATCACCCCGCAAGACAACCATCAAGATGGCAACAAATTAGCCACACGGACAACAACCCCCGCAGGACAGATAGAGAGGAGCAAAGATCCACCTACTACACATCAACACAGAAGAGCTACCGCTGTCAACTTCCATCTCAAGCGAGCGAGGCACCAGCGAGACCGAGGGTTCAACTCTCTCTTGGATCGCTACATGCACATGCATGGTACCAGTGGACTACTCTTTTGAGTAGATCTTATTATTTGTGTTCTTCCCATGTTTCGGGGACAAAACATGCTAAGGGGGGTGGAATGTTATATACTTAGGGGGGATAATATGGGGTACCAAGGGAGGTACCCAAGGTAATAATGTAATAATGGGATGGGCCATAGTAATAAATAAGGTGGTTAACCCATATCATGTAAGGGACCACAAGTAGTTAGTAATAATGTAATGGGCCTATGGTATTAGTTTGATGGTATGAGGGAACCATGGTAATGACCCATGGTATTGTATGTATGAGGCCTATATAGAGGCTAGAGACTCCATGTGAAGGAATATTGTCTAGGATTATTGTATGAACAGGCATATGGCTTGTGGAGTATTCTCCTTCCTTAAGGAGTCAATGTATGGTGTTGCCCTACCTTAAGGGTTTGATTAATAAAGAATCATTTCATACTATTTTTGGGTTTATTTGCATTGTCTTATATTTTCATATTAGATCTATAATATTTCTGGGTTAGATCTATAACAACAATTATGCGATAGTGTTTACAACTTTCTGTGTGAGTGTGACTGATGTCGACAAAGAGAAAGCAACTCATACATAGTAAAACAACCTTCAAAATGCCATAACAAAATCGCAAGCATGACATAGCAATCAACATTCCAAAAGATGACCAGTGATCGATCAAGCAAAAACGGTGTGAAAGCTCAATAGGAGTCCATGGGATGAGCCCGAGTGTTTGCGACCATCAAGGGGAAAAACTAGGGAAGGCTCTGAAATTTGGATGCAGGGTTTTCAAGGGTGTTGTAGCCGCTACAATAGAAGGATGAAAAATGTATCTTAAGATATATTGCAGGGATTACACTATGGTTTTCACTACACACATTCTGAAGATAACTCACTTTAAGGTTATATAGACAATGATTATGTTGGCAATTTAGATGATCACAAAAGCACCTCAGGGTATGTTTTTTCATCTTGGAACCAATCTAATTTCATGGGCAATCAAGAAACAACCAATCATTTCAATATCTTTAGCAGAGGCAGAGTATGTAGCTATCACTTCAACAACTTGTCAAGCAGTGTGGCTCAGAAGACTATTGACAGATCTTTTAAATGTTCAGAACATTCCAACTTCAATTTATTGTGATAGCAGTTCAACAATTTCTTTATAAAAAAAATCACGTCTTTCATAATGGATACATACTAGTTTTTTATGGTTCAAAAGATTAGCTTGTAGATATTATGAGAAAACCATTGGGAAAAAATATATTTGAATTTCAAAGAGACCAATTTGGCATTGTAAGTGTCAGTACTTGTAACAATTGAGATTGGGAAGGGGTGTTGATATATTAATCTCATTATTTGCTAGATGTCATGATATTTATTTCAATGTCTACTTGCTGTCATAGTCGGTTCTGATTCTCTTGAGTTTATTTGAGTTCTTGTTCACTCATAGTGTAGTCATTTATTGTTGATGTCTCCAATATAATTCTATTTCACTGATTTTGAATATTAAAAAGAGTTGTTAACTCCATTCTAGATTTATATTCATTTATTTTTGCCTTTAAATGCTTTTACCACACCACCACTATTACTGACAAATTAAATTGATGCTCTCGTAACTATTGATTTTAATTGAACTATTACTCCATTTTCATCAAATATGAAAATTCTCATCCAATATATTTATGTTAATTGGAGTAATGCTTTGAAGTCACTGAATATGATATCCAAAACTACAGTATTTCAATTTTCCCCCTCGTTTCGTAAGCCAAAATCTATAAACGAATACTTACGATAATTTATTATTTCATCAAAATAACGTCGTAGTTCATACACGCGGGGAAAGAAAAAAGAACATATAATTTATTCGTGGAGAAGCGCAACCGCATTTCGAATTGAGATGATATTCCAAAACTCAAGCAACCGAAACTGAAATTTCCAATCTGATTAACTGTTGGCAACTCTACAGTTGGCGTGGACTCCTCCCTGGGTGCCAGACAATACGCTAATCTCTCCCATTTTTATCATTGCAGCAGCAAACTTTCGCTGCCACGCTACCAGGTTATAAGAGCCCGAGTTTCCAAAGACGCTGGATTTGGTGTTTGGATTTGTAAGCAGAATTGCATCGGATGTAAACAAACCACGATTAGTTATAACGTCGTTGTAATACAAGTTGTCTAGGATGAATGGCGTTTGAGGATCCATGACCACGGTCGTGTTGGCATTGCTGGGGCTGCCTTGGGGACACCTTTGCTTCAGTATCTGAGCATACCACGGGCCAAGGGACGGGTCTGTGGCATTCGTGCCGTTAAAATTGTAGAGCCTGCTGACGAATGAAGTACAGTGAGAGACACCGATTGTGTGTGCTCCTGCATTCGCCCAAACAACACAAACATGATTATACTCGAGATATGCTTGTGCTCAACCATTATTGTAATCAACAAGCAATGACACATTGATGATTTGCAGGTCTGAGAATACACCTGACAATGTAACCATCTCGTCCTGGGATAGACCTTTGGTTGCAAATATCTGAGTTAGCTGGGTTACATTGAAGGTAGGCGGAGGTAGATTTCCCGGAATATTGGAAGCTAGTGAAATATTTCCATCCTTCCTTCCAGCCGGAACATCCCACCAGAGGGGATATCCAATGGGCGATGCCTGCAATCAGTTATAATGCATTATTAGAAAACATTGAGCACTGCTGTCGTGCTATGCTATACCTAATTTAGTGGTTGTTATATAAGTTTAAGAAGAATACCAGCAATGCACTGTCTCTAGCCGCAAATGCGACAATGTCTGCACAGGAGACCATCTTTGGGCAGATCTTCTCTAATAGAGATTTGGCGTTGTCAATCACGTCGAAACCTCCGAGACTCGGATTGTTAGCCGGAGAGTCTTTCTCGGCTACGAACTGGCCGGGAATGGAGTCGATGAGAACGGAACCATCGCAACCCTGAAAGTGAAGAAGCTCCAAATCAGTATTTCGAAAACATTTACATTGTAATAACTCAGAGGAGTACATTACAAAGTGTATTTTGGATACGTACCCTGACAAAACAATCGTGGAAATGCAACCGTATAAGCTTAGCGGCTATTTCAGGAGAGCTATGGAATGCGCTGCTAACCACCGCAAACACAATGGGTTCCGCCGCTGGACAAATATATTTGTAATAGCCCACTGCAAGGTTGTCGCTTACTACAGCCCTAGCTAAGGCACAAAATACTACGGTAAACAGGGCAGCCTTACGGAACATAGCCTCCGCCATTTCACCTCCCTAAACACTGGCATCATGAGAACACCACAAAATGAAGTTATTTCAATCAATGTTTTCTTACCAACATAAAACCCACAAACCTCAAACAACAAAGCCTGAAAGATTATCTATTGGCACGGAAATTCTAACCTTGGATGACACCAGGGAGTTGATCCTTCGTACTCGAAATCCTGAGATTGGAGATAACTGTAGTGGAGTTCGTTTCTGAATACCTCAGAATCATGCATGTGAAGCTAGGTATTTATAGTCTTATAAACAGTATTTTTGCCAGTGAATCATGTTAGTTCTCACGAAAAGTAAACCTCCAATTTGTTTCAGTGATATTTAAGAACTATAGCTTTATATCAAAGGTATAACGTGGCGACGTGTTTTCTCTATTTCTCTTCAAACATACGTCACAGATTCTTATCCTCCCCTCTTTCATCGAAATTAAATTTTCATTGAGGATGGCCACACAAAGGCTTCTTGTCGGGCTGTCCCATCTCTATTATGGCATTCCTTGGGACTTAGAGACAACTCATTTGCAGATTATATAACGTGGCGGCCGGGTTTTTATAATTATTTTTTAAGGAACAAATCGAAATTAAATATACTACAAGTACAAACATGGGTGCACAAACGCTTCTAACTTGTAAATATGTTTGATTGACTTAGGCTAAGTCTACATGAGTGGGCACAAACGCTTCTAAGTTGTAAACATGTTTGATTGACCTAGGTGTAGTAGATTTAGGACTATAATTAAGTCTCAAGAGTTATAGGACTACAATTAAGTCCCAAGGTCTCTAGTCTCAAGGTATCTAGGATTATAATTCAGTCTCAAGGATTAATTCATTTTGTCTAGTTTTATTGTTTTGTTAAGTAATTTTTTAATTAGGAGGTTTGTGGTTCTGCGTCAAATTTTATTTACATTTTTGGGTTAAGCCTGGCTTGTTTAACCCACAGATAAACTTCTTAGAGATAATCTGCCCAAATTTTCTGACTGATATAACAGCCACCCAATCTCCATAAACCACCCTTAAAAAAAAATAGACTTAAAACTATAATTGTATACCTATTATTATTATTATTTTTATAGCTTGTGATTAGCTTGAAGTGTTTATCCAAAGCCGTAATATTTCTGGCACTAATTTGAAAAGCCATCGTTATCTTCTACTATGACATATACTAAACATAGCGTGAAATTTCCCGTTTCCCGACACCTTCCTATTTAATGATATAAATTGCTCGGATTCAACACCCAACTCAGGACATGCTATGCTGCGCCATGTTATCAGCCACTCCCGTCGCCACGTTTTATTTTAGTATTCAAGATATTACAGTTTGTGGACGGGCATGTCTTGCCTATAGTATAATCCGTGGAGAAGAATTGAACGCGTTACGCTGTTACTAAGTAAAAGCTCCATGCTCGAGTGTGCTAGCTTCTCATTTTTATCGATTATTGACTTGAGAACTATGCAAGCTGCTCACTGCAACAAGGTTGGCAGCCGGCAGCCGGCTAAATAATGGTTATTTTTAGATGTAATACTATAGAAGCTGTCATTGTGAGGGGTCATGGAGAATCTGAGATTTATGTTGGCTCGTAGGATTTTGCGGGATATCACAAGACTTTTCTTCTTGCCTTAATATCTACTATACTGCCTACAATTATGTAATCATGGTTTAATACTTAATAACTTGGTTGCAAAGAATGTTATTAGTATCTGCGATTGCGGGACTCTAACAATCGATCGTGTTTATTTGCATTTTAACTTGAATTATATATATATATATATATTTTTGATGTGGAAAATTTATTGATTGCAGGGGATTTAAATGTCACTCTAAATATGGACGAGATTTGCGGCAGCAACAAGAAGAATGACTCTCCTGCTGAAAGAATTAAAAATGAAGCGCTGAGGAGGAATTTTGTTGACATTGTCCCTACTCAAATGCTTCCGACATGGGAAAATGGCAGAATCAAGAAAGCTTATATTGAAAAAAGGCTGAATAGGTTTATTCTTCATGCTAGTTTGATTGATTGTATGGGCATGCCATTCTCATCAATTGATCTTATTAGGCTGGAAGGAAAAGAGTTTCAGGAAAGGATATTCATTCAAATTTAATAGATCATTCCTGGAGGATCTGGTTTTTAACGACCTTATAAAAAAACATGGAATGAGATGGCATCCAATAATCCTTCTTCGCTTTTGATGACATTAAGAGACAAAATGGTTCATATGCGTAAGGTGGTGAAAGAGTGGCAATATGAGAAAAGGAAATCCAACAGAAAAGAGCTCAGGAAAATACATAAGGCTTTGGACAAGGCCTCGGAGGCGATGGCTGCTCATCAACTATCCTTTAAAATGAGGTGTCTTATAAAGGAGCTGCAAAAGAAGAAAATTAAAATCTTAGAACAAGAGGAATCTTTTTGGAGATTGAAAAGTAGGGCGATATGGTTAAAAGAAGGGGATAAGAACACAAAATTTTTCCACAATTTTGCAAATGCCAGGCGTGAAAAGAACTCCATATGGAAGATAAGAGATGGAAGAGGCCGTTTCCTATATTCTCAACAGGAAATATCAAATGAGGCAGTAAACTATTTTGAAAAACAGTACCAAAGATCTGAAGACTGCAGGTTTCAGGACATTCTATGGGGCATTGAAGTTTTTCCTCAGATGTTTGATGAGGATACAAATGATAAAATCTTTCAGCCAGTTTCTGAGGAGGAGTTGCTTAGAACTATGAAATCTTTTAAAAGAGATAAATGTCCAGGGCCGGACGGCTGGACAATAGAGTTTCTTGTTCACTTCTTCGACCTCTTCAAAGCTGATTTGTTAAAAATGATAGAAGGTTCAAGAATGTCGGGCAGTATCAATCCAAAGACCGCTTCCACCAACATCGCGCTCATTCCGAAGAAAGAAAAGGCGGAGTCATTCATGGACTTCTGACCGATCTCTCTGTGTAATATTTCTTACAAAATTATTGCAAAAGTTATTGCAGAGAGAATAAAAGAAACATTGTCCAAATACTTAACAAAAGATCAGCACGGTTTTCTTAAAGGGAGAAACATTCAGGACGCGGTGGCAAGTACACAGGAAGGTCTATTTGCGATTCACTCCAAAAGAAGGGATGCAATCATTCTCAAGATCGACCTTCGCAAGGCATACGACTGCCTCGATTGGGGATTCATAAGGTGTTTACTTACAAAGGTTGGCTTAAGAGCTAGCATGACAAACTGGATAATGGCATGTGTCGAGAATGTGAATTATGCGGTGATCATAAATGGGATCCCATCTTCCTTTTTCCCTACCTCTAGAGGACTCCGTCAAGGATGCCCCTTATTCCCGCTATTATTCATACTGGCGACGAATACTCTCAGTCTCCATATCAATAAGGCCGTAAAGGAAAACATGTGTCATCCGCTAAAAATTTGCAGGAGCATTTCGATCTCCCATAATCTATTTGTTGATGATATTATAATGTTTGGAATTCTGTGCAGACTCACATGGTTATGTTTCTATGAAATTCTTAAAAATTTTCAAAGGGAAACAGGTCTTCAAATAAATAATGCAAAGTCAATCATTTACCACAATGATTTATGCGAGGTCGAGGTTGAATGGTTATCGGCTCTCTTTGGAATTAAGGCTCAATCTATCATTTTCGGAATAAAATATTTGGGCTTTATGTTAAAAGCTTCTGGTTACAAGAAGGCGGATTGGCTGTGGATAATAGATAGATACTACAAGAGGATATCGGCTTGGCAATATAGATTCCTTTCGCTTGCAGGAAGAGTGATCCTCGCTCAATCGGTGTTAATCCAACTTGCAGTATATTGGGCTAATTTATATTTCCTCCTAGCGAGCATAATTCAGTCAATGAATAAGCTTACGGCAAATTTTATTTGGGGTGCTCAAGCCAAAAAAAAGAAATATCATCTCTCAAAATTATCCAATATCTCTATGCCGAAGAGCAGGGGAGGTTGGGGGCTTTTAGACTTGAGAAATTTCGGAAGGGCTCTGCTTTGTAAAACCCTGTGGAGAGGCATATTTGAAAAGGGCCCTTGGAGCAAAATAATTCGGAAGAAATACTTGGGCATGAAGGATCTGCCATTCTGGCTTAGAAAAGAAAGGATCAGATCTTCAATAGGGTCTCCAATTTGGTTAAGCCTCCGAAAGATCGGAAGATTTTTCCTGAAAAATTTAACTTGGCGATTCCAATCCGGAAAAAGGATTCTCATTGGGAGAGATCAATTTATGAGTGGCGCTGAGGTGATCAATGTACTTGATCCATTATTGATTTTTCTTCACAGGAAAGGTTTGTTTTATTGGGACAGCCTAATCGCAGGTTGGCAGGGTCCGATCCCTCTATGGAAGGAAGCTGAAAGTCTGGGGATGCCGATTGATATAGCTATCCAATGGGATCATATCAAAACTCGTCTCAGAAATTGTGGAATCTTTCGCTCCGCGGAATAAGACTGCCTCATGTGGAGAAACTCGAAAGGGATGTCTTCCATTCATGTAAAAGATGTTTATCAAGACTTGATTGGCCTAAAGCAGTCTCAACTCAGGCCTTCTTTCCCGCACATCTTTTGGAAATCTGGTTGGCATACAAAAATGATTCTTTTCTCATGGTTGTCTTTCCACAATAGAAATCTTTCCTGGGAAAACTTAAGGAAACGAGGATGGCAGGGTCCTGGTGTTTGCCCTATTTGAAGGTTTACAGAGGAAAACAACTTCCACCTTTTTCTAAATTGCAAGAAATCCCAGCAACTTTGGAAATCTTTGGAGGACTGCTACGGAATCCAACATATGTCTCACGCCTCTATTTCGGAAGCGTTTTTATGGTGCAGTAATCAAAAAAAGTCATGGAGATCAATTTTCATTATTACTTTTTGGAGTATCTGGAAGTGGCGCAATAGTTTTATTTTCAAAAACAATACATCCCCTTTTCTGGAAATTTTCTCCATCATTACTTCCATCTATGAAACAATCCTGCAGAGACCTTCCAAGCAGCTGAATCAGAATGGTAATGTGATCCCACAGAAGTTGTCATCTATGCCAAGGGATTTTTTCGATGGAGCTGAACAAAAAGGTCATTGTGGTTGTGGGGTTATCATCTGGGCAAATGAAAATAGCCAATTTCTCATTCACTGGAATGGGGGGAGAGGATCCAACAACAAAGCTGAGGCGATGGCCTTTGCTGGCCTTCTAAATTTCTGTCTCTTTCTTAATCTACAAGATGTCTCCATCTTTGGAGATTCGAAGGTTATGGTGGATTATGTGCTTGGTAAGAATAACATTCTTAAGCCTCAGCTTGTTGGGTGGTTAGACATGATCAAATTTTTATGGAATAGATCAGAGGGAGCCTCTATTCATCACATCAACAGGGCTCTAAATCAGCAGGTAGATGTTTTATCAAAAAAGGGCCTTCAGGCGGTTCCAGGTTTATGGTTTTTGCAGGTTGCTCATGAAGGGAAAATATTCTCCATACTGGACTTCTTTCCTCCCGAATTTTAACCTTTCCTTTGCATCGGTTCTGGTCTTCTCATTTACCTTTTGGTTTTGTTTCCCTTTAGTTCTGCTGTCTCTCCAGATGTTGATGGTCTTAGATTTCTATATAATGCTATTTCTCAGCTCCCTATATGATGTTGTTTCTTTTTCCAGTGGCCGCAGGTTCTCCAGGCTTGATGGTTGTCAGTATATTTGCTCTCTAGATGGCTTTGATGGTGGCCGATTGTTTGGCCTCTTGTTTGGTTTTGTGGCTAGATCTCGCCATCTTTTTGCTCAGTTAGATTAATATAGACATATATCTCTCTTGGTTGTCAGCATGTCTTCTTCTCTGGAAGGCTTTTATGATGGCCGTCTGTATGGCTTTTGTTTGTTCTTTTTGCGGCAAGATCTCACCATCACTTTGCTTAGTTTGATCTATATGAGACATATATCCTCTCATGTCATTGTACATATATGCTATGTCTATATTTCTTTTATAAATACAATTATGCTTTTTCGTCTTGGAAAAATATGATTTTTCTATAAATTATATTCAATAAAAAAAATTATAAGTAGTAAATTAAATCAATAACATAAAAGCAAACTAGTAAATCCAAAATCAATCAAAATAATTTTGAATTAAAAAAATTCTGATATCATATGTATGGGGTTGGTGAATAAATTGAATTTTTCATTATAACTTAATAAAATGTTTTATTACCACTACTCAATATGTTTCATGTTTCATATGGTTTGCAATTATGTATTTTTTAAGATGGTGGTATAAAAGGATATTTTTTAAGATGGTGGTGTAAAAAGATATATATCTATGTATATATATATAAAATATTCAAAAGTTATTTAATTAAAAATGTTTTTAAATGTATAATTATTGGATTGTTTTGAAAATCAGTATAGATTTATATAAATTATGGATTTAGTAAATGTTTAAAAGATTAAATTTTTATATATATACTTTTTTAGGATGTCAAACTTGAAAAATGTTTTACATATGAAGAGTGTTCAGCTTTGATAACCTCTGATTCATGGTTATGCACATGTAATGTAATTTTAATTGTATGAATAAATTCAATGCCTTGAAAATTTTCTTGGTCATTTGGATTGTGTATATTACATAGCTTTAGCTTATAAGTTACACAATTCAAAATGCAATTTTGAGCAAATGGTTACTAAATTTTTGACAAGTTTGATGAAAAACAGAAATAAAAAATAAAAATTGGTTAAAATGTTTTAATCATAAGTTTTTTTTTTCCTACTACTTTATATAATATACACATAGTTTTTTTTAACAGTATAATATATAGTTAATTGAAATCAAAATATTTTATCTAATCTCAAAATGAAAATACTTTATTTATAAACAATTTTATCAACATTCAAATATTTTATTATTATTAATATATTTTAAATATCCTACAATTTAACATTGTAATTGAAATATTCTATGTCTGGAAGCTGAATTTTTTTATTATTTTTATTAAAAAAATTTAAATATCATATATCAATTTTATATTAAAATTTTAATAATTAAACATATTTTAATTGATTTTTTTTTTTTAACACCTATGTGTATATATAAATATATAAATATGACTTAAGATAGATATTCAATTTTATATTATTATTTTAATAAATTAAAAATATTTATTTTATTAAAAATAATTAATTTTTCTTTTCCAATTCCTTCTTTTATTGCAGCATTAAAATATTCTTTTATGATCGACTTTAAATTTTCTAATTTTAGACAGTCGTCTAATATATAAGATGGATATTCAAAAACTTAATTTCTGTATTGAAATATTATTAAAAATTATAATAATTACGGATCTTTTCACAAAAATAAAAATGTTAGATTTTTATTTGTTTATTTTTAATGTATGACATTTTTATATATTTCTTAATATAAGAGATATGTGTAGGTGTTAGGGGTAATGTAAAAAAAATAATCTATGTTAACTTTTTTCTAATATTTTATTTTAATTTAATTTTATAAGATATATTAAATTTAATTTAAAAGAAAAAAGGTATTAGGGAGATGTAGTGGTCTATTATAATGATTTTATATCTATATTTAAATTTGATTAATAATAAAATAAAAACTAAATACTTGTAATAAATTTACAATATAACAAGACTCATAATTATTGATATTCACCCTATTTTACTATGGATATAATTAACTTGTAAATAGGCTTTGTTACAATACCATATACCCTAAAACCATAACTCATTTCAAAATTAAAATATTTTATTTTATTTTATTTAAAAAAAATTAAATATAAAAGAAAAAAGCATGAGGAAGTGTTGTAATATCACCTATACATTTTAACTTAGTTTATATGTATAAAAAAAAGAATTGTTACAATTATCAATAAAACATTTTAACTTCTCAAATCACATAAAACCAACCAATTAAATAAATAAAATAGAAAACACAAAATTAATAATTATAATTATAATCATAATTATAATTAATATGAAAATAAATCTAAGTCTATCTTAACTCCGAATCTACCAAACGTCGAGAGGGATCAAATATCTTGAGATGTAAACCACTTTTGGAGTGAAATGATATTTGATCTCTCTCACCATTTGGTAGATCCAGAGTTAAGATGCGTTTAGGCTAGTTGATATAAAATCATGTTATATATATTGGATATAGAAATATTTTATTTATGTCTAAGAATAAGAGTGAAATTTGTGTACATCTTTTAAGACCTATATTAAAATTATACATCTCATCATGCTCAAAATGAATGAAAACCAATTTTGGGGTTTGTCAAATTTGATTCCTAGACAGTTCAACTTAGGACCCTGTGGGTTATAGGTCCTCGAACCTGCCTCCCACATCCTTTATGTGTAACAATCGACTAAAAAATTCCTCAATCCCCCTAATCAAAATAAAGCACATGGCTCCCTTGCTCTAACCTCACAAAACTAGGGCCAACCTCTTTCTTCCCACCATGAGGTTGAGTGTTGCGTCCTCCCTATCCTCTCCAGCAGCTAGTGTGCCTAAGGACCCAACTAGTTCCTGCGTTGCTTTACCCTCGACATTGTAACTTCATTTGGCTCTAACGTTTGGCTCTCATAGTGGATTGGGGGTCGACCCCTTTTCTTACACCACCTTTCTTTCAATCCCAATAGCTAGAGGGACTCGATTAAGGTCCTCCCTTCATTCAAATGTATTGATGCCACCTCCACCCAAGACCTCATTTCGTCTAGGTCTTATGTGAACTCCTCTCGATTTCTTTCCATTCTTGCTTGAGCATATTCGACTATGGAATTTTTGCAATGTTTTCCTTTCATGACCTCCTCCCCTTTGTTAACAATTATGACTGAAAAGGACTCTCCCTAGGATTTATTCTATCCTTAAACATATTGAGACAAAAATATATACAACCACATATAGGTTCAAGAATGCATAGGGACGCAATTTAAAGACAAAAGAAAGTTACATGGTACAACCTCTCATATCTTGACCACCTTTTGTATCTTGATTCTACATTGAGATCGATACCCTTCCTCAACGTGACCTTTACAATGAATTTTCCACTTCCTAACATAATTGTAAGCTTACCATTTTAAAACTAAAGAAAATAAACCCTCAAAGTGACGAGGAATCTCATCCTCTACAAGCTCATTCCTTCTAGAGGCTTACATTTTTCATTTAAACTTACAAAATTATGAGGAAAGTCATGTCCTCTTGCTTTAGTGCTTGAGTGTGACGTTGAGCATTCTAGAGGCCTCTTGGAACAAAATATGGTTTAGGTTGAGTTGATTCTCCTACATTAGACTATCGCACTTGAAAATTTTCATTATCTCTTTATCATGTGCTTCATTTATGCATCTCGCCCATCATCATCTTAGCCTTATTTCACATCATGTATCATTGAGCTCCTTCTTTCATTCAGTAGTGAGCTACAACCATAGCCTCCACGGACACCTCATTGGCTCTCTCCTCTAGTTCGGTTTGTTGGCATCACAGGTTCAACTCCTCTGGAACCTCTCAAACTTCCTCTCCTCCTTTATATTTTTCATGATACTCACTTCTCTCGATAATTTGACGCACAACTGCAGTTATGGAATTTCCAAAAAAGCTTCTACCCAACCGCAGTTGGAAGTTGTTCACCTTTAGCAAAAAAACCTTCCTTGCTCTCATACCACTCGATGAAACCAATTTTGGGGTATGCCAAATTTGATTACCAGATTGTCAAACATGGGAGCCTTTGGGTTATGGGACATCTAACTTGGCTCCCACATCCTTTCTGTGTAGTAATGGACTTGAAAACTCCTCAATCCCCTAAATAAGAAACTCATAGGGCTCGTTTCATATGATTTGACTAAATTAGGGTCAACCTTATGATTCCTAGCATGAGGCTAATGGATAAGTCCTAACTATCTTCTATGACATTTGATGTGCCTAGGTCCTTGACTACTTCCCGTGGATTACTAAGATCTAAGGTGTAGGTCCTATACCGATTTATGGGTCAACCCCTTTTCTCGCATCACCTTGTTTTCGATCCCAATGACCTGAGGGACCTGATATGGGTCCTCCCTTCATCCAAATGCCTTGGCATCATTCGCACCCAATCCCTCAATTCATCTAGGTCTTATGTGAACTCCCCTGCATTTCTTGGGATTCTTGCTAAAGCACACTAGATTCTGACATTTATTCAACATCTTCATTTTTGTGACTCCTCCCTTTTATTAACAATTACAACTACAAAGGACTCTTGATAGGGTTTATTTTATCCTCCAACAAATTGAAACATAAAGAAAATTGTACATGAGTTTGAGAATGCATAGGGACATGTTTTTAAAACAAAAGAAAGTTACATTGTGTACATGATTAATATTAACTCAGTGTAGATCCATATTATCTAGTAAGCCTCAAGAGAAATCAAACATATTGATGCAGAGCTTTTCTTGAGTGCAAAATTTGAAGACGGGTTTACACCTAAAGAGTGTTCGCTGCTCTTGATGCTTGATCCATAGTTATACACACATACCTTCTGCAATTTTTCATTGTTTAAAATGCAATTTTTAAAGCATGAATAGATTTAATAGCTTGAAATTCCTCTTATGTTACTTGTATAACATAGAATACATGATTAAACTTACAATTCCACTTAAACGTGTAGACTACACAACTTAAACTTGTAATTCCAACAAATCAACAAATATTTTTAGGATTATATATAGGTTTGCAATAAACGTATAGGTAAAGAAAACTAAAATGTAGAATATCAAATTAGTTGAAATTTTTCAGTCATAAGATTTTGTTTTATTGAGTTGCTTTATATAATATATGCATAATTTATTTTAACCATATATAAGATATACTTGGTTGATATATATATATATATATTTTTATTTAACATAGACATTGTAATATTTTATTTATTGACCATGTTGTCCACATTAAAATATTTTTTTGATTATAAATACAATTTTAAATGCATGAAAATATTAGTTAACCTCATATTTGAAATATTTTATATCTGATAGAGAAGATAATGAAGACGAAGAATGATGAGAAAATAGTTGATGATACATTATGATAAAGAATGCTAATAAATTATATATGTTTGAATTCCATAACTAATTTGAAATATTTTATATATTTGAATGATGAGAAGATGAAGAAGAAGAAGAAGAATGTTCACTGGAATATGGAGATGGACCATCATCCTTTTCTCTGTCTTTCTCATGTTCCTCGCTTGCCATTTTCTCCTCGTAATTTTCATACATTATTTCTATCATGCGTGCCATTTTGAGGAGGTCCTCATAGAGATATCTATTGTTCTCCATTTCCCTTCCTGTTGAATGTTCAATCACACACTCCCATTTCACATCAATGAGAAGACCTCTCTGAGTCCAAACTTAGTCTGGATCTCTTCAACTACGAGAATTAACCAAGACCTTTTGTAGAATTGTGTACAAAAGAGCATGAAAAACCACATGTGCATACTTTAAGGAAGAGAGATATTAATGATGACCATCAAATCAAAGGACATGTTATCACTCTAAAATTTCCCTAGGGTTGTCATGAAAGAAATAATAGAGGTAACCACAAACCTACTTTTGAGATTAGGATCTAGCCTTCCTAATGCTTAGAGAGGGCTCTCTCTTAATGATTTAACATTGCTGAGTTAATTGATTTTAGGCTAGTTATTTAAGCTTGATTGGGTGGGTTTTTTATCTGGTTTGGTGGTGGAATCACTGATTTAGATGGATAGATAGATGTCTTTTTACCATTGGGCCATGAAGTCCAAATGTCAAGAAAACAAGATTGAATCAACTTCTAAAGATAGTGTTCATAGGGCAAGGTAGTTGAAGTAATTCAGAGCTTTTACACTATATGGTGAAGTGGTTTTTCAATCGACAGGAGTGGTTAAGGATTCCTCAAACCAAAAAATGAGGGAAATGAAAGAGGTCAATCGAAACTAGGGCGTAATGAAGAATTCCCTACTCTGGAAATCAGAAGAAAACATTAAAATGACTAATTGTTCAAGATAGGGTGTACTTAAACAAATTTTGTAATAAAATTCCAGTTATTTCATGCGAATTGGAAAAAAAATGTATGTTTGTGAAATACTTAAGAAAATGACGATTTGACAAATGAATGATACTTCACTGAAGTGGCCCAACACATGAATCCTATAACACAATGCCTTTATTACTCAGTCTAGTCTGCTGACTTGAAAATGTTTACAATAAACCCTCATGTTTTTAGATCAATGTAAATATAGAAATGTTCAACAATCCACACCCTATACTTCGAATTATGAAGTATTTATACAAAAATAGCTACAAAATATGCTAAATTGTTTTAGGAATTATTGAAGGAAAATAAAATATCTTCATGCAAGAAGATAGAGACACCTAGGAGACTAAAAGGCTAGTTGTCCCTTCTTTTACTAATTTGTCATTTACTGTTTTGATATTTTTATGCTTTTTCTCTTTGGCTATTTCTCTACACTGGTTGTCCTTTTACTCTTCCTTTTGACTGATACTCTTTCATCTGATACTCTTTGACTTAGCTGATCTACTGTTTTAGTTTCACTTCTTTGTATTCATTGTTTACCTTGCATTTTTACAGTAAATCATTCAATTTTTCCCAAGTCTCTGTATCCGGTAATTTAATATTTACCATTCTTCTGTAGACTTCATATATTTTTGTGTATTTTGCAAATGTAGGCTTGTTTACAAAAAGGTGTTTTACCTCATGCTCAAGGTAAAAGAGGTTCTCAAACGTCTGGTAAAGGACTTTTCCTGTGGTCATCCCTTTCATGGAAGAACTGTTGGCTTGTTGCTTTGCCACTTCTCTGATTCTCTTATCATAGTCTTCATGTGGCATCAACTTGTCATTAATCACCAGTGGATTAGGTAGACCTTTCTGCCTCAAAATATCAAGTTTGAACATGAACTTGTCTATTGCTTACTACATCGTATGGCATTTATCCTCAAGTTGTGTCATCAGGTTCCTCTTGGTGATTACCTTCTTCACTTCTAGTATGGTCCCAGTTCTATCAGCTATTCCAAGCTCCTCCAATTCATACTTATTCTTTGAGTTAAGGAATTGGATTATTCTTGAGGCTTCTTCTAGCATATTTCCAAGTTCGACTCTAACCCTTTGAATTGCCTCCCCAACCCCTTTGACCAAGTCATTTGGTTCAAATATCACCTATATAGATGGCCAAATATCATTGACTGAGTCAATGATATTGGCCAATAAAAGATGTTTTGCTTAGGCTAGTGGCTCTTTCAGTGTTAATTCTTTCTCCAGCTTCCCTTTCTATTCATTCAACCTGTTTGCCTTCTGGACTTCATTCTTATGCATAATTTGAGCTAGTTTCTTCTCATCCTCTAGACTTCTTATTTGCTTCTTAATTCTATTTATTTCAGTGGTTTGGATGAACATATCCTCCATGGATTTAACCAGTTTACTTGCTTCATCACTAGGATGAGCTGTTGCTGTTGAACCTATTGCTGATGTAGTCACTGATGCAGTTGAAATTGTTGTAGGTAGTGGAGCTAATGGGGCCAATGAAGCTACCAAAGTAGAAGGAACTATTGTAGTGACTGTAGGAATAGCAGTAGCTTCTTCAATGGTGACTTGTTTCTCTTGTACCAATTTATCCATTTCATTCTCCATTTCTTTCAATTGAGAATTTAGATGGAGAATGAGGTCCATCATCTCATCTTTATGGATTTGGATCTCTAGAACCTCCTTGGTCTATGGATGTTCATAAGGAGGAAATTTTAGTTGCTTCTTCAAAGCATAAATGTCTTCATTTTTCTTCTTTATGAGATTTTCTGCAGCCTTGATGTCATTTGGATTATATCCAATCTCAGTAACAAAGTCTTCTAGTGACTTGATTTTGTTATCTTTTGCTTATCAGGATGCTTTCTCTAGCTTAAACTGTGTTGTGATGTTGTCTAGAGAATTTTGAAGTTTTTGAACACTCATGGCCTTGTTGGTCATCGTCGAGTAGATCATTTATCATGCCTACTTATGAAATTCAATTTGATCAATAGGGTGAATATCCCTGGCCAAAACTTCAAATTATGACTTCTTGTAGTCTGTTGATGACTTAGGCTGCTAGACTGTAGGCTGCAAAAAGGTCATTTGCATTTTACCAGTTTTAATGTCAAAAGTTGGCATTATGCTATTCTCACTACTAGGAGTCTATTTGAAATACTAGGAATATGTTTAAGCTTTTAATGCCTCATTTCTTAATTTGATCTCTTTATACTCCTCTTCTATGTATTTTTCCTTATCCACTAGTTTGCTTCATGATGAGACCTCAATGCTAAGGTGTTTCAGAATACTTTGAGTATTAGAGCTAGAAGGTTGATGAGTTTCCTCTGAAACTAATGGAGCTATATTTTCTTTGACCACTACATCTGTATCCATGATTTGAAGTGTTTTAATTGTTCCAACTATCTCTTCTTGCTCTTCTTTCTCATTTACAGGATTTAGCTTGGGCTTCTTCCTGTACATGATTTCAAATCTGTCATGTGTTGTATCTATGCTTGAGCAAGAACCCTCTTCCTTGGACCTTTTTGTATTTTTGTCCTGCATGGCTAGAGTATGCATAATGGAACTAGTATCCATCTGTTTCTCCATATCTTTCAAGGTATTTTCCAACCACTCTAACTAGTTGGCATATTTTTCAATGTCTGCCATGCACTCATGGATAAAAGGGCTCAATTTGAATTTGAGCCTTTGTTTGGGTCATACTGTCATTTAAAACTGCTACTGAACTTCATTTCCTGTAAACACTTATCTGCTTCTTTACTAGCCTCCCTATTATTATAGATTGGAGGACCCAGCTATTTTTTTATCTTGAATTGTGTTTTCTTCCTAGCTGATAGAAAATGTACATCATCTGAATTTATAATTTGCGTTATATATTCTAATGAAAATATCCTCATGAGAAGATATTTGGGCAACTTATAGGGAGTGATCTGGCATCCATATATTCTAATTTCAGTGTGGTCTTGGTAAAGATACCAGTCTCCTATTCTATTGGTTTTAGATAGCTATAAAACTCTTTTTATCTCATCACTGATCTTGGGTTGACTGCTACATCTTATCATATTTACAACTGGATGAACGAAGGAATCAATGAAATATTTGTAACTGAAAATAGTGGAATACATTTTGATTAAAGGTGTCCAAAAGATGACTAATCATGGATGGCCCTTAGTGTCCAGCTTTTGGATGTTGACTGGAAACTTGTCTCATTGGAAATAGAGGAACATGTGGAATAATACAAAAGAGTATTTGAGTACTCTTTCACTTGGAAATCTGATCAACTGATCATGGATTATATCTGCCAAGAACTCGGAAAAATTGAAAATTACAGCTAGAGGCTTGCCATTAGTGAATTGAATGAAAATTGAAAGCACGGAAAACGAGAAATACTATTGGAGCAGAACACTTTACGACGATTGATAAACCATGATAAAGATTCAAAACTGAAATGTAAACAATGAAAACACAGTTATACCAGACAACGATATTGATTATGGAGTTCATCCCTGGTGGACTACATCTCCGGGTCCGCTTTCAAGATGGGCGACCATTTTATTAGGAATGAGAAGAAGAAGTGGATTACATAGTGATTTAGTCAGAATGAAATTGCACACAGGAATTTATGACCTTCATCATCAGATAGCTCTATGAAACAGCTTTCCAAAGCCGCTTACGGTTTCCAAATCCAACTCCCTATGCTCCCGAAACTCAGAAAACAAAATCTGCCTCTAAACTCCGAAACTGCATACAAAAGCTGAAAACTCTCCCCCTCGTCTTCAATGAACAAATCTGCCTTTATAGGCTTGGAAGTGCATAATAACCATCTCTGATTTATTTATCATGTATAAGCTGACTTGTTGGTTTGATTAGGTTTGATTTGGCCACCTTAGTGACACCTTAGGTCATCGAATTAGTTTTATGCCAAAAATACATAACAAAACCCAAAAATACAATGTTTTGGCCCGCCGACTGTTAGTTTTTTGCTAACCGCGCGGAAAAAAATGGACATCACATGTGAATAGGTGATAACTGCGGCTAACCCAGTGGTGGTTACGGTTAGCGGTGGCGCAACTGTCACATGTGACAGCTCCCATGGTTGACTTCCCACACCGTTAGGCTGCAGCTAGTGCTAACCTCCATATTGTTCACATGGCTTACAACTGACTGTGGTTATGAATCCGAAGTGGTCAACAACTATTAACTTCAACAGTTTCCCTCCAGCTCAATTGTACACGGTCCCCGCGCGGTTACCTTTGGCGGTTGACTGTTTTATGATTTGTTTTATATTTAACAATGTTTTGTATTGTTTAAACATAGGCCGAGGGATATAATAAGAGTTTAAAACTAGGGTTTGGTAATGGATTTTGAATGTCATTAGGTTTAGATTTTAGGTATAGGTTTAGCATAGGTTTTTATGTATATTAATACATGGATATGCATTAGGATTTGGATGTGTAGAATAGGATTTGAACATGGTTTAGAAATAGGTTATCTACATAGAATTCTTAGGGAAACAAAGATGAATAAGATAGATTAGGAGTTAGGGATTAGGTCTAGGTTTAGGTTTTAGGTTTCATTTAACTTTCAAAGACCCATGCTGACTCTGCACAGCAACATCGACGAAACTGAAGCCTTTACCTGATGATCGACCCCGGTACATCGTTGTGGTCTCCATGCACCATTCATCAATGTTGCATGTTGCTGACCATCACATATTTGAAACTGACATTGGTAACGATGACAAGACTATTTCCTCGACCAGGTACTTTAACTCGAACCCTTTTACACAATCAACTCTATAAACCATAAATCCTGCAAAGTCAAATGACAAAACACATGTCATCGACCAAACCCTAGCGGAACTGTCGATGACATAAGTCAACAGCCAGGTACAACACCACATCAACTAAACGCCATGAAACCATAACATTACCTAAACAACCTGATCATAATCAACATTGTCGATCTGTCGAAGCTGAACTGAAGCGACGATGACACTGAACGACATTGAACGATACTTATGAACACTGATGACGACACTTCGAACACATGTGCAATTGGATCGATGGATCCTCCTGGATCATTCCTCTCCACTTGAAAGCTTTTGGACCACAAAAGTTTGACTAATTAAATAGTCGATGAGGGTAAAATTCCCTCTCTTTCCATATTGACTTGATAATGTACCAATGCCTTCGATCAATCATTTGCATGTGATCACCCTGATGATGCTAACCTTGATACATTTTGATTCAGTGACCTGTTTCTTCCATCCATAGTATGGCCAACTTGCAACGATGGACACACAACCTGTTGTCAAAATGGAAATTGGATTCTTTCCACGAAGAATCATGAGTTAGTGATTCAAAAACATCTTTGAAAAAAGTGTTTGTAGAACTTTGTTCAATACATCTGATTGGTATTAACAATCTACTTTCTAGAATAACTGAAATATTCAAAGACTCCTTTGCTTCTGACTTCACATCAATTACTTGACTTGATTTACTTTCCTGTTGACTGATTACTAAGTGAATTTGCTGCCCATAACTCATCCAGTTGTGATGTAAAGATTGCTGCAACTTAGTTTGATTCTGAAAGCATCCAAGTAATTGTTGATTTACTTGAATCACTATGTCTATTAACTGATATTTCCGTTGACTTATACTTTCACTTATTGCATTAGTTTTCAAACCATGGTAAGGAAACTTTAGATCTTCTTTTGAAAATGCTTTGTCATGAAAAATTATAGACCTCCTCTCCACTTTAAGAGAGGTTTCATTGCTTTTAAAAGCATGAAACGATGATGCAATACTAAATAAATGAGACACCGACTTTCCCCAATACTGTTCTGCACCCTTGAAACTGAAATTAAACATACCATCTGAAACAAGTCTCTGCTTACTCACATGTACCATTCCCTGCAATACATTGTTGATGATGATAGCTTCTATAATTTAGTTGAATAAATGAACTCAGATTCATTATGTCTTTAAGAATATGTTCATAGGACATTAAACGTATTTCGTGTTGCTTATCCTATTCATGAATCAGACTTCTTGGAAAAGAATTAACCACCTTAACCAATTGATCTATAAACTGAATCTTGCATCTCGAACAATCAACCTTATGTTGTTCCTTAATAACCATGAGTACATATTTACTTGAACTTATAAACTGCTTAACTTGATTTGAAACAATTAAATCCAAGTTTGATGTGACTTTATGTGCCCTAACAATAAATTTAACCCCTTCTTTATTTAGGTGATATTTATGTTCTCTTCTGTAAAAGACTGCATCTCTATCATAAAGATAAGGACTCCCTAACGCAACTCCACAAATGTCTATTGGGACCACATCTAATTCCACTTCATCGATGTACTTAGATGTTATTGCAAATTTTAACCGACATTGCTTTGTGACATGTATCTGAGTTGATTATTAATCCAACCTAATAGGCATGGTCTTGGATGATTACATGTTTCCAATCCCAATTGATTAACTATATGTTCAAATATTAAATTTTCTTGCGATCCACTGTCAAACATTGTTTCAATCTTTGTATGCTTAGCACTTATCCTTATGTGGAAGAGTTCAACTCGTTTTTCCTCATGTGGAGGATTTATGTTTGAAGAAGATACATTAGATTTCAAACTTGAACCAATATCAAAATTTTTACTTGTCGTACCCATGGTGGTTATTTTCCATTCATCACCTGAATCTGAATCAAGGTCTTGTTGGATTGCTGCATTTGCCTTCTTTTCATCTTTCATCTTAAGGAACTTTTTGGGCTTAAGTTCTGGATGAAGTTTCCAGCACTTTGATTCATCATGACCAATTCTCTGGCAATGAGAATAGGTAGGTATTTCCTCCTAAAAGACTGCAGATTTCTTTCTCTTCTAACTGTTCCCCTTACTGTCTCTAGATTCTCTGTTTTCCATCTCTTTGGATGGCTGTTGAGCCCTAGAACTACCTCTCTTCTACACATTTTCCTAAACCTTTTCCTTTCTATTTTCCCATATCAATGCCTCATAAGCAATCAAAATTTGTTACATGTTGATTTCAGGAGTGAATTTGGGTGATTTTCAAATTATATCATTGTGTGGGTTATTTGATCTAGGTTTTGTTTATCATCTATGGAACGTAGCCACTTTCCGCAGCTAACTCGCAATTCTGCAGCCGTTTCCATTGTTCTGTAGGTTACAAGTGTCGGTAGGAGAAACGAGACACATGGGCAGCTCAGGAATGACCCATACATGGATGAGGTCCTATCTGCTTAGCCAAATTCGTGAAGAAAGGTACCAGTAAAAGGGTGGTCATCAGAGAGTCTTGCGTCAACTAGGACTCTATTCCTGCACATAAAAGAAGGCTGAAGCCGTTCCTGAACTCATGGATCCATTTTTGCCACCTACAGGCCATCTCCATAATGCAATCCAATAGCCATCTTGTGTAGATTTACTGCTCATGGCAACCGAGAGGCTGAATCTCCGATTTCTAACCTGTTCATGTGTCCATTGCTGAAGAATTTTCTCCAAAATACAATTATCTATTTCCTCTATAAATATAAGCATTTGTAATGCAGATAGTTAGTCTTGATACTGTTATTTTAGCGTTACTTTTCTATTGTGTAACCGAGACATATCCTCTGTTTCATAATACAAAAACTTTGTTTTTCACATGGTTGTTTAAGTGTGGTTTGAAGTGATAGCATGTTAATCCAAAGCTGTGCAGAGGGCTCTTGCGTGGCTGAGGTTCTTCTTTTGGTTTTGTATAGTTTCTCATGTATATTTTCTCTTATTTTAAGTGTACATTTTTCATGTTTTGCTTATGGTTTTAATCGTTTTAATCCTGTACATGTTTTTGCAGCATTGTTATATTTTCTACTAACACTGATCAGTACATTTCAAGATAGGTTATGCTTGATCTTTTTAATGTAGTTTTTGCATCAAAGTGGTGATCTGAGACTTGCTTCCTCTGCTGAACTTTAGTTTTTAATTCCAGTTGTTATGCTTTTATTTAGTGAGATTTTCTTACTGCTTAAGATAGTTTAGATATCAGTTCTTCATGCTATATGAAGATATCTCCAGAGCCTTTAGATTAACCTCTTTTTAGAAGTTAATTGGCGAGCTATTGTGATTATAGGTGAAGTAATTGATTTTTCTTTCATTAGTCTGCAAGTAGATAGTTTAGATGTCAGTTCTTTCATGCTATATGATGATATTTCAGGAATCTTTAGCTTAACCCCATTTTAGAAGTTAATTGACGAAATATTGTGATTATAGATAAACTAATTGACTTTGCTTTCATGAGAGTGCATATTAGATAATTTAAATGTCATTCTTTCATGCCATATGACGATATTTCTGGATTCTTTAGCTTAACCCCATTTTAGAAGTTAATTGACGAAATATTGTGATTATGGGTGAAATCAGTGACTAGTTTCCAGCTTCTACTTTTTGGTTTTGAGTGCAGTAGATTATTAGATTTCAATTCTGTAATTAGGATGGACAGTAGAGATAGTAACCTCATTTTCAGTACTTCATCTTTAGCTTGATTTATGTAGCTGCATGTTTACACTGTTGTTCAAAGTTCTGATTTTGTAGATAGCATGTTTTGAGATCTTTGAAGTTCTAAGTTTGGAAATTACCATAAGAAGCATAAGCCTTGTCTTCAATTCTTCATCCACACTTGGTCTTTAAAAGTATTCTTAAAACTTTAGAATATGATTTCCATTTGCATTAAACACTTTAGGAGACCAACAAGAACAAAACCCCAAAACAAGATAAAAACTAAAAACAGTGAAGTAAGAAAATGGTTGTCTAGCACATACAGTGCACTACACTTCGTCAGTTTACGACTCCCAGATTGATAATTTATGTAGCAATTTAGGGCACACTAAATTGACTAAAAATTTTGGCGTCGTTGTCAGGGAAGTGTAACTAGGTAGCGTATCTCTTACATTAAAAAAAGAAGAAGGAAAATTTGATAATTTCTTGAAGTATGCTCTCCTCTTACACCTAGAGTGATCTGGAGGATCAAAAAAGAGAGTTATTAGTTCAATAATTTCTTGGGTATGCTCTCTTCTTGCACCTAGTGTGATCTGGAAGATCAGAAAAAGGAGCCCAATTAAAAAAAATCATCAAAAAATTAAAAAAATGACATGCATAGAGAAAGAGATTCTAAGGGAAGGTTTATAGCTATGGGCAAAAGTTCAATTTTTACAACTCCAACTACTTCAAGGAATAGACAAGATACACCTCCATCCCAGACTCATACTCCTAGCCTTAGGATTCCTGGAATTCAAGGGGCATGATCCGGATTTAAGCAGGAACGCAATAGATTACAGAGATAACCATAAATACAAAGATGCGATAACCATAAAAACAAAGATGCAGCGGAAATAATACTTCATTTCATTAATGGAGAATACTGAAATATGCTTACAAATAGAAATAACCCAGCTACGGCGATGATAGCTTATCTCTGAGAAGAGATGTGTCAGCTACATGCCTCTGAACTGTTTCGAACTGTGTTACAATGAGGCTCAAGGGCCTATTTATTGTTGAGAAACAATGGAAAACCCTTCACATTCCAAAACCTAACCCTAGAAGATGAAACGCCAAATTGTGGGCCCCGTTTTTGGGTAAGTTGGTACATCAACTTCCCGGGGTCGCGGATTGGTCGTACTATCTCCGTTTGACGCGCATGATAGCCCGTTGGAAAGATCTCTTCGAGGACTACGACGGAAAAGACGATTTTTATTAAAAAAAATCGCTGGCAGTAGATTTCCAAAAAAACGTCGTTTAGGGCCTCAAAATGGCTCCGGAAGTTTAGGACCCGAAAAACTGCTAAAAATAGTAAATTGTGCTATAATTAAGGAAACAGAAAAGCTGAAAGAGACAGTTGTGGGGGTCCAAATGGGATAGGTGGGTGGCCACCAACATCCACCTAGATCATTCCTCCCCCCTTAGGAAGCAATGGTCTCCATTGCGTTGAGTTCCTCCCTGAGATGAGGAAGCTTCTGCAGAGCTGGGTCTCTGGTGAGCTGTTCTGCAATCTCTGATGTGTCCAGAAATGGTGGGGAGCATGGTCGGCGACGGTCCATATTCAACACTCGGTGCAAGCGAAGGAATGGAGGAATGTTGTGCTTCAAAGCATTGTTTCCCGTAGCCTTGTTACTGGTGTAAGGACCATGTCGAAGTGGTCTGAGTTTCTGATGGGTTCTGGTAAGGCGCTCCCTCTGCAAATGTAACCAAACTTCGTCACCCACCTGAAACTTGTGTGGTACCCCTCTGGGTAAGGAGAAGTTGTTCCTGTGTTCTGTCATGATTGTATTACTCTGTTGCTGCTGCTGCGTGGAGGAACCCTTCACGGGGGTCATGGATCTAGCAACGATCTTCCCCTTACTTTGGGAGCGAACCAGACAGAAAATAAATTTCCTAGTATGTGAGATGAGCTTGCTACCTTTCTTAGCAGTGATCAAAGAGGTGGAAGTAGGTGGGGCTACCTCCGGTATCCTGTATAATGAATTATCCAAAGAAATGATGACAGTGCGAGGCCTTGACTCATACACAGCATGTCGCCTCCACAAGTATGGCTGGCCTAATAGTACATCACAAACATCCAGAGGTGTAACATCACACAATACCTCGTCTGTGAAAGGCTTGATGATGTAGGGAAGGCGGCACTGCTGGCAAATTTTGAGATCTCGTCCTTCGTGAAGCCAACCGATACTGTATGGCTGTGGGTGTGGTGTAGTTGGTAGGCCCAACCGCTTCACGACCTCTGCTGAAATGAGGTTCTTTTGGCTGCCACTGTTAACAATGAATTGCAGCGGCGAACCCTTCACCCACATCTGTGAGTGGAAAAGATGTTCCCCCTCCTCTGGATCTTCGGGCTCATTTTTCTGGATCTTCGTAGTAGCAACAGTGGCGCTGGGATCCACATCAATGATCTACTTCCCTTTGTCATTCCTCTTGTTGGGTTTTGACTCGGAGTCGGAACATGCATCTGATTCGAAAGCCTTCAACTCGGCCACCAGCGACTGCTTGGTCCGACACTCACTTGTGTTATGAGTGGGACTCTTGTGGAACTCACACCACTTTCCTATGTCCTTCTTCGGCTTCATGGTGTTGTTCTTTTCTTGTGGCTTCGACGGGTTGTCTTGGGTCACCCCGCCTTGGCTTTCTCCTTTGGGCTTCGGATTTGCAGATCCAAAGTCTCGCTTCTTCTGTTTGAACTTTTGCTCGATTTTGACAGCGTATTGGTAGGCTGTGCCGAGTGAGGAGATGTTCAAGAACTCCATCTCTTCCTGGATGTATCTGTGTAGGCAGCCGTGGTATTTGAGTACCAGATGCAGCTCAGAATCTTTGATACCCAATTGTGTGCGAAGGGTATGAAAAATGTTTGTGAACTCTGGCACATCTTGGTCTCGTCCCTGCTGCAGTGTGGTCCATTTGATGTATTTGTCCTCATAGCTTTTGACAGGGTAGTACTGCTCCTTGATGGCATCCCGGAAGTCATTCCAAGTGGGTGCGGCTGAAAACAGTGAGCCTGTACTTTCATCCTTCTGTTCGTTGTACGTTTCCCACCAGTCCTTAACGTGGGGGGCTGCTTTGAGAAGAGCGAAAACAATCTTTTCCCGACTTGAAAATTCATGAACAGAAAAATAACCATCTAACAGATTTAACCGTTTATCTACGGCATCTGCGTCTATTTGACCCTCGAAGATGGAGATCTCAAAATTAACTTGTACCTTAAACGGTGTGGCATTTCCAGAGTAGCTGTTGGAAGCCGATGTGTCACCTCTGGGTAGTCGCTGAAGGATCTGCGCAAAGCTATCCATCATCGCGTTCCTTTGCCGCTCGAGGGCTTCTTCGAGCAAGATTCTGATAGGATCTCCTGCCCCCTCGTCTTTCTTCTCATCCACCATGGGAGGTCGTCGAGATTTGCGAGGCTGGTCTTGCAAAGGTTCGACCAACTCAAGCCCTAACTCCTTATATCCCGACCTCGTTGGGGACATGCAAAGAAAAACAGAGAAAAAGCAGACCGCTCTGATACCACTGATCCGGATTTAAGCAGGAACGTAATAGATTACAGAGATAACCATAAATACAAAGATGCGATAACCATAAAAACAGAGATGCAGCGGAAATAATACTTCATTTCATTAATGGAGAATACTGAAATATGCTTACAAATAGAAATAACCCAGCTAGGGCGATGGTAGCTTATCTCTGAGAAGAGATGTGTCGGCTACATGCCTCTGAACTGTTTTGAACTGTGTTACAATGAGGCTCGAGGGCCTATTTATTGTTGAGAAACAATGGAAAACCCTTCACATTCCAAAACCTAACCCTAGAAGATGAAACGCCAAATTGTGGGCCCTGTTTTTGGGTAAGTTGGTACATCACCTTCCCGAGGTCGCGGATTGGTCGTACTATCTCCGTTTGATGCGCATGATAGCTCGTTGGAAAGATATCTCCAAGGACTACGACGGAAAAGATGATCTTTTTTAGAAAAATTGCTGGCGGTAGATTTCCAAAAAAACGTCGTTTAGGGCCTCAAAATGGCTCCGGAAGTTTAGGACCCGAAAAACGGCTAAAAATAGTAAACTGTGCTATAATTAAGGAAACATAAAAGCTGAAAGAGACAGTTGTGGGGGTCCAAATGGGATAGGTGGGTGGCCACCAACATCCACCTGGATCAGGGCAGCAACTAAATTAGAAGATTCTCCCACACTACCTACTAAATCTGACCTAGGAAAAGAATCCTTCTTCACCTCCATAGGGGAGCCTATTGCAGTGAAAGAAGTAGAATAACCTAGAGAAGAAGAAGAGGTAGAGACTCTTTCTCATCAGCCATTAATAGAAGAACCAGAAGATTCTGAGGAAACTATCATGGCAGAAGAAGTACAAGATGGAGAATTTTCACTATTTGGAGGAGGGGGTAGAAGTAGAGGTAGAGGAAATAATGGAGGTGGTAGAGGTAACAATGGAGGAGGTAGAGGTAATAATGGGGGAAATAGGGAAGGAGATAACTCATTTGGATTCCCTATAGTTGATGAGGAAGCCCATACAATAATGAAAAACATTTCACCATCTGTCCTCCCAAACTTTTATGGATTGCGAAGTGAGGATCTTGAAACATTTCTATTTGAGTTTGAAGTCTTATGCTGAACCTATGACTATCTAGAAGAATCTCAAAAACTCAAATTTTTTCCTTCAACATTGAAAGGGGCTACTTTGAAATGGTTCATGGGATTAGTCACTCAATCTATTAGGACATGGAATGGTATGAGGCAAACATTTTTGGATAGATATCTGGATTATTGTATGCCCACTAATCATAAGGATGAGGTATTCAAAATGATGCAAAAAAGAATATGAGAACCTAGAGGATCTACTTGAAAGATTTCAATACAACTTAAAGAGAGCAAACTGAACAATTTAGATGAGGAAATCTTGAAATCCCTTTTATTGAAAGCCATTAGAGATGAATGGATAGATATTTTAAACATGATGGGGAAGGGAGACATCTCTCAACTTCCACTAAGTTTCATAGCGGAACTATGCGTCCATCTCTCAAGGGGAAAATCTAAAACTAGAAAAGGGCCTAGAGATCCTTCTCTTATTAGAGCAAACAAATCTGCAACCGAGACAGTAAGTAGAGTAGAGATTGGAAATATTCTGGATGAGTTCAAAACTGACATTCTAGGGAGCCATAGTGAACAGCTAGACACCCTCAAAATTCAAAACAAGCGAAAAACAGAAGCTGATGCCTTAGCCATCTTTTGCCCAAAATGTAGAAAGAAGCATGCTCTAAGGGAATGTCCCTTGGATGCAAAAGTTGTAGAAACATGTACGATTTGCTCAGAAAGTCATAAGACCAAGGATTGTCCTTCAATCCCAAGACTCAAAGCTGTCTTTCAAGAGGACCCAAATTCAATAGAATCTCTTTGTTTCGTTTCAAGAAGACCTTGGCAAGGGCAACAAAATCAAGGATTTAACAATCCAATGAATTTTCAGCCCCCACCAAATTGGAATTCTTGGCAACAACCTTGGCCTCAACCTCAAAATCAGTATCAATCTCAATCATGGGCAAAAGGGGTACAAAATACTTATGGGAGATTTGCTCAATATTATCAATATCCTCCATCTTATCAAGGCTATTCTCTCCCACAAAACAAACAACAAAATCCACAACTTCCAAATCCAAACCAAAAACGTTCATTACCATTTCCACAACAAGAACCTCCTCAACAAAATCAAAATCCTTAACTCTTGCTTCCATTTCAACAAAAGCCAAATCAACTGCCAGCCCAACCATTACCAAATCCCAACAAAAACCTTCGAAATGCTTACATGGTAGAAGGACAACAATTTCCTACCTACATGATTGTTCCTCTAGATCTTAATGATGTTCAACTTAGATCTGGTAGGATTTTAGAAAAGGAAAAACCTTCTATAGATGTTCAAGAGAAAGATGCTTCTGAGGAGGATTCTCTGAAAGTCAATAAAAGTTTTGAAGAAGCATCCCTTCAATACCCAACCATTCAAAAAGAAAAACAAAAAGAGTCAACCCCCACAACTCCTATAGTTGAGCAACCTGTATCTACATCCACACCTCCTTTTCCTAAAAGATTACAAATTGACAAGGGGGTGGAAAAACAAATCTTGTTGACTGACTATGATTTCCTAGATGAATTAAAGAATGTATGTATCAAGATTCCCTTGCTACAAGCCATTAGAGAAATTCCTATTCTAGCAAAAACGATAAAGGAGTTGAGTATCAAAAGACCAGGTAGGAAACCAAGAGACACAAAAAGAATCCACCTGGTAGGAAAGATAGCAGATATCATGATGGGAAAGATTACCATGCAGAAATATGTGGATCCAGGTAGTCCAATTGTCAAGACACACATAAATGGAGTAGAAATTCCAAATACATTGATTGACTTAGGGGCTGCTATAAACATTATGAGTAGACAGACTATGGAACGGTTTAAACTTCCTAATATTCTTTTCACACCTACCTTACTGTAACTTGCAGATAGATCAGTAATCAAACCAGATGGTGTTCTAGAAGATATTTCAGTCTCCTTAGATTCTTGGGAATATCCAGTAGATTTAATGATTTTAACTCCCAAGAATAATATAGGAGGGCACCCACTCATCTTAGGAAGACCTTGGCTAGCCACAGCTAATGCTTTTATTAGTTGTAGATCTTGTGACATGTACATTTCTGATGGTATTTCAACAAGGAAATTCACTTTGTATCCTCCAGCAAAAGCAATTACAGAAGTAGGAGACAATGAATGGGTTGATGATGAAGATACTATACAACATGTCTTTACTCTTGCTGAAGTTAGTGAAGATAGTTAAATCTTGAATACATTAGAAAATTTTGAAACATATTCAGAATATGATCACACACAATTTTAGTTAGATTTTGATATTGAATACTTGTCATCAGGGCAAATGTCTCTCTACTCTATGGAAGAGTTTGGCAGTTCTACAGTTGAAATTTTTCCTGGTAAAACATTGAATATCAACAAAAATTTGGAAAAGTTACAATAGGAAGAGCTAATCAAAATCTTTCAAAAACATATTGCTGCATTTGCATGGGAGTATATTGATATGAAAGGTATTGACTCTAAGACTTGCATCAATCATATCTATATTGAGGAAAACAATAGACCAACCAGACAACCTCAGAGAAGGATGAATCAAAATCTTAGGGAGATTGGGAAAGAAGAGCTCCAAAAATTACTCAATGTGAACTTCATTTACCCAATCTCAGATAGCTGATGTGTTTCTCCCTTTTTGATAGCACCCAAAAAGAATGGCAAATGAAGGGTGCGCATTGATTACAGGGAATTGAATAAAGCAACCTTGAAGGATCATTTTCCTATGCCCTTTATTGATCAAGTATTAGATACATTAGCATGAAAAAAGTACTTTTCATTGGTTATAATCAAATTCAGGTAGCACCTGAAGATCAGGATAAAACCACATTTACTTGTCCATGGGGAACTTTTGCCTACCGAGTGCTTCCTTTTGTATTTTGGAATGCACCAGTAATATTCCAACGAGCAGTACTGGGAATTTTTTCTGATCTAATCCATGATTGTGTAGAGGTATATATGGATGATTTTATGGTCTATGGTAATACATTTGAAGAAGCGTTGGAAAATTTGGAAAAAGTCCTTATAAGATGTAAGGAAACAAACCTTTCATTAAACCATGAAAAATTCTTTATGATGTTTACTAAAGGTATTGTTTTGGGACATCATATTTCAGGGGATGGAATTAAAGTAGACAAATCAAAAGTTGAAGTCATCTCCAAGTTACCTATTCCAAATTGTCAAAAATATGTTAGAATTTTTCTAGGATTTACTGGATATTATAGAAGATTTATAGAAAACTTTACCAAAATAGCATCTCCACTCTTCAAACTGCTTACAAAAGACTATGAATTCAAATGGAGTCTTGATTGCCAATCAGCATTTGAAGCTTTGAAAATAAGAATATCTGAAGCACCTATCTTGAGAGGACCAAATTGGAAACTCCCTTTCCATATTTCCACAGATGCTTCAGATACAACTCTAGGAGCTGTACTGGGACAAAAATACTTGGTTCCTTATGCCATTTACTATACCAGTAAAAATTTGACTCCCACTAAGTTGAATTATATTGTGACTGAAAAAGAGTTCTTAGTTGTTGTCCATGGAATTAATAAGTTCAGACATTATATAACAGGCTATCAAACTTTCATTCATACTGATCATTCTGCAATTAGATATATAATGAACAAACCTATTACTAATGGCAGAGTTACAAGATGGCTCCTACTTTTATAGGAATTCAATATTACTGTGTTAGATCGACCAAGGAAATAGAACACAGTTGTTGATTTCTTGTCTAGGATTCAGAATATCAAAGAAGATTCTCCTGTAGAGGATAAGTTTCCTGATAAATACTTATTTGCAGTAGCTACTGAAACTCCTTGGTTTGCAGATATGGCTAACTATTTGGTTACAGGGAAACTACCTTCACATTTATTTCCTAGTGAAAGAAGAAAGATTATTCAGGAGAGTTCAAGATATTCATGGATTTCTAACGAATTGTTTAAAATAGGGCCATACTTTGTGATCATAAGATGTGTCAGGGAAGATGAAATGCCTGCTATTCTCAAAGCATGTCATGATGAACTGTGTGGTGGACACTTTGCTGACAAGAGGACAGCCTATAAAATCCTTTCTTTAGGATATTATTGGTCGTCCCTCTTCAAAGATGCAAAAAAAATATGTCAAAAGGTGTGACAGCTGCCAAAGGGTAGGGAAACCTACCCCCTCAAATGAAATGCCATTACAACCTCAGGTACTCACCGAACCCTTTGAAAAATGGGCTTTAGACTTTATTGGACCTATTAATCCTCCATCCAAACAGAAAAAGTATATATTGGTATGTACTGATTATGCCACTAAATGGGTAGAAGCCAAAGCATTATTTTCTGCTACTAAAAATTCAGTAGTTAATTTTCTTTATGAGGATATTTTTACTCGCTTTGGTGTTCCAAGAGAAATTGTGACAGATTACGGAAGTCAATTCACATCTAGAATGATGGAGAAGCTAATGGAAGAATACAAGGTCAAGCATAGAAAATCCACTCCTTATCATTCGCAAGCAAATGGTCAAGTGGAGTCCACAAAAAAAGTAATTGAAGGCATCATTACCAAGACTGTGCATCTACACAGAAAAGACTGGGCAGAAAGGCTTCCTGAAGCCTTATGGGCCTACATAACTACATGGAGGAACACAACAGGACACACTCCCTACGAACTTGTTTATGGGAAGGAAGTTCTGCTCCCCATTGAGTTCCAAGTTAAGACCTTCAAGATGGCAGTTCAATTGGGAATGGATCTATCAGAAGCCCAAAAGCATAGACTAGAGCAGTTGAATGAACTAGAGGAGTTCAGACAAGAAGCAATTCAAAGAACTGATCTAGTTCAACATCAAAGAGCTAAGTGGCATGACAAATACATCAAGGACAGAAAGTTTCAAGAAGGAGATTAGGCATTGCTATTTGATTCCAAGTTCAAATATTTTCAAGGTAAATTTCAGACTCATTGGCTTGGGCCATATGAGATTGAAAAATATTTTAGCAATGGAGCAGTAAGAATCAAAACAATTGATGAGCATCAAAATCCTTTCATTGTGAATGGTCAAAGATTGAAGATCTATCATAAGCCACTCTCAAAAGAGGAGTTTATCAAAATATTTCAAGATAATTTTGCAATGAGGCTGGTGAAGAAGAATCATTCTTCTCCACCAGCCTAGTCTTTGTTCTTTTCATCATCATCTAAAGAAATAATAAATAAATAAATAATGTATAAGCCTGAAAACCAATCATTGATTGGCAGTCTTATACAAAAAATACAGGGAGAAAATTAGAAGCTTCTAACGCCCTATATTTTCCAAAAAATCTATCATTTCACTCATAGTTATTTCATTCCATTTCATTTCATTTTTCTCCATCTCATCACCACATTCCATCAATAAATTTCTTTCAGTTTATCTTCATATTTATCTTTCCATTCATACAGTCATTTTTCATTTCCATTCATTTCACCAAGTTACATGTTATTCACTATGTCAGTTTCTACAGCTGAATTCTGATTCCGCAGTTGTTTTTTGATTCCGTGGCTAATCCTTTGTTACTCTACAGTGACAGTCAAGTGATTAGGAAAATAATAATAAAATCAAGATGCAGGTATGGAAGAGGAAGTCCTTTTGAAGATATCAACACCTAAAAGCACCTATATAGGCAGCCAATTAAAAGTTAGCAAAATGAAAGATTCCAAGGTATGAGCAAAACCATTTTCAAATAGCATTTCAAACACATAATTTGTATAGTTTGTAAATCACAAGCTCCATAATGTGTAATGATTTGACTTGATAGTTGCCTTAACCCCACCATATCCTCAGCATCAATCCTAATGATCTCATAATCCACTCTTGATTTTAACTCGTACTTAGTCGTACATCTGCATTACACTTGTTAAAACGGCTAATCATGCAGACATGAGTTGATTGAATATGACTCTCTTCAACTGAATCTCCACTCCGCAACCTTTTATGAACCCATTGACATCCACTCTGTAGCCTTTTATGAACTCAAACTCTATTCTGTTTTGCAAGTTTCATGAGTGATACCCTGCCTCCACACTTTCACACCAGGTTTTACAAGTTTTGGTTCATGGTTTGTTTACACAAACCTATGCTCCATGAACCCACTCCCATTTTATGCTCCGCATTCTTCCCATTTTGTAATCACTGGTTTTCTCTGCAGCCCTCTTCCATTTTCTGCTAACATAATCGTCTGCTCTCGTATAACCATCATCTACAGAGGTACCTTCAAAGTAAGAAGGAGGAATGGGTCTTATAGTGAGAACAGAGCCTGATGGAGCTAAATTTATGGAGGGATACCCACAGCTAGAGAGCATGTTGGGGAAGGCAAGATGGTTGCAGTTTATTAAGAAGTTCAAGGGTCATAATAAGGAAGCCACAAAAACATTTGCAAGATCTTTCAATGGTGTGGAAGTTGAAATTCGGGACATCAAATTTCCAGTAACAGAGTCATCCATTGCAGCAGCAATAGAGCTTCCACAAGAAGGAGAACAATGGTTTAAGAATAAAGACTTCAATGAAAAGGTCTGGAGGGTCATTCTTCATAACCCAGGTATGGACATATCCATTTTTAAATGAGGAATTCCTATTTCAGCCTTAAAGCAAAAGTGGACCAGTCTGTTGTTGATCATTCAGAAATTCATTACATGTGAGGGCAGGTATGGCTCCATGTACATGTACCATATAAGATTATTAATGAAATTCTTGGAGAATGAAACTATCAATCTTCCTTATTTCTTGTTGAGTAGTTTGAGAAAAATTTCTACTACTGTTCAAAAGAATATAAATGATGTGGAGTCTCGTCTCTATCATCATGGCCTTATTAAGATCCTGGTTGAGAATCAATCGAAAGAGAGGAAAGATACATGGGAAAAATTCCTAGTTAGGAATTTCTTCCAAGACCCTCCTGAAGTGCCTGAGGGAAGTTCAACAAGGAAAAGTAGGAGAAAAAGAACAAATTTAACAATCCAAGATACTCCTACTTGTGTAACCATGGAAACCAGTAAAGAAGAAATGCTTTCTGAAACATTTACTGAGATTAGAAAACAAGTAAAACAGAAAGGGAAGAGGAATATTGAAGATATTTACCAGAATCCTGAGCCTTCTTCAGAAGAAGAGCAAGTGCTTTTTGAGAGAATAATTCATCTTAAGGAACAATCAACTAAGGCAAAAGGAAAAGGAAAGAAGAAATAGAGTATAGAAAATGGAGACACAAGCTCACAAGGTTTAAGTAGAAGCTCTAGGTTAAATGGCAAAATGAAGAAAATGCAAATCAAAGGAGTTCACTTCATAGACTTGGGAGGTGAAACTCTAGATCAGTCACCGGAAAACACTCCTCCTGATCAAAGTCCACAGTATTCTCCTTCTCCTCAATTAGATTTTGAAATCAGTCCAAGGAAGACCACACCGGAAATTGATCAAACTCAGCAACAGATGTATGATTTCATTGAATCATTGGAAAAGATTGCAACAGAACATGGAACTTCATCTAATCAGCCAGGTACAGCTCAGGAAACTTTGATCCAGTCATTAAAAAAAGAAATTTATGAGTTGGAAGTCTTGAATAGACATATTCAAAGGGAAAATGAGACATTAAAAGAGAAAAACAAATTGGACAAAGTTATCCATGACAATAGCATGCTACATTTAGGATTATGGCACAAGAAAAATAGAAAAATGAAGAAGAAGAATAAGAGGTTGAGTACAGCCCTCATCAATATCAAGTATAGGTGCCTTATTATGAAGCCCAGGATAACAATAACAGTAAGGAAGAAGAAGACAAGGCTAGATGTCTTAGCAAAAGTCTCAGAACAGATGAATTGAAGGAAGTATAGTTACAGTTTTGGTTGCATGAGGACATGCAACATCTTCACAGTGGGGGTATGTTGAGCCCCAAAACTACCTCTCTTCTACACATTTTCCTAAACCTTTTCTCTTCTATTTTCCCATATCAGTGCCTCATAAGCTATCAAAAGTTGTTACATGTTGATTTTAGGAGTGCATTTGAGTGATTTTCAAGTTATATCATTGTGTGTGCTATTTGATCTAGGTTTTGTTTATCAGCTATGGAATGTAGCCACTTTTCACAACTAACTTGTAATTCCAGAACTGTTTTCATTATTCTGTAGGTTACAGGTGTCGGTAGGAGAAACGAGACACATGGGTAGCTCAGGAATGATCCATACATGGATGAGGTCCTTTCTACTTAGCTGAATTAGTGAAGAAAGGTACCGGTCAAAGGGTGGTCAACAGAGAGTCCTATGTCAACTAGGACTCTATTCTTACACGTAAAAGAATCCTGAATCCATTCCTGAACTCATGGATCCATTTTTTCCACCTGCAGACCATCTCCATAACGCAATCCAACATCCACGTTGCGTAGATTTACTGCTCATGGCAATGGAGAGGCTAAATCTCTAGTTTCTGACCTGTTCACATGTCGATTGCTGAAGAATTTTCTCCAAAATATAGTTATCTATTTCCTCTATAAATATAAGCATTTGCAATGCAGATAGTTAGTCTCGATATTTTTATTTTAGTGTTACTTTTCTTTTGTGTAACCGAGAGACATATCCTCTATTTCATAATACAAAAACTTTGTTTTTCACATGGTTGTTTAAGCGTGGTTTGAAGTGACAGCGTGTTAATCCAAAGTTGTGCAAAGGGCCCCTGTGGGGCTGAGGTTCTTCTTTTGGTTTTGTATAGTTTCTCATGTATATTTTCTCTTATTTGAACTATACATTTTTCATGTTTTGCTTACGGTTTTATTCGTTTTAATCCTATACATGTTTTTGCAGCATTGTTATATTTTCTACTAACACTGATCAGTGCATTTCAGGATAGGTTATGCTCGAGATTTTTAATGTAGTTTTTTCATCAAAGTGGTGACCTGAGACTTGCTTCCTTTGCTGAAATTTAGTTTTTAATTTCAGTTGTTATTCTTTTATTTAGTGAGATTTACTTACTTCTTAAGATAGTTTAGATATCAGTTCTTCATACTATATGATGATATCTCCGGAGCCTTTAGCTTAACCTCGTTTTAGAAGTTAATTGGTGAGCTATTGTGATTATAGGTGAGGTAATTTATTTTTCTTTCATCAATCTGCAAGTAGATAGTTTAGATGTCAGTTATTTCATGCTATATGATAATATTTCTGGAGTCTTTAGCTTAACCCTGTTTTAGAAGTTAATTGACGAAATACTGTGATTATAGATGAACTAATTGACTTTGCTTTCATTAGAGTGCAAATTAAATAATTTAAATGTCATTATTTCATGGCATATGATGATATTTCTAGAGTCTTTAGCTTAACCCCGTTTTTTAAGTTAATTGACGAAATATTGTGATTATGGGTGGATCAATGACTAGTTTCCAGCTTCTTTACTTTTTGGTTTTGAGTGCAGTAGTTTATTAGATTTCAATTCTGTAATTAGGGTGGACAACAGAGATAGTAACCTCATTTTCAATACTTCATCTTTAGCTTGATTTATGTAGCTGCATGTTTACACTCTTATTCAAAGTTCTGATTTTGTAGACAACATGTTTTGAGATCTTTGAAGTTCTATGTTTGGAAATTACCATAAGAAGCATAAACCTTGTCTTCAATTCTTCATCCACACTTGGTCTTTAAAAGTATTCCTAAAATTTTAGACTAGAATTTCCATTTGCATTAAACACTTTAGGAGACCAACAAGAACAAAACCCCATAACAAGATAAAAACTGAAAAACAGTGAAGTGAGAAAAGGGTTGTCTAGCACATACAGTGCACTACAGTTCATCAGTTTAGGACTCCCGGATTGATAATTTATGTAGCAATTTAGGGCACGCTAACTTGACTAAACAATGACTGAGATGACAGCTTGAATAGTTTGCCATTTGATTCAATATGTATGGCTTGAACACACAGCTCGTCAAAATCATCACGATTAAACATTAATAAAGTATGCTGCAAATATGAATGTAAACTGCCGATGTATTTTAACAAAGTTTCACGTGTATCCAATGAAATACCAAGCGCCAATGCTTTCTTCCTGAACTCCTAAGTAAACTCTTGAACACTCTGCCCTTTACCTTGCCTCAGATGCTGCCAATCAATAACAACTTGATGCATGTATCCTAAAGGATAGAACTATTTCCTAAGATCTTTCAAAAACTTAGACCATGAAGAGATAACTTTTCCTATACGCTTAACATCTAACTGAGTTTTGCATTCCCACCATATTAAAGTTGTTCCCCCCACTTTAAGGGTAGCTAACTAAATTTTAGTTTTATCTTTAGAAATGTTCTGAAGGCGACAATACACTTCTAACTGCTTTATCCAGTTATCTAACTTTTTAGGATTCATTTCACCATCATAAACAAGTAACTCAAATTTAACATCAAGTCTCAAAAGAGATGAATTCTTAGGTTTCTTATCTGTTTCAGATGTTGTACTAGAAGAAGAAGAAGAAGAAGAGGATGATGGAGATGATGGAGGTGAAGAAGGTTTGTCATTCTTTCCTTTACCTTTGTCCTTCTTCGATGCCTTCAAAGAGGATGCTGCATCTCTCGCCTTCTTGTCTTCGTACAATTCTCCCAACACATGCTGCATTGCTGAAGCTATTCCTCACTCATCCTAGTCTCAGTGTTTTCACTTGCATCAGATCCTAACATGATTGCTTTCTAAACAACTCGTCGTTTTCCAATCTCTGGATCGATCTGCTCAAGGATTCCTTCTCCTCATTGCGACTTAGACCTGGTTAAGATTCAATGGCAACTCTACAAACAAAAAACTTCTTTGATACCAAATTATATGATTTGATATGATCATATATTAAATATTGATGTAGATTTGATTAGCCATTAGTGAATTGAATGAAAACCAAAAGCACAGAAAATGAGAAAGACTGCTGGAGAAGAACACTTTACGACAGTTGATAAACCATGATAAAGATTCAAAATAGAAATGTAAATAGTGAAAACATAGTTATACAAGACAACGATATTGATTACGGAGTTCATCCTTGATGGACTACGTCTCCGGGTCCGCTTTCAAGATGGGCGACCGTTTTATTAGGAATGAGAAGAAGAAGTGGATTACACAATGATTTAGTCAGACTGAACTTGCACACAGGAATTTCTGACCTCTGTCATCAGATAGCTCTCTGAACTAGCTTTCCAACACTGCTTACAGTTTCCAAATCCCACTCCCAATGCTCCCGAAACTCATATATTATTTGATATGATCATATATTAAACACTAATGTAGATTTGATTAGCCATTAGTGAATTAAATGAAAACTGAAAGCATAGAAAATGAGAAAGACTACTGGAGCAGAACACTTTACGACAACTGATAAACCATGATAAAGATTCAAAACTAAAATGTAAATAGTGGAAACATAGTTATACGAGACAACGATATTGATTATGTTTTGAAATCCGACTCTCGATGCTCCTGAAACTTAGAAAACAAAATCTACCTCTAACATCCAGAACCTGCATACAAAAGCTGGAAACTCTCCTCCTCATCTTCAATGAACAAATCTACCTTTATAGGCCTGCAAGTGCATAATAACCATCTCTGACTGATTTAGCATGTATAAGCTGATTTGTGGGTTTGATTAGGTTTGATTTGGCCACCTTAGTGACACCTTAGGTCATCAAATTAGTTTTATGCCAAAAATACATAACAAAACCCAAAAATACAATGTTTTGACCCGCCAACCGTTAGCTGTTTGTTAACCATGCGGAAAAAAATGGACATCGCATGTGAACAGGTGATAACTGCAGTTATCCCGGCAGTGGTTACGTTTAGAAGTGGCGCAACTGTTACATGTGACAGCTGCCACAGTTGATTTCCCACACAGTTAGGTTGCAGCTAGCACTAACCTCCATAGTGTTCACATGGCTTACAACTGACTGCGATTATGACTCTGATGCGGTCAATAGCTATTAACTCTGACAGTTTCCCTCCAGCTCACATGTATGTGGTCTCCGCGCGGTTAGCTTTGGTGGTTAGACTATTTTATGATTTGTTTTATATTTAACAATGTTTTGTGTTGTTTAGAAATATGCCAAGGGGTATAATAAGAGTTTAACACTAGGGTTTGGTAATGGATTTTGAATGCCATTAGGTTTAGAGTTTAGGTATAGGTTTGACATAGGTTTTGATGTAATTTAATACATGGATATGTATTAGGATTTGGATGTGTAGAATAGGATTTGAACATGGTTTAGAAATAGGTTATCTGCATAGAATTCCTAGGGTAACAAAGATGAATAAGATAGCTTAGGAGTTAGGTTTTACGTCTAGGCTTAGGTTTTAGGTTTCATTTAACTTTCAAAGACCCATGCCGACTCTACACAATGACATCAGCGAAACTGAAGCCTTTACCAGACGATCAACCCCAGTACATCCTTGTGGTCTCCGTGCACCATTTGTCAACGTTACACGATGATGACCATCACATCTTTGAAACTGACTCAGGTAATGATGAAAAGACTATGTCATTGACCAGGTACTTTAACTCGAACCCTTTTACACAATAAACTATATCAACCATAATTCCTGCAAAGTCGAACGATAAAACACATGTCTTCAACCAAACCCTGGCAGAACTGTCGATGACATAAGTCGACAGTCAGGTACAACATCACATCAACTGAACGCCATGCAACCATAACATTACCTAAACAACTTGATCATAACCAACGTTTTCGATTTGTTGAAGCTGCATTGAAGTGACGATGACACTAAATGACACTGAACGATACTTATGAACACTGATGATGACACTTTGAACACATGTGAAATTGGATCGATGGATCCTCCTAGATCATCAGTGGTGTATCCTAGAATAAAAGAGATCGTGGTTATAATTTGTCTAGCCCTCTCAAAGAAAATGGTGGTTGTAACACCCTCCTCCTACATCTACCCAAGCAATTGGACAGCAGAGGTAAACATGTGATGAGAGGCCACTATGATAAGATTCAACCTCCTTGGTGAATTTAAGGAAATGGAATCTACGAAACATCACAAACAGTCATCCAACATCATCCACATAACCTTCAGAAGACATGTCAGCAACTCAGACTGCCTATCCTTGGGTCCTAAACTGTTTGAGAGACTTAAGCGCAGGGTAATGCTCCCTAGACATTGCCTAGGTGATCTAGTTTCAAGACTAATGCTCCCTGGACACTTCCCAGGTGCTTTATAATGCTTCCCAAAAACTGCCCAGGCAAGGTAGTCTGAGCACTAAAGCTAGCATTCTGGGATTTGAGCCACTTTTTTCAGCCCAGAAACCTGACACTGCCCAGAATGGAATTATCATTTATAATTGGGAAGGATACAAGGTAAGAAGGATACAAAAGCAATAATATGAACAAAATCATAACCAGACCCCTATTAGCCATGACAGGCATTTCATTAAACATATCATCAATGTGTAACCTACAGGTGTAAACAATAGAATTAAGGGTAGGGATCTCATACTTATTTGAGAATCGCTATGAACCATTTCTTCCTCATGTCTTTTTCTGCCTTATCACTTATTAGGTCCTAAATAAAATATCCATTCAAACACAAGTAAAAACATGTTGAGATCCAAACATAGTTGTTGCCATAAAATGTCATACAATCGACATAATAGGAACAAAAATAAAATGGACATATCAACCATCAAAATCCATATATATATCAATACATTTTCACATGAAAATCAAGGGAATGAATTTCTCATTAATAAATACAATGAACCAACCGGTGATGGGACTACCATGTTCCACTCGACCATAGATTGGCTGAGCCAAGTTTCTCTTCATCCAATCACCCCCATGCCTATCCAATCACCCCCGTGCCATATTCCAAGAACGAATGTGGGACTCATAGAACACATCAAAAAACACCAATCAATGTGGATGCCAACGAATTTCTCCGCCTACACCGTGAGGAATTTGAGTGCCTCCTAGTCTCTCAGGCTTTACCATGCATCTGCAGTCTGATCTAGGGATCAGTATGTCCTACACCGAGACATACTCTCCAATCTTTATCGTGCATTGCATCCTAGAATAACTAGGCCCAATGGAGGGAAAATCCACCTCTTATCTTTATCATATATCCCGCCATTCACAGGTAAGGATTCCTAGGCCCACCGAGGCACAAAATCTAGATTTACCTTAACCGATAGTCTGGTTCAGGGGTTACTAGGTCATTGGCTTTGTGCCTCCTCAGTCTAGTTCAGGTACCACTACCACCATGTCTTTGTCAATTCAGAGATCCACCTCACTCAGCTTCGAATCCAATCCGACCATCCCCAACAAAACACATGAGAGAACCCATCTCATCAAAGCTATCAGGAAATGGCAAGGCTAGGTTGGAAATACTGTCACACCTGGAAAAACCCATGCCATGGTAGAAAAGAACCACATGCAATCCCATGCATGCCAAATCTAGCAAGGAAAATACACATGCAAGTTGATAGCTACAATGAAGGCGGTTGTAGCTTCTTGATCATGCCTTTCCCTGCTTGATCTTTGCTTCCTATTTCCTTCTTTGACTTTCTTTCTCCAATGCCAAAGTGCTCCAAGAAAACTCTAAGTGTCCAAGAGTATGAGAGATAGAGAATAATGAGAGAGCTCTAAAGCTAAACTGACCAAGTCTTGTCCATTGATCCGCATAAGCTTTTTTTATTAATGGGGCCTCTATTTTCTTCATTTTCCATTATTTTCCTTCAATTTTCTCCTCACATACAATGTGTGACCTTTCACCTTCATTTTCTCCTAATTTCAATTATTTTCATAAATAAATGTGCCAAAATACCCTTTTTCCTCTTTAATGCCTTAGCCATTGCCTTTGCCAATTTCCTTAGCCATAAACAACCAAATGAGCACCCCCTAGGATGTCATTCCCACCATTTAGCTTGGAATATGTGTCCCATCATCCATAGCATTTATATATTTGTACATGGAATTTTCACTAGGGATGTTATAGAACCCTCCCCCTTGGGGGAAGACCGTCATCGTTGTTCAATGACACCTATAACCAACATGACTGCTGAAAACAAAACATACTTCCCATGGAGCTTTATAATACAGCTCGTTGCAGTATTTATAATGAAATTTCTGCTCAAAATCAAAACATCATGACAACACGACAACATAGCACATACTGGAGCTTTATAACATTGCTCATTACGGTATTTACAATAACCACATATACATATACACACATGCACATTTTCTTAACCAGTAAATAAAGGATACGATGCCCGTATCAATCAACAAGGGAATCTAGAGGATCACACCTCCACCCTCAAAGTAATACTAGGATTCACCTCCTTTCGAAGAGGTATAAAATCCACTGCATAGTCAAATCTACATCCAATGTTCAGCACTGCAATCTCGTGCCACTTGTCCTCTCAGTGAATAGTTATGGACTCATTGTGCCAGGTCACACTCCTAATGTGCATATAATTCCATATGTAAATTCTGATGACCAAAAAGAACCCATCCGTGACCTTCCCTTCTCTGCTACATAGTCCCTTGGGAATCGGTCACCCCTTCCGTGTAGTCACTCACCTTCCAAGTTTCGCTGGCACCCCCATCCTGGGCAGTCCATCCCTTGGCCATGCATCCTCACATCAGAAGATACAACAACCAAGTCATATCTCTGAATTAAAACCATCATTATTGGTCATAGCATGCTCATGGCAATCAGTGGACACTATTGGGTACTAGTGTCCCACAATGGCCCATCTCCTGAATACTTTACTATGTTGCTGCATGTTCCAATTTCTTTTGTTGTTTCTTCCAATTATTGCAGTCGATTTCAATCACCCAACTAGGCATGTTCATGCTTCCTGTACCAAGAACATAGCTTCCAGTAGATTCAAAGTAAATTGAAATGACTTCAAATCATACCTCATTACTAGTTTTTCAATAAGGTACACTTGGAATCACGTTCACTCCTTGTTAAAAGAAGTCAAACTAGCATCTTTGACCAAATCAACATGTATAAAGATATGACATCAGGTTAGCTCAAAACACAACCATCATAGATCAAAATCATAAATCACATGTAACCATCATAAACCATAATCATATATCATAAACCAGAATCATAAATCATAAATCAATATCATAGATCATAAACCAAAATCATAATTCACATATAATCATCATATACAAGAATCATAAATCACATGCATAATAAAACTGAAATACAATACTAATACCTATCCTTCATCGATCCTTACTTTTACCTTTGCTCTTTTGTATAGACACCATATCAGTTTCCACACCCAGCAAACTTCTAGTGCCTTCTCCTCAATTAGGTGCACATACACGTGTGCATAACACACATACAATGTTATGAAACCAGCTCAAGAAAAGATAGATCAACGACTTAGAATTCAGCCTCTTCGAGGGGGCAACCTCCTTTACATTACATAAATGAACAATTCTCTGATGATACAAATGACAAAACCTCCTTTCTATATATAGGAGTCTAAGGAGTCACAATATAATCCAGCTGACCTAACAATAATAATATAAAGCCACAAAAATAACAATAGAGGGATTCTATGGGGCACAGAAATAACAATATGGGGGTAATAGGGGCACAACAATACAAATAAGGGGTATAACTACAATAGTAATGCGGTAATCACTAGTATTATAGGGACCCAACATGCCCCTCTCCTTCAAAAAAGTGTTGTCCTCAACGCTTGAGTAGTTCTGGATACTTCTGCATAAAATTCTCATCCTCCCATGTGGAATCTTCAGCGGATAAGTTCTTCCACTTGATAAGATACTCTGAAATTGATCGATTTCGTAGCTATCGAGTTCTTGTTTTTGTGACTGCTTCCGGTTCCAATATAATTTTTCCTTCCTCGTCAAGTTCTGGAAATATTGTTTGAATTGGGAGCTTGTCACCTATAACCTTCTTTAAACATGAAACATGGAAAATTGGGTGCAATCGAGAAGCTGCAGGAAGCTCCAATTTGTATGCCATAGTACCAATCTTTTGCAACACCTTATACAGACCATAGTACTTTGGTGATAATTTATTATCCTTCTTATCTTGCTTTAGGGACATTTGCTTATATGGTTGTAGCCGTAGGAATACCCAATCACCTACATCAAAACTTCTTTCACTGCGATGTTGATCTGCCTGTTGTTTCATTCTATTTTGTGTCAACACGAGGTTATCCTTTAAGAGTTGGAGGACTTGTTGTTGATGTTCAATGTGATGTTCCACTGCCTGAACCTTAGAATTTTCTCTTAAATATGATGTGATGGATGGTGGTTGATACCCATAAAGTGCCATAAATGGGGTCATTTTTGTTGCTGTATGGAAGGAAGTGTTATACCACCATTCAGCCAAAGGCAACCATTTGATCCATTGTGTCTGTTTATCAGATACAAAGCAACGAAGATATCCTTCCAAACATTTGTTTACTATCTCAGTTTGCCCATCAGATTGAGGATGATAAGATGAGCTATGAGATAACTGAGTACCAAGACAAGAAAATAATTCTGTCCAAAATTTTCCAGTGAAAATGGGATCTCTATCACTTACAATAATCTTTGGGTTTCCATGTAGCTTTTGAACTGTTTCCATAAATGCAGTAGAAACTGTACTGGCTTAAAATGGATGTGATAATGCACAAAAGTGTGCATACTTGGTAAGTCTGTCAACTACCACCATGATGACACTCTTTCCCTCAGACTTGGGTAAAACAGTGATAAAATCCATTGAAACCTCCTCCCAACGTTGGCTTGGAATGGATAAAGGTTGTAATAGACCCGGTGTCTTAATTGTTTCAACTTTATTTCGCTGGCAAACCAAACATTCTGCCACAAACTTTTGAATATATGATTTAAGGCCATCCCAAAAAAATTCCTTCTTAACCCTGTGGTAAGTTTTTAAAATCCTAAGTGCCCTCCTAAGGGAGAAGTGTGCAATTCCATAAGAATCTTTTGTTTTAGCTGGGAATTCTTACAGAGGTATAAGCGATCTTTGTACCATAACAAATCATTTTTCCAGCCAAATGTATCAGAAGTACTGGAATCTTGTTGTAGCTTTCGAATAAGTGCCCACACTTCTTCGTCATTATTCCATTCCTCCCTTGCTTCGTTTATCCAATCTGGTTGGATAATAGAAATGGCACTCAACAATGCTTCCACATCCCCATCCTTTCTTAAGAGTGCATCTGCCACCACATTTTGCTTCCCTTTTTTGTAGATGATTTCAAAGTCATAACCCAACATCTTTGTGACCCACTTTTGTTGCTCTTCAGAGGATAATCTTTGTTCTAAAAAGTATTTAAGGCTATCATGATCCGTTTTTACCTTGAAGTGTCTTCCCATTAGGTAGGGTCGCCATTTCTTAAGTGCATGGAGTATTGCCAACATTTCCTTCTCATAAATAGCTTTGCTTAAAAACTTTCCCTTGATTGGACGACTTTCAAAAGCAATGGGTCTTTCATCTTGCATTAGAACAGCACCAATTCCATTTCCTGAAGCATCACATTCCACAATAAAGGTTTTTGTGAAGTTCGGTGTAGCTAAGACCGGTGCTTGGCACATTGCCTCTTTAAGATGTTCAAAGACCTTTGTTGCTTCCGGAGTCCATGAAAATGAATCTTTCTTTAATAATGTTGTTAGAGGTGCTGCTATTTTCCCATAATTCTTAACAAACTTGCGATAATACCCTGTCAACCCAAGAAATCCTCGCAGATGCTTTATGGATGTGGGGATTTTCCATTCCTTAATGGCTTTAATTTTGCTAGGGTCTACCTTAACTCCTTCATGAGATACAATATGACCCAAATATTCCACCTCCTGGACTCCAAAGAAACATTTGGATCTTTTTGCATATAATTGTTTCTCCTCCAATAGTTGTAGCACCCTGTCAACATGTTCAACATGATCGTTCCAAGACTTGCTGTAGATTAGTATATCATCAAAAAATACTAACACAAATTTTCTAAGGAATGGTTTGAAAATTGAATTCATCAAACCTTGAAATGTTGAAGGTGCATTGGTAAGGCCAAAAGGCATGACCAAAAATTCATAATGACCCTCATGAGTTCTAAATGCCGTTTTCAGAATGTCTTCAATCTTCATTCTGATTTGATGATATCCCGAACGAAGATCCAACTTGGTGAAGTAAATTGATCCATGCAATTCATCCAGTAATTCATCAATAACAGGAATGGGGAACTTATCTTTAATAGTGAGCTTGTTGAGCTCCCTATAATCTGGACACATGCGCCATGATCCATCCTTCTTGTGCACCAATACTACTGGAGCTAAGAAAGAACTTTGACTCGGTTGAATTATACCAGCCTCTAGCATTTCTGCAACCATCCGTTCAATTTCACTTTTTTGGACATAGGGATATCTGTACGGCCTGATGTTTGGAGGAACACTTCCTGGAATCAGATGAATGGCATGATCATGATCACACATAGGTGGGAGACCCTTGGGAGTCTCAAATACCTTGGAATGATTGTCCAAGACTTTTTGGAGATCTGGAGAAATAGATTATTCCAATGTGGAAACATCTAGTGAGCATAATTGTGCAATTACACCTCTTTGCTCCTTTTTTAGAAGCTTTGTCATACCATGAGAGCTGATTATCTTTCCTGGTTTCCCTGCAATACCCCTTAATTCAACTTCCTTTCCTTCCGTAGAAAATTTGATGAAAAGTTCTTGAAAATTAAAAGCTATTGTACCCAAGGATTGTAGCCATTGGACTCCTAGAACAACATCCGCACCTCCCATTGGAATGGAAAGCATTGGGCTAGTCAATACATATTCTCCCATGGATAGCTTGATATTATGGCACTTTCCCGAGCAATTTATTGTTCCTCCATTTGCAATCATCACTTGGCACTCTGGTGCTGGATATAAGAAGCAATTCAATTCTTTTGCTACCCTACAATGAATAAAATTGTGGGTGCTTCCTGAATCAATCAACACTATTACCTTTTTCTTCTTGATTTGTCCTTCTATCTTGATGGTTTGAGGAGTGGTAATTCCTACCAATGCATTACAAGATATGGTCGGATTTATTTGTTCTTCATCCAGGCTTTGTTCTTGGAGTATATCTTCTTATTTTGACCTTTCTTGCTCCTTTTCTTCTTCCTCTTCACAAACTATGTAGAATAATTTCTTCTCAGCACACTTATGACCTTTAGTGTATTTGCTATCACAACTGTAACAAAGCCCTTTTGCTCTTTTTTCTTCCAATTGTTGTGATGTCAACCTTATAGGTTGTGGAAGACTAGGGGCAGCAACACTTCCGTCTTTATAGTTGTGAGTGGTATGCTTCCTGGTTGCCATAATTTTGCTTTCCATTTTTCTTGCTAACCTGAATGCCTTCTCTAATGAATCAGGTTCCCAAAGGCAAACGTCATGTTGGATATTATCCTTTAAAGACCCTATGAACACATCAATCCTATGCTCCTCTGCAATATCTTTTACCCTTATGTTCAATTTTTGGAACTCCTCAATGTGCTCCATTATTGAACCCTTTTGTTTGAGACTTATCAATTGGCTAAAAAAATTGTTGCTTTTTGTATCTTCATAATGTGCTATCAATTCTTCCATAAAAATTGCCCAAGTGATAAATTGTTTATGAGAAAAAAGCCATTGATACCATACAAACTGATTTGGTTCCAAATATATAGTTGCCATACGTACCTTTTGTGCGTTTTGCACATTATTGAGATCGAAGAATTGCTCCATCTGTAATATCCATGTGGCGGGATCCTTGCCATCAAACTTCCTCATATCAGTTTTTGGAATATGGTGATTCTTCGATCCAACATTAGCGTCTATGGAATCATGACTAACATTTCTTTTGTTCTCATCATGAGTTTCCTTTACTACCTTTTCACCATTAGTGACCCTTTCTTGTAGCAACTTCTTCAATTCTTCCATGTCTGTCTTCAAATCTATCTTCAAATCTGCCATGTCTCTCTTCAAATCTGTCTTTGAATCATCCATCTTAGCTTCCATGCCCTTTATCTTAGGTTCCACGCCATTTATCTTAGCTTCCACGCCATTTATCATAGCATCTGTTAACTTTTGTGAGCATGACATTTGTTGCACTTGTTCTTGTAATTTTGATATATCATGTAGCATTTCTTCCTCTTCTTCATGAGTCATGCTAGAGCTTTCAGGTTCCTTACTAGGTGTTTGCATTTTCTTTCCTCGGGGCATCAGTTACCGATAATAATGCTTTACTATGCCCTTTGAATTCCGTTAAACCAAGCTTACACAAAAATTAAAAGAAAAACTACACACCTTTTTTCACTTTATAGAAGCCTGATATTGAATCTAATGTATCTCTGTAATTTTGGATCATCCAGTTCTGAAATTGCTACCTGTAGTAGCCTTCTGCGTCCTCTTTCCAATGCCACAAGTCTGAGCCAAATTGGATTCTCCAAGGAAGAGTTATGTGAAATCTCCCACAGTGACTTGCTTTTAGACTGGTTCAGTAGAGCAAACTTGTACGACGTGCCGCGAGTCCCTATTTCAACCTTTGAATCTGAAACACACACACAGGAAACTACAGTCCGTCCTCTTTCTGTAACTTCTTATGAAATTTCAATCCAATCCCCAGAGAGAAAGTTATGACGATTTTCCCCAGGTCACCTGTTTTGAATGTAATTTAGGAGTCTGCAAAAGGACCAACTTCCTCAGATCATATCTCCGCCAATATCGCGCGAAAAGCTCTGAAATTTGGACCCAAGGTTCAGCGCTATTTCTTCTCAAATGGGTTTTTTTTGCGACTTCTGAAACGTCACAGAAAACAAGTTATAGAGAAAATTCCACGATGACCTGTTTGGAGCAGCGAAACCCTAGAATCCAAAGCTCTGATATCAAATGTTATGAAACCAGCTTAAGAAAAGATAGATCAACGACTTAGAATTCAGCCTCTTCGAGGGGGAAACCTCCCTTACATTACATAAATGAACAATTCTCTGATGATACAAATGACAAAACCTCCTTTCTATATATAGGAGTCTAAGGAGTCACAATATAATCCAGCCGACCTAACAATAATAATATAAAGCCACAAAAATAACAATAGAGGGATTCTATGGGGCACAGAAATAACAATATGGGGGTAATAGGGGCACAGCAATATAAATAAGGGGTATAACTACAATAGTAATGGGGTAATCACTAGTATTATAGGGACCCAACATACAACCACACCTGACACACAACACCATGCAATAGATGAACTTACACATGACATACAACGCATACACCTACAACCAATGTACAATAGAATGCATCCATCTATACCTGATGTGCAATACCACGCAATACATGTACCTACATAGAGTACAACACAACAAGTACACATGTTGCAATGCCACAACTACATGATGTACATAGATAATACCACATGCCCTCAACACAACATGTATGACATATACACAATACCACACGTGCACTAGTACCATATGTACAACATGTACACAATACCACCGGTACACTGCACCACCTACACAAAGTGTGCACATCATCACATGTACATGGAACCACCTGCACAATGTGTATACAATGCCACATGTAGGCTATACCACTATACAACGTGTAGACAATACCACATGTACACAATACCACATGCACGATGTGTACGCGACACCATATATACATAGCATCACATGCACGACAAATACACAACACTGCATGCTCATAGCACCCTATGTACAACATGTACATGACACCACATGCTCATAGAAACACTTGTACAATCATTCACACAACACCATATGTACATAGCACTATATGTACAACATGCACGGAACACCAAGTGTACATAGCACTGCACATCCAACATGTACATAGCATTATCCGTACACAGCACTGCATATTCAACATACATAGAGCACCATATGCACACACACAACATATACATCATGAAGACAGTAAAATATGTATACAACACCCCACATGCAATATTTGCACAACCCTATTTGTACCATCATGTACATAACATTGCATAAATAATAGGTACACATGATATGTATACACAACACCACAAGTGCACACATCACAGATGCAACATGCACAACGCATACAACGTATGCTCAACAATAGTACCACACATCCAAAACCACATTGTCCTTACCAAGAAACCTTTCTTTCGGTATCTAATCCATGCTTATCCTAGCATGCCATAGACCACATTGCTTTCACTTTGCTGATCTATCCATCGGTATAAACTATCCATAACATAAGCATAGGCATAATACAAGCATACAATATAAATTCATATTCACATGATATTGAACTCATATATTTGTCATGAATACTCTTCCCACTTGGTTCCTCATCGCCAGGAACTCATCATGGCATTCACCTATACAGGGAAACATTCCTCCACAAGAATGATCCTTGACAACCTGCCAAACAGTAACATAGATACATGGATGCATACATACACATATAAACGTTGGCATAAAACAATCATGATCCTGTCAGACAACGACATACATACATACATGTATACATATATAAACTTCAACATAATCATTATCATAAAATAATTACCAGATAACATAAGGTCTAGGTTAAGAGAACTTCAATATTCATGCACAATATGCACGATACTGAGAACACTAATTCCCAACATAGCCAAGGCATATGACGCCTAAAATCCATTTACTTTACCTTTTCCTGTCACCTTTCTCCTGACTATACTTCTACCATCCATTTACCACAATGGACCCAACCAGTCCAACCGACTATTGTAGCCTTACCTTTCGTTGTGCTTACTCATGCACCAAGCTTCATCTAAATCTTACATTTCCTTTTGGGTACTGCAAAACTCTCCCTAAGCTCCATCAACTTTCCTCTTTCCCAACCAATTCCCCATACTCAAAATATTAAAAGGAAAGAACAAAAACAACAACAAGAAGAAAACCATGAAAACCAATAACAACATGACTCTGTAAAAAAAGTGGCATAACTATGCACCAGACACAATCGAACTTGCAAATCAAGGGTAACAATCGCAAAATATCATAAGAACAAGACTAACAACAAACACCATGACTCAATCCGCATGTTTCCCAGTGCATCCAAGGGAAAGCTCAACCTGAGCCTTCTTCAAAATTCATGGCAATCTCTCTTGCCATGCAACTCCCTTTATCATGTTTTCAGAAACACTTAAATGTCAATGTATAAATAAGCATAACAATACACCAGTTACCTCATCTTTTTGTGCCAAGAATGCTTCTTGCAACTTAACACACCCATGCCATCTCTCAAGGGACTCTAATCCTTTAACAACTTCACCTGTAGATAAAGACTCGCTAATATACTTGTCAAGTACATGTTCATGAATATAACACATATCCACATAATGTTAGAAAAAATAAAGGTTAAAAAGACTTCCTGTATGCAAAGCAATAATTCGTTTGGAATTATGGTTTCCAAACCTAGCCAAAGGAATTCTTGCCCAATTCATTTCTTTTACTTTTTTACCTTGCTACAAGTGAGTCTTACCATGTACTGTCACATCACACAATTGTTAGTTATATAAACACATCAATTATTACCTTGTCACGCTAATACTGAGCATGTTCCCTACAACTGCCCACACATGTCAACCACATGTTCCAAATATCAAGGCAATCATATCTATCAATTTGAAATCAACCATTACCAAGACTAACAATCATGTCATAATCCATTGTCAACTTATAGTCATCAACCAGAATACTACAAATATCACCTACTATACTCAAGTACATATCAACAGTCTCAACGCATATATTTTAGTACAATCATCTTAAAACAAGATCATTTGAACACATACTCATATTATACATTTCATCAAACATTCATACCATGTTAAATAAATCAACTAGATGACATAATCATTAGTCAAGCACCAAATATATGACATAAGAAAAATCATATCTTAATGTATAGTAGGGGAGACTATCTTGTCTACACAATCAATCCATTTTAGCATAATATAACTTCACAACATATCAGTTTAACATAAATCATGATATCCATAACAATAACTAACTAATATGTTCACATCATAAGCTCATAAGCATTTGTCGTTCATGCATAACAATGACATATGTATGATCATTCTAGATTAGTACAACACCATATCAAAATATGTCGGATCATACCTGAATATTGCAACCATAACCATCTACATAGGTCAAACCAGGTTAACGCATTACATATAACATCAAGATCCTCAATGCAATGAACACAACCATCACACATATGACCAATCCAAATTACAACATCAAGATCTCAATGAAATAACTCTAATCATTAAGCTAATAGCATATAACAATAATAAGCTATATATCATGCTAATCAACAACATAAAACTGAATCATCAAACTAAGTATCATATAACAATCAACAAGTTAGCCTATAACATACTCTTCGGCAACATATAGCATAATTATGAGGTTATCTAATATAAAACAACAGTAGCAATGCATACAACTATAGGTTATTATCATTCTTGACTATCTGACACATGTGCACATAACTACATTAATCAACCAACATCTATCATGAATGTAACCATAACATCAAATACATTTTCATAAACCTAATGTATATAACCCTAATGCATGTAACAATCCTTAACTTACATACCTACATGCCAAACATACACTACCTGTATGACGATCTACTCTTATCCCAAACTCTAATGCTGCAACCTCATTAAGATGATCTGCATCTCGTGCTTTACCTCATTCAACACATTAGCATCATGACATACCACTAGCACCATGATGACCTAAATTTCATATAATGGCTTCACAAGGCATATTTGGCCTACTATTCTTGCATAACTATAATGAATACCATACATGCATAATGATTGCATATAGACATATAACACATAAGTACAAAACCATATACACATCCTTCTAGCTAGAGTCTAATCATCAATGTGTGACCATATCAACTACAGAAACCATGAATTCATGCATGACAATAACCATTACTCCATTGTACACATTGCCACATGCAACCAATAGTATGCATAAGTAATGTCAACCAATTACCAGTATGCATAACCACATGTAGTCTAACGTAATCAATTAGCTCCTGTGATAAACCTACAAGGCTGATGCATGTAATCAAAATATTAAAAATGTAACCTAACAGACAAGGATGTAAGTAGGTGACATAAAATCAACATGTAAGTGACATATAATCCATATGCAACCAGTCACATATGCATGACCAATACATTTCACGAAGTCAACATCAATTTCTTCATAACAATCATAATACAACCATAGTCAATCATCAAGCCAATGCAACACGTATATAAGTGTAAGAGACACACATGCAACTGACATCCATGCATGACCAACACACATTCAACCCACTCGGTCTGAGAGTTGAACCATGTTCTGATACCATTCTGTAACACCCTCCTCCCACATCTACCCGGGCAACTTGCTAGTTAGAGTAAACATGTGACGAGAGGCCACTATGATAAGATTCAACCTCCTTGGTGACATTAAGGAAATGGAATCTACAGAACATCACAAACAGTAATCCAACATCATCCACATAACCTTCAGAAGACAAGTCAGCCACTCAAAGTGCCTATCCTTGGGTCCTACAGTTGTTTGAGAGACTTAAGGGCGGGGTAATGCTCCATAGACACTGCCCAGGCGAGTTAGTTTTAGCACTAATGCTCCCCAGACACTGCCTAGGTACTTTACATCACTTCCTAGACACTGCCCAGGTGAGTTAGTTTCAACACTAACGCTACCCAAACACTGCCCAGGTGCTTTATAACTCTTCCTAGACACTGTCGAGGTGCTTTACAACACTTCCCGGACATTACCTGGGTGAGTTAGTCTCAGCACTGATGCTAACATTTCGGGATTTGAGCCATCTTTTTCGGCCTAGAGCCTGAACACCGCCTAAAATGGAATGATCATTTAGAATTGGTAAGGATACAAGGTAACAAGGATACAAAAGCAATAATATGAACAAAATCATAACCAGACCCCTACTAGCCGTGGCAGGCATTTCGTCAAACATATCATCAACATGTAACCTACAGGTGTAAACAACAGAATTAAGTGTTGGGATCTCATACTTATCTGAGAATCGATATGAACCATTGCTTCCTCATGTCTTTTTTAGCCTTATCACTTATTCGGTCATAAATACAATATCCATTCAAACACAAGTAAAAGCATGCTAAGAGCCAAACATAGCTGCTGCCATAAAATGTACACATAACCGACATAATAGGAACATAAATACAATGGACATATCAGCCATCAAACCAGGTTAACACATTACATATAACATCAATATCCTCAATGCAATGAACACAACCATCACACATATGACCAATCCAAATTACAACATCAAGATCTCAATGAAATAACTCTAATCATTAAGCTAATAGCATATAAGAATAATAAGCTATATATCATGCTAATCAACAACATAAAACTGAATCATCAAGCTAAGTATTATATAACAATCAACAAGTTAACCTATAACATACTCATCAGCAACATATAGCATAATTATGACGTTATCTAATATAAAACAACAGTAGCAATGCATACAACTATAGGTTATTATCATTCTTGACTATCTGACACATGTGCACATAACTACATTAATCAACCAACATCTATCATGAATGTAACCATAAAATGAAATACATTTTCATAAACCTAATGTATATAACCCTAATGCATGTAACAATCCTTAACTTACATACCTACATGCCAAACATATACTACCTGTATGACGATCTACTCTTATCCCAAATTCTAATGCTGCAACCTCATTAAGATGATCTGCATCTCGTGCTTTACCTCATTCAACACATTAGCATCATGACATACCACTAGCACCATGATGACCTAAATTTCATACAATGGCTTCACAAGGCATATTTGGCCTACTATTCTTGCATAACTATAACGAATACCATACATTCATAATGACTGCATATAGACATATAACACATAAGTACAAAACCATATACACATCCTTCTAGCTAGAGTCTAATCATCAATGTGTGACCATATCAACTACAGAAACCATGCATTCATGCATGACAATAACCATTACTCCATTGTACACATTGCCACATGCAGCCAACAATATGCATAAGTAATGCCAACCAACTACCAATATGCATAACCACATGTAGTCTAACGTAATCGATCAGTTCCTATGATAAACCTACAAGGTTGATGCATGTAATCAAAATATAAAAATGTAACCTAACATACAAGGATGTAAGTAGGTGACATAAAATCAACATGTAAGTGACATATAATCCATATGCAACCAGTCGCATATGCATGACCAATACATTTCACGAAGTCGACATCAATTTCTTCATAACAACCATAATACAAGCATAGTCAATCATCAAGCCAATGCAACACGTATATAAGTGTAAGAGACACACATGCAACTGACATCCATGCATGACCAACACACATTCAACCCATTCAGTCTGAGAGTTGAACATGCTCTGATACCGTTCTGTAACACCCCCCTCCCACATCTACCCGGGCAACCTGCCAGTCGGAGTAAACATGTGATGAGATGCCACTATGATAAGATTCAACCTCCTTGGTGACATTAAGGAAATGGAATCTACGGAACATCACAAACAGTAATCCAAAATCATCCACATAAACTTCGGAAGACAAGTCAGCCACTCAGACTTCCTATCCTTGGGTCCTACAGTTGTTTGAGAGACTTAAGGGCAAGGTAACGCTCCATAGACACTGCCTAGGCGAGTTAGTTTTAACACTAATGCTCCCCAGACACTGCCCAGGTGCTTTATAACACTTCCTAGACACTGCGCAGGTGAGTTAGTTTCAACACTAACACTCCCCAAACACTGCCCAGGTGCTTTATAACACTTCCTAGACACCGTCAGGGTGCTTTACAACACTTCCCAGACATTGCCTGGGTGATTTAGTCTGAGCACTGATGCTAACATTTCGGGATTTGAGCCATCTTTTTCGGCCTAGAGCCTAAACACTGCCCAGAATGGAATGATCATTTAGAATTGGTAAGGATACAAGGTAACAAGGATACAAAATCATAACCAGACCACTACTAGCCGTGGCAGGCATTTCGTCAAACATATCATCAATATGTAACCTACAGGTGTAAACAACAGAATTAAGTGTAGGGATCTCATACTTATCTTAGGAACGATATGAACCATTGCTTCCTCATGTCTTTTGTTGCCTTATCACTTATTCGGTCATAAATACAAAATCCATTCAAACACAAGTAAAAACATGCTGAGAGCAAAACATAGCTGCTGCCATAAAATGTACACATAACCGACATAATAGGAACATAAATACAATGGACATATCAGCCACCAAAATCCATATATATATATATATATATATATATATATATATATATATATATATATATATATATATATATATATATATATATATATATATATCAGTACATTTTCACATGAAAATCAAGGGAATAAATTTCTCATTAATAAATACAATGAACCAACAGGTGATCGGACTATCACGTTCCACCCGACCATGGATTGGCTGAGCCAAGTTTCTCTTCATCTAATCACCCTCGTGCCATATTCCAAGCACGAATGTGGGACTCATAGAATACATCAAAAAACACCAATCGGTGTGGATTCCACCGGAGTTCTCGGCGTACACCATGAGGAATTTGAGTGCCTCCTAGTCTCTTAGGCTTTATCGTGCATCTGTAGTTTGATCCAGGGATCACTAGGCCCTACACCGAGACATACTCTCTAGGCTTTACCGTGCATTCCATCCCATAATCACTAGGCCTAATGGAGAGAAAATCCACATCTTGGCTTTATCGTATATCTCGTCATTCAGAGGCCATGATTCCTAGGCCCACCAAGGCACACAATTTGGCTTTATTGCAACCCACAGTCTGGTTCAAGGGTTACTAGGCAAGTGTTTCCATGTGTCCTTAGTCTGGTTCAGGGACCACTACCACCATGTGTTTTTCAATTCAGAGATCCACCTCACTTAGCTTTGAATCCAATCCGGCCATCCCCCAAAAATCACATGAGAGAACGCATCTCTCAAAGCTAGCAGGAAATGGCAAGGCTAGGCTGAAAATACTGTCACACCTAGCAGAACCCATGCCATGGTTGAAAAGAACCACATGAAATCCCATGCATGCCAAATCTAGCAAGGAAAATACACATGCAATTTGATACCTGAAATGAAGTTGGTTGCAGCTGCTTGATCCTGCCCTTCCCTATTTGATCTTTGCTTCCTCTTGCCTTCTTTGCCTTTCTTTCTCCAATGCCAAAGTGCTCCAAGAAAACTCTAAGTGTCCAAGACTATGAGAGAGAGAGAGAATAATGAGAGAGCTCCCAAACTAAACTGACCAAGTCTTGCCCACTAAGCCTCAAAAGCCTTTTTATTAATGAAGCCTCTATTTTCTTCATTTTCCATTATTTTCCTTCAATTTCATCCTCACATGTAGCTTGTGACCTTTCACCTTCCTTTTCTCCTAATTTCCATTATTTTCATAAATAAATGGGCCAAAATACCTTTTTTCCTCTTTAATGCCTTAGCCATTTCCTTTGCCAATTTCCTTAGCCATAAACAACCAAATGAACACCCCCTAGGATGTCTTTCCCACCATTTAGCTTGAAATATGTGTCCCATCATCCGTGGCATTTATATATTTTGACATGGAATTTTCACTCGGGATGTTACAGTGGTAGAGTATGGAGGACTGTCTGTAGGAGTATGAGACTCTTCTAGGATGAAAGTCTGAAAGATTTGAGTCTTCTGGGGAAGGTCCAGCTTCAAGTAGAATTCAAGTAGGTTTTTAATGGAAAATGGGGTTTCATTTGGGTTTGGCTGGATCTGCAACATTTGGTTTATTGACTCTGCAGTGATTGTAAACAAAATTTGCTGGTTATGAGAGACTACGGCTCTTTGATTTGGGATATAGAAGATTTGACAAAGATGGATGATTTCAGGGAACTGGCATACTTGTGGGAACAAGTATTTGGGAAAATTTGATTCCCATGATGAATTTCAACATTTTGGTTCAGAAATTTGTCTTTACTCCAGAAGTGGAGTTTCAATAGATGTCTAGTGGAAAGTGTGTCTTTGGTTTGGAAATATCTGTTAACCAATGGAAGATGGTCAACATCCAGGTGAGGGGTTTGCATGGGTTTCTCATTTAGAATTCTTTGGGAAGCCATAATTTGGTTTATTCTATTGAATTATTGTTTATCAGGCTTAAGGAGTAAGCTCAGGACTTTTGGAATAGTGGGAAGGGTGAATATAGTTCGTAGAAAATGGTTTCCTCGGATGCACAGTGGGTTTCTTCAGTTTGGCATGGGTTTTAATCAATTAAATTTATTAACCTTTCATAATTACTCTGCAAAGCTTAAGTAGAGGGCCGTTCTTTTTCTTTCAAGAATACCTAGAAAAACAGAGATTTGGTGTGCAAACAGTGTTTTATGATAGTAGCGGAGGTTTTTGAGGCCTGAATTGTCTCTGTGCTGCTTCAATTTAGAGTCTATAGGGTCTTCAGGTTGTAAATGGGTAAAAAATGGTTGAGCAGAGTTCCCGAGTGTTAGAATTGGTTGATATGGGTATTTTACAACAAAATAACAATGAAAAGAGTGAAGAGGGGGCCTTTTTGGTTTTTAACCAATAGTGGATAAAATTTGGGCACAGGATTAATAAATGAACAATGGGTAGTTTCCTTTTACATAGGTAGGCGGTTTTATGGCATATCTCACCACTTTTGAGTGGAGGGCAGTATTTTTTGAGATCACGCGATATAACATGGGTCTTCCATGTAGTAAAAGGGCACTCGGGAAAAATCACGAATCTCATGTGATTTTGTGATTTTAAAAGTCGGACGATGGGAGCGCGTGATATGGATATGGGCTATCGGATTTCGGAGTGTTTGATGGGAGGGCTATCGCACGGCAGAGTTGCAAGGGTTGAGTCAGGGTGTGGTTGGTGGGGCCCAGGGATAAATAATGCAGAGGGTTAAATATATTCAAAGGTTTAGTGAGAGTTAGGGAATTATAATGTGGGGGGTTTAAATACATAAAGTGGGATTATAGGTTAGGAAATAACTTAGGATAAGAGTGGGTTTTTAAGGGAAAAAGAGAAATTAGTAAGGGAAAAATGATTTTTAAAGGGTAATGTCTAGGGAAAAGTGTGAAATCAAGGGGAAAAAGGGTTAAAATGAAGGGAAAGGGTTTTTACAATGGGACTGTGTTAAAATAAGAAGAAATGAAAGGGAAGGTCATTTCAAATCAAGAAGGGGAAATTAGTGAATGAAAATTGATGAAGGGGTAATGGAGGGAAAGTTAGAGATGTAAGGGGTTTAGTGAAATGAGAGGATATTAGAGAATGATATTTAGTATTTAGGCCTAAAATCATATAGAACTTTTTAGGGTAAATACCCAAAGTAATACACAATTTTTGTGAATGACCTCTTTCCTTTGATACTTCCTCCTGCATATGAAACATAGGGTTTAACCATGATGAAGGTGCATTTCAGCTATCAACATTGTGCATTTCAAAACCTCTTCTACCTACCCTTTATTTACCCTGGCATTTTCTCTTCATTTATTGGGCGCATTTGATCTTGCTGACCCTTGATTTCTTTTTTTTTGATAAGAAAAATATCTAATTCTATCCTTATAACTTCCAAGGGCTCAGATTAAACTGATGAGCTCCTTATTATTCTCTACCTAACTACTAGTCTGCCAAAATTAAACGGTTTGGCTAGTTCTTTATTTCTCTATCTATCAGCATGAAATTTAAAGCATGAATGAATCAAGATTAAACTATTTGACCATCATGGATTATGGAATTTTTGACAAGCTGCACACAACCTTATTTTGCCTAGTGGTGAGCTCCAATATTGTAGAAATGATGCTGCAACTCCTGGGACTCCCTACTTTACTTTTATCAACCTGGTAGCTCATAACAAACTTGGAAGCGACGGTGTTGTATGCACAAGTAATAGCTCTTACTGCAGGCTGTCACTTGATCAGCTGGCACAAGTTCGCAAGGAGCTCAAGCCAACTTCTATGAGTTCTCAAAAGAAGGTTTTAACTTTGATGGAAGGAAGCTAACTCACAAGAAGCTAGTCTACTTGCAGAAAGAAGATGAAAGCTGAAAGGAAACACAAACCCTAGCAAACTCTAGTTTTACCAACTGACCCTACTTGTGCAAGAAAAGAGAAGTAAACTACTGAACTAGATGCCATTGACTCTTGAAAATGTAAAATGCATGTGTTTAAGCTACTTCTAAAGGAAAATATGGAAAAATCATCATTTTTTATTTTTTAGCAATTTTATGCAAAATTATTATGCGTGTTTTAGCTATTTGTGACTGTGCAGAGGTTTATTGGCAAAGGAAATGGAGTGGGCATTTGCAGGAGGTTGGGAAGGTGTGGAGAGGACCTAAGGAGTCCCTAGCATCCTTCTGGAGATTTCCACCATGATCGGACTTCGAAAAATCGCTCGCATGAACTTCTACAAGACGCTGCAGGGGATCTACAGGAAATTCTACAGGAAGTTCTCCAGGAACAGACTGAAAGTGGTTTTTAGAGGCTTGAAGGTGGGAAAATGGTGGGAAAGTGGAAATGAAGGATGGATAGGGATATTAAGGGGTCTAGGACTTGGTAAATGAAGCTGAGGAGTGAAGAAGATGGTTGGACTTGTTCAAAGGTGAAGGAGGCAATGTTGCACAAAAATGTAGAAATTAGGGCAAGTTGGGAAAGTATGGCAAATGAGTGAAGGAAATCTTGAGAGAGAGACTAGAGTAGGTTATATGATGGAGTATGGATAGGCTGGAGTGTCTCACAAGTGTTCTGCAAACTTTCTTCCAAAACTAGCCCAAGCAAGGACTAAGAAAACAGAGTTTTATCTATTTTGACCTAATTTTGACCTAGAAACCAAAAAAGTGATGAACAGAAATTTGTAGACAGGAAGTTATGCAAGAAAGCTATGGAAACTGAGCAAGAACAGATCTAGGGATGAAAACACAACTGATATCAACTTTTCCAACTCAAAATCTAACACTAGCAATTGCATTGGAAGGCAAAAACAATGTTTTTGTGGCAGCAACAGTGTCTTGGTCTCAATTAATGGTCCCAAGGAGGGAGAAAGGAGATCAAGGACTGCTTGGTAGCCTTTTTCTGGATATATTCTGTTATCAAACTATCAAATCAACCTAAAGCAAGAACAACTATCTTAATCATCAAAAACGACCTAAGTAACAAAGCAAGATTTAACCTAAATAACAGAAATTATTCTATAAATGCAATAAAAACACATAGAAGTACACAAAGGAGGTATTGGGCACTTGGGTTGGGCCCAACCCCAAGAGCTACAACCCCCTAGGAAAGATCAGTGTTGGTTCAAAGCTGGATTCATCTTCATTGATCAGAAAATAATAGTTATATCACAAAACTGTCTGCAAAAGGAGCTCGAAAATGAGCTGATTACAAGGCTACACTAAAGTGCGGAAATAAACTATCAAATCGTTAGCATCTAACTAAAATCTGACTAAAAAAATTGAGGCCGTAAGCCTTCTTATTTATACAAATGGGGACCTCCAAAAGTCCTCCTAAAATTAAGGAACTCGGCTTCCTGGAACTGGAGATAACAACAGTCCTACTTGACTTGCTTGGCTGCCCCTTGTCTTTGTGCTCCAAGATTTTGATGGAGAACTTGAGGTAAGGGCTCATAAATGAAGGGGACACCCTCCTACAAATCCTCTCCCTTGTTCTTCCACGAATTTGGCTTCCAAGTTTTCATTAAACCTTTGATCTTGTCTCGAAACTGACTAAAAATCTGCATAAAGCACACATTAGACTTTTTGGCATAATGACTAACCCAATTCACTCTATTACCATAAATATGATAAAAAACATGTAATAAACTAATGAGAATGGTGGATTAAGTTGAATTAAGAGGTAAAATGAACCCATATAATTACCCATTGCTGGGGCTCATCATCACCCCCCTACTAAAGGTGTTGCTCATCCTCTGAGCAACTAATCTATCTCTTCATCTTTGATGGCCTTTGTGGCCTCCCTATCATCCCAAGCTTCTGATGTGGTATACTCATGTGCGCCATAAAATTCTGCCTTCTTGTCCATGTCCTTCCACTGCTCCTCCTATTCTACTTGTTTGAATTCTTGTGCTTTTCCTGGCCTTGAAATACATCGAGGTCTGCCTTTTTGTCTTTTCTTTTTGTTTTGCTGATGTGCTTAATGCAACAAGCACTGTTGCTGCTTCCCTTGCCAATGTTTCAGGGGATGTTTCATTCTGTTGTTTTTTTCTTCATTTCCTGTAACCTTTCCTATGTCCACTCTTTTTTCTTGTCTCTGCTATCTTTGGTGGTGTCTTTTCTTTTACTTACTGGGTCCCTGCCTTGGCTGTGGCAGTCTTCTTTTGGGCTTTCTTGGCCTTGTTTTTCTCAGCCTTTGTCCTTTCTCTCTTCTCTTTTTTTCCTTCTGTTTTACTGTCTGGTGCTTCCTCATTACTATTATTCTTAAGTTATTCGGTTTTCTCCTCCTCCTCACCGCTGGTTTGCTTCTACATTGCAAGGCTTCTATTGCCCAGCTGGCCATGTAGGCCATTTTGGCTTCTTTTTCCTGTAACTGCTGTTTTAAAATCTACACTCATTTGCTACCTGAGACTCTTTTTCTTGTAGTAGTTTCATTAGAATTTCAACATCAGCTTGTGGCTCTCCCTCTTGCTATTGTTTCTCTGTTACTTCATTGTCTATTAGGGGACCTTCTTGCTGTTGCTGCCCTCCCAAGATGGACAACCTATCTCTGTTATGAATTTCTTGCTGCTATAACTGCTTTTTCAGCAATTCCTTTTCTTCCTGTAGCTGGGTTCTTTTACTGCTCTCTACGTGCCTTACCATGGTCAACTCTCCTCTTAATTCCTGTAGCTTGTCCTCCATGTGGTGTTGAGTGTTTTTTTAAACAAAATGCTCAGGTGAGAAAGCAGGCAGAACTGAAAACAGAGGGATAGCTGAATTTTCATTTTATTCTGAAACCAAATAAGGAATTTCCCATGTGCTTCTCCTTACAACATCAAGTTGCAATATTTCCTTTCGTTTTAAACTGCTTTTATCCTGAATTTGACTCTCTGCTTTTGAAAAGATTTTTTTTTTGACAGAATAAAGGATAAATAACACAGGTTCTTTTCAGAGAGTAGGCAGATATGCAAATTCGTTTTTTTTTTTTTCACACAGGCTGGTTTCTATGGTTGCATGTATTTTCTTTATAGTAGAATATGAGAAAGAAGGAGACAAACTTCAATTGCAGAGAAGAAAACAGAGAACTATGTAGTACTCAGGGAAAATATGCAGGCACACTTTTAAGCTTCACTCTCTTTCTTTCAATCCACCGCTGTGTTTTTAGTCCACCACCTTATTCAAATAAGTCATCTGTAGAGAGGTTTCCCAAGCCTACCTTGTTTCAAGCTTGAAATTTGACAAAAATCTGGGATTTTTTTTTTTTTTTCTGCAAAGTTGCTCTCTGCCCTTCCTGTAGAAATCTTCCTGTAGACGGTGTTCCTGCTCCTGTAGAACTATTACAGCTTCCTGTAGAATGCCGAGAAGCAGGAGGGTTTTGAAAAATGGCAGAGAATGACTAGTTCATTGCTATGGAGGTGGTATAGAGCTTGCTGCAACTATGGGGATGATGGTAAAATGGAAACAAAGGTGGTGAGAGTATTTCAGAGATGAGTTCTTACGGCTGTTTATGGAGACTTTTGGTGATGGAGGGTGAGCTAGCCAAGTTTACGTTGGCCCCATGTAGATCATTGGTCCCCGCTGCAGTGCTATTATGAAACTTTATGTTTTCTTCCTGTTAATAACTTGACATCATTTGCGCTGGAGTTTAAAACATCTGCCACTACCTGTTTTTTCAATTTCCCGTGAGTTGACTATACACGTGTGTTATGTGATCTCTGGATGAGTGCAATCGAACTAGCTAAGGGTTTCCAGTTAACTGGAAACATTTCTAGATTAATCCAACCATTTCATTCATTTATGAAGTTTTGAATCATACAAATGCAAATAGAGGAACTGGTTTAGACACTTACCTGTAAGTCGAAATGTGTGTGCTGCTTGGTTCTTTTGTTGCTGCATGCTCATATTCAATTGCTGCATGCCTATATCCCTTCTGCTATATGCTTTTTTCTATCTCATGTGTTGCTATTTTTCTTGTGCAGGTATCCTCTAGCTAGATCTAAGCTGCAGGAGTCTGTTTCAACCTTCAGATTTGCACCCTCATGCTGCTGATGCTAGATTTTTACAGGACAACGACTTGTTTTGTCCATAGCTCCCAAACGATAGACTGAAATGACCTAAAAATTTTTGACCATGTTTCTATCATCATTATGCACCTCCCATAAAAACATTGTGGTCAATTTATGCACGAATTTCGAGAAAATACTAAAAATGGCTGAAGGTGATGGAGGTCAATTTCTTGGAAACCGTGCAGTGGAATTGGCTGAAATTTCTTGGGCATGTTGCCATAATCCCTATACAACTCCCCATGAAACAGTTTTTTAAATGGATACACAGGTTTCAAGTTAGGGAAAAAACAAGTTTCTGCTCTATGTATTTTTATATCAGATCATTCTGCGTTTTTTGGACAGTAGGAAAAAATGAACTTGGGTTGTAATGCAGACTTGGAATTGATGGGAGAGAGGTTTGAAGATTGCAGGGGGATTTATAAACCCTTTATGAAGCTTCCCTATTCCTCAACTACTTTTGATATCCATTTCTAGCTCTTTGTAATTTCTACAGGATCCTCTTGTAGAAAACACAGTTTTCAGAAAAGAAGCACAGTGAGGTGGAAAGGATGTCAAGAATGATGGAGAAGGGTGAAGGAAGGTAGGATAGGTGTTGTTATTGGTTTCAGAGCTTTCTTGACACCTGTTGCTGCTTTCTGAAGTTCTGCAAACCTGCAATGCAACTGGAAATTCTTTTTTTCTTTTTGTTTTTGAAAACAACTAGGGCGTCTCAAGGATGTTTTCACCCTAATATCCTGCGCTGGGCGCCTTCAAGGGAAGTTTTATTCTAGGGATATTATTCCCTTTTTATTTTCTCTTCTTTCTAACCCATTGACCACCTCATGGAGGTTTTCAATCAATGAGCCAATCTGAGGCACCTCTGAGGAGGTTTTCACCTTAGATTTTTATTTTTCTCTTATTTTTCATTTTTCTCTTTTTTCCCCTTTTTTCTACCCTACCCTACTTGAAAAACAAAATCATTTTCAAGTATAAGAATACTTCCAATGGAGCCATGTACACATCGAGATGATAGACAAAATGATGTGGAGGCTTGAAATGCATGCTTTGACAGGTATCCGGATTTCAGAGACCAAATGATTTGACTTTGAAGGGATCAAGCATAGTTGAGGAAGAGAGGGATGCTACACCTTAGTGACCATCTGGAACCATATCTCAATATAGTTGTGATGTCCTTGGCCTTTTTGCTGATCTAGATCGTTCTTCATGTCTTCTTCTACCATGACCTTTATATCTTCCTTTTTTTGTTGATTCTTCTCTTGAATACGTGGAGCATTTGATGGTAACCATGAGGGAGCTCTCTCGATCTCTAATTCTATTGTCTTCTCTTTATTAAGTGTAGCCTATGGTTATTTGATCTTCTCTTTTGCATCTTCTTCTGTTGGATGTGGTCCTTTGATGATATCAATATAATCTCTATTTTGCAATACTCTTCCTGAGCTATGGTGAATATCATGGAGCTGAAGAGGAGTTGTTTGGAAATGTTGTGCCTCAACATTGTAATTGGGTTGAGCTACTCCAATGTGTGGGTTTGGAAATGGTGGTTCCCCACTATATACTTGTTGAACCTTTCTTTTATTCAGGTTCGGGTTCGGTTGAGTAGGCATTTGGGGTTGCCTTGGTGGAGCAGAGGGCGTTGGTTGCGGTTGAGTAGGTGGTGGAGGAAAAGAAGCGGGAGGAGTGTTGTACTGAGGCCTCCACCCCTGATGAGGTGCATTCCATGAGGCTGTGGCTGAGCGTAGGGGTGAAATGGATGAGCAGTTGGTTGGGCATAATATGGAGATGTGAAGGACCAAGGAGGAGGTGTGGACCAGGAAGGATGAGCAGGGGGACCCCAAGAAGGCATGGAAGTGGCTTGATAGGGGTTGTAATAAGTTTGGGATGTCCCTTGCATTCACTACTGGTAAGGTCTGGGTCCATGTGGCCTCCTTCGGTTCATGAAGTAGATTGGTTCAGTGGCTCCTTTGGCCCTCTGATATGCAGATTTAATTCTGGGCAAGGAAGGGCACTGACTCGTAAGATGGTCTTCTTCATGGACAAAACACACTTCTATGGAGTGCAATGGACATTCATTCTTAGGATGCATTCTAGTGCACCTGGGACAAAAGATGGCCAAAGCCCTCTCTACTTCCTCTTGATATCTTTTGATATGCATGGCAAGTATCTTCCTCATCTTGCTCTTGAAATCTTCCCACATGTTTCCAATTTCACCTTCAATGGATGAGTTGGAAGAAAAGGTACTGCTCCCAACATTTATGTTTTCAGCCATTTACTCTAGAGGAATGTTTTATTCTTCTTCTCCCCTATAGGTTCTTCAAATATGTCTTGTTGTCCACCCAAGGGTTCTTCTTATTCATAGCCATCGAAGAAGAGAGAAGGTTGGCTGTGTGAAGCAGTGGAGGTGTCGTGCAAAAATTTTTCTGAATTATTTCTACTCCTACGAGGCATGAAAGGAAATCTTTTTGGTTGATTTTTGTTTCTTTTATGCTTGTACCTACAAAACTGAAATTGATTGAACAAACGAATTGCAACTAACTGAAATGAACTTGTTGAAATGAAATTTCATAATTGAAATGAAAGCAAGAAGGGACTAATCTATTTTGTTGAAATGAAATTGCAGAATTGAATTGAAAGCAGGAAAGGACTAATCTATTTTGTTGAAATGAAATTGCAGAATTGAAATGAAAGCAAGAAATAGCTAATCTATGCTTGCTGAAATGCAATTGTGGAATTGAAATGAAAGCAGGAAATGTCTAATCTACACTTGTTGAAATGAACTTACGGAATTGAAATGAAAGAAGGAAATGTCTAATCTACGCTTGCTAAAATGAAATTGCGGAATTGAAATGAAACCAGGAAAGGTTTAATCTACGCTTGCTGAAATAAAATTGTGGAATTTAAATGAAACAACTACTCTACTCTTGCTGAAATAAACTAATTCGCAGAAGGTTGTAGTACTAGAAAATAGAAGAAAAACAGTAATCACAAATACTCTGACGTTTCCCCAGCAATGGCACTAGAAAGATGGTGAGCTCCAGTATTGCACCAATGATTCTCGCCTGTCATGTGGGTGACCCGGGTTCGATCTCTGGCAACGGCGCCAAAAATATGGTGAGCTCCAGTATTACAGCAATGATGTTGCAACTCCTAGGACTCCCTACTTTACTTTTATCAACTCGGTAGTTTGTAACAAACTTGGAAGTGATGGTGCTATACAAGTACTAGCTCTTACTGCAGGCTGTCACTTGATCAGCTGGCACAAGTTCACTAGGAAATCAAGCCAACTTCTATGAGTTCTCAGAAGAAGCCTTTAACTGTGATGGAAGGAAGCTAACTCAAAAGAGGCTAGTCTACTTGCAGAAAGAAGATGAAAGCTGAAAGGAAACGCAAACCCTAGCAAACCCTAGTTTTACCGACTAATCCTACTTGTGCAAGAAAAGAGATGTAAACTACTGAAATGAATGTCACTGACTCTTGAAAACTTAAAAATGCATGTCTTAAAGCTATTTCTGAAGGAAAATATGGAAAAATCATCTTTTTGTATTTTTGAACAATTTTATGCAGAATTATTATGCGTGTGTTTTAGCTATTTGTGACTCTGTAGAGCTTTATTAGCAAAAGGAAATGGAGTGGACGTTTGCAGGAGATTGGGAAGGTGTGTAGAATACCTAAGGAGTCCCTAGCACCCTTCTAGAGATTTCCACCATGATCAGACTTCGAAAAATCACTCGCATGAACTTCTATAGGAGGTTGGAGGGGATCTATAGGAAATTCTACAGGAAGTTCTACAGGAACAGGCCGAAAGTGGTTTTTAGAGGGTTGAAGGTGGAAAAACAGTGGGAAAGTGGAAATGAAGGATGGATAGGGATGTTAGGGGGTCTAGGACCTGGTAAGTGAAGCTCAGGAGTGAAGAAGATGGTTGGATTTGTTCAAAGGTGAAGGAAGCAATGTTGCGCAAAAATGTAGAAATTAGGGAAAGTTGGGAAAGTATGGCGAATGAGTATAGGAAATCTTGAGAGAGAGACTAGAGTAGGTTGTATGATAGAGGAAGGATAGAATGGAGTGTCTTACAGGTGTTCTGCACACTTCTTTCAAAAACTGACCTAAGAAAGACTAAGAAAACAAAGTTTTATATATTTTGACCTAATTCTGACCTAGAAACCAGAAAAGTGATGAACAGAACTTTGTAGATAGGAAGTTATGAAAGAAAACTATGGAAACTGAGCAAGAATAGATCTAAGCATGAAAACGCAACTGATATCAACTTTTCCAACTCAAAATCTAACACTACCAATTGCATTGGAAGGAAAAAATAGTGTTTTTGTGGCAGCAAGAGTGCCTTGGTCTCAATTCATGGTCCCAAGGAGGGAGAAAGGAGATCAAGGACTACTTGGTAGCCTTCTTGTGGATCTTTTTTGTTATCAAACTATCAAATCAACCTGAAGCAAGAAAAACTATCTTAATCATAAAAAACAACCTAAGTAACAAAGCAAGATTTAACCTAAATAACAGAAATTATTCTATGAATGCAATAAAAACACATTGAAGTACACAAAGGAGGTATTGGGAACTTGGGTTGGGCCCAGCCCTAAGAGCTACAGTCCCCTAGGTAAGATTAGTGTTGGTTCAAAGCTGGATTCATCTTCATTGATCAAAATATAATAGTTACATCACAAAGTTGTCTGCAAAAGAAGCTTGAAAATGAGTTGATTACAAGGTTGCACTAAAGTGCAAAAATAGACTATCAAATGGCTAACATCTAACTACAATCTGACTAACAAAACTGAGGCCCTAAGCCTTCTTATTTATACAAATGGGTACATCCAACAGTCCTCCTAAAATCAAGGAACCCGGCTTGTTGGAACTAGAGATAACAACAATCCTACTTGACTTGCTTGGGTACCCCTTGGTTTTGTGCTCTGAGTTTTTAATGGATAATTCGAGGTAAGGGCTCATAAATGAAGGGGACACCCTCCTACAAATCCTCTCCCTTGTTCTTCCACGAATTTGGCTGCCAAGTGTTCATTAAACCTTTTATTTTGTCTCAAAATTGACAAACAATCTGCATACAGCACACATTAGACTTTTTGGCATAATGACTAACCCAATTCACTCTATTAGCATAAATATGATAAAAAAAATGCAATAAACTAATGATAATGGTGGATTAAGTCAAATTAAGAGGTAAAATGAGCCCATAAAATTACCCATTTCTGGGGCTCATCACCTAGTAAAGTAAAAAGTAGTGGAATTTGAATTTGTATCACTTTAATAATCTATTTTTTTATCTCTTTTTGGTGGGGTTCATATATATATATATATATATATATATATATATAATATTTATTTATTTATGTTTTTCTTTTAGTCCTTTGATTTTTCTTTTAGAACTTACCCTTTTTACATTTTTTATTTTTAATATGGGAGAACATTTTGCAGAAAGAAAAAGTATGTACAATATTACAAGACTAATCATAGCCAATTCAAAATTATGAATCCTATTATTATAGGACCCTAACAGGACACACACACACATTGATAATGGAGTTCACCTAGTGTGTGTTACGTTGTTGAGCCCAGTGTCAAGAGTGGGGAGGCCACTTCATTAAATGCTGCAAAATGATGATGATGTACATGGTATATTAGTTGTCATTACAAGGATAAATTCCCTCAACTTGAGTGGCATGTCTCTCCACAAGAATTTCTCCTATAGAAAGTCTCACTCATATGGGCCCTTCTCACATAACATGGATTACAAGTATCTTTCAACATAATGGTAACAAGGATCTCAACAAAAAAAACCTACGCTCACCAAATTAGAAGAAAGACATGGCATAACTACATCATATACCTCCACTTTCAGGGATGGACTGAAAATGCAAAGATCTATTGGTGAAATAGACTGCACTGTTGAATTCATGGGGCAAAATTGTGTCAAACGACTATAACCTTGGCCCCTGTTTGACACCGTCAAATTCTAGACTCTCGGGAATCTCGAAGATTCCCCAAAGATTCTTTCCTATAGATGGCCAAAAAATTCACTGCTTAGATAAAAATTCTCAGCACACAACTACGCTCCTTGTGAAATTCTGTGAAAAATGACTAAAAGGTCGGCATCATTCTACCTCTGTAAAATATCATCCTCCAAGGGAATCTTATAGATTCTGTAAATATTCCTTGTCATTGGTTGCTTGGATTTCTACTGCTCATATGAGGAAATAGACAACGCTATCACGTTCCATGTGAAATTCTGGTTCATTTGAATATAAAATTGGCATGATTTTGTCTCTGTGAAAAATCACCCTCTAGGGAATCTTTCTCATTCCTCCAAGATTTTGCATGAGAATATTTTGTAGAATATTCCAAGGAATATTCCACTAGAGCATTATCTCGTCGAAAAATGTGCCTAGTTGGGGAGCGGTTTTGCCTCCGGCATCCATTTTCGCTCTTCCGCTTGACCTCTCCTTCACTTCCTTCGACAAATGAATTTTTTGGTTTAATATAATTTATGAGGGAGGATTCTCTAAGGTCAAACCCTGTTGGCACATAGGTGCCACAACTAAGTTGGGAGGGGCAATCCCATGTTCCAACCCTCGTGGGACTCCCCATTTAACTATCCAGTAATTTTTATTTTGGTGTATTAATGTTTTTGGTTCGTTTTGTAACTGTGGTAGTTTGTTATATCTGATTGGGTGGAGTGGTGTGTAGTTTATGGCATAAATTGTGTTATGGGGCCACCTAGAGGTGGGCCACATAGTTGATAGAGCATGATCAACCCCCGTCGGCCCTAGTTTTAGGGAAAATTTTAGGGGCTAATATTCACAAGTGGGCTAATTTTCCATCTTTTTTCTAAAATAATTCATCCAAATTAGTATAAAATTATCTTCGCCTAAAAATCGCCAAAATTTTGTAAAGACTATATATCATTAGGAATTTGAGTATTTTCACAAAGATATCACTAAACATTTTATACTTTGTGTATTAATGACTAATAATATTTGCCAAGATTTCTAAACTGAAGATAAATTTTCATTCTTAAAATTTTTCCTACCTAGTTTATATGGTAATGACCATGGTATGTGACGCAATGGTGGGGTTTGACCACTCACCGCTCTATATATATATATATATATATATATATATATATATATATATATATATACCATTGGCAAGGTGGTAGCTTGTTGGGTTTTTTTTTTTGTTTTCAATATAAAAAATTAGTGCAAAATTTTCGACTGATTTTTAGAATTTACTGGAAATATTAAAGAGGAAAAAAATTCTCCCTTTTTGACTGTTGTTTTCCGTGCGCTGTCCCTTTGCCAAATTGTTGCCTCATTAGTGATTATCACTTGGCCTAGTTTGACCAGAACTTTAACTGACTATCTCTTGAGAATACGAACTCGGATTTGAGTGCCATTCACAACGTTGGAATCATGACGATGAGAACTACGATCTTGTTCTGGTTTGGGTGAGATATGAGTTCTTTGATTTGAACTATTTCTAGAGCCACCTAGATCACCAAGAGTAATTTCGGATGTTATGGAAGCATCAATGTAATAAATCAGATTTTTTTTACCTATCATATGATTGTTGCAACAATTGTCCAACAACTAAATGTACTCACTATGATTGTCTTCATAAAGATGGCACGAAAAAAACATTGTTTCAGAAGATTCTCCTTCATTGTTGGGGAGATGGACACTACTTCTTTGTTCATCTGATTGTTTCTTTCTACATTCATGTTCATAATGCCCAAATTTCTTTTAATAATAGCATTGGTCATTCGATTTAATCCATGTTATGCTTCAGTATGTTTAGTTTTGTGAAGGTCTCAAGTGCTCTGCTACATGATGTTGTTCCTGTTTTGCCTCTTCCTCGACCTTTGCCTCACTTTTTGTTGCATATATATCCTCTGCCTCTACCAAGAAAAATTTGTGCTTTGAAAGCTTGTTCCATGGAATCTTCTACCAAGTTAAGTCTTGCTTCATGTGCCAGAAGTGATCCATTCAACTAGTTTACTAAGAAAGTTGTAAGATCTTTTTATTCCAAAATGGTTGTTACAACCATGTCATATTTCTTGGGTAGGCTTCAAAAGAATTTTTCAAAAATCTTCTGATATGTAATGGTTTCACCAATGAGTATGATCTAATTGACTATTCCCATAACTCTAGTCATGAACTGGTCCACATTCTTTGTGTTAGCCATCTTCAGGGTTTTGAACTAAGCTCTCAATATATGGAGTTTTATAGTTTCATTGTATCTTTAACTTGATATGCAACTTTCAAAATATCCCAATCTTCTTTTGTTGTCGATGCATGGGTTATGTTGTTGAATATAGAGTCATCAACTAAGTTCTATATCCAACATTGGGCTCTATTCTCTTTATTTCTAAGTTTTGCAATGACATTCCTATGATTATTGCTCATAGTTGCTAATTGTTCTTGGTTTGACTCTACATAACCACTCTATAAGGTATCCCAACAATCACAGGCTTGCAAAAATGTATTCATTCTTAAAGACGAAAACTCATAATTTTTTCCAAACAAAATCGGAGTTTGTAACAAAACTCGAGAAAGCAATTTTTTTTAATATAAACATTCTCTTTTTTAAAATCTCATTTTTTAATTACCCTTACAAATTTGATCTAAAATCCGTTATTTTTTTTTTACTAATTTTTTTTTTCCATAAAACAACTTTTTTCCAAATTCCCCTTTTGGAGAAAACTTCCTCCGTTAAAAGAGACCTTTTTAAAATTGTTAAAATGATCTTTCAATTTCGAAAAAAAATAAACTTTCAAAAAACTCCTATTTTTTTTTAAATCTTCGATTAATCCTTCACATAATACGTTTATGCCTTCGAAAAAAATGACCAAGCCTTCACGAATAATCCTTCATGTAATACGTTTAAGCCTTTGGAAAAAAATGACCAAACCTTAACATAATTCGATTAATCCTTTGAATCCGAATAAAAAACGTGGAGTCTTTGAAAACAACTTAACGCTTAAAGAAAAGATGTTTGTCGTTTAGTGCAGCTTGACTTTTCATACCTCGTTTTAAAATCGTCACCGTGCTAAAATTCAGTTCCCTTTTTAAAAATTTCGGCTGCAAATTTAACGTTGAAACGAAGATTTGAAGACCTGTTGTCAACACATTTCTCGATAGAAAACGTGTCACCAAATTTCTCAGTTTGGTAAATCTTCGTTAATCAGCACACTTAAGCACAGAGACTAGGTGTGATGGTCACTTAAATTAAAAAAAAATAGCCGTCTAGCTTGGAACAGCCTTTCCACGTTTTGGATTTTCATAATTCTAGCTCCTTTCGTTCTCCATTGTGTTCACAGAAAAAATTTAAACGCTCCTCTCCTTTTCTTTCTTTTTTTTTTTTGAGTTTTTTTTGTGACACGAGGTTTTGATACAATCACAAAAGTGAAAAAGAGAAAACTCAAAATAGAACAACTACTTTACTCATCCTTCAACATAATTAAATAGATTATATAAGAAGAGTGAAAAAGAGAAAACTCAAAATAGAACAACTACTTTACTCATCCTTCCACATAATTAAATAGATTATATAAGAAGTGTTAAATGACTGGAGTGAAATTCAACTAAAGTGAACTAAATGACAAAAATTGAAGAAGTGAAAACTCAAAATAGAACAACTACTCTTTTCATCATTCAATACAGTTAAATAGATTACATAGGAAGTGTCAACACTAAATGACTGGAATGAAACTCAACTAAAATGAACTAAATATGAATAGACTATAACACCTAGTAAATGATGGAATTATATATGATGACACCTAACAGATAGTAAAATTAATATTTCAACAAAAACCACCCTAATCTTGCTCAATCTTTGATACCACTGATCTGACCTGCATGGCATTTCCATTTCTAGATAGGAGTCGCCTCACCTTTCGTTTGATCATTTGTCTAATGCACCTAGGGCTGCATGGCATTTCCATTTCTAGATAGGAGTCGCCTCACCTTTCGTTTGATCATTTGTCTAATGCACCTAGGGCCAGTGCCTGATCGTTTGTCTATTGCACCTGGGGCCAGTGACTAAAAGATTATGGGAGGACTCAAACAACAATTGGCTCACACCACACCAGTCCAAATCAATGTTTGGTTTCCAAGCTTTGCAGGCTTCCCAATGCTCTAACCTAACAACATCTTCCTCAATTACACCAAAGTCCTCCACACTCCGTTCTAACATCAAGTAGCATCATGCATCTACAATCCAACAATCCGGATTTTTACAGTGGTCAAATCTCCTCATCCACAAGGGCAATACAAATCCTAGGCAATAGAACTGTCACAGTAAGGCCAACATTTGGCTTTGATACCAAATGAATAAACTTAACCAGAGAAGAAAACTTACCGAGAGACATAAACTAGCAACAATATACAACAATATACAAACATGTAAACGTTGTAAAAACAATATTATCTGGAGAAAATCCTAAAGGAAAAACCTTGGCAACCTAGTCTTCTTGGTTTTAGCCACTCACCTCCTTGGTATGTATTATAGAAATTATTTGTAGCCTTTTTAAAGGCTCTGTTACATGCAATATCATAAATAGAAAACCATATGTATCCTATCCCACATGCCCAAAACCAAAATTATTTAACATGATCAATTTTGATTCTATTTCAACTTTGATTCTATCTCTAAGTAAAGTTTACCTAACACACTGTTGATTCTATCTCTAAGTAAAGTTTACCTAACACATCTAAACTGACATAAGATCAACTTTGATTCTATCTCTAAGTAAAGGTTACCTAACACATCTAAACTGACATCTAAACTGTTTAATTATAAAAAGTGAACATAATTAGTTAAGCATTTAAACCTAAACCTGAAATATTGAGCTGGAAGGATACCTTGATCTTTAACGCGCTCATCTTTGATATTATTCAATCAATAAAATCTGATTCTATCTCTAAGTAAAGGTTACCTAACACATCTAAACTGACATCTAAACTGTTTAATCATAAAAAGTGAACATAATTAGTTAAGCATTTAAACCTAAACCTGAAATATTGAGCTGCAAGGATACCTTGATCTTGAACGCGCTCATCTTTGATATTATTCAATCAATAAAATGCATGAACCCAGTTCTTTGAAATATTGAGTTGGAAGGATACCTTGATCCTGAACGCCGTCATCTTTGATATTATTCAATCAATAAAATGCATGAGCCCTCTTCTTTGAGCACCCAATCTGTTTAGTAATAAAATGAATATAAAAATTCTGATGAAAGTAAACAAAACTTTCATTAGTACAAATCTACACTGAACAAGCAGCTCTGTGAACAAAATCTAAATGTTTTAACATTTGCAAGTACCTTACGGCTTTCCATTATTTAAACGTTGACTTTATAGTTGCATACTAATGCCATCAATTTATTTAAACATTGTGTTTATAGTTGCAAACTAATGCTATCAATTTAGGGCATCCATTGATCAGCTCTTTAGCCAACCCTCTTTCTTTTGTAAAAAAAATATCAATGAACTATTGTGCATTGAAACAAATAATTTTATAAACAATGAGGATTTCACCAAGGTCATTTAAATAACATAGGTATCTTTGACGTGGTTTGCCCAAATTACATCACCAATATTATTGAACTGACTACAAAGAGATCTGTCACCCAAAAACATAAAAAAATAGAAACCCTTGCATGCCTTCGAAAACCGCTATGCACTTACGCTATCCACGATATTCAAGGGAAAATGGCGAAAACCGCTATGCACTTACGCTATCCACGATATTCAAGGGAAAATGTACCTTCGCCAGAGAACTTGAAATGCCTGTTGGGCCAAGCCAAGACTGACAAACCAATACAGAGCGCTCGAGAATCCAATTAAATGATTGCTTCAGCGGACATTATCAGTGTCTAGTTTGCTTATTGGCATTTGAACAAGATTCGACTCAATCTCTCTAAAACAGAAAATTTGCGGAGACTATATGGGAAATTAACCATGGGGCCGAAACCCTATACCAGATGAGATTATATTCAATATTACAAATTTTCAATAATATACTTGATGTAATCACTAACCGCAAAGACCAGATTAGTTTGTTGCCGCGGAAGGGAGAAATGACCATGACTCCATGGTACATGAAATGAAACCAATATGCAGCAGTCCAAGTGGCAAACAAGAGCGTTAGCGTTCCCTCATTGTCTATGCTTAAATACATTGAACACATCGAATGGAAAAAATGTTTCCCACATTATCTTTCTGGTTATCTGCATGGAGGACCCGAAATTGAAACGGTACGTGATAGCCATGCGAGCGGACAGAAGATCAATAGATGAATTAATTAATTTTTTAAAAATATCACTCTGTGTTCAGTAATGACCAAGGACGTGGCATGTAAACTCCCTTAACTTAAAAATGAGACCTTTCATCAACTAAATTATTAATTGAAGCCATCTTATGTGAATTTAGACCAAGAATATTCGACGTTATAAAATCCTGGCCATCCAAATATTTTTTAATTTTAAAGATTTGAAATTCCTCTAACTTCATTGAATTTTAAAAATTTGAAATTCCTAAACTCAAATCAAATATAAACTATCCCTTAAACTCAAATCCAATATAAACCACACATACAGTGTAACAAAACTGATTATTTATCTTAAACTCAAATCCAATATAAACGACACCTTAAACTCAAATCCAATATAGACCACACATATAGCGTAACAAAACTGATTATTTATCAAAGACCTAACGTAACGGTCTGGTTTCTGTAATTCATCAGACGGACGTCACATATTCTCATTCACTTTCACGGAAATTTCCTTTAATTCCTTATAAGATAGACGTTGCATATTCTCCTTCACTTTCGTTGAATTTTTCTGTAATTCTATTTCAAAAATGCGTCTCGTATTCTCATTCACTTTCATGTAAATTTTCTGTAATTCCTCGGCATCACATATTCTCATTCATTTTCATGTAAATTTTCTGTAATTCCTCGGCATCACATATTCTCATTCATTTTCATGTAAATTTTCTGTAATTCCTCGGCATCACATATTCTCATTCATTTTCATTGAAATTTTCTGTAATTTGTTTTTAAATATAAATCATATATTTACGCGGATAGGTCTCTTTCTTATTGGAGTTGGGCACTTTAATGATTTTATTAATCAAAAAAATTGATGAGATGGTTTGAATTTAAAGATACGAGTATATTCTTGTAGTTACCAAAATATCAATGGATTGAATTCAAATCACTAACTTTTGTGCATATCTAAATGGCATGATTAAACCTTCTTTAAATTAATTTTTTACAAAACTCCATTAAAAATTGACCATGCCATTTGTTAATTGACACCTATCACGATTAACCATAATGGGAAGACAGCAAAATGTAACACACACCTTACACATACACTTTGCATAGTAGTGGAAATGTGTATTTCCGAATAAGATGATCATCCATTTCAAACCACATTTCAAATCATTGGTAACGCATGCCCAATTCTAAATAAATTAAAAACTAACATAGGAAGATAAAATGTGTTTTCTCTCGACAACATGTTTAGCACTTCTTAAAATTTCCTTGTAAAATAACCTATTATACATTTAGTTAGAAATGAGAAATTTGTCTTAATCTCTTTCTTATTAAGCTAGAAAACATGTTATCATTTAATCTTTAATTTTTTTTCCTTGGCAATAAACTTTGTGAATGTAACTATATTCACATTCTTTTACAATGAAAATTTACAATGCCAATTAATTTGTATTTTTCTTAAGAAGGATTATTCCACATAAGTTTTTTGGCATTCACTCATTTTATGAATCTCCTCATTTCAATTGACATTTACTAATTTATTTTTTTTGACTTATATTTTTCATTGTACCAACTATTATAAGCTATCTTATTGTATATTTTTGTACCTATCTTGAAAGCATTCTTTCTTTATCCACACATAGGTAAATCTCACTATTTTCTCATAATTTACTTTATAATAGAATGATTTGGAGCATATAAATTATGTAATTATAAAATTACTTCAAATGTAATATAAAATATAATTAGATACTGAGATAAAATATTGTGAATATGTAGATATTGGAATAAAATAATGAATAAATGTGTTGAATATGCATATGTAGATATTCATATATAATGAGATGTCAATATATAATAATTTAATGGTTATGAAGTTTTTGAGTTAGAAAGATTAGTTTAAAGGAAGGACAAATTAATTTTTTTTAAATTAATTTTTTAGTTTATGGATTAACTAATATATTAATAAATAATGATAAATATATTCCTTTCCTTCTCTATTTGATTCTTGAATTAATAATTAGTTTTCTAATTAATTGATTGTCCTTAGATATTTCCCTTTAATGTACTTAGTCTACAATGTGGAACTGGAAAAGCCTCATAGAAGATTCTCTATTATGTCATTTTTGAATTCTCCATTTTATGCTTCAAAATTATTTTATATTCTTTTATTAAGTAATTCATTTTTTTCTTTACTTCTTTTACTTCCACTTAATATATATCACTTTATTTTATTTTATTATACCTACTTTTATCTATATATATATATATAAAATTTTTGTGCTTTATTAAAATCAGGTTTAAATAAACTTTAATTAAAATAATTTTAATATTTATTTTCAAAAAATTGTTTTTTATCAAATGACTCTACCAAACACAAACTGATTTGGTGGCTGGCATATTAAACACTCTATGTAATTCAATAAACTTTATTCACTTGTATGAAAATTGTTTTTATACTCGAGTTGATTTGCTTTACAACCTTAACTAATTTTCAAGAAATGAAAAATTTGGTGATTTTAGTTTTGTTTTTCCAATGGTATGATATTTTTGTTGTTGCCTGCTGCATGAATAAACACCTCTTCCAACAAATTGCACACTATTGATAACACTTTTATTTTTTTAATTTAGGGTAAGATAAAATGAAAACAGAAGTTAAAGTTGATAGTGTGTATGTTTTTAATTATTTTAAAAAATTCAGGGATAAGAGGGATAGTGTGTATATTATTAATTATTTAAAATTTTTGAGTGATAAGAGGGATAGTGATAATGATAGTCATAGTGATAGTGATAAATATTTTTCTACCATTTTAAAATTTAGATATGAAAGTATAGTATATGTTTTTTATTTATTTAATTATATCGCAATAAGATCATTTCAAACCATTGGTGACCTATCCAATTCAAAATAACACTTGTTTGTGGTTTCATTAAATTGTACATCAATTTCACCCTTTAGTGCTATTAATAATAACTCCAAAAAACAGGTGTCTCTATAACTCCAAAAAATAGGTGTCCATCAATTTCACCATTCCAGCAATCGTTCTAGTAATGCGCAATGGAAATAATAACTCCAAAAAATAGGTGTCCATCAATTTCACCATTCATGCTCTTAATAATAACCCCGCCACTCCATCTCTGATTGTAACGTGGAGGAATAATAGAATAACTCTCCCACTCCATGCCCGATTGTAACGTTGAGCAATAATAGAATAACACCGCAACTCCATCTTTAACATTTCAAATTGTCATTAAATATTTATTGTGCTTATTATTCATTACCATTCCATCTATTATAATCAAAGGCTAGGTGGATGTATGCATTTCTTTCTTAGCGCTTGAGTTGTTGAAATTGTTAAAGGTTTACTGGAACGATTGCTAGAAAGATTAATTTAAAGATTTGAAGGGGCTTCTCTCAGCTTCTATCTTCTAGAAAAGGTGAAAAATATTTCATAGCCTTCCTTTTCTCTACCTAGTGTTTTTTCAGGTTTCCTTCAAAATGCATTGGAGGAACCCTTTCTTAGTGATTGAGTTGTTGGAATTGTTGAAGGATTGGTACAAGGATTACTGGAACTATTTGAAAGGGCTTATGTAGGTTTCTATCTCCTAAGAAAGGTGCACAATTTGTTTTGATACCTATATTTATTTTCAATGAGCAATGTTAACTAGATTTGTCATTAGTCTAATATTGAATGGCTTTGTTCACTTTTGTTGAAATCTTATTGAACAACTCACACCAAAAATAAATAATATATATATAAATTAAATAATATATAGATTAATGGCATCGATTGTTTATATTTTAAAAAAAATAACTTAACCCTAAACATAGCTAGCCACTTTGGGAATGAGAGGCTGATCTCCACTTGCCTTGTATATTGTAGGGTGCCTCCATTAGCCTCCTGCTTTCTTGTTTATTACACCCTATCTCTGAAATAAACATCTTACCTTAAAAAAAACTGCATGCAAGTACATCCATCTCATCCCAACATATGCGACATGTTCAATACCTTTAATTGATTGCGTTTTTAGGTGTAACCAGATTATTTTTATTTAGCAATAAGTGTTGGTCTAGATTCATATATTAAAATTATTTTTCATATATATTTAATTAACTTGAAAGACTTATTCTACAACCTAATAACCCTGTATTATTATTTGATTTAATATTTCATTTAAAATAATATTAAAAAATAACAATGCTCCATTAAAATCAATATTACTATCTTAAAAAATGATGAGCAAGGTGTCACATACCCCGGTAACCTCGCATGTAAAAGTAGGGAGTTAGAATTTTTTATACAATTACCACAAGTAATTAACCAATTCACAACTCCACAAATCATCATTAACCATTAGATATAATATTCATTAGTACATCAACCATTGCATAACCTTTAACCACCACTGTAATACCATAAACTGTCTCATGAATCTTTGCATCTATTTCTTGATATCCTTAACCATATTAAATAATCATGTACTAGGACATTATGGTTGTCACATCAAATAAAGAACCATCAACATCAAGGACTCATCATTATCAAACCGACACAAAAGGAAATCACACCATTTGAACACCAATCTACCCTGGAAACCCCGTAGGGTGAAAACCAGCAAACATTTAATCTTATTATTAAACGCTCATGAGGGATTTCACCCCTCACTCAATGGTTTATAAGGGATTCCATCCCTTAACCATTGTTATAAAATCATTACAATAAATTATCATTAAGTTATCACATAACTTAGCTAAAAGCTAATACAATTTCCATGTAATCTTCCACTTACATACCGCCACATGCAACATTCCTTGTGGCATCATTGTTCTAGCATTGGATAATACTGCAACTTGAACTCATCTGCATGGACCAATAATCCTTTTCCTGCCATAGTGTTTAAACATCACTTTCCTTTGGCACCAACCACCATCGTTTTCTGTCAATGCTGTTGACAACAAGCTTGGGCAACAAGATTAGATACCATATTAAAGAATCAATAAACAATGTCTGAAAGAGATTCTTTACCATCCACTCATATGCGTAAGCAAGCATGACTTACTATTTAACTAGCATATATACCCAAATTTCCTGTCAATGCAGAGTCGGCCGTGGCTAATTCTTCAACATCATTAATAGATTGGGCTTCTCACAGATCAGTAATGGACTGATGTGCATGTACATGTACAGCTCCTTGTGCACATTCTGGCTTATTCTATTGCTCAAGCAACTTAGGAGACCCCAGTTTCAAGTAGCAAAGGTATTCCCCATAGAGATACGATGCGAGTCCCCACAAGGCCAGCACCAGCGACATGCCCTTCTTCGCACTGAATTTCTCGTTGAACAACAACACAACGAGGACCTCAGTCCCCGGAATTGTAACGACAATGATGACCCCACTCAACAGAGAACTCGCCATGAACGTCACGCCGAAGACCCCAATGAAATAAAACTGCCCCATCACTACGGCCCATAGAACATCCATGCAATAATTAACCTTTCCTAGATGAAATCACTCGGCCTCATTGTGGAGGGCCTGGAATTCTTCATTAACGAGCATGCCCACTGTACAGAAAAATAGTGGCCGAATAGACATGATGACTTGCATCTCCATAACAAGGGTATACGTCATTGGGCTCTTTGTTGTCTTGTAGGCCAGCTCAATCAAGGGAATAATCATACCATAGAGGGCAGCTGCATCCAGCGTGAAGATAAATCCGAGCACGTACTGCCGACGCGTTACTCCTTTAGGCATGTCGCTGCTTGTATTGAAGGCAAGCAAAATAGAACCCGCAGTAAGCAAAACCACGGAATTTACAGAAAATGGGCTGAACTTTTGCCGAACTAACAGCAACGCAAAAATAGCGTTGAAGCCGAGCTGGGTGGCGAGCAAGACAGAGGCAGTCGAAGCGGGCAGAAATGAGAGGCCATACACGTATAGATAGTTGTCGGCGCCCGTGAGAATCTCGATTCCACAGGAAGCCAGGAAGAGCTTCGGGGTGATGCCATTCTCTCTGTTCGGGTGCCTTCTATACGAAAAATAGAGAGGCGGGAGGAGAAGAGGCCATGCCACAGTCCCTAGCCAAGAAGAGAACCACCGTTTCGATCCACCGTGTAGGAAATAAATTTTTGTCAACAAAGGCCCCGGTGTTGAACCCATGGCCAAGATCAAGATGTTGAGGAACAGGAGGATTCAATACCTTAACCCTTTCTTTCTGTTGGTCACCGGAGATTGCATTCCTTCGACGCCTGTGTCAGCTGGTGCTTCCATGTTCTCGGTTTGAGACACACCATACCCAGACATATTGAACAGCCAATAGGTAAACCCTCCAAGAAACCCTATCGGGTGACTCTGTATTTGTAACCTTTCATTCGCTCGCTAACCGGTAGGGGAGCAGTCTATTCTGAGAGTATCCATCCTTCCCATTCGTTTTCTCCTTTTGTTCCCAATACCAAGAATCAGTTCTCAATACGAAGAATCAGTTCTGAATCCAAGAATCAGTTCCGAATCCAAGAATCCGTTCCGAATACTAACTGTTAACTATTCATAACTGTTAATTTACGTTGAGTTACTACGGACCTTCAGTTACAACCAACCCGTAAATGTTTCATAACGGTTTATTATGACGAGTTATTACGGTAGGGATGTTACATACTCCCCCCCTTAACAGGAACACCGTCCTCGGTGTTCATCTTTCATTGAGAACTTGAGATTTTACTCATGGTATTACCATCCAAACCACACAAAATAGTAATGATATAATCATAAGAAAGATCATTAGTTATAAGCATCAATAGTCATAAGCTTTCATAATTGCAAAAATATGCAAGTCCTAATTGCCACCACTTGGCCCTTATTCAAATTCAAAAACCAAACTCTATATCAACTTACCATTACTTACCATCTATTCTTGAAAACCATGAATACTTTCATGTAAGCATTTTAATAGTGGTTGGAAAACTCTTCATTCCTCCATGGTAAGTAATTCCTGTAATATATGACTAACAAATTCAATCGCATTAGTCACTATATTTTGAGTCAAATGAAATACTTTTGACTAGCAATCAATTGTGCAATGTTAGATGATTTCTAAATCACAGTACTTTTACAAGTACTTAAAGAGCACTAATACTAATCATCAAATGATAAATCATTGTTCCACGTGCATACTGAACGAATTCTCACTAAAGACATCCGCAAAGTACTTCTAGAAGTACCAAAAGAGCACCTAGCTCTCTAATCATCAAAACAGTCAATCACTGCATCATTTGAAAATGGTCTTAGCCCCTACTAAGACGTTTACAAGATTAATAATATGATAAAGGAATTAAAATTTCCAATAACTCCTTATTGAGTACTAAATTCATTTCCTGTTAAACGTGCATAACATATTTTACACAACTATATATAGAATTCATCTTTAACATATCATATAGCTGATTCGTCAATTTCTTTAGCTATAAGAACCATAAAAGCTAAAGAATTTCCCAACCCATGGGAACTGGTTTCTGCAACCTGATTGAGTCATTTTCACATCTAGACAGTTTCTTTGATAGAGACCTTACCAGGTCTAACATGGAATTCCACTGGCCAACCAGCTCAAGAATTCCAGTGTCCACATAAAATCTTTTCCCTCATTGAGATAATTTATCTCTAGGGAGAGGAAATCCGGGCAGACAAGTACCATCAACCCCTCCGGGCAGGTAATTGCCATCAACCCAAGGCATATCCAGGCAGACAAGTACCATCAACCCCTCCGGGCAGGTAACTGCCATCAACCCAAGGCATATCTGGGCAGACAAGTACCATCAACCCCTCCGGGCAGGTAACTGCCATCAACCCAAGGCATATCCGGCAGACAAGTACCATCAACCCCTCCGGGCAGGTAACTGCCATCAACCCAACTATCTGCAACTGTCTGGCATGTTAAATTCCCCTTTTATTACTCTTCCTCAAAGTAATTTACATAATGACCCATTTGAACATTATCATTAACAAAGTAAACATGCATGTACACCATGCATTTACACTTATCCCTCATCATGGCTCCACAACATCTAGATTGATGGGAAACATATCTATCATACATGTTGTATGCATGCAAATTTTCCAAATAACATAATTCATGCATATCATATAACATAATTCTTTCTCATTTATGATTGCAATTTACATTGCAGCAATTTACGTGATGAGTTTTCTTGTTTCCATTAAGCTACCACTACTTAATCCCATCAGCAACGTTGGTTATAAACATGCATCAGTTAACACGTATTCAATTTCCAAGCATTTTCATGCATACAATATCGTCATGTATAAAAACATATGCAAATATTCATTAATGTATAAATGTCAACAACAGTTGAGTTAATAATCTAAACTTTTCCAATTTTGCCCTAGTCTGTTGTCCTAATTCAAATCGTCATTAATGGAGTAATATCTTACGTTTACTATGGCTAGCTTTGGTCATGCATCGTTGATATAATTAAACATAATCTCTCTAACATACCAAGAACATAACTCTATATCACAATGACTAATCTTTGTGCATACCATTGCTTATCATATAAGCCCTTCACAAGCTACATACCTCTTTCTTAAAGGAATTCATTTTAACCTCATTCTTCTATCTTCCCTTTCAGGGAATTATTAAAGATATCCATCTTATGCATAAAAATCAAGATACAGAACAAGATTTACTTATCCATCCAAAATCAAGAAATCACACAACTCATCTATCAAGACAATCTCTTCAAAAGATTATTGTCTTCAAGAAAGTTAACATGATCACTTCCTCTATGTACACACAGAGTCATAATTCCAAAGTCACAATAGCTACCATTATGCAACATGTCTTTTCCTAACACAATTACTTTACTTCATTGCACATAGTTCTTTCCATGAAACAAGTAAGGATTTTGTTTCTTGTATGAACACTATTCTAATGTGTCTTTAAAAGAAAGAACCTCTATTTTTATTTTCAAGAAAACTCTCATAAAATCCTTCATATTCATACATGAAGTATGCACACTCTTCTAGAATGAAACTATATTTATGTATATATATAATATACTCTTTCTTCAAAAAAAAGTTAGAAACGAATATCTACGTGCCTAGAAGCACATCTTTAGCTATCTTTATCATGCATGTAATGCATAATCATTTCACTAGAACTTAGAAACTAACTGGAATCATGATGCAATTAGCATACATATATTTTCGAAGAAACTTTTATCAAATAAAAATACATATTTTAATTCAAGAAAACTTGGCCACCTTTCATGCTATGTCCTTAGGACGTTTATATGCCTCTTCTTCTTTTCTCAAGAAGGTACTTGGCTATATTTAGCAAGGATTTTGTTCCAAGAAAAATGACAAGAGACAAACATTTCTCACACAAGACTCACATGTAGTCCTTCTAGGAGGAACTACCTATTTTCTTTACTAAGAAAAACAAAAATAATCAATCTTTTACTGCAAGTATTATCATATTTTCTCTACCAATAAAACATATAAACAATCAATCTTTACTGTAGAAATCAACCCCATGATATTTCCAACTATTTAATAAAACACAACTGATTATTCTCTATAAAGAATAGAGTTACTTATCTTTTCCTTGGTTCAACATGCATAACTAACAAATTGAACCACCCTTACCGGAAGCAATTGCTCTACTTATGCAATTAGAAGCATGATTTCCTAAGTGTCACACATGCACCAGAGTTACCACTTGATGCTAGATGCAACAACTATCATAACACTACTGTGTGTCCATTTCAGAATAATGACTTCAAGGAGACATTACGAAAATCATTAACATCAACACACTATAGTTATCATTTTCCAACTCCTTAAGCATGGTCAAGGGAATACTCACATGCACATCGAGCGCTATCTAGTCATCCCCAGACTTAGAGTCTTCTGCAAGATTCTGACACCCAAAGCTTGCGCTATCTGGTCATCACCAGAATTAGCGATTTCTTTTCCCATCCCCGTCTGTCCCTACAGCACGGTCTTCTTCCTTCTCCTTGCTTCCTTTTCCTTTGGAAGCATCTATAGTTGGGGAAGGTAGTTAGAGTTTAATGACAAATGTATTAACACAGGTAGTCTATTTATGAATAATTATCACATGTAATTCTACCGTGAATGGGTCCTAGAAATGTTACTCACTGAACATGCCTCTACAATTAGCTTCACACTGGAATGCAACATGCATAAGAAATCCATCATTCCCATAGTAGAGATAAATTCAACCATCATTAAATCAAGGCTCCAATGGTTTTTATCTCCCAACAAGTAATGATTAACATAAACACATACCATGCTAATGGATTTCAATTAATTAGAGGGTAACATCATTAAATCTATTAAGACATAAGCATATACTATTCATCATGCATTCTCATGGTGAATAAAATTAAGAACTCTTCTCATAAACAACTGGAACTATAGCACAGAGAGAGTAAGAATCTTCATACACACATTCCATGCATGTGACATCAATCAAGCTTCACTTGTTTTCGAATTTGTAATAATCTTGAGTCCAATTCAATTAATGCATATAAGTTCTATGGGTTAGTCATACAACACTAACCAATCTCAACTACCAATCATCTTAATGAAACCATGGAAAAACTTAATCAAAAATTAGTTATGACAATCAAGTCTCGCTGCTTGACTCATTGCATGTTTTCAATATCTAAGGGGTTCTTCTAATGTCCTTTTTAAACAATTTTTCATCCTATTCAAGGATGTTCCCCATAATTTATATTCATGCATTGACTCATTAAGTTTCGTTCATTGTAACTTCAATTTTGTTTAATAAATGAATCATTGTTATTGCCATATTTGCAAAGCAAAAGTTGGTAGTTGATTGTCACTTTCCTCAATGAGTGTTCAATATTGTTCTTAAGTGTAATGAGTGTTCAATATTGTTCGTAAGTGCGACAAAAGTTTCATTGTCTTTTATCCTCATCAGGAATCTAACGTTATGAACGTAGTTATGCAACAACTTATTACTTCTACTCAAAGCAGTTCTAAACATGAATCACACCTATCATGCCAAAAGTAGTGTACTACAAAAATGAATATGTGAATGATTAAACTCATACCTGAGTTAATGCCTACTGATGGCGTACCTCAATATCCTTTCCGCTTACCAATTCCCAAAGGCGCCAGTACTGCAACCTTTAGCTCTGATACCACTTGTCACATGCCCCGGTAACCTCGCATGTAAAAGTAGGGAGTTAGAATTTTTTATACAATTACCACAAGTAATTAACCAATTCACAACTCCACAAATCATCATTAACCATTAGATATAATATTCATTAGTACATCAACCATTGCATAACCTTTAACCACCACTGTAATAACATAAACTGTCTCATGAATCTTTGCATCTATTTCTTGATATCCTTAACCATATTAAATAATCATGTACTAGGACAAACTGTCTCATGAATCTTTGCATCTATTTCTTGATATCCTTAACCATATTAAATAATCATGTACTAGGACATTATGGTTGTCACATCAAATAAAGAACCATCAACATCAAGGACTCATCATTATCAAACCGACAGAAAAGGCAATCACACCATTTGAACACCAATCTACCCTGGAAACCCCATAGGGTGAAAACCAGCAAACGTTTAATCTTATTATTAAACGCTCGTGAGGGATTTCACCCCACTCAATGGTTTATAAGGGATTCCATCCCTTAACCATTGTTATAAAATCATTACAATAAATTATCATTAAGTTATCACATAACTTAGCTAAAAGCTAATACAATTTCCATGTAATCTTCCACTTACATACCGCCACATGCAACATTCCTTGTGGCATCATTGTTCTAGCATTGGATAATACTGCAACTTGAACTCATCTGCATGGACCAATAATCCTTTTCCTGCCATAATGTTTAAACATCACTTTCCTTTGGCACCAACTGCCATCGTTTCCTGTCAATGCTGTTGACAACAAGCTTGGGCAACAAGATTAGATACCATATTAAAGAATCAATAAACAATGTCTGAAAGAGATTCTTTACCATCCACTCATATGCGTAAGCAAGCATGACTTACTATTTAACTAGCATATATACCCAAATTTCCTGTCAATGTAGAGTCGGTCGTGGCTAATTCTTCAACATCGTTAATAGATTGGGCTTCTCACATATCAGTAATGGACTGATGTGCATGTACATGTACAACTCCTTGTGTGCATTCTAGCTTATTCTGTTGCTCAGGCAACTTAGGAGACCCCAGTTTCAAGTAGCAAAGGTATTCCCCATAGAGATACGATGCGAGTCCCCACAAGGCCAGCACCAGCGACATGCCCTTCTCTGCACTGAATTTCTCATTGAACAACAACACAGCGAGGACCTCAGTCCCCGGAATTGTAACGGCAATGATGACCCCACTCAACAGAGAACTCGCCATGAATGTCACGCCGAAGACCCCAATGAAATAAAACTGCCCCATCACTGCGGCCCATAGAACATCCATGCAGTAATTAACGTTTCCTAGACGAAATCGCTCGGCCTCACTAGGGAGGGCCTGGAATTCTTCATTAACAAGCATGCCCATTGTACAGAAAAACAGTGGCCGAAATAGACATGATGACTTTCATCTCCATAACAAGGGTATACGTCATTGGGCTCTTTGTTGTCTTGTAGGCCAGCTCAATCAAGGGAATAATCAGACCATAGAGGGCAGCTGCATCCAGCGTGAAGATAAATCCGAGCACGTACTGCCGACGCGTTACTCCTTCAGGCATGTCGCTGCTTGTATGGAAGGCAAGCAAAATAGAACCCGCGGTAAGAAAAACCACGGAATTTACAAAAAATGGGCTGAACTTTTGCCGAACTAACAGCAACACGAAAATAGCGTTGAAGCCGAGCTGGGTGGCGAGCAAGATAGAGGCAGTTGAAGCGGGCAGAAATGAGAGGCCATACACGTATAGATAGTTGTCGGCGCCCATGAGAATCTCGATTCCACAGGAAGCCAGGAAGAGCTTCGGGGTGATGCCATTCTCTCTGTTCGGGTGCCTTCTATATGAAAAGTAGAGAGGCGGGAGGAGAAGAGGCCATGCCACAGTCCCTAGCCAAGAAGAGAACCACCGTTTCGATCCACCGTGTAGGAAATAAATTCTTGTCAACAAAGGCCCCGGTGTTGAACCCATGGCCAAGATCAAGATGTTGAGGAACAGGAGGATTCGATACCTTAACCCTTTCTTTATGTTGGTCACCGGAGATTGCATTCCTTCGACGCCTGTGTCAGCTGGTGCTTCCATGTTCTCGGTTTGAGACACACCATACCCAGACATATTGAACGACCGATAGGTAAACCCTCCAAGAAACCCTATCGGGTGACTCTGTATTTGTAACCTTTCATTCGCTAGCTAACCGGTAGGGGAGCAGTCTATTCTGAGAGTATCCATCCTTCCCATTCGTTTTCTCCTTTTGTTCCCAATACCAAGAATCAATTCTCAATACGAAGAATCAGTTCCAAATCCAAGAATCAGTTCCGAATCCAAGAATCCGTTCCGAATACTAACTGTTAACTATTTACGTTGAGTTACTACGGACCTTCAATCACAACCAACCCGTAAATGTTTCATAATGGTTTATTATGACGAGTTATTACGGTAGGGATGTTACACAAGGAGGCAAACATCTTGACTCTCACCCAATGCTCCACAAGATGACGGGATGGAAACAAGGAACAACAACTACAGTAACTATACCAATGTCTAACTATACCAATGTATAGTTACTCTGTAGTAAAAATAAATTCCCCATGACTTATTTTTCATTCATTGTTGGGCAATGTGCACATGTTTTATTTTTAAAGTAGGTTGATGTATGTGTAAAATGTGGAATAATCGTAAATGACTTTAATTTATTGGAGCATTTCAATTTAATATTTTAATAAAATTATTATATTTATGAGAATTGATATGTAATTTTGTTTACAAACTAATCAAGATTTTCATTTACAATTTATAGGTGTATTGTTGAAATTTTTTATCTAATAAATTTATGACTGTAAATCTGTAGTTTTATGATTTTGATAAGTTAATAAGTTATTAAAATAAAATATATAAAAAATATTTTGAAATTAAGGGTTTTACCTGTTTTTGATTTATATAATTAAACTAATTTCAATTTTAATAATTAGACTAATATGATACCAATTATTTTTTTAAAATAGAAAATGATTTACTATAAAATATTTTTGAATTTATTCAATTTTGTTTTTCCAAATCCAAAAATATATATAACTATTGATTTTTAAATTTATTTAAATTATAATATTTTGTTTTTAATTAATCTTTTAATATTATAATTTTAAATAATAAAAATACGATTTTTCTCAAAATTTTAAATATCTTATAAAAATTTAAATATTTTATAAAAAATATTTAAATTAGTTTAATTTATCATTCATATATATATATCTATATGTCTTAATAAAAAAGATATAAACATTTAATTAAAACCATTGTATCTCTTAAATATTATGAAAGATAATAATACATCAAATAAAAAATTTATAAAATCAAATAAAAATGAGTAACTAAATCAAAATGTAAATGAAATAAGGTAAATTGGTACATAGATTTATAGAATTTTTTTTTTTTTAAATAGAGAACTTTTTATTTTTAAATATTCTTCAATATCCAATTGAAATTGAATAAAAGCTACAATAACATTATTTACATATATAATAAAAAATATTTAGATATCAAATTCAAGGGTGCATTTACTTTTTTCCTAAAATATCTACTAAAACAAAAAATAATAGATAGTTATCTAAAAGACGTTGAAATTTTTGATAACTAGGAAAGTATTTGAGAATAAACCTATCTTTCATTATGTAAATTTCCTTATATTTTTAAATTTAACTTCCATATACCAAGTAATCGTAATGATGTAAATATTAATGTAGCATTATAGTGATTAAGTTGTGGTAAATTTATTACTGTAAATCTATAGTTTTATGATTTTGATAAGTTGATAAGTTATTAAAATAAATGAATGTTTTTTATTTACAATTTATGAGGTGTATTGTGAATTTTTTTAATAAATTTATGACTGTAAATCTGTAGTTTTATGATTTTGATAAGTTAAAAAGTTATTAAAATAAAATATATTAAAAATATTTTGAAATTAAAGGTTTTTGGTAAACTTTTTTTATTAGCTTTTTGATTTATATAATTAAACTAATTTCAATCTTAATAATTAAATTAATATGATACAAATTTTTTTTTTTAAAAGAGAAAATAATTTACTATAAAATATTTTTAAATTTATTCAATTTTGTTTTTCCAAATCTAAATATATATATAATTATTGATTTTTTAAAATTGATTAAAATTATTTTTTTTGTTTTTAATTAATATTTTAATATTCTAATTTTAAATAATAAAAATACTAGGTTCTTCAAAATTTTAAATATCTTATAAAAATTTATATATTTTATTAGTTTAATTTATCATTCATATAGAGAAAGATATAAACATTTAATTAAAACCATTGTATATCATAAATAATATGAAAGATAATAATACATCAAATAAAAAAAATATATAAAATCACATAAAAATAAGTAATTAAAACAAAATGTGAATGAAATAAGGTAAATTGGTACATAGATTTATAGAACAATTTTATTTTTTTTAAATAGAGAACATTTTATTTTTAAATTTCTTCAATATCCAATTGAAATTAAATAAAATCTACAATAACATTATTTACATATATAATAAAAAAAATTTAGATATCAAATTCAATGGTGCATTTACTTTTTTCTTAAAATATCTACTGAAATAAAAACTAATAGATAATTATCTAAAAGGTGTTGAAATTTTGGATAACTAGGAAAGTATTTGAGAATAAACCCATCTTTATTATCTAAATTTACTAATATTTTTTAATTTAACCTCCATAATCATAATCATGTAGATATTAATGTAGCATTACAGTGATTAAGGTGTGGTAAATTTATGACTATAAATATGTAGTTTTATGATTTTGATAGTTGGATAAGTTATAAAATAAATGAAGGATTTTTATTTACAATTTATGAGGTGTATTGTTGAAATTTTTTAATAATTTTATGATTGTAAATATGTAGTTTTATGATTTTGATAAGTTAATAAGTTATTAAAATAAAATATATTAAAAATATTTTGAAATTAAAGGCTTTTGGTAAACTTTTTTATTAGCTTTTTAATTTATATAATTAAACTAATTTCAATCTTAATAATTAAACTAAGATGATACCAATTTTTTTTTTTTAAAGAGAAAATGATTTACTATAAAATATTTTTAAAGTTATTTAATTTTGTTTTTCCAAATCATATATATATATATATATATATATATATATATATATAGATATAGATATATATATATAGATTTAAAAAAAAAAAAAAAAATTAAATTATCATTTTTTTTGTTTTTAATAAATATTTTAGTATTATAATTTTAAATAATAAAAATAGGATTTTTTTTTCATAATTTTAAATATCTTAAAAATATATTATAAAAATTTAAATATTTTATAAGAAAATGTTTAAATTAGTTTAATTTATCATATATCTTATTTTTTTAATGAGAAAGATATAAATATTTAATGAAAACTGTTGTATCTCTTAAATATTATGAAAGATAATAATACATTAAATAAAAAAATTATAAAATCAAATAAAAATGAGTAACTATATCAAAATATGAATGAAATAAGTTAAATTTGTACATAGATTTATAGAACAATTTTTTTAAATAGAAAACATTTTATTTTTAAATATTCTTCAATATCCAATTGAAATTGAATATAATCTGCAATAACATCATTTAGATATATAATAAAGAAATATTTAGATATCAAATTCAATGGTGCATTTACTTTTTTCCTAAACTATCTACTGAAATAAAAAATAATAGATAATTATCTAAAAGATGTTGAAATTTTGGATAACTAGGAAAGTATTTTAGAATAAACTCATTTTTTATTATCTAAATTTAATAATATTTTTTCATTTAACCTCCATATACCAAGTAATCATAATCATATAGATATTAATGTAGCATTACAATGATTAAGTTGTGGTATTAATGTAGTAAGTTACAAAGATTATCTTATGATATAAAAATCTATTGTTTTATTAATAAATAAGTAATTGATTTTAGATTAATTTTAAATATAAAAAAAAATTAATATATAACAATGTGTTGTTTTAGAAATTTAATAATGTAATTTTAATTTGAAATTTCTGGATTCACTATAATTGACTCAACAAAAATTTGTCAAAGTCCAACCAAAACTTCCAAAACTTCATTAAAAATATTTATAAATATATAAAATAATGATAATAATCAACCTATATATCATTATTTTTTAAAACAATGAAGACATACAAACGTAATTGTTTTAGAAACACATTTTCTTAAGGGTTAAGAACATTTAAATTATCATTTTATGATTATTGTATGATTAAACCCTATATTATTAAATAAGAAACACTATCTTAATAATTAAAAAATTTATAAATATATAAAATTATGTTGAAAAATGTCACAAACTTAAAACACACTACATTTTTTATTATTCAAATTTCCAAATATTTATTAATTTAACCTCCATATACCCCACAATCATAATCAAGTGGATAAACAAATTCAAGTTTTCTGCTAATTGATAATGTCAAATCTTATGTGTGTGTGGTTGCTTGACTGAGCAAATTTTGTTGGATTCAATAAAAGGGTGTGAGGTATAATTATGCATATTTGCATGTGTATCGCTCAATAAAAATTTCATTGGCTAATGAAAAAATATGGGTTTTAAATGTAATTGGTTTTCATTAATATTGTGGGAATTTTGATGATGTATATGTGTTTAGCTGGAATGTGTTAATTTAAATAAGAATATATTAATTAAATAAAATAAATATTTTCAATTTTTTTTTAAACAAACTTTAAACACCTTACTTAATATATGTTTAAATACATGTGTTGTTAGATTTTCAATTGTTTATAATTTGGCAAAGATTGTTTGGAATTACAAGTTAGTTTGATTCAACAAAAAAAATTAAAAATTACAAGTAAATTTAAGTAAACAATAAAAATTAAGTAAATTTCCTAATATTTATTAATTTAACCTCCATATACCACATAATGATAATCATATAGATATTAATGTAGTCCATTAGAATGATTAAGTTGTGATATTAATGCAGTCCATTACAAGGATTATCTTATGATATTAACAATCTATTGTTTTATTAATAAATAAGTAAAATTATTTTAGATTAATTCTAAATATGAAAAAAATTAATATATATGAATGTGTTGTTTTAGGAATTTAGTAACATATTTTAATTTGATATTTTTGGATTCATTATGATTGAGTCAATTTTTTTTTGTCAAATTCCAACAAGAAATTATTTAGGTGGCTATTACACCTTAAAGACTACTCCCTATTTAGGTGGTTATTACAACTAATCAGAATTGACAAATAGTTAATTATGATTCACATTACATACATAATTAAAACATATATGTATGTATGTTACTTTTAATTCTATTCAACATTAAATTGTTTTGTTGATACCAAATGGCTTTTTACTGTTATGTGATTTCATTGTTTCATTATGGATCTAGCTATTTGGAGTTGTCTTCCATTCAATGTTCTTGAACTTGTCTTTCTATGGCTCCCTTTATCGGTTGTGATAATGTTTAGCATTGTTTGTAAGAAATGGAAGAATGCTTTGCAAAACCCTTCTTTCTTTTTACGTTGCAAGAATGTCTCTACGAATGAATTCAGATTTCTCGTTCCTTTCATCAATAGTGAAGACAATTGTTTTGCAGCTTAATACCTTAATCAGAATGGCCACATATCTTAATTTCATTTGCGATTCATAGATTCAAGATACAGAGTAGAGTGTATTGTTGGACCAATGGTGGTTTTATCCTTACCAATAGAATGCTCCCAAACACACAACTATTTTGTTACAAATCCATTTAAAAAGGCATTTAAAAACATAGGGCCAATATGAATTAGAGACTGGGGATTATTTTCATTATTGGAAAATGTATGCAGAAGAAAATATGACTGGGTTGTTCTAAAACATATGTATCAAAGAATCCAGTCTAAATTGTATGTTTGTAGTGGTCTTGATAGGGTATGGCAAAGAGATGTTTTTCCATTTGGTGGCACTTACACCTTAAATACTACTCCGTATTTAGGTGGTTATTACAACTAATCAAAATTGAGAAATAGTTAATTATGATTCAAATTACATACATAATTAAGACATATATATGTATGTTACTTTTAATTTAATTAATCATTAAACTGTTTTGTTGATATCAAATGTGTTTTTTTTAATGTTAGGTGATTTCATTATTTCATCATGGATCTAGCTAATTGGAGTTGTCTTCCATTTGAAGTTCTTGAACTTTTCTTCCTATGGTTCCCTTTATCGGTTGTGATAATGTTTAGCACTGTTTGTAAGAAATGGAAGAACGCTTTGCAAAACCCTTCTTTCTTTTTACGTTGCAAGAATGTCTCTATGAACGAATTTGTATTTCTCGTTCCTTTCCTCAGTAGTGAAGAAAATTGTTTTGCTGTTCAATACCTTAATTAGAATGGCCACATATTACAATTTCATTTGCGATTCATAGATTCAAGATATAGAGTAGATTGTATTGTTGGACCAAAGGTGGTTTTATCCTCACCAACAGAATGCTCCCAAACACACAACTATTTTGTGACAAATCCATTTACAAATGCATTTAAGAACATAGGGCCAATACGAATTGGAGACTGGGGATTCTTTTCATTATTAGAAAATGTAAGCACCAGAAAATATGACTGGGTTGTTGTAAAACATATGTATGAAAGAATGCAGTCTAAATTTTATGTTTGGAGTTGTGTTGATAGGGTATGGCAAAGGGATGTTGTTCCATTTGGTGGCACTTCACCCCCTAAGAATGTAGTGTTTTATAAAAGTAAATTGTTTTGGCTATCTCTGGACAAGGAGTATGAAGATTATCCTCGATGTGGGTATACAATATACTGGTTTGACGTACTAAAAAATGAGTGGGGTTTTTTATTTGTTCCAATCAGTGACATAAGGTGTATGCCGTTAGCAATATACATGAATTGGTTTATATGCCTTATCAATGATGGCTCCACTTATGTATGGTCAATTGAAGAATTATATCATTTCCAATTTGGTCAACCGTCTATTGAATGAAGAATTGACTACTTTGAAAATGATTGGGGTCCTAGATGGAAGTTGTTGGAAGAAATTTCTGCAGATATAAGCAACAAATGTCCTAGTTATATTTTGTTTCGAATTGTCCATGGTCTGGTTCTTATGTGCAACTAGAGTGAAGTTCCTTTCCAATTATATGACATGATGACTCACATCTATTTTCCAATAGATATAGATAATTCAACTAATGATCAGATGTCTTGATTTTGGTACCAAACATTGGAGGATTGCAATGATTTAATTGAGTATGGAAATGTTTTTCAATTGCTCCCCGTATGGATTTTTTTGATGAGATTCCACCATTGGATATGGATATGGATTCTTAGGATATTAGTATTCTTAGAAGTTCTTATAAATATTTCCATTTTTGTCTCTATACATATTATGGGTCTTTATGGTAATACTTTAAAATTATGTTTGTATCGATCTTTGTGAAGTAAAATATTTCATATTGTTTACCCTAAAGTTTTCTTATTTACATGTAATTGTTTCTCGATGTTATGCATTTTTCTTTGTTTGTATAATTATAATTTCTATGAGTTATGGTATACATATTATTTGTATTGGGTTTTGTCATTGATTCTCAAACAATGTTATATGTTTATGTCCATTTTAATATTTAAATTTATATTTTTATAGTATATAGTTCCAAATTTTTATATATACTTCCAATTCATATAATTCTTAGAGTATTGTGTCCCAATAGTATGGATTTCATTTTGATTCCAATATGATATATGGAAATTTAGACTTCTTTGTTTAAGCCATTTGGAAGAATTCATTTCTTTTTTTGCCATTCTGAAAATTTTTGTTTTTTTTTTAGCCATTTGGGAAAAGCCTTATATATTTTGATAAGTTTATATGGTTGGAAAAAATAACATCTACACTTTTTATGTTTTTTACAATTTCCAAAAAAAACTTGTGCCTTTTTCATTCTTTTTTGTTTGTTTATATTAGATATTTGTTATGTTCCATGTTTATGATTCCATGATGAATATTTTATTATTCATTGTAGACATGTCATCTGAAGGCACAAGCAAGCGTACAAGAAAACAAATTTTGTCACCAAAATCATGTGAGAGGTCTAATGAAAGTCGTCATTTATGGTATCAACAAAATAAGGATGCCATAAATGAGCATATGAGAGCTACATATAATAGAAAAACAAGTGAAGCCACTCTTGAAAATGATTTTATAATTCCTCGTAAGTATCGTACTATGGATGATATAATGGAAAGAACATTTCCTATTGATAGTTTATTATCAGGATATGCTCCTCGTCGGCATAATCTTGTTGTTCGATGCTCTTCTGAAAATGTTCATAAAATTGGGTAAACATCTTGCAATCGAGAAGAACACCATATCGATATTGTGGATGAAAATGTCCACCCTAACCCTTCCGTGTGTCCAATTGCATGTATTGATGGCCAAAGATTGCAAAACATCCATGGTGGAGGTAATGATGACATTTTGTGTGATTATTTGGATGATAGTTTACTTGGCCATTTGTTTGCTAATTTGGATCTAGTTGCTCAAAACCTTAGATCTTCAAATCCTTCTTCTCAAAGTAACATGGTCCCACCAAGAGAATCAGTCATCCCTGATAGCATTTTGCATGGATTATATTTTGATTTTCGTTGCAATAATGGTGGTTTTATTACATTCCTATATTTACAAAGTTTTGTTTATTAAACTTATGTTATTTTATTCTCTTCAAATAGGATACAACTTGTTTTAATAGAGGTCTAGAAATTAACTCCCAAAGTGTTCCATCTACTAATTTCAGAAGTGAATATGAAGCATGTCATAATCTTCCTGTTCCTTCTCCTCTACGATCAAATTACTAGACTAATGTAAATTTTCGATGTTTTTGATTTGCTTTTCATTTTTTAAATTTCTAGTTGTTAGACATTGAATTTTATGGCGTACTTTATTTTCTTTGAAAAGGACACAAGTCATTTCAATAGAGGCATACAAATTAAATTCGTAGATGTTCCATCTACTGATGTTAGAATTGAAGAGGAACCATCTCATAGTGTTCATCCACATCGCCAAACAAATGTAAATGTTGAGTGCATTTGATATTTTTCTTAGTTTTTTATTTACAGTTGCCTGTAAATTGTATTTTGTAACCTTTCATGGAGAAGCCATGATCTCATCTCATTAGGTTGGAGAACTAGAATCCAAAACATCAAATTGTAAAAGTAATGTAGATGTTCAATGTATTTGATTTATTTTGAATTTTTGAATCTTTCTTTTTTGGACATTTAGTTTTATAACATATTTTATTTTTTTGAAATAGGAAACAACTCATTTGAATAGAGGCATAGAAACTACATCCCAAAAGGTTCCATCCACTAATCTTAGAATCTGAGAGAAACCATCTCATAACCCTCATCCACATGAAGACACAAATGTAAATTTTGAATGCATTTGATTCTTTTTCATTTTTTTCATTTATAATTAGTTGGAAAATACATTTTAAAGTCTTTTATGACAAAGAGACCTTTACATCCTCTCATTTTCGTGAAATGCACACCATAAATTTAGAAAGACATTCTCATAGATCCAGTCCACATGCTTGAAATATGCGAAGGGAATCTCATGTTCTTGAAGATGAACTAAATGTTAGAAGTAATTTTACTCTTCCAAATGGTTTTCAACATGGTTCAACTAGCAGAGGTCATATTCATCTTGATGAAAACATGATTGCAATGCATAAAAGGTTTTGAGCAAAGATAGATAACTTGTTAGTTGTCCAAATGTGCATATCTTGGAATCCATGTTGTGAGACATTCTGAAGGACCTGTTTGCAAACGATGTAAGAGTGAAAGAGGAGTCCATCATTTTGTTGATATAATAACATGGATCTTGGTGAGAAAGCTCATATTTTCAGAGTTCTTACTCAAGTTGAAGAAATGTTAATAGCATGTGTGAATCCTATTTTGCAAGTGACACATGCTCGAGGTGGGCAATATAAGTATAGTGGTCATACAATTAGCTTTCCTCAAGATATTTCTACAATTGTACAAAGCCTTCCCCAACATGTTGAAGATATTTACTTTCTAATTGTGAGGAGACATGTCGCTCAGTCTAAATATTACGAATGTTATGTAAAAATATCTTGAGTGATGGCTGCATTGCTTTTCAAAATCCAACGTGATCAATATTATCGAGATGTAATTGATTACGATTCAGTGAATGCTCTACTTGAAAGATCAACAGATGTCTCCTCCAAGCTTAATTTTTTTTATTGTGATATTGAAGAATCTGAGATCAATGAAACTAATAATGAATGGTTTCCTACTAATTATTTTCCCTCTCATCCTTCTTCTTTTATTGCTCGCCTACCAAAAAAACGAAGAGATGTGGAATAAATTAGAGAATTTCTTGATAATGTTGATTCTTCACATGTTCAAGACATGGATTGGCCAAGTATCAGAACCTCTCCAGTGAATGAATATAATACAGGGGGGTTATTAGATATGGAATTCCCAACATTGTTCCCCACTGGTGATGCTGATTGGTTGCAACCACGTATTTGTAGTGTTGAACTTCATGAGTATGCATTGCATCTTCTTAGGTACTATTATTAGAGATTTGGAAGCCATTCTTGCTTTCGATATTACCTATTAAACATGATAATGCGGCATCAGAGCTAAGAAACTGCTATAGTTTTTGCAAATAAACATTTACATGATAACTCACCTGCAACAATTAAAGAGTTTCGTCACCAACTATTTGATTTACCAGATAATAAGTTGGCTGAGCATCTTATGTGATTTGGTTCTTCTCTCAGAAGTACAAGGGCATACTGGACTAAGTGTCAATCTAATTTGATGGACATGATTACTCAGTTAGGAAGTCCATCTTTATTTTTTTACTTTGAGTGCAACTGACACAAAGTGGCTAGAGTTGCATAACATCATGCCCATACATTCACATTATCGTTCTCCAAATGAGCATTGTATGAAAATTGATAATGTTATCCAATACCCTCATATTGTTGCGACATCTATGCACCACAGATTCAATATTTTCTAGAGGAAGTTATCCAAAAATATCTTAAAGCTAAAGACTTTTGGTACAGGTTTTTGTTCAATTTTTTTCTATACTTTTTCAACTTTTATTAGGATTCTATTTATATTGTTTGTCATAACTATATCTTCATTTTTTTCATATATGAGTGGCAACATAGAGGTTCATCACATATCCATGGTTTCCTATGGTTAGAAGGTGCTCCTGACATGGAAATACTTGATTGGTCAAATAATTCTGATGTAAAACTTGCAAAGATATTCTTCGACAAATATGCAACTACATGGAATCCGTGTGACATACATTATCGCAACATAATGGTTGCGCGAAGCCTCAATGATGACCCTTGCCTATTGAATACTGGTCAGATTTTCTCTTCTAATCCTCGTAATCATTATGAAGAATTGTTAAACTGTTTCCAAAGGCACACAAAGTGTACAGTAGATTCTTGTTTGTGCAAAAAGGACACTATTCTAACATGTCGGTACAATGCTCCCCGGGATATTTGTGATGAATCAAGATTGTTCATAGATGATCAAGGAAGAAAAAATATGAGCCAACAAGAGATGATGATAGGCTTAATGTACATAACATTGACCTTCTAACAATGTGGTGGGCAAATGATGATTTCCAGCCAGTGCTTTCTCACTATGACGTGTTGAAATACATTGCTAAGTATGCATCAAAAGCAGAAAAAAGGTCTTAAAGTTATCACCATATGTTAACTAGAATTTCAAATTCTATTGGCACTGAGGATCATGCTTTATGTGCATATAGAGAGTTTCTTGCAGAAACAATTTTTGACTGTGACATTGGAGCACAAAACATGCCATATGTTGCTTAAGCTACCTCTTGTTGTTTGTAGTCAGAAATTTGTTTCCTTAAATGTTGGGAGAAAGGTTTTAGGAAAATCTCAAGGGATGGCTTGTAATTTTCATCTAAGAATACTTTTGTTCAACATTATTAGAAGAGGCCTTTTTTCCTTGAATGTCTCTCTTTGATAGAAACAACAAGATCTTGGACATTTAATAGCAAGCGTAAACAAGATTCATGGAAGCCTAGAGATGTTCATGCTATTGTTTGGGTTTGGCCACGGTTTTATTCTATTCCTGGTGAGGCTTCAAAGGAATTTGAAAACATTTGTTGGACAGAATTACGCTTGTACAAGCCATTTCATGACATTCTTGCTGAAATTGGCATTTGAGCTAAAATTATTATTGAAAATTGGAGGAATTTTCGATATCGAGCATGGAATGTTGATCGAAATCCATCAATTATAGACAATATTGAAGACGAAGAAGATGGTGATTTTTCTAACTAGGAAATGAATCTTGAAGATGATTTTCAAGAATGACATATTTTGTCTTGCTTGGTTCCACCAAATGATGTGAATATCTCTGATATTCACACCCTTAGTTGAGGGGACTTTGATATATCCTTTAACTAGGAAAGTACGACTATTTCTGATGATGTTGTAGAAGAAGCTATTAATTTTATAAGGAATGCAAAATCAAGGGGTGATATTGTTGACCTTTCAAATAGAACATTTGCATCTTCAGATTCTTTGTCAGAAAAACAACATCTTGCGTTTGAAATTGTCTTAAGGCACTTTGATGAATATGAGATTCATGAATCTCTTCTTATGATTATTCAGGGCACTACGAGCATTGGGAAGTCTTTCCTTATCCATTGTATTTTTGAAGCTCTTTCTAATTTGTCAAGTAATGGAAGAAGCCCTTTGCTTCTTCTTGCCCCAATAGGAATAACTACTTTTAATATACATGCAAAAACAATACACTCAGCTCTAAAAATTCCAATTAAAGATATGCAGCCACTATAGGGGCAGTCACTTGCAGTATTCCAAGAAGAAATGTGACATGTTAGATATATATTGATTGATGAAATGAGCTTTCTAGGATAAAGGTTGTTTATGCAAATAGATGCTCGATTATGAGAAGCATTTCTAGAGAAAAAGAATTGTCCTTTTGGTGGTAGATCCATCATCCTTGTGGGTGACTTTGGCCAACTACCTGCTCTGAGAGATAAGCCTTTGTATGTAGGTAATATAGTAGGGAAATTCTTGTGGAAAAATTTCAACATTGTTGTCACTCTTGACACAATCTTTCGCCAACAAGGGAATAATGAGAAACAATCTTGTTTTCATAGAGTCCTCAATAACATAAGAAATGTAGAACTTGTTCTTGATGATTGGGAGTTTCTTATGTCATGGGCTGATACGAAGTTGCATCCTAGAGAAAGAGATTTATTTAATGCAAAAGTTCACATGTCTCAAAGAAATAATTTGGTATCCTTCCATAATAGGCATACGTTAAAATCATTAAATTCTCCAATTGCACGATGTGTTGTTGAGAATTCAAGGCATTATGAAATTAGTGGTGTTGATGATGATCAATTGGACCATGAAGGTTTGTTGTGTCGTGGTCAGTGTGTTCTGTTGACATGTAATTTATGGGTTGAAGCTAGCTGGGTGAATGGTGCACTTTGTTATGTTAAGGATATATTTTATCCGCCTACCTCTAAGCCACATCAACTTCCAATGTTCACAACTGTTGTTTTTGATAAGTATGTTGTTCTTCCATTTATGAAAGCAATCCAAACACTGTCCCTTTCACACCAGTGATAAGAGGAAATCGAAAACAAATTCCTTTGAAGATGGCACAGGCTCTTACAATCCACAAGTCACGGGGATTGACTTTATAATGAGCGTAAGTTGATATTGGGAATAAAGAGCAGCAAGGCCTTACTTTCATTGCCATATCAATAGTGAAATAAATAGGTGGTTTACGCATTGCACCACATTTTTCTTTTGAACGTTATGCCAAGATGAAAGATAAGCACATATGTTACAATTAGGAAGAATGAAGAGGAGCGATTGAAGTCAATATCACTATGACATACAACTAATAACATTGCGACCTTCTTTATATAATGTCTTTTGAATTGCTTTTATTTTCCTCTTGATTTACTATAATATAATAATCATCTTCCTATATTTATTAGATTAATAAATTCATCATATTCACAGTAATATTTGAGAAAGTTGTTTACATCATTTTCCATCTTTTTCAATTTACTTATTCTTTTTTAAGTGCCTATTTCTCTTTTCTTTGCAACAGACCATTCAAACATAAACAATGAGTTATATAAACCAATCATTCAAAATCATTTTTATAACTCGTTCATATCGATATTAATATTGTGGATTCATATTACATCATGAAATGAAAAAATGGAGGTTTTGAATACTGGCCATGGTTTTATTCTATTTCCACAGTTTTTTCTATTGTCTTTTGAAATAAGGCTTATATTTGTAGAATTTTTTATATCATTTGGTTCATGTAACACTAGATTGTTTTTTTTCATGTAACACTATCACATTAAGTTTTTTAACATAAATACAAATGGGGTATTATGTATTATGTATGTGTGTGTGTGTGTGCTTATTTATTTGTGCATGTCTTTCTTGATTTTGACTTTGTTTTTGTGTCTTTCAAATGCAAATATGGACAATAATGATGTCAACTATTATTCCAGAACAATATGCGATATTGCTGGAGCTATAAACTTGCTTTCCTATCTTCAGAACAATTTTGATAGAAAACATGGGTTCCATCCTACATTTATTGATGGTCATTTTCGTGATCTAGATCAAACAAAAACACATGTAAAATACTTGAAACATGTGCACCATAGGGAGTATAGGAGGAGAACAAGAAGGAATTGGTTGGAAAGTGTTAAGTATCGTGATCATTATCCTGTTGATTTGAATTGGTGCTACTTTTTTCATCAATCTGGTTGCCTTTTGAAGTTCAATTTTGTAGTGGAATTATTTGATGTGAAGAATATATATATATATATATATATATATATATATATATATATATATATATATATATATATATATATATATATATATATATATATGTTAAGACTCAATGCTCTTTTTGTGGTTGCAATGTTAGTTAAATTGATTTTTTTTGAAACATTAATGTTGTTTGTATAAACAAAACTATATATCTCTTGTCTTAAAATGTCCTATTATGTTGTTCTTCTTTAAATCCAATGTGTGTAATTTAGATGTGTTTTTTTCATTTATGTTGCTTTGCTCCAATGGCAGTGTTACTATTTTATATCTTTCTCTTGCATTTGTGATTGTTGTGGTCTTTTGTGTGGATCCTTTCACTTTGTTCACGTTTTTCATAAATGAAAATATTGTTTACATTTATAATATTATTGTTGGGATTTCATGTTCTATGTGTTTATATCAATATTATTGAGATTTATATTATTAATACATTCATGTATTGATATCAATGTATTTATGGATTAAAATTTATTTATTGTTTATAATGTAATGATATAAATGTGTTATTATTAATGTAATGATGATTTATCATTTTTTAATGCTTTATAGTTTGCAATGTGGTTATTATATTGGTTTTGGTTTATGTTTTTTGTTATTGTTTTGTGTTATAGCATTATTTATGTTTATAATATTGATGCCATGGATTTAGAGCTTAGGTTTGCTTTAATATTTTCTTGGGTTTATAATATTAAATGATTAGGTTTATTTTTCTTTAAGTTTGTAATATTAATAATTCTTTCAGTTTATCATTTATTCCCTTTGGTTTATTAATCCCCAATATTAAGGTTTAAATAATAGTCCTAAGGTTTAATATTAATCCCTTACATTTACAATGTTTATCCCTTCAATTCATTAACTTGTTGCTTTCATAATATTAACAATCCCTAGGTTTTATTGATCCCTTAGGTTTATAATATTCATAGTCACGTGGGTTGATCAATTTGCTGGGTTTAAAAAATTAATTCCTATTAATCCCTTCCGTTTTTTATATTAATCCCTTGCCATTTTTTATCCCTTTGGTTTCTAATATTTTTCCCTTGGGTTTATTAATTCCTTATGTTTATAATATCAAATTCTTGGGTTTCTTTGTTCTTCAAATTTTTAATATTAATAATTCCTTGGGTTCATAATCCCTTGATGTTTTAGTGTTAATCCCTTGGGTTTATTATTCCTTTGGGTTTATTATATCAATCCCTTGGGTTTATATTATTATTCCCTTTTGTTTAATAATATTCCCTTAGGTTCATAATCCCTTGGGGTTTTAGTATTAATCCCTTGGGTTTATAATATCAATGCTTGGGTTTTTTATTCCCGACTCAAACATGGCTTATTATAATGTCGACCATGGTCCAACATGGAATTGTGATAAGGATTGTCTCAATATGAAAATCAATGATGGTCGATCATGTTTATTTTAATGTTTATAATATTTGTCTTAGGGTTTATATACGTTGGATTTATAATATTAGCCCTTTAGATTGAATATTATTCCTTTAGGTTCATAATCCCTTGGGGTTTTAGTATTAATCCCTTCGTTTTATTATTCCTTTAGGTTTCTCATATTAATCCATTGGGTTTATTATTCCCTTCTGTTTATAATATCGATCATGGTAAACCATTGTCAATCATAGCAAACCATGGTCAACCATGCTTGAATGCCATATTCTGACAAGGATTGTCTCACCATGAAAAAAATATTAATCCCTTGGGTTTGTTATTCCTTTGGGTTTATTATATCAATCCCTTGGGTTTATTATTCCCTGGGGTTTATATTATTAGTCCATTTTGTTTGATAGTATTCTCCTTCATTCATAATCCCTTGGGGTTTTAGTATTAATCCCTTGGGTTTATAATATCAATATCTTGGGCTTATTATTCTCGAGTCAAACATAGTTTATTATGATGTCGACCATGGTCGAACATGGAATTGTGATAAGGATTGTCTCAATATAAAAATCAATGATGGTCGATCATGTTTATTTTAATGTTTGTAATATATGTCTTAGGGTTTGTATATGTTGGGTTTATAATATTAGTCCCTTGGATTTAATATTATTCCATTGGGTTCATAATCCTTCAGGGTTTTAGTATTAATCTCTTCGTTTTATTATTCCGTTGGGTTTCTCATATTAATTCCTTGGGTTTATTATTTACTTAGGTTTATAATATCGATCATGGTAAGCCATTGTCAATCATAGCCAACCATGGTCAACCATGGTCAACCATGCTTGAATGTTACATTGTGACAAGGATTGTCTCACATGAAAACAAATCATGTTTATTTTACTGTTTGTAATATTTATATTTGGGTTTACGAATGTGGGGTCTATAATATTAGTCCCTTGCATTTAATATTATTCCCTTGGGTTCATAATCCCTTGTGGTTTTAGTATTAATTCCTTGGGTTTATTATTCATTTGGGTTTATAATATCAATCCCTTGGGTTTATTATTCCCTCAAGTTTATAATATCAATAATGGTCAACCATGGTTGAATGTCACATTGTCACAAGGATTGTCTCACCATGAATAAATCACGTTTATTTTAGTCTTTGTAATATTTATATTTGTGTTTACAAATGTTGGGTTTATAATATTAGTCCCTTGGGTTTAATATTATTCCGTTAGGGTTTTAGTATTAATCCCTTGGGTTTATTATTCATTTGGGTTTATAATGTAAATAAATTGGGTTTATTATTCCCTTAGGTTTATAATATCAATCATGGTCAACCATTGTCAATCATAGCCAACTATGGTCAACCATGTTTGAATGTCGCATTGTGACAAGGATTGTCTCACCATCAAAATAAACCATGTTTATTTTAGTGTTTGTAGTATTTATATTTGGGTTTATGAATGTTGGGTTTATAATATTAGTCCCATGGGTTTAATATTATTCCCTTCGGTCCTCAATCCCTTGGGGTTTATTATTAACTTGGGTTTATAATATCAATCTCTTCGGTTTATTATTCCCTTAAGTTTATAATATCAACCATGGTCAACAATGGTTGAAGGTCACCTTGTGACAAGGATTGTACCACCATGACAATAAATCATGTTTACTTTATTCTTTGTAATATTTATATTTGGGTTTATGAATGTTGGGTTTATAATATTAGTCCCTTGGGTCTAATAGTATTCCCTTGGGTTTAATATTATTCCCTTGGGGTTTTAGTATTAATCCCTTCAGTTTATAATATCAATCCCTTGTGTTTATTATTCCCTTAGGTTTATAATATCAATCATGGTCAACCATGGTTGAATGTCGCATTGTGACAAGGATTGTCTCACCATCAAAATAAATCATGTTTATTTTAGTGTTTGTAGTATTCATATTTCGGTTTACCAATGTTGGGTTTATAATATTAGTCCCATGGTTGAATGTCATATTTTGACAAAGATTGTCTCACGATGAAAACAAACCATGTTTATTTTAGTGTTTGTAATATTTATATTTGGGTTTACCATATTAGTCCCATGGTTGAATGTCCCATTTTGACAAATATTGTCTCATCATGAAAATAAATCATGTTTATTTTGGTCTTTGTAATATTTACATTTGGGTTTACAAATCTTGGGTCTATAGTATTAGTCCCTTGGGTTTAATATTATTTCCTTGGGTTCATAATCCCTTGGGGTTTTACTATTAATCCCTATGGTTTATTATTCATTTGGGTTTTAATATCAATCCCTTGGGTTTATTATTCCCTTAGGTTCATAATATCATTCATGGTCAACCATAGTCAACCATGGTTGAATGTCACATTGTGACAAGGATTGTCTCACCATAAAAATAAATCATGTTTATTTTAGACTTTGTAATATTTATATTTGGTTTTATGAATGTTGGGTTTATAATATTAGTCCCTTGGGTTTAATATTCTTCCCTTGGGTTTTAGTATCAATCCCTTGGGTTTATTATTCATTTTGGTTTATAATATCAATACCTTGGGTTTATTATTCCCTTTGGTTTATAATATCAATCCCTTGGGTTTATTATTCCCTTGAGTTTATTTTATCAGTCCATTTTGTTTAATAGTATACCCTTTCGTTCATAATCCCTTGGGGTTTTAGTATTAATCCCCTGGGTTTATAATATCCATCACTTGGGTTTATTATTATCGACTAAAACATGGTTTATTATGATGTCGACCTTGGTCTAACATAGAATTGTGATAAGGATTGTCTCAATATAAAAACCAATGATGGTCTATCATGTTTATAATATTTATCCCTTGTGACAAGGATTGTCTCACCATGAAAATAAATCATGTTTATTTTAGACTTTGTAATATTTATATTTGGTTTTACGAATGCCGGGTTTATAATGTTAGTCCCTTGGGTTCAGTATTATTCCCTTGGGTTCATAATCCCTTTGGTTTTAGTATTAATCCCTTGGGTTTATTATTCATTTTGGTTTACAATATCAATCCCTTAGGTTTATTATTCCCTTTGGATTATAATATCAATCATGTAAACCATTGTCAATCATAGCCAAACATGGTCAACCATGGTTGAATGTCACATGTGACAATAATTGTCTCACCATCAAAATAAACCATGTTTATTTTAGTGGTTGTAGTATTTATATTTGGGTTTGCCTATTTTGTGTTTATAATATTAGTCCCATGGTTGAATGTCGCATTTTTACAAAGATTGTCTCACCATGAAAATAAACCATGTTTATTTTAGTGTTTGTAATATTTATATTTTTGTTTACGAATGTTGGGTTTATAATATTAGTCCCTTGGGCTTAATATTATTACCTTGGGTTCATAATCCCTTGGGGTTTTAGTATTGATCACGTGGGTTTATTATTCATTTTGGTTTATAATATCAATCCATTGGGTTCTTTATTCCCTTAGGTTTATAATATAAATCGTAGCCAAACATGGTCAACCATGTTTGAATGTCGCATTGTGACAAGGATTGTCTCACCCTCAAAATAAACTATGTTTATTTTAGTGTTTGTAGTATTCATATTTTGGTATACCAATGTTGGGTTTATAATATTAGTCCCATGGGTTTAATATTATTCCCTTCGGCTCATAATCCCTTGGGATTCTAGTATTAATCCCTTCGTTTTATTATTCCTTTGGGAAAGAATATCAATCATGGTCAACCATGTTTGAATGTCGCATTGTGACAATGATTGTCTCACCATCAAAGTAAGCCATGGTTATGTTAGTGTTTGTACTTTCTATATTTTGGTTTATAATATTAGTCCAATGGGTTTAATATTATTTCCTTGGGGTCATAATCCCTTGGGGTTTTAGTATTAATCCCTTAGTTTTATTATTCCTTTATGTTTATAATATCAATCCCTTGGGTTTATTATTCCCTTAGGTTTATAATATCGATCATGGTCAACCATTGTCAATCATAACCGACCATGGTCAACATTGTTGAATGTCACATTGTGACAAAAATAGACTAACCATGAAAAGAAACCATGTTTATTTTAGTCTTTCTAATATTTATATTAGGGTTTACCAATGTTGGGTTTATAATATTAGTCCCTTCGGTTTAATATAATTTCCTTTGGTACATAATCCCTTGGGGTTTTAGTATTAATCCTTTGGGTTTATTATTAACTTGGGTTTCTAATATCAATCACGGACATCTTTATTAATCTCTTGTGTTTGTAATATCAATTCCTTGCGCTTCTTGATCCCTTAGGTTTTTAATATTTATATGTTGGGTTCACTAATTCCTTGGGTTTATAATATTAAACAGTTGGGCTTATTAGTTCCTTGGGTTTATAATATTAGTCCCTTTTGTTTAATATTATTTCTATTGGTTCATAATCCCTTGGGGTTTTAGTATTAATTCCTTGAGTAATAAAACCAATGTATACCTTGGTTTATAAACCCAATGTATAGAAACCCTAAGATAAATATTAAAAATACTCAAATAAACATGGTTGAATTAGTAAAGCCTAAGAATAATAATAATAATAATAATAATAATTATGTGTTTATTTATTATAATAATATTAATATAATAATCATAAATATATAAATATATAAGAATATCATTGTTATTATTTATATAGTTATTAATTATCATAAATAATTGGTCTTTAAAAAATTACACATAATAATTCACTCATAACAATTCTAATTATTATTAGATCATGATTGTTATTATGAGCTAATATTATTATAATAATAATAATTCAGTGTAATTGTGATTATTAGTATTATTAGTATATTATTATTATTATTATTATTGTTATAATAATATAATAATAATCATAATATATAATAATATAATAGTAATTATTACTATTATTAATATAATAGCTATTATATTATTATTTTTATGTTATTAGAATATTATAATGAGATATTATTATTATGAATTATTATTATTTTATAATTTAATATTATTATTATAATAATATAATAATAAATATATTTTATTATTATATTAATAATACAATATAATTGTTATTATTACTTTTATAATAATATAATAATAATTAGACTATTATATTTTTTAATAATATAGTGATAATCTAATATTATTATGAGCTAATCTTTTTTTTTTGACGGAAACGGTTAGAAGATATATTAATTCTCGGCAAAAAGTGCCTCAATGCAGATTACAATAAATAGGCAGAATTCAGATTTCTCTTCGGATGGGAACCAGATGATTTCCCCCCTAGTGAGTCTGCGAATTCTTTGGGCTATCATACGATCAGTCTTCTCTATCTTTCCTGATTTACATAAGTAGACAAACTGCTCCAATAAAAGACAGTAAAACATTTTAAGCTAGAAGTCAAGGGATGGAATCCCAGCCTTCGTCTTCATTTCTTAGCAGGACTCCGGGTGAGAGGGGAGCCGCTCTGTTGGCTTCAGCATCAGCTTCTTTATTGTTGTCTCTCTTTACATGAAGGAATTCCAGATTCTGAAAGGAATTTATAAGAGTTCTAATTCTGTTCATCAATCTTGAAAGCCTTAGATCAGTAGGAAGGGAGCTGTCTACAATGATCTTTATGATGGATTGGGAGTCCCCAAAAACAGTTGCATCTTTAATACCCAGGGATATGAGCTGTTTGAGACCCTGAAGGAGAGCCAGAGCTTCGGCTTGGATGCTTGTGTTGAAGCCCACGCCCCAGGCAAATCTTAGTTCAGTTCTGTTCTCAGCATTTTTGATTACTCCGCCTGCACCGGATCTGCCAGGGTTACCTTTTGCTGCCCCATCAAAAAAGAGAATGTATCTTGCCTTCTTGCTGCAAAACTCAGAAAAATCTACAGCCTCAAGTCGAATTTGCCATTTTTTATGGAGAGGAGGGGGTCTGATAACATCAGTGAAATTGAGCTGAAGGTGAGCGCCCCATACAGCTTCTTGGCCACTTAAATCTGCTCTGTCAAGCTGATCGCCCAAACAGTCTCTTAGATGGGATTTGATTTTTTCCCATATGATCTTGAGGTCACTTTTTTTGTCTCTGAAAATTCGCTGATTTCTTTCCAGCCATATATGCCAGCAAATGAGTTTAGGGAGGACGAGCCAGGCATCTTTAATGTGGACGTTCTGAGGGGAGCCGCCTGGAAACCATGAGTTCCAATTTGCAAATAGATCAGCGCAGCGGTTTGGCAAGGCGAAGCCGGCATTCCATGGTTTTAAGGCCTCGGTCCAAAGTTCGGAGGAGAATTTGCAGTGGAGCATAAGGTGGGGGGCGTTTTCCTCATCAGTCTCACATAACGAGCAGCGGGATGGCCCGTTGTATCCTCTTCTGCGCAGCCTGTCCTCGGTCAAGATCTTTTGATGGCATAAGAGCCAATTGAAAACGTTGACTTTAGGAATTGAGGTCCGCGACCATATCCCTTGCCAAGGCTTCGGATCAGGGGGGACATGAGGTCGAAGGGAGAGGAGTTTATATCCAAGCGCCACTGTGTAACGACCAGATGAAGGCCCCCATCCCCTGATGTCGGGTTTCCTGGAATTTAAAGGTGCTTTGCCTGCTAGGAGGGATCGGAGGGAGACGAGATCTCTGGAGAGGTTATGAGGTACCTCGATATCAATCCAACTCTTCCAATTGCCATTATCCCATTGAGAGATATCCCAAAGCGTTTTTAGGCCCGCTCTGTCCATCCATTCTCTCAGCATAAGCAGAGAGCGGTCTTCAGAGAGGGGCTCACTGTCCATGATTCGATCATCCCAAATGCTGATGCAATTACCGTTCCCAAGAATCCAATGCGCATGAAGATTAATCAAGGGGGCCACGTTGATGCACAGCTTGTGAACCAATGTTCCAGTTTTTGGTTTGGGTTTATCAAGGCAACGGATTCTTTTTCCTCCAAAGTATTTCCTCCACATCGCAATCTGAGCCCAACCCGGCTTTGGAGCAATTATCCTCCACAGAAGCTTTGCACCCAAGGCAATGTTTTGCTTGCTGAGATTCTTGAAATTGAGACCTCCTTCCATTCTGGGCAGGGAGACTGTGTCCCAGTTAATAAGGGGGATTTTTTTCTCGTTATCTTTTCCGCCTTTCCAGAAGAAGTTCCTGATGTAGTCCTCCATTTTTCTCATAATACCTGTAGGTGCCAACATGACTGCAGCTTGGTAAGTAGGAAGGTTGTTCAGGATAGCTTTGACCAGCACTGTCTTTCCAGCCAGATTGAGCCAATTGAAGCCCCAGTTATGAATTTTAAGCTTGAATTTTTCCAACAACGGCATCCAATCTTTGCTGAGGGCCCTTTTTTGGAAAACAGGAAGCCCCAAGTATTTAAAAGAGGTCCAGGAAGAGGAGGCTGCAAATCCAAAGCAGCTGGAGATAGCTTGAAGGAATCTGGGGGAAGTGTTCCAACAGTAGATGTGACATTTGCCTTTGTTAATTCTGCTTCTTAAGCCTTCACAGTAAGCATCCAACACTTATTTGAAGTGATTAGCCGTGGACAAGGAGGCAACACCCAATAGGAGAGAATCATCTACAAATAGGGCATGATTTATGTTTTTTACACCTCTAGCAATGCTCAGTCCCATTATGTCTTGGTCATTCTACTTTTTTATTAGAAGGAAACTTAGAACAGAAGCTTGGAGGACAAAGAGCAAGGGGGAAAGGGGGCACCCTTGTCTCAGCCCTCTAGTGGCTTTAAAAAAGTCAGTTGCCCTCCCATTTATCAACGGGGCAATCCAGGGCTCGCTGATACAAGCTTTGATCCAATTGATGAATTTGAGTCCAAAGCCAAATTTATGGAGGACCTCGAACAAGAATCTGTGTCTTACTCTGTCAAAGGCACTTTCAAGGTCTAGTTTAATGACCATTCCTTTCTCTTTCTGAATCAGACTTGAATGAACCGCCTCTTGGACCAGAATAAAATTATCAACAATCTGCCTTCCCTGAATGAAGCCTCCCTGATTCTCGGGTATGATGTCAGGAAGAATGGTTTTTAATCTATTTTCAATTACTTTTGTTATCAACTTATAGCCTATATTGCAGAGGGAAATAGGGTGAAATCTGGAGAAGGAGTTGGCACCTTTTTCCTTGGGAATAAGGGCCAGGAAGGCTGAGTTGGTGCTACCCCCAATTTTCTGACATGCTTGAGATTTCCTCACCATTCTGCATAAGTCTTTTTCCACTATCTGCCAATAGCTCTGCAAGAATCTAGCTGTGAAGCCATCTGGCCCCGGGGCCTTATCAGGCTCCATTGCAAAGAGAGCGGATTTAATTTCTTTACTGGTGACTTCTGCTTCCAAATACTGCTTCTTACTGATAGTGATTAGAGAGGGTACCTCGTCCACAGGATTTAATACCAACCCCTGTCCCTCTTCTTCATTGTACAGCTTTTTGAAGTGGAGGTATGAAGCCTTTTTTATACTTTGCATGTCTTTGTGGCTTATATTCTCTTCCTTGATTTCTGAGATGGAGTTGAAACTTTTCCGGGCTTGGGCTTGCTTGTGGAAGAAGGAGGAGTTTCTGTCTCCAGCCTTGAGCCAAAGCCTACGGGATTTGACCCTCCAGTACTCTTCCTCAGCCAGACCTGCCTTGAAGAATTTTCCTTGTAGCTCAGCTTCTTTGTCTAGAGTTTCTTTGGTGATTTCTGCATTTTCCGATTTCATATGGTGGATCTCAAGGCTTTCTTGGATCTTTTTCCTTTCCTCTGTTCGGTTAGGAAGGGATTTGGCCCAGGATTTCAGAGCAGCTTTCATTCTCCTGAGCTTTTCCTCCCATACAAAGAAGGTAGAACCGTTGACTGGATGCTTCCAAGTATCTTTAACCAGCTGCATGAAGGTCTGTTCTTTAACCCAGAGGGGCCTGAATTTAAATGGAATAGGGCCTTGATTTTTGTGAGCCAACAGATCTAGCTTGACGGGTTTGTGGTTAGAAATACTACAAGGAAGAATATGCATTCTAGAATCTAATCCAAGGATTAGAAAAGAACTTTGTAAAAAAAAAAACGATCTAACCTTGCAGCGATGTGCCCCGGGCCAAGTCTTTTGTTGGACCAGGTGTATTTTCCTGACGAGGGTTTAATGTCAATCAGGTCCCAGCCCTGAAGCAGATCCTCGACCCATTCTCACGCCGGATCCCTTACAATGCTTCCTCCACGCTTTTCAGCTATAGAGAGGGTTAGATTAAGGTCCCCTGCGATGATGACATTCTTTAAGTCTTCCGAATCTGCCATATTTCTGATGGAGTCCCAACAGCTCTTTTTCTCACCTGCGCTGGTTGGAACATACACATTGAAGAGGCAGAATGTCTCATTTGAATCCATGTGTTGCAGCTTGGTGAACGGCCAATGGGTGTTGGCAACTTTTTTTATTTTTGAAACTTTATTTGCGTTCTAAAGGGTGCCCAGTCCTCCTGACGCACCGCAGGCTGAGACAGCTTGCCCTTCACATCTTTTCCACAGGTTACTGGCTATATGGAGGAAGGACTTATCCTCCATTTTAGTCTCCTGGATGAGGAGTGTATTCGGAAATTCAGTTCTTATCAAGCTTTTGATGACTTCTTCTTTTATTCTGCTCCCCATACCCCTACAGTTCTAGGAGACGATCTTCATCACTTGGTTTTTGAGTGGGGAGCTCCTTTAGAGCTCTGATGCTGGTTTCTAGTCATCTTCGGAGTTTTTGCCAAGAGTTTCTCGAGGGTTGGTTGGCTTCCTTGGAGTTTGTCTTTATAAGTCTCCTGTTCTCTTTTCTCGCGAGCTGACTTGCGGCCTCTCAATGATCTTCTAGGCGAGGAGTGTGAATCCCCTATTTCACCTTCCTCTTCTGAGTCCTCGGATCCTTGCTCTTCCTCGGCCTCTTCAGCGGGAATGTCATTCTGCTTGTCTGAGTTAAGTTCAGCTTGCTTTGATCCTGAAGGGACCTCCATGTGGGGCGATGTTTCCTTCTGGCTCTCTATTTCTTTAGGATCTTCTGATGCTGAGCTTAACAACGTAAATTTGTTACCTTGATCTTCCATGGGGGAAGCTTGAGTCGCAGGGCCTGGCTGGGGGGCCTTGTCATTTTTATTTCCGGATCTAGGGTTTTTATGAGCATTTTTGGTCCTTTTGACCTGTGTCCATCCTTCCTCCTTGCTTTTTTCCCCTTCACTATTCTTTGGGCAGCCACGGGCAAAGTGGCCATAGACATGGCACTTTCTGCACTTAAACGGAAGCTGCTCATAATCCAACTTTTGGAGGTGCACCCAGTTTCCAACCTTTATCTTTATTGCCTCAGGCAGACCCACCTCAAGATCCACTTCGACACAGATTCGAGCGCAGTCAAATTGGTCTTTGTTGTTGGCTCGATCTATAAACTTGCCCAATGTATTCCCAATGTGTTTAAGGGACTCTCAGTTCCAGCAGTGCATAGGCAGATTGGGCAGTCTAACCCACACTGGGACGGCTGTGGGAACGTCGACTGCTAGGTCGAAATCAGGCATCCACTTGTTGAGATACAGCCCTTGAGGACCCATGAGATAGGGTCCATTACGGAATATCAGTTCCTTATCCTCCTTTTCGATGAATTCGAAGAGGAAGAAACCCTTCCCTAGGAAGTATGAGGTGACTCTGTTGTTGATCAGCGGTGCCCAATTCCTTGCTACCCAGCTCTCCGTGGTTTTGGGGGAGGGCCAGAGTCCAGTGAACTGCCCGACCAAAGCTCTCTCTGCCAATGAGAGGGCAACCTGGATCGGCCCCTCAGGAGGGAGCTCGATCTCAGGAATATCATCTAGACGCTTGACAAACTTCGCGGCTTCAGTTGCTTTCTTCTTTGGGAGAGATTCCAGCAGTTTTATGAATGCCTCTGCAGCAGAACAGTGAGGCGATGACGGATCCATAACTCCAACGATTTAGCTCGGAAGGGGCGAGCTTGCCCTGGTTTCAACTCTCATAATCCTTGGTCCAACCCAGTGAAGGACACCGCGCAGGAAGGGGGAAAGACGGGATGGGATCGTAAGCACCGCGCAGGGGTGGATCCGCGCGAAGAGCCACCAAGGTGGCCATAGGGCCGAGGCTAGATCAAGCGCAGCGAATGCTAGGTCTCAGTGATCAGTCTTATCCTTTGAGAACACGATCTCAAAATTATATCATTATTATGAGCTATTCTTATTATTAATTAATATTACTAATATTATTAGAAGTTTATATTATTTTTATAATATTAATATAATATTCATATAATAGTATATATAAATAATGTAGTTAATATTTATATAGTTATGAATACTTTTTAAAAAATACCTATAATAATTATTAATGTGCTTGATATAAGCCTATCTAGTTATATCAACCACATTGGAAAATGTTGTTATATATATGTTTCATATAAGCCTATCAATGTTTATCAACTACATTGGTAAATATGGTCATCCTAAAATCTTCTTTGGTCGAAATTACATATACGGCCATACAAATGCTTCGAAACTGTAAAAATATAAAAGATTTAATTGTCATGTTTAATGAACAAGGCTTAATAGATGTAGGACTATAATGAATTCTACATCTAAGCCAGTGATAAGTTTGACTTGTATTTCTGCGTGTAAATACTCAGAGAAAGTCAAATGTATGCCCTGAAATGTTACTACCACGCATTATTTGACACCTTCGTATTTTACGATGGTCCTTGTTCGGATTTGACCCACACACTCATGACCGGTAAGCATGTTGTTACATTTGATCAGTAGATACCATCTTTACGTTGCATTGTAGTACTCTATATATTACATTTTGTAGCCAGGCATCTCTTACCTCTACTTGATTCTGGGAAGAAGAATTCAATGGATAACGCTGCTACGATGTCAAAACTCCATTCTATGTCCTACTAGCTTCTATTCTTTACTGATCGTTGACTTTGAAACTATTAATGGATCACGCTGCTACAAAGTCAAAACTTCATGCTAGAGTCTAGTAGAATCTCGTCTTTATCAATTGACTGTAAATACAGCCAGTTTGCTCACTGCAACAAAGCTGGTAGCCGGCTAAATAATATTTACTTTCGATGGTGGGTTGTAAGCTTATGTGGAATATCATGAAATTTTTGGGCGTGGTGTGATGAAATGATATGTAGTATTAAGATGGTTTATAATTATAGCTACCATAATCATATTAGTTAATATAAATATAGAAATTCCATTTGTATCGACCATTAATAAATATATAACTATATAAAAAATAATAAAAAAAACTATTTCAATGATTATGGTTGAAAATAATTATATTTTTACAATAAATATTTTATATTAAATGTTATTTAATATTATTTAAATTTAAATTATGTAATATAAATATGAATTTTAGAAATATAACTTTTTAGATTAATAAATTTTAGGAAATAATATTATAAACCTAAGAGATGATAAATTTCAGGGATTAATACTAAATTGGGTTGTAAATTTATATAGAATATCATGAAATAAGAAATTTTTGACCTTGGTTTGATGCAATGATACATGGTATTAAGATACCTAATAATTATAATTATAAATTGGTTAGGAGAATTACATACATTAATTATTAGTGTAACACAAATCTTAATTTTTGGTCATTTATATGTCAATAAATTTTTATAAATATGTCATTAATAATAATTAATGAATCCCAAAAATGATATCTAAAATAATTAATGAAGTTGTCAATAAATTTCAGCTGGATTTTAGAGAAAATAGACCACTGGAGAAACTTCAAAAAGAGCACACCACAGAAACTTCAAAAAGTCTCATTGAAGAGAGCTCATTAATGTTATTAATATTATTAATAAAACATAATTAATATAAAATATTAATATAAAATTAATATTAATAAACATATTAATATTAATATTAAAATTAAGCAAAGTTTTTCGGTAGAAATCACATAAGAGAATTTTTTGGTCAACGCCTTTCGAATCAGCAAGTGCGGATCATGATCAGGACCAGCTAAACCAACAAGTGTAGGACCAACTGAAGAGGCAAACCATGGAAAACTCTTAAATAAAAAGCAATGTAGAGACCAAAATTTCAAGTAACAACTATATTTGAATAATAACATTTAAATTATGAAAAACAAATATTATTAAGTAACGACTATATTAAAATATATATATATATATAAAGGAAAACAAGGTCAACAATAAAATATGGGGCTCAGGCCTATTAAATAAATAACAAAAATACTAAAAAGAGTTAAGAACGAATAAGATGATAAAATATTTACGAAAACATGAAGGATCAAGAAAATAAACTCTAATGAAGAATAAATCGACAATAAATACTATAAAAATGACACCAATACCTACATAGATAAAGAAATAAACAAAATAAATCCCAAAAAGAAACCTAAAAAACTAAGAGGATAGGACAGGACCCAACTTCTATTAATATTCCAACTATCGTCTCTATTCAAATTTTTGGGTCTTTTTCAATTTCTAGGGCCTTCCTCAATTTACGATGATGGAAATGACTAACCATAGCAATGACTTGTGCCTCCTCAATCCAGATGTGATGCTTAGATTTACCTGCATGCTTTGCCAAAGTAGAGGAGCGAGTCCTGCCATGCTTTATGTCAACAGCATGCTCACGAATCCTTTGATTAATCGGGCGACCAGTGTCACCAATGTAGGGAGTCCTATAAGAGAATGGGATAACCTAAACACCCTTCATATTCTTGGGGTCCACACGGTATTTTATAGATCTAAGGGAGCTCAAAATGTTATTTAAATGCCTAAAGGTTGAAGCCACCTTATGCTTCCTTAGGATCCTTGCAATCTTGTGCGTGGTCCCTTAAATAAAATGAAGATTAACAGCAGAAAATCGATTATTGATATCTTTCTTAGCACTAGGACCTTTTTCGTCTCTGAGTAAAGCCTTAGTACGTTGGTGTCTACTATACCCATTATTAAAGAAAACACTTAGGAGATGTGCCTTATCTTGATAATTTAAATATTATTATTGAAATATAGTTGTTACTTGAAATTTTGGTCTCTACGTTGTTCTTTATTTAAGCCTTTACCATGATCTCCCTCTTCATTTGATCTTGATGATGAACCACACTTGTTGTGTCTTTAAGCTTTTACCATGATCTGCCTCTTCATCTAGTCTTGATGATAAACCACACTTTTTAGTTTAAAATGCGTTGGCCAAAAATTTCTCTTATGCAATTTCTAGTGAAAAACTTTGCTTAATTCATTATAAATCACAGAAGACTAAATATAAAAAAATATTAAAATTATTAAATTAACATTAATATTAACTTTAATATAATAATAATTATTAAAATTAAACTTAATAAAATTAATAAACCTACCATTACGACTTTTGTTTGATTTCCTAGCGTGCACTGAATGTGTACTGAAATGAGATAAGATGTAATGAGGAGTTGATGAATTTGCAAATAAAATTTATGTCGAACCCTAAATATTGTAACCCTAGGCGTTCGACAAAATCTCATGCTTTAGTAGATGCGCTGAAATGAAATGAGATCAAGTATATAATGTAATAAGTTGTTGATGAATTTGAAAAATAAAAATTACGTGAACAATAATAGAAAAATTATTTTATGGCAGTAAATAAAATGACAAGGAGTTGTCTATAATGCGACTTTTTGAAGATTCCGCTGACGGAATCCGGCGGAAGAATTGAGGTCAAATCTTGATTTTTTGCAGTTAAAATGGTTTTTTAACTGCATATTTGGATTCAGCACCCTGAAAAACCCCTGGGAGGCTTTCATTGTGCAGAAACTAGCTATCAAACTTGTGATTCCAATAATTCCTGCCGGATTTCGGCCAGAAAAATCCGCCGGAAAGGCTTTCAAAAAATCGCGTTATAGACAACTGCAAATGACAACGCTGACATTTCCCACAACGCATTCATCCACACGAAGAGTGACTGTTGAAATGGGAGTGGAATTGAAAGTTTGGTTTGATTACCGTGTTTGTGTTGAGGTTAGCATTTGGGTGCCAAGCTGCAGCCTGTGCACTGAATGTCGCATTGAACCCCTAAATATTATAATCCTCGCGTTCCACAGAACCACCGTCATTCCAGGCTCCGTTAGATGCATTGAAATGAAATGATATCAAGCATATAACGCAAGGAGTTGTTGATGAATTTTCAAACAAAATTTATGTCAGCAATAATATAAAAATTATTTACCTTGTGAAGCTCTGGCATTAAATAAGATGACAACGCTATCATCTCCCCTAAGAAATTCGGTTATAGGAAGAGCAATCGTTGAAATGGGAGTGAAATTGATGAGTTTAACATCTAGAGTATGGCCCGCGGAAGAATGAGCAGCCGAGGAAGACAATGGAGAGGCATGGAATCATTAATGAACGACAAACATCTTATTATTAAAAAAATATTTTAATGGATGAGTGGATTAGGGCGGAGGAATGGAAGTGGTGGAAGACAATGGAGTGGATGACAAATAATATTTAAATTTAATTTGTAATTTTTTGATATGAAGCTGAAAAATTATTAAAATATTTTTTATTTTATCAAGATGGTGTATTAGATGAAGAATATTCTTTAACGTGAAATCTTGTCTATTCATTTAATAAAAATTTAAAATTTTTAGAGTTTAATTTCAATATCCTTCTGTGTAATTATATGATGTTATAGTATTTCGTGAGAAATAGTGGAATTGTGTTATGAAGTATTGTGTAAATTATCAAATTCAAAGTTCAAATTCTTATTGAATAAAGCCAAAAAAAATTATATAAAGAAAATAGCATAGTCATATAAATTAAATGTCGTATTTATCAAAACACATAAAAAAACATAAAAATAAAAATAAAAATCATAAAAATAATTAAATTATATTATTATTATTATTAATTACAAAATAATTAATATATTAGTCAAACATATATTTAGTTAAAAACGAATAACAAGATTGTCCACATTCACATCTATTTTACTATGCAGGTTCTTAATCTGCAAATAAGCTTTGTTATAATACCATAGACCAACACCATGCCCTCCTAATATCACATGCTTCAAAGAACCTTTAAATTATGTTGATATGACACATGTTCATATGACATTTTTTTAGTTAATCAATTTAATTGAAAGTATATAAAGAACATAACCATATTCTAGAGTATTTTTGGACGTCAAATCCTTACCATCCACGTAATAATCATTGATAACTAAATTAGAATTATGTCGACCTATTTGAAAATAGAAACACCTATGGACGTAACTAGTATAACTATATACTACTTAGCCTAGTTATATAAATTTAATTATATATACATTTAAAAAATCATGTAACAAGTATCTTAACCATGTAGATTTATTCTCATTTTGTCATTGAGATTCTTAACCTATAAATAGGCTTTGTTACAATACTCTTAGTCAATATCAACCCTTCCTATCAATACCACAACCTCAAAAACTCATTTACTCATTGTTTACATCTTTTTATTTTAATATGATTTTATAACACTTTTTATAGGCACAATTAGTAATGTGAATTTTAACTATTTTAAGTTTTGTATTTTTTCCTATAAATTCAATGATTTTTTTTATATAGTAAAATCATGGTTTTTTTAGCCGAAAGGCTCATTCTACACCGCAATATGAGGGGATGTGTAAGTCTATCCATCGCTCAGTCCCCTTGAAAATAAAAATAAAAAATAAAAATTATGTTACCAGCATAGATCCATCTTAACTATGAAGAAGGATCAAATTTCTTCACGCCCAACTTCTTTAGAGTGCAAAATACAATTTATTATTTTTCATTGTTTAAATTGTATTTTTGAAAAAATTTCATGATATGTACATAATGTTTTAAAAATGATAAATAATATAACATAATTGACGTTAAAATATTTTACATAACATGTACATCGACAAATTTTATTATCATGCAAACTAAAATGGCTTTTTTATTATTAATATATTTTTAAGTATACGCCAATGTGTTGTCGCTTCTGGAGACAACCTCGGATTGCTTACAAAACTAGTGCTTGGTAACATCTAGATTTTGTGTGTCTCATACGATCTTCAGAAAAATGGAGACATCATATAGATATTATACACATATGTAAAGCCATACAATAAACAACAAGGGTTGGTTCATTCATCCAAGGACATAAGCCATCTATTTCTCGTACTCCTTCACATATACAATTCACAGAAACATATGTATGAACGAGTGGAGGCCGAGTAGTTTGAGGACCTACAGTTTAAACAACTTTAGCATAACATTGAAAGAGGAGAAGGAGATAGAGTAACTCATCATATAGAGCTTGAAACTGGCACTTGGTGGTGATAGCGTAACAGATGAATAAGTGATTCCTAACCCCCGAGTAATAGGTCGGGGCTAGGCCTGGGAACTATTCCTCACTCGCCACTTGAGCCGTATGCGGGGGAACTCGCATGTGCGGTTCTTGGGGGGCGGGGGAAGCTTGTAAGAGCCTACCCATCCCAATAGCATCTATTTGGAGCTCAATACGAAATCATATTTTCTCACAAAACCTGTTCGGATAGAGGCAAACCATTGCTCCGAAGTCGGGATTTATGATGGAATAGTGGCTCCCCCCCCTTCCCCGTAGCTTGGGAAAGGTATAACCTTCTCTATCTAATAGTAATAGTAGCTTCCTGTCCAAGGTGAGAAATTTGTTATGGCCCTTAATTCATTTGTGTAGGTTATCCCTTACCTTCGAGCTCAAGTAATACCTTTAAGGACCAACCCGTCCGGTCCGACCCCCCCTTATCAAGAAGGGCAAGACCTTACCGCCTGAAAGGATCTTATCGCCCACACCGGCCAGCACAGGAAACTTCTATTTATTCCCCTCAATCCTTACAAAGGTAAGTAAGTGATAACCCTTCTATAGGACCTCTAAAATGCATTCATTTGAGTTGGCTGATCGATTCATTTATATCTGTATATGGGCTTATATATGCAATATGATACCTCGACCAGGCATTGAACCATAAGAACCGTCTATTACCGATACTTGAAAAGAGAGACGGCATTGAGAAGAATACAGCATCCTCACTGGTTGAGGGGAAGGACTTGAAAAGTCATCAAATTGCTACGCTAGAGAGTGTTGGTTGTTCGGAAGAGTGAAAGGTAGGGGCCCTCTATGTGCCCATAACATAACATAGATAGACACGTCTTCTCTCCTCCCTCCCCCATTTAAGGTCCTCTCCCTTATGGTCGAGCCTGCTTGTGCATTCTGATGAGCAGACCTACACTTACATATATATGTAGGGTACGACACTATGAGGAGAAAGAATTCTCTTTAGCCCTAGACCATGAACTTCATGAATGCTTAGGAAGTATTGCTATTAACAACCCTTCGCTAGAGAAATGAGATACTTAAGCTAGTTACTCTGAACATGCATGCTACTTGAGATGGAGAGATAGGCATTCCCTAAGATGTGATACGTATAGAAAAGACCTCAGTTGGTGAGATAGGCCTTACCTACTCGAATGAGATCCAACTACCATTACCTGATTGGATGAGTGGGTTTGGCACTAGGGTGTGGGATTAGGATTTGGCATGAACTACCTGAGTTGGTGAGATCAATATTACCTGAGAAAGTTTACCTAACCTGAATGATTTTACCTAACCTTATCCTCAACCTTCATCCTCAGAGTATAGGTAAAACAAAGGTCCTATATGCTAACCCTAAGAAGACTGGTCAGAAGATGGAATAATTACATATATAATGTATGCATTGATAAGAATCAGAGTGGGTATGGTGTGGGTATTAGCCCCTTGCCCGATGCAGACAAGTAATCAATTACCTTGCTCTCCTTTTGTTGAGCAAGCAATCAATTCCTCTCCTTATCAGTCGAGCCTTATCGGACCTCTCTCATTCGTCGAGTCATGCTTACGCATCCTCTCCTTATTATTCGAGCCCTTGCCAGTCCTTGCCCTCAGCGAGCAAGTAGTTCCTTCCTCTCCTGGTGGTCGAGCCATCCTTCCTCTCCCTTTGGTCGAGCGGCCTTACGGCACCTTAAGAACGCAAAAAGCAAAGCTTCCAAAAGAAAGAATAGAATAGAATGAAATAATCATAATATCTAATTCATTCATTTATTGACATTGATTGATCGATTGAATGCTTGCTTGATTGATTGATTGAATGCTTGCTTGATTGATTGAGAGTTGGCAGAGTATGCCTCCTTGCTTGATTGATTGAGTTAGCTTGGTTGAGTGAGCTAGGCATATATGCTTGATTGGGTAAGTGTCTACTTGGTCGATTGGTTGAGTAAGCTAGGGAGAATAGCTATTGGTAGTGGGATAGCTAGCTTGTCTTTCTGGTATGTGCTGTCCTTCATTAAAGAAAGAGAGAACCTTATTGAAGAGTGATAAGATGGGCTTCCACCCTTTCACTATTGAAATCACCACTTCAAGGCCACCCAAAGTAGTTCTATTCCTTCTAGCCTAGGAGAGCACTATAATAAGGCAACCCTCATTCCTTGTCACTAATAGGAAACCTTTCTTTAAGGACTGGCTGGCCTGCCTTATCTTATCTTCTCAGGAATCATGCTGACTCTTTCTTCCTATCTTCTCTTACTTGTCGTGGTTGGCTTCACCCCTGTTCTTCTTGCTAGAGCCAGAAGTTGATTCTTGGTCACTATCACCATTGCCGTTGTTTGTACCCCCTGCTGATGCGGAGCCCCCTTCCTGGCTGGGTAGCCTCTGTCGGTTGGGCCCCTATCTAGACGTATTACCTGCTGAGCCTTCTCTGCTTTGGTACTTTCCGGGGTCTATTTGCCTTGTATGAGTGGGGAAAGGGAACCAGAACAAGGGATATAAAGCTCGCCGTCTAAGCGGGTGTTCTTTTTGCTTTACTTGAAAGGAAGAATAAGAATAATGTAACCACACAATACTAGTCGTAGGCAGGGGAACGGTGGGCTGCACTACATGAAAGAACAAGCTGAGAGGGGAGAAGGTCCCCATTCTAGAGGCACAAAACTCAGTCTACTCAGAGGAGGCACTCGACCCATGGATTAATGTTAGTAAAGATGAGCATCTGAAAGGATATGTGGAACAAGTGCAATTGGTTGATTACGACATCCACAACCCCACCCAACCAACCCCAATCACTCAGTTTCAAGAGTTCTACACTTATCTAAGTTACAAGTAGACATAATGGATGAAGGAGAATTGGATGTGATGATCCATGGAGCACAATTTAAAGATATAATCTAGATGCTATATATAGACATGTGCATTAACAATTCAACACAAATGAATCTGTAAGAACAAATGAAACATTTCTGGTAGCTACAATTACATGAAATCAGAGAGGAAACATGAACATAATGGAATTTAACATAGAAGTAACATAATGTAGTACTTGAATGTAGGAATCACCATCATTTCATTAATATTATGAAAGATGCAAATCTTGAATTCATATAGTCTCAGAAATAACATGTGGTTATTCTTCAGAATTCAGAACCTTTTCTAAGTGTTTATTCCTCCCATTTATAAGGAGAGGGAGAACATGAAATTACAAAATATCTCAAGCTAGCTTCCAGCAGCCTACAAGACTAGTTTGTTGGCTGGATAAATCAATCTTGCGGACAAGACCGATCTCCCTAGTATCATAAGATAATCTAGCAACAAACAGGTAAGCAACTCTATCTTTCTCTAGACATATGCAATTTACAAATAAAGACTATAAAGGTGTCAAGATCCTACCTTAGATCCAACACTTGTTCGTTGTAGTTATCCCTCAATCGTCTGAAAGAGTTATCTTTAAAGACCTGGAATCACAAACAAGCAAACATCAAGTGGCACCTGTATAGCAAATATCATAAATCATGTCTATTATGGTGATCAAGGAATCCATAAAATAAACCATAAATGAACAACTTATTGAGAAAAACAAACTTATTTGTATTAACTTTGAAGTAGAAGAACCTTACAACCTTTTTAGCCTTGATGTTGAACAAGCTCTTCCTGGGGTCCGAAACAGGAATTTGCTTTACTTTGACAAGCCTTGCACTCTTCCAAATGAGATCTTAGAGGTATGTAATCTCTCCTCATAAAAGCTCAACTAAAGAAAACTAAGTTCCAGCAGCATTTCACCTCAAAATATTCAGCTTCTAACCTCCTTAGTAACTATCCCAATGCTTCATTTTATAGTGTAGAGGAGGAGGTTACAAGTCCATCTATGAAAGGATAGAATCCTCCTTTAAAGGGATAAGATCCCTACATCAAGGCGCTAGCTCCTTAAGGTATGGGATGCATGAACCTTAGAAGAGCGAACTTGCCACCTCAAGATTCCTTCCAGAAGCTTCTAGAAATGACTGAAAATGAGTTTTTTAGAATGTACTTGTGCCTTTTTAACTTTTACAGGGGTTCACACCCAAACACAAATACAAAGCAGTCAGGTGCACAGGGGACATGACCATTAGGTGCGGGACCGTAGGTGATGCAAAGAGAAAGTGCAGAACCAGAGTTTTAAATACTTTTAGGGCTTTTCTCTTATTTTCAAGGCTTGATATGAAGAACTGAGGCTTTAGACTTGCAAAGGAGGAAAGTTTGAGTGGTAATGGACTCACATAGATTTCATAATGTCAAGGTGACAATTTTTAGTGCAACATAGCTATCTGGGCATGCTGGCTCTGTCACCTCCAAATATTACAACAAAAATGTACTTTTCCTGGAAATAAAATAGAATAAAAATATCGATAAAAAACAACAAAACATAATTGAAAAGTGAACTGAAATGATGGTCCTGTAGAAAATATCCACGCCACTCACTTTGTTGGCCTCTAGTTCAACTGAGTTTCTACTATATCATGCCTTATGGTCTCTCAGTCAATTCCCCGTCGCCTTCGATCTTAACACCTTTTCTTCTTCTCTTACAAGAAGCGGGAGTGATCACCCATGACGATCACAATAGATTTTTAACATTGCTGCCAACTCATCCATCCCGTCTTACGTTCTTTATTAAGCCAATGGAACCAATCTTGCTTTGTGAAACAATGATGCAAGTATATCGGGGATTAGGCAATTCAGAAACATTAAACTGAACAAGATTCATAAAGTTGCTATCGTCGATCTCCTTTGGCCCCTTATGCCTTAGACCCGGGGCCTTAGGTGAAAATTACATGGTAGAAACCTGGGGACTCAAGGCCTAAGCCTTTTGGACCTAAATGCCCTTTAGGTGGGACGAGGGTTGATTCTTTAATACATTGCATTGTAACTAGTCCAAATGCATAATACGTAGGACCATACTACATATGCACCTAGGCCCCTTTTGTAATATCAAATCTCAGAGATCGGGAATCTCTAATCCTTGCCTCTCGTTGCACCCTCCCAACTCTTGCGATTGCGATATGTGACATGGTTTGGCCCACGTGGAAAGAGGATAAGGGAGGGCCAGCATGAAGGCTGGGACACAAAAAACCTTCAACAACGTCTCTACTGAACCATTGGTTTTATACATAAAGCGCACATAATCATGTGACCCACCTTATGCCACCTGTCCACCTCGCTTTGGGCCCACGATATTAGGTGTTTAATTATTAGCACTTTGCACTTAAAAATATTATAAAATAAGTGAGTTCTAGGAGCTTTAGGCCCTTTATTGTTTATTCCCTTTTTGCACTCTTTCTTATATGACCAGGCGGAGTGACCTAGTGCTTAGCCTTATATCGAAGATCGACAATTGGGACCTTTCTAATCCATGCCTCTCGTTGCACCCTCTTAACTCTTGTGATTGTGAGATGGAATGAGCCAGGACCTTCGATCGTCGATTTGCAATATGGCGTCATACTTTGCTGCGTGTCACCTTGTGAGTGGTGACACGTGTCACCCTGTTTTGGCCCCTTATGAACCCTAAAAACACCAAATTTGCATGTCACATGTCCTGCGTTCTGCCATGACATGATGACGTCAGCCACCACGTGGGTTTATTGGGACCACTAGTATTTCACCACGTCGCCTATTGGAGGAGAGAGAAAAGGCCCGCCATTCTCTGGTTTTGCAATTGATTTCATTTGTTAATCACAATTGGACCTCCCTAGCACTTTAACACTAGAGGCTTAAATCTCGGTGATTTTTAATGTTATTAGCCTTCGACATTTTCATGACATTGTATTTAGTTGTACCCTCCATTACTTGCAGTCATTGATATGCCAATTCACCCCAAACCACTGATTTCCTACTCATCCATCACTACCAGGACCTTTGATGCATGATAGATTATGGGCCATGGACCTCTGATTGTTGATTATCGATATTGGCGATCACTGATCGCAAGTTTTCTGTGCCCTCTCCTATTGTTGCTTTGCCAAAACTCCGATTTGCGATATCGACGATCGTTGATCACAAATTTTACTATATTCCCCTACTCCTGCTTCAGAAAACTCTAATTATGATTTGCGATGAGCCTTACCCTTAGTCCTTTTCTCTTTGTTTTCTAGCTTTCAAAGGGTAGCTTCAATCTGCGCTAAATTATGATCCAAGAGTCCATTTTTGGACCTCCATATACCGCTGGAAAGCTTATTCCAAGAACTATCCATTGGAAGGGGTTTGATTTAGATTTATGGGATTTTGTGGATGGGAAGGTGACTGCAAAATTATATGTTTTTTCACCCCCTTTGTACAGTTGTAACTCTTTTTTGGACGGTGACGTCATTGGCTCTACCTGGGGATGAGGCATTGGATTGCAATGCATTGAGAACCTACAGTCTATGAACTTCTCTTTTTTGTGCATGGATTCTTTTTAAACAAGTTAAAATTTTGTGAAAGTGGAACTTTAAACAATTTACTAAAAATTTCATATGATAATTACAATACACACATTGATATTTACAATGAGTGCAAGACAGGTACCTTTAATTCTAGAAATAGAGTTTGGGGAACTGACCATTTACTGGCAACTCCAAGGGTTCACCTTCCAGATTTTCGAGTAGGTATGTATTATTTCCTTTTTCCTCTGAAATTTTGAAAGGGCCAAACCAAAGGGAATCAAATTTTCCATGTTTACCTTTTTCTTCCCTTCGGACATCCCATCGGAGAAGTAAATCTTCCCATTGAAGAGGTCGATCCTTGGCCTTTCTGTCAAACAGGAATTTCATTTTTTGTTGGTAATTTGTCAATTTAGCGCCCACCTATTCCCTGTTTTCATCAAGCTCAACCAGTTGGTTTGTCCTTCATGTAAAAACGCTTGGCTCCTCCTCAACTTCTTGTAGTAACTTCGCTAGTGGCATTGGTAATTAGATTGGGAATACTTCATCCTTACTATGCACTATTTTGAAAGGCAATTCTGTAGTGGAACATTTAGGAGTCACTCGGTTGGCCTAGAGGGAAAACTTCAATTGGGTGTCCTAGTTTCCCTAATTCTTGGTGATGGTATTCTTTAGCACTCTCACCATGGTTTTGTTTGAGGACTCAACTGAAATCTTTCCTTGAGGATAATAGGTAGTGGAGTGCCCGATGATGATATTGAACTTCTCACAGAAGCTAATCAATTTTGCAGATTGAAGACATGAGCATTGTGAGTGATAATTTTGATAGGAAAACCAAAACAAGCTAATATGTTCTGCTCCACAAACCTGATTACCACTGAATTTGTACCGTTTCTGGATGGGATGGCCTCTATCCACATGGTGAAATAATCTGTGATCATTAATATCCATTTATGTTGGCCACTGGAAGGTGGGTTTATCTCACCTATGAAGTCTAGCCCCCACCATCGGAAGGGTTCTCCCACATGCACTGGGATCAGGGAAGAGGAGAAAGTTTTTGTCTCTCAGCAAAGCTTGGCACTTCTGACTTGACCTCACTTGTAAATCGACATCTACAGATAGTGTAGGCCAGTAAAATCCTTCCTTGAGGATTTTGTGATCTATGGTCTTCCAGCTGTAGTGACCTCCACAAACTCCTCCATGGAATTCCTCAATCACTATATGAGTTTCACCTTCTACCAAACATAATAGCAAAACTCCCATCGGGTCCTTCTAGTAGAGTTGACCATTGGATATGATATACTTTTGAGCTTGTAGTCTCAAAGTCTTGTATTTAGATTTGTATAGCTTTAGTGGGCACCCCAGGAACAAGAGATAATGGATGATATTCTTATACCAGGGTGATCCCTCATATTTAACATAGATCTTTTGCTCTGATGTTTCAATCCTATTCTACTGAAGTGATGTTCTGCCTTCCTCAGTTATCAGGTTTATTCCCAAAGCTTGGCAATTAGATTATGATAGAGTCTTAGCTAGCCCCTGGGCTTTTATGAGCTTAGTAGGCTTTATGTCTAAATCATATTCCTGTATCTTTCCTATCCACCTACCCCTTTTTCCTTCACTGTCTCCTTGCACAAGTATGTGCTTGACCACTGTCGTTGGGACAAATGCTGTGATTTCCGACTGTAGCAGATATACTCAAAATGCCTTCAACATTTGACTAATGCATATTCTTGCTTCTCTAAGATGTTATATTTTGTCTCAGCATCCCTTAGGACTTGGCTGAAGAAGGCGATGGGATGCTCATAAACCTGTTTATTCCTCTATAGAAAAACTACAGCAATAGTATGCATAGAAGTAAAAGAAAAGATATAGAAAGGTGTTGAGTAGTCAAGGATGACTAGTACTGGTTCTTTAGCAAAAGCTTCTTTAATTCTGGTAAAATAATATCGAGAGGTATGGCTCCATTTGACCTCATTTTCCTTCTTAATCATATCTGTAACACCCTTCACTACTTTTGCATAGTTGGGTATGTACCTTCTCAAGAAATTGATTCTCCCCAAACAGACTTGGACTTCTTTCTTATTTCTGGGTAGAGGAATGTGACTCATAGCTTCGACTCGCTTGGGATCAATTTTCACTTCTTCTTGCACTACTATATGTCCTAATAGCTTCCCCTCACTGAGGGCAAACTAAGATTTCTTGGGATTAAAAGATCATCCATATCTCCTGCATTTCTCAATGGTGAGCTTCAAGTGGAGGACGTGCTCTTCATTGATCCTAGAGAAGACTGTGATATCGTCCAAATATATCACTACAAAATTTCCTTGCTCTCCTACAAAATATATATATATAGCTCTATGAGAGGTAGCCCCTCCATTGATAAGACCGAAGGCATGCGAGCATACATGAAAGTTCCCCAAGGGGTGGTGAAAGCAGTCTTCTCCTGATCATTAGGGTGGACTACCACTTGGTTGTAACCAGAGAACCCATACATCATGGACATTCTAACTGATCAAACCACCTTCTATGATATGTAATACATCTTGGGTAGTGGGTAATTGTCTTTCAAAGATGCCCTGTTAAGATTACGAAAATATACACATAACCTTATTTCTCCATTCTTTTTTCATACTGGGACTAGGTTGGCCACCCACTCTAAGTACCTTAAAGGCACTATGATTTTAGCGTGTAGAATTTTCCTCACTTATTTTTCAATAGAGGTCTGTAAGAGTGGATTAATCTGCTTGTGCTTTTGTTTTCATGGTTTTACTCCACTCTTTAAAGGAATCTTATGTTGCATAATGTTAGTATCAAATTCTTTTAAATCCTCATAAAACCAAGCAAAAACATCCTTATATATTTTGAAGAGATTTAAATACCTTTGTTTGTTGTGCAGGGATTACTTTTGATAGTTTGACCATCTTGGGTTCATCTTCTGAGTTGATATTGCAATCTTCCACTTGTTCGTCCATCTCCAGAGCCATTGTTTTGGAGGCTACATCCTTTTGGTTAAATAATATCTCCAGTGGAACTAGCCCATGAGGAATAGTATTCCGTTCAAGTTGTAGAATTTTCTATCCAGCCATTGTGTCTTCCCACGAAGTTGGTTCTTGATCGACCTATTTTTCTTCTCCTTGATCAATAGTTGAGCTAGTGAACTCCCCAACTACTTCTATAAATCGCTTGATATGATCATCGTCCTCGAATACCTGCTAGTGCCTGACATTATCAGGTATAAAGGTTCTATGTTAGACCTCCACCTCATACCTGAGAAACGGATTTTGAGGACATTTTAAATTGCTTGTTGCTACCGTAAGGGAGTCAGCTATTATGTTTCCTTCTCTGGGCAGAAAATTGATATTAAAGGTCATGAAGAAGTTATCAATTAAATCCCTTTCTTCATTCTGGTAAGTCCTCAATCTCAGCTATTTAGCTTGGAATTGATTTCGGATCTACATGACAATTAGCTCGTACTCTCCATGCACAGTTAAGCATTCAATATTCATATTCCTTGTTGTTTGTAGCCGAAGGAGAAATACTTCATATCTGCCATGTTGTTGGTTGCCTCAAACTCCAACTTGAATGAGGGAGGTATCAATCTACCCTCAAGACTTACCAACAATACTCCAACTCCATTTCCCTATTTGGAATTCCCTCCATCAAAGTATAATTTCCATACTTTTCTTTTATTTGTGTATTGGTTATCTAACTGCATCTTTAGATGTACTTGTGTTTCTTCTAAGATGCTCTCATCTTCATCTAGGAACAAGCAGGAGAGGTCATTTTCTTTTCCATATACTGGAGAATTTTTAGAACCTTCAGCCACGGTCATAGTTTTTACAAATTTGGACTCTTTGTACAACCCCCTTTCTTCGCCTCCAAAAGTGGGAATAGTGGCATAATTTAGATATAAATTGATAGATCCCCCCACCTTGGATCCCCAAGACCTAGATAGGAGCATGCCAAACCGAGGGGTAGTATCTGCCACTACTATGTCCATCACTATGCTCTTCACAGGGATCTGATCCAGGTTTACCACCAAATCTTTTATTACTCCCAAGAATTTGACCCTCTTAGGGTCAAAGGAGTATAGGCCCCTGTAGGGTCTGGTGATCTGCAAGCTAAGTTGTTCCATGATGGCTAAGGGCATGAGGTTATGTGAGGCTCCAGAGTCCAACATACAGTTTTGCAATAAGAGGTCATGAATTACCAGGGTGACATAGAAGGGTGTAGTGGAAGGATCAAGTTCTTTGACATGAGGCCCAAAGATAACCATTGGTCTCTCCTCTTCAAGGTTTAAACAGTCATGGGTCGGTACTATGGTGAATGGGAGAATGATCTGGGAGACTTGAGCTTTATAAGTGGGTTGTTTTATAATTTCAACTAGGGAAACATGGATCTTTACCTTCTCGAGTTCCTTCTTAAGATTGAATGTAGATTGGCCCTTTTCTATGCCTTTCGGCTCTACCTCTCTTTCTTGATCACCAGTAGCTTTTATCAGAACGGGTGCCTTATCTTCTGTGTGTTCCTCAGAGCTATTGAATTCCTTATTTTAGGAGACTTTTACATTTGGATAAGTCAAGTTTCAGCTTCCCTTTTCCTTTATTTAACACTAGGGGAACATTTTGGGGAGAAATTTCCTCTTGTTGTTTAGGTTTCCACGACCTCTTTTTTGAAGATCTATGGTCATACTTTCGATGTAGATGTGCTTGCATGAAATCTGCAAATTTCTTACAATAATCCCCTATGTCTTCCTCATTTACTATTGCTTCTCTATCATGGCACATATCATGGTGAGCCATGTTTTCATGTTCCTCTTCAGAGAAGGAGGAATATAAGTTTCCCTGCATCTCATGTGTATCTAGTAGTTTCTCATCTGGATAATATTCTATATATAGAGGAGGGGGGATTCGATCGAGTTAATCTTTACTTCCCCTTTGAAGTATATGCAATGGTGGCCCTCTGTATTGTGGGTTATAACCTCGGTCGTTACCTTGAGCATTCTGTTTCGAGAGACTCTTGTTCTCTAGATCAAGTTTCACCACCTTATGAGATAAACTCTTAATGAGTTTATCCATTTCTTCCCACTTCAGATCTAGTAATTCTTTAGATTGACCCAAGAAAGAAGTTTCTTCTTTCCCCTTTTTCTTCTCAATAGGTTCATTCTTTCCTCTTGACTTCCCTATTGAGGTGAAATTTTCTTCTACCTCAAGAGCATCAACTTGGAGTTGATCCAAAGTACAAGACTTCCTCTCCCTTAGAATAAAGTCAAATATAGACTCAAAGGATCCCACAAATATTACATGAGTAGCAGCTTGAGGAGGTTTTATCTCAACATTCAGGTTATTATATTGCTTATTGAACCTTTTTATGAATTATAAAATATCCTCTTCTCGCTTCTTCCTTATAGCATTGAACTCTGTGAGGACATACTCGTGATCTCTCTTTTCATAGCATTTTTGTGTGAAAGATTTTTCAAGTTCTTCCTAGGTAGTGATGGACGCATCAGGGAGGGCCTTAAACCATTTTATTGCTTCTCCATAAAGCGATTACACAAAGAGTCTTTGGACCACATCTAGATATTCTACATTTAGATTCTTAGCAAAAGCATAGAAGGCTTCAATGTGTCTCTGTGCAGTGTTTTCATCCTCCCCATTGAACCTAGGAAAAAGATTTAGGTAGTCATGATGCATATAACTTAAGGGTTGAGGTAAATCGAGAGGGGCATATTTACTCAATAAGGAACCTAGAACAACCATCTTGATTAATGGGGGAGGATTAAGATTTATAGGAGGAACATGGGCCAAAACCATAGTGGTTGGAGTAACTAGACTAAGAGTTGTGTGACTGAGTGTATAGTGGATATTTCTATTATTGAGGATATATTTACCTTTTTCAATCTCAGGAGGAGGAGGAAATGAAACGAAAGGAGTCGTAACTGATATTTCTTTCTCTTTGATCTCTAATTTGAGGGCACAACTCTCTAGCTCATCTTTTGTAGGGTATGTAAGGACCTTAGGAGTAAAATATGAACAGTGGATGAAAACGTGTTGGGAGTTGGAGAAGGAAGCTTCAAATAATGATGAGATAGTAGCATTGGTAGTAGAAGTTTTCTCCTTCCAGAATATCCTGAAAATTAATTTCTCTGGGTCATATACAGAAGGTTTTTTGTGCTAAGAGGTATCTAAGCAAGTGTGAGGCTTTCTAAAAGCCAAGATGATAAATGATAATGAGATTTGTGGAGTTTCCAAGGTGATGAAGATGCAATCAGACCGCCTTTTCTCACCTACACAAAGAGTTCTTAAATTTTCATATCCCAGGGGGAAAATCAATCAATAAGTTCCCCAACAACAGTGCCAAAAGATGTTTTCACTTCCAAAGACAGCCTCAGATGGCTCAGAAGACTAATGCCTAGTAATATCTAGATTTTATTTGTCTCATATGATCTTCAAGAAAACATATACATCATATACATTTTATACACATATGTAAATACATACAATAAACAACATGGGTTAGTTCATTCATCCAAGGACATAAGCCATGTATTTCTGGTACTCTTTCACATATGCAATTCATAGAAATATATGTATGAACTAGTGGAGGCCGAGTAGTTTGAGGACCTAGAGTTTAATCAACTTTAGCAGAGCAATGAAAGAGGAGAAGGAAATAGAATAACTCATCATATAGAGCTTGAAACCTCAAGAATTCTACATTTATCACATAGAGATTGGAGCGTCAAGAGTTCTACACTTATCTGAGTTATAGGTAGACATAATGGATGAAGGACAATTGGATGTGATGATTCATGAAGTGCAATTTAAAAATATAATCTCAAAGCTACATATAGGCATGTGCATTAACATGTCAACACAAATGAATCTGTAAGAAAGAATGAAACATTTCTGGCAGCTACAATTAGATGAAATCAGAGAGGAAACATGAACATATTGGAATTTAACAGAGAGGTAGTATATTATAGTACTCGAATGTAGGAATCACCACCATTTCATTAATATTCTGAAAGATGCAAATCTTGAAGTCATATAGTCTCAGAGATAACATATGGTTATTCTTGAAAATTCAGAACCTTTTCTAAGTGTTTCTTCCTCCCTTTCATAAGGAGAGGGAGAACATGAAAATTACAAAAAATCTTAGGCTATAACTTCGAGCAGCCTACACAACTAGTTGTCTTGGTGTGCTGGCTTTGTCAACTCCAATTATTACAACAGAAAGATACTTTTCTTGGAAATAAAACAAAATAACTATATCAATCAAAAAAAAATAAAAAAAATTAACAAGTGAACTGAAATGTTGGTCCTGCAGAAAATATCTCCATGCAACTCTTTTTGTTGGCCTCTGATTCAACTGAGTTTCTGCTACATCATGCCTCGTGGGTTCTCGGTCAGTTCCATGTATATTCAGTCTTAACAATTTTGATTCCACTGTTATAGGAAGCGGGAGTGATCACCCATGACAGTCACAACAGATTCTGAACACTGCTACCAGCTCATTCGTCCCTTCTTACATTCTTTATTAAACCAACAAAAGAAATCGTGCTCTGTGTAACAATCATGCAAGTGTATCGGGGATCAGGCAATTTGGGAACTTTGAATTGAATAAGATTCATAAAGCTACGATCTCTTATCTCCTTTGGCCCCTTATGCCTTAGCCCTAGGGGCTTAGGTGAAAACTGCATGGTAGAAACCTAGGGACTCAAGGCATAAGCCTTTTGAAGCTAAAATCCCTTTAGCTGGCATAGGGGCCAATTCTTTGATATATTTCATTGTAACTGGTCCCAATGCATAATACGTAGGACCCTACTACATATGCGCCTGGGCCCCTTTTGTAATATAGGATCTCAGAGATCGGGAATCTCTAATCCTTGCCTCTCATTATACCCTCCCAACTCTTGTGATCCTGATATGTGACGTGGTTTGGCCCACGTGGAAAGAGGATAAGCGAGGGCCAGCACAAAGGAACACAAAAAAACTTCAACAAATTCTCTACCCAACCATTGGTTTGATACATAAAGCACACATAATCATCTGACCCACCTTATGCCACCTGTCCACATTGCTTTGGGCCCATGATAGTGGGGTTTTCATTATTTCCCTTCGCACTTAAAAACATTACAAAATAAGTGAGTTCCGGGATCTGTAGGCCCTTTATGGTTTAGCGCCTTTCTGCATTCCTTCTTATATGACCAGGGGTAGTGAATTAGTTCTTAGTCTTATATCAGAGATCGACAATCAGGAATTTTATAATCCATGTCTCTGGTTGCACCATCCTTGCTCTCACTATTGCGATCTGTGATGAGTTGAGGCCTCCGGTCGTCAATTTTCGAGATGACATCATAATTTTCCGTGTGTCACCTTGTGAGTGGTGACATGTGTCTTCCTATTTTGGCCCCTTATGACCCCTAAAAATGCCAAATTTTCATGCCACATGTCCTCCATACTACCATGTCATGATGACGTCAACTGCCACATGGGTTTATTGGGACCACTAGTATTCCACCATGTGGTCTATTGGAGGACAGAGAAAAGGTTCGTCCTTATCTGGTTTTGCAACTGATTTCCTTTGTTAATCGCAATCGGCCCTACACAGTGCTTTAACACTAGAGGCTTGAATCTTGACGATTTTTAATGTTATCGGCCTTCAACGTTTTCATGACACCATATTTGGTTGTACCGTCCAATACTTGCGATCACATATGTGCCAATCCACCTCAAACCTATGATTTCCTACTCATCCATCGCTACCAAGACCTTTGATGTGTGATAAATTATGGGCCATGGAACTCTGATCGCTGATTGTCGATATCAGTGATCGCTCATCACAAGTTCATTGTACCCTCTCCTGTTGTTGCTTTGCCAAAACTCTGATTTTCAATTTTGCTATATTGGTGATCGTTGATCACAGATTTCATTGTCTTCCCCTACTACTCCTTCAGTAAACTCCAATTACGATTTGCGATGAGCCTTACCCTTGGTCCTTTTCTCTTTGTTTTATGTCTTTCAAAGGGTAGCTTCAATCTGCCCTAACTTCTGATCCAGCAGTCCATTTTTGGACTTCCACATACCATTGGAAAGCTTATTCCGATCACTATCCATTGGAGGGGGTCTGATTTAGATTTATGGGCTTTTGTAGCATGGAATATGGCTACAAAATTATCTATTCTTTAACCCTCTTTGTACATATGGAACTCTTTTTTCAGAAGGTGACAACACAATGTTAATTTGTATTAAAATGTTTTATTGATAACTCACATTGAATATTTTTTTTATATACAACATTGAAATATTTTATTTTAAGAAATATCTTATAAAGTAATTAGAAGTAAAACAATGTGTGAGTAAGATGTTTAAATCTTATCTTTTCAAGAATAGTTCAACTTCTCAATGTACATGTTATGTAAAATATTTTAATGTCAATTACATTATATTATATATCATTTTTATAAAATTATGTACATATCATGAAAACATTAATTTATGGTTAATCCTATATATACCCTATTTAGCATTCAGAAAATACAAGTTAAACAATGAAAAATAACAAATTATATTTTTCACTGTAAAGAAGTTTGTACGTGAAGAAATTTGATCCCTCTCCACTCATGTTAGATCCATACTTAAGATGGATCTATGCTAGTGTTATTTAGACTATTCTTTCAAATGCATAGATAGATTTATATTGAAAAATATCTCAAAATTCAAATTATGTAGATTCATAACTCAAACTTGTGATTCCAATGAATCCTTACCACATTGCTGGTAAAATTGACTTAAAAATTACCAAAAAAATAAAATATATAAAATTAAAACTATTAAATTAGTAATATTAGTAAATGATGTCAAAAAATGTCCTTTACAAACTTAGTGTGGTGTTTCGTAAAGAGAATGTAAGAAAACATTGAATGTAAAAAGATTTATTTAGATAATAATTATTATCTCTATCTTAATCTCAATTAATATCCATTTAAATATTTAGTAATTTTGGTTAATATAATAATTATTCTTCATTGCATCAATTTTTAAAGTAATTAAATAATTAAAAAAAATAAATCAATATCAACCATCAAAACAACCATTGTTAGCCATTATTAATCATGGTCAACCCTCGTTAACAATTTTTAACTATAGTGAGACAATGTCAACCATAGTCAACCATGGCCTACTAATCTGTTGCCCCATAATGTCATACATCAACTAGCACAACCACATCAATAAAGTGGTTAATATAAACCGATTGGTGTTATTTTTCAACTCATAATAATACCCATTTTTTAACCTTGGTTAACCCCTTGTCAATGAAAGTCAACTATAGTAAACCTTATCAACCATGGTCAACCATTACCAGTCAACCCTTTTGAACCATATTCAAGCATCATTATTCATAAAAAACTCTTAGTAGCCATGCTTAACTATTCTTAAATTTTGTCAACTCTAGTCAACAATTTATAACCATAGTCAAACAATGTCAACCATAGTAAACCATGGCAATTAGGGACAACATGGACTACCATGTTCATGGTCAACCATAACTTGATGATATTTAACTATATTCAACCATGCTCAAACAAGGTCAAGGAAGTTTAACCATCGTGAAACATAATCACCCAATTTACCTTAGGTCAAGGTTACTAAGCAATGTAATATAAATACATTTCTACATTAATGGTTAACTATGGTCAATGAAGGTAAACCTAAACAACCATATTCAACTATTTGTGTAACATTAATATCAACACAAATGTAATATCAACCATGGTCAATGAATATTAATGTAACAATGTTCAACTTTAATGTCACATGAATACATTATTACATTAATGGTAAATGATGATAAACCATGGTCAAGCTTCTTCAACCATGGTCAACGTATTCAATGAAGGCCAACTTCATAAACTGTTTGAACCATAGTCAACTATCATCGATCATAAACAACTCTTCGCAACCATGGTTCCACTGTCAACATTGGATAACCCACATTGACAATTTGTAACCATAGTCAAACAATTTATACCATAGTTAACCCTGGTGAAAATGTATTTCCATGTTCATGGTCAATCATAACTTGACCATATTTAACCATAGTCAGCAATATTCAAACATAGTAAAGCAAGCTTAACCATTCTCAAAGATGCTCGCCAACTTTAGCCATGACTAAACTTATTTATAAATGGACCACAAGTACATTTTTATATTAATGGTTGAGGATGGCCAACTATAACAATAGCATTAAAATCAATGTAACATGAGCCATGGTAAACCATAGTTGAAAAACATTAATTTAACAATTCCCAACATTAATGTAACATGAAGACTATGTTTAATCAAGTTACATCTCATTAACCATTAATGTAACATTAATATTAACACCAATGTAACATCAACCATGGTCAATGATGTTTGACAAATATCAATGTAACAATGCTCAACATAAATGTAAGATAAATACATTATTACATTAATGGTTATCAAGGTTAACCCTACTCAACCATGGTGAGCCTTGTCAACAAAATTCAATTATAGTCAACCTTGTTGATGATGGTCAACCATTTCCAACCTCATAAATTCTCTTGAACCATAGTCAACCATCATTAACCATCAACAACTCTCGACAACCATAGTTAACCATTGTCAACCATGATCAACCTTTGTCAACAATTTTTAACCATAGTGAGACAATATCAACAATAGTCAACTAATCTACCTCATGCATGTCATGTGTCAACTAGCACAACCACATCAATAAAGTGGTTGATATACGATGATTGACGTCATTTTCCACGTTTCATATGCCAATCTACACTCTTATGAGTGAAAAATAATGCTTACTCACATATGTCAACCACTGTATGTATGTGATTGTATTAATACACCAATTAATCTTTACTACATTATTCTTTATAATAATATAATCATTCAAAACAATTATTCATTTATAAACAATTTTTGAAACATTTTATAATATAACATTTTATTGGAAAAAAATATTTATGTAATTAAAATTAAATTAATAAAACAATGCATAAGCATTTGTCATTTATAAATTATTCTTAAAACCATTTTTAGATATAATTGTAGATCATTTTACGACATACTTCATGAATAAATACAATATTATAGTTTTCTTTAACAAGAAAGTATTTTCAACGGCTCTTGATTACAAGATAAACTCAAAATAAAGAAGAATACAAATTATGACAAACCGTAGTTGATCCCTTAATAAGTGTAACACCATAAGTAATAGAGGTTATAAATTAATGTAAAAGGGAAAGAAGGGTGTTAGGCCAGGAGTAACTTCAGTTTGGCAGAAAACTCAAAAAAACTGATTCATTTTATTACATTAGGTAGCTATTGTTATATACAAGAATGTGACTGCTCAGTTCATCTTCTGATGACTGTTCACGTTCTAGGTTCACCCAACCGCAAAGGATTAGGTGTCAACATTCCCCCCCCTTAATCTGAAGGGATGTTGGTGAGTCCAAGCATCATTCTGAATCTTTCAAGCTTTTCTTTTCCAAGCGCTTTGGTGAAGATGTCTACAATTTGCTCATTTGTGGAACAATGACAGGGATGGATTGTTTTGGCCTCAACATGATGTCGGATCAGATGATATTTAGTATTGATGTGCTTTGTACGATCATGGAACTTTGGATTCTTGGCCAACTTTATTGCAGAGGTGTTGTCAATCATGAGTGGTGTTGATTGTACTTGTTTTACCTGCAAATCTTCAAGAATTTTGCTGAGCCACACAATTTCTTTCATTGCTTCAGCTGCTGCCACGTATTCTGCTTCTGTTGTGGAATCTGCTGGAACTGATTGTTTGTGTGATCTCTAAGAGACAACTCCTGATCCAAGACTCATAGCATATCCTGAAGTAGATACCCCAGTTTCTTTGTCTCCATCGAAGTCTGAATCAGAGTATCCAATCAAGTTGAAGTCGTCCACGTGTGTATACTTGATTCCAAGGTCTTGAGTTCCATTCAAGTACCTTAGAACTCTTTTTCCAGAAGACCAATGTCCCTCGCAAGCCTTTTGCATAAACCTGGAGAGGATTCCAACAGCAAATGAAATGTCTGGTCTGGTAGTAGTGAGGTAGATGAGACTTCCTACAAGCTGTCTATACTTTGTTGCATCCTCAAATTCCTTTCCTTCAATAGATGTGAGCTTTAAGTTTTGTTCCATTGGAGTAGAAAGAGGATTGCACTCTGTCATGCCAAATCTGTTTAAAAAATCTCCTATGTATTTCTTTTGAGAAAGAAATATGGATTTTGGATGTTGGGTTACTTCAATGCCAAGATAGTAATGAACATAGCCCAAATCATTCATTTCAAAACTTTTTCCCAATTCCTTCTTTATGGATGCAATGTAGCTTTCATTGTTCCCTGTCATTAAAAGATCATCTACATATACCACAAGATATACAACTGTTTTGCCAACTTTCTTGACAAATAAAGTTGCATCATCAAGATCAAAATGATTGAAGTTGAGTTTCAGAAGATGCTAAGTTAGTTTTTCATACCAGGCTCATGGTGCTTGTTTGAGGCCATACAAGGACTTCACAAGTTTTCATACTTTTTGTTCATGTCCTTTCATAGCAAATCCTTCAGGCTGGGACATAAAAACATTCTCTTTTAGATCTCCATTCAAGAATGCAGTTTTTACATCCATTTGATGGACTTTCCAACCGTTTTGAGCTGCTAGTGCAAAGAGTGTCTGGATGGTGGCCCATTTTGCTGTGGGGGCAAAAGTTTCCTCATAATGGACCGCTTCCTTCTGTGCAAAACCTTTTGCCACAAGCCTAGCTTTGTGCTTTTCAAGTGAGCCATCAACGTTGTATTTGTTCTTGTAGACCCACTTGCAGCCAATTGGTTTGGTTCCAAATGGAGGATCAACCAGCTTCCAAGTGCCATTCTTTATGAGGGTATCATACTCCTTTTTCATCGCTTCTTTCCATTCATCATGAGAAGCAGATTCTTTGAAGGAAGTTGGTTCAAAATCTGTAGACAAGTTCAATTCACAATCATAAGTAACATCCATATCAACAAGTGAATTAGAGTCATCTACCTCACCTCCATCTTGTTGGTTTGAATTTCTGGTTCCTGTTTTTCCAATTTCATCACGATGAACACTTTCAAGTGTCTTTGTCAGCCACTTTGGGGGACCTTTCTGAGATGGTCCAGGTTGCTCTGTTGATTGAGTTGGGACTAAATCAAGATTGAGTCTCCCAATTCTATCAATTACATCACTTAAAGCATCATCCGTTGTTGGAGTTTCATGCAGAGGAGATTGTTCTTCAAAAGAAGATTCCACATGTTGTTCTAGTATAGGAATCCCCCCTTCAAGATGTGGAATCTGATTATCAAATTCTTGAAATGATTTTGTTTTTGCGAATCTATCCAAGCAATCAAGTTGCTGCTCAACAACATTTTCAGATTTGGATGATTCAAGAAAAATGACATCTCTAGATACAACAAACTTTTCATTTACTTCATCATAGAGGTGGTATGCTTTAGAGGTGTTTGAATACCCCAGGAAGATACACTTACGACTTCTAGCACCAAGTTTGTTTCTATGTACCTTTGGTATCAAAGCATAACAGGCGGAACCAAAGATCCTGAGATGTTTTACCGAAGGAACATGTCCATACCACAATTCATAAGGAATCTTGTTTCTTATAGCATTAGATGGACATTTATTCTTTATATATGCATCACATAGAACAACATCAGCCCAAAACATTATCTTTACATTTTTGAAGAAAAGCCTGGATCGTACCATATTCAAGATTGTTCTATTCATTCTTTTAGCTACACCATTCTGTTGGGGATTATAAGGCACAGTTGTTTGATGTTTGATCCCATGTTGGCGATGATAGTTTTCAAATTCATTTGATGTATATTCTTTTCCATTATCAGTGCGAATAGACCCAATATGAGAATGTGCATCATTTTCAATCCATTTATGAAAATTCTTGAATGTTTGAAAAGCATCAGATTTGTTCTTCAATAAATAAACCCAACACATTTTGGTGTAATCATCAATAAATGTCATGATATATCTATTTCCATTTGCAGAAGGAACAGGCATTGGACCACATAAATCTGAATGAATGAGTTCAAGCTTCCTATGTGCTCTTGAATGTGAATCATGAAAAGACTGTTTCCTATGCTTTACTAGAATGCAAGCATCACATTGCTTATGTTTCCTAGGAATTGTAGGCAAACCAGCAACACCATTTTTCTTCAATAAGCGGAGACTGTCATAGTTTAAATGTCCAAATCTAGCATGCCACAATAAACTTGATGGAAGTGTGCCTTCTTCAAGATGAGAAATATATGAGAAATGTTGTGCATGAGCAGAGGTTCCTTGCAGTTTGAGAAGCCTTTCTTCTTCTATTCCCCTCATGACAAGTGAGTGGTCAGATGCTTTTCTTACCTCAAGCTTTCCATCAAACATATGAATGGAGTGACCTTGCTGGCGGATGTGGACCAAGGACAGCAAGTTTCTCTTGAGCTGTGGGAGATATAGAACATGATCCAGAAGAAAGTCTAGAAGACCAGGCATTTTAAGCCTGATTGTGCCAAGCCCTGATGGCTTGATTTTTGACTGATCTGCAAAGTATACTGCTCCATCAACATTGTCAGTGAAATCTTCAAAAAAATCTTTTCTATGAGTCATATGACAGGTTGCTCCTGAATCAAGCAACCAATCATTTTTCGAAGAAGCAAGTGAAGCATTAAACAAATCTTCATTTACTCCAATGTTACATTGTGCCTCAATATAGTGAGTGGATTCAGGTGCTTTACCTTTGTGTGTATCATCAGTTTTACCTTTCTGCTGGTTTCTTCTCTGCTCAATTTTGTCACATGGTAGCTTGCATGTAGAAGCATCATGTGATCCATTTCGTTTGCAGCGAATGAAATGTAAGTCTCCCTTTTCTCCTTGAGAATGTCTGCCCCCCTGCCTCTGAAGTATCTTCCTCTTCCTCTTCGTCCACCTCTTCCTCTTGTAGAATCTTGAGCAGGATGCTTTTCTTTATGAGCAAGGCACACAGTCTCTTCAGAAGATTCAGGAGCTGTCTTCTTTCCAAAGGCCTTCTCTCTTTCAACAAACTTTTTCACAAGAGAGTCAAAGGTTATATCTTTAAGATTTCCATTTTCTTGTAAAGACTGAAGATAATTGGAGTAGGTAGGATAGAGTGCCTTGAGAAAAGAAATAAGAGGGATATCCAGCTCAACCTTAGTGGATTTAATATCATGCATTATAGACTTTACTTCAGATGCAAGAGCAAGAGGATCATTATTTTTCAGTTCAAGAGTGAAGAGTTTAATCATGAGCTGAACAACTTCAAGTGCAGAATGTGAGTCATAGAGTTCTTTCAGCTTTTGTAAAGCTTCAAAGGCAGTTGAATATGATGAAATATGGTGACTCACCTCTTCATTTACAGATGCTGCGATTAATGCATAGGCTTTGCTATTCTTGTTTTCCCAAATGAAGAGCTCTTTTTTAGATGTAGGCTGCACTGGGTCATTGTCTCCTTCTCCGACACACACTCCCTTCCACAACTCATTGAAGATGAGGGTGTGTTTTATCATCCGGGACCATTCAGGATAGTTCTCCTTGCCAGTGAGAACTATTCCTACCATAGAGATGATTGAATGCATTCTGTAAAACATACTTCTGCTGATATACAGTGAAATTGTACTCAAAAGGGCAAAAATAAATTTCAAACACTTTTATGTAATGTTTCTTCAAATCCCTCTAAGGATCCTCATATAATATATCCACCATATTCCATATCTACAAACTATTCAAACAGCGTCCAAAAATTTATTCAAGCAAGATGGTCAATATATATATATGCTGGTCAATCATCAGGCGTCCAAAACTCAAACGCTGGTCAACATCATTCAAGCCACAATTCAATGAGACAGCGCATTCAAAACATATATAAACCACGCATTAATTCATCATCGCTTTAATATAAGCCACAGCAACATGCATTAATTCAGCACCGCTATCTCAAATAAAAAGAACACCGCATACAACTATTCAGGTCTTTTTCAGCACCATTATCTCAAAAAAAAAAGGAGCATTGCACGATAGCCTCGTTCTGAAACACCGCTATCTCAAATGAAAAAGAACAATGCATACAGCATTCAGGTCTTTGTCAACACCATTATCTCAAAAAGGAGGAGCACTGCACGATAGCCTCAACTCCAAAAGATCTATCAAAACTTTTTTGCAATTAAAGCTATAGGATTGAATTTGGTAAATAACGCATGTCTGGACAACTTTTCACACGCATATATATGAACATTTATATATGGGACGCATTTTAGGATAGTCCCTACCATTGAGAAAATTCATGTTAAAAATTATCTCCCGCCAGCTTTAAGCGTATTGCTTAACCAATCCAATCCTTCAAACAAGCCTTCACCCTTTATTGCTGAAGTCTTGAATATAGCCCATTGCCGACTTTTGATCTTGTGCAGTTCAAGAGCCTCAGTTACTGCAGCATCGTCGACAGAGACCACCACACTTCAAACCAGGGCGCAAAGAACCACGGGTACCCAAAACCACCAAAGTCTCGGTTGTCTGGTATTGTAAGGTTCGGAGACCACAACGATTAATCGACCTCGGCTATCGTTCAGAGACCACAACGACCTCGGCTGTTGTTTGGAGACCACAACGATTAATCGACCTCCAAAATCTTCACATAATCGATTGAATGATGCCTTTAACAGCATCCTCTTCTCAGCATCTTAAATAAACTTGTTGAGAAAACGCTTCAGACAAATGCTACGAAAATTCCTTTACACTGGATTGTTGTGTTCCTTGCAAACACAAGCACTCGTCCAAAATTTCAAATGCCTTCATAAAACCAGCATTGGATCATAAAACCAAAAGTGGATGGGAGGCATGGTGTTTCAAATTACAGCGTTCAAAAAGATATATCAGGCAGCGTTGAAAAAAATATATCAGGCATCATTCAAAAGACTATGACAGAGCGTTCAATAGAATGAGTGATGGTCGACTCAATGCTACACAATGAATACATTAAACAACGCTTGTGACAGGGCCAGCGTTCAGAAAAAACGCATATGACAGACAGGCATACAACGTTTAGAGATGAAAGGCATATGACAAAGCAGCATGTTATGGACAGAGCAGCGCTGGGGCACTCAGTCAGACAAGGGAGTTACAAGGCACAAGAGCTAAAAAAGGAGCTGGCTTTGATACCATGTTAGGCCAGGAGTAACTCCAGTTTGGCAGAAAACTCAGAAAAACTGATTCATTTTATTACATTAGGTAGCTATTGTTATATACAAGAATGTGACTGCTCAGTTCATCTTCTGATGACTGTTCACATTCTAGGTTCACCCAACCACAGAGGATTAGGTGTCAACAAAGGGGAATAGCTACGTTGTAGCATAGTCCATGCCTCTATGCTAATTAATTGATTTTCACATTTACGTCTCCACATATGCTTCTTCCACATAGCTTTCTCTGCATAACAAAACTCCACATTGTTTCACATGGAGTTGAGTTATTCTTTTCCTTGTGTGAAGAGGTTAATTGTGTGGGACAATAAACTTCTCCACACGTTAACCAACTACTCTATTAAATTTTTTTATTTGCGCACATCAATACTTCCACACCCCACACAAAAAGAAATATTTGTCATACTATTTTACGGATACTCGATAAATTAATCACAAAATAAAACATTCAGGCCCCACCTCCTTGTTTCTGCCACCACACCTATGTAATCTTCCCCTCTAAACGTGGCCTTATAATCCATATGTGAGATGTATGACTTCCATATCGGTACAACTCAACTTCTGCTTGTTGAAGGAAACAATGAAAGAGTTCTAAAAGTGAACTACTTAGAAAAAATGACAAGGCACATTAGATAATATTTTGAAATATGTCCCTAGCAGATGTGAGTAGCTTTCCACCCCCATAGGTTAGATATAATTATTCTTGTAGAAATGCTAGTAGAGGATGCCTTCACACTAGTTATAAATGGTAATACATTTGAATTCGTGCATAAATTTTTTGACCCTCTTCTTCTAAAATATCCATACATCATGGGAGTGATTTTATTGTAATTTTTACTTTCTATAAACACTAGAACGTCCACAATCTGCATCACTTTATAGGTGCTCGTAAATTTTTTTTTTTTTCATTTACATCCTCATCGGAAATCCTTCTGTAGTTGTCCCTTGCAGTGATGCACTTTTTGAAAGTTGGTAGGAGAGTATTTTTTTTTAGCAATGATATCCCGCACCCTATAAATAAATTTTATTTCTCCAGTAGCCTAACTATCATTGGATTTAGGTGTTTCATGCTCGACATTTGTTGGAAAGGAAGAGGAGGATAGACACAAAATAACAAATAATTAACACACAATTACATGAGTTTCGACTCTTCTATTGATCACACAAACTTGATAATTACAATGAACCTGATGAGGGTTTTTAAACCTTTTTTGACTAGTGACTCACTTAAAATAATTTTACATGAAACCACACACTAAATTTGACTTTACTTAACTCAGCTTGACTGAATATCTAAATTTATCCAACTCTTCATTCGAGAGTAATTATCTATTTTAACACTCCCCCTTAATTACGACCGCTAAAGTAAGACATGACTCATGACAACTCAAACATACATGTTGGTCTATGTCTCAACTAGGCTTACAACACCCAATTTTCTTGTGTGGAACTCAAACACATGTTTTGGTAATGACTTAGTAAATATATCAGCCAGTTGATCACTAGATTTACAAGGCTTCAAGTGGACTTCTCCATTGCTCACAAGTTATCTAATAAAGTGATATCTAGTATCAATATGCTTTCTCTTTTGATGAAACACACTATTCTTGGACAATGCGATCACTAAGGTGTTTTCACAATATATTGTTGTTGATCCTTGTTTTTCTTCTTGAGTCCATCCAATACTCTTCTTAACCACATTTCTTGACATGTTGTTGATGTTGCTACTACATATTCTACTTCTCTTGACGAAAGTGTCACAATAGGTTGCTTCTTAGATGCCCATGAAATCACACCACAACCAATATGGAACACATAAATGTAAGTTCTCTTCCCATCATCCAAACTACTTGCAAAATCACTATCTATATATGCAATGAGATCCTTCTTTTATGTGCTTGCATACATTACTCCATAATCTCTAGTTCCTATTATGTATCTCAAAATTATTTTTCCTTCTCTCCAAAGTGTCTCTATTGGAGTCTCCATAAACCTGGAAATCAAACTCATTCCTTGCATAATATCTGGTCTTGTAGCTGTGAGATACATGAGGCTGCCAACCAAACTTTTGAATAGAGTTGGATTGAGATATGATACTTCATCATTGTTCCTTAACTTTGTACCCGTTGCAACTGGTGTAGGGACATGTTTACAATTCTCCATCCCGAATCTTTTCAGCAAATCACTAGCATATTTATTTTGACAAATAAAAATTCCTTATTTAGATTGTTCAACTTCTATGCCAAGAAAATATTTCATAAGACTAAGATCTGTCATCTGAAATTCTTTCATCATGGCTTCTTTAAATTCATCTATCTCAAAATCACTTGTATAAATCATGTCATCAACATATAAGCAAACAATCAAAATATGTCCATGCTCATTTACCTTTGTGTACAAGGTAAACTCAATCTTTCTTATGAAAAATCCATTCTTGATCATGTAGCTGTCAATTCTATTATAACCAGCTCTAGGCACTTGCTTCAGTCCATAGAGCACTTTATTCAACCTATAAACTTTATCTTCCTTACCGTCAGCTTCATAACTTGGAGGCTGCTACACATGAATTTCTTCTCCTAGAATTCCATTCAAGAAGGTCGATCTCACATCCATCTGATATACTTTCCACTTGTTCTGAGTTATTGTGGCTAGAAATTCTCTTATAGTATCTAATCTCGCTACTCTAAGTTTTCTCCAAAATATATTCTCGGTTGTTGTTAGAATCCTTTTGCAGCAAGCCTTGCTTTGAATATATCAATTTCACCTTTCTCATTCAACTTTGTCTTGTACACCCATTTCACACCGATGAGGTTTTTATCCTTTGGTAAATCAACCAAAACCCATGTATCATTCTTTTCAATAACTTCAATTTCTTCTTCCATGTCTTGCACCCAATTTTCACCTCTGATCGCTTCTTCAAACAAATAAGGTTGGAATGACAACAATGAAAATTTTTAACTAACATCGAAATAATCATAAATATATCTCATACATCTCATCTTTCTCTTACCATTGATTTATTCATCACCTAATTGATTGTGGGGAGAATTCTATTCTATTGATCTACTTGAAGATCCATGCTACCCAGAAAATCTTGGAGTCATTGCTAGTGTCTTCTCTTGTAATTCTTGATCCTCCTTCTCTGCTACATCTTCTTCCACCAATGGTGCTTGTGCATCAACTGTTTTGTCTATAGTCCCATTCCATGACTCTTATTCTTTGAAAACAACATCTCTGTTGATCATGGTATTCTTGGTGACATGGTTATACAACTTGTAAGATTTTGACTGCTTACTATAACCAGCAAATATGGATTTTTAACTTTTATCATCCAACTTACCTCTAAGATCCTTAGGCATTTGTGCATAAGATATACATACAAACACTATGAGAAGAGATACGTTGCAAGACATACCTGGCCATGCTTCTTCTGGTACTTTGTTCATCACACTCTGTGTAGTATATCTATTTATCACATAAACATCGATCACAATGACTTCTTCTGAATACTCATTAGACAAGTTTCTTCCTTTCAACATGCTTCTCACCATGTTCATAATTGTCTTGTACTTTATCTCAGCCACACCATTCTCCTACAGTGTGTACCTGGTTATAAATTTTCTTCTGATTCCATGTTGTTTGCAGTAATCATGGAGTGCCCTCGAATCATATTATTCATGTCTATCTGACCTCAATACCTTGATCTGTTGATTAGTTTGGTTCTTTTTAAGGCTTTGAATTCTTTGAAATTTGCAAACGTTTTAGAATTCTGGTTCAGGAAGTAAACCCAAGTCTTTCTGCTATAGTCATCAATGAAAGTGAGGAAGTAAAAACCTCCACCAATCAACTATGTCCGCATAGGTCCACACAAGTGTATATGCACTAGATCAAGAGGTTGATTTTCTCTATATGCAACTCCCTTAGTAAAAATTTCATAGCGTTTCTTTCCCAATATGCAACACTCACAAGTAGTAGCAGGTTCTTTGATGGGAGGTAATCTGACCATATGTTTCTAATGCAACAATCTTAAACCAAACAAGTGCAAGTGTCCAAACCGAAATTTTCATAACCAATAATCATTAGAACATGCAACTGTAAACAAATTGACATGAACACTCTAATTCATGATTAGAGGAAAGAGTATGTTCCTCATCATCTACACCTTTTCTATTGGCAGCTTGCTTGGGGCCTTGTCATATATAACACAATAATGTCCTTAAAAGATAAATTTGTATCCCTTATGTGTCAATTGACCAACACTTTCAAATTATGTTTGAGACTAGGGACATAATATACCTATGAGATTATCTTTGGCTCCCCATGCTTGGTTAGAATGTTGATCACTCTTTTTCCATCTACATCCACAGTCTTTCCAGTTCCCAACTTCAACTATTTCTTCAAAGATTGATCCAAATATGCAACCAAGTTCCCGTTGCCTGTCATGTGGTTACTACAACCATTGTCTAATAGCTAAACATTATCATAAGGTTCATGCATGGTATGGAAATCTAGGAACATGGAGTTAGTACTCTTTGTAGCGACATTAGCTCTCTGGTTCCTTGATCATCTATCCTCTTCCTACAATCACGTGCATAGTGACCAAATATATTGCAATAATAACAACTCACCTTTGATTTATCAACTCTTTGTTTATTGTTGAAGCTTTTGTTGTTGCTTCCACTTTCATGTTCATTCTCTTCTTGGCCATCTCTCTGACCACCATGTTTTCACCTCATCCTCTGCCTCTCGATTTACTTCTTCCTCAAACTTTGTGTCTTGAAATAGAAACCTGACTTTTGAAAGAGGTTTCTAAAGTGGAATCCTTATTTTTGTCTACCCTTGCCTCATGTGGTAGAAGTAATCCCATCAACTCGTCAACCGTCAATGGTTCCAAATCGTTAGCTTCTTCTATGGCTATTACCACATCATCAAATTTGGTAGACAAAGATCTAAGGACCTTCTCAACCACTGTTTGATATTTAATATCTTCACCTTAAATTTTGAACTGATTTATGACAGTCATGACCTGATTCATGAATGAATCGATGTCCTCTGTCTCCTTCATATAAAAAATTTCATATACTTAACAATACTAACTTTGTCCATACCTTTATAGCTTGTCACAAAGGTCTCCCATGTTGTCTTTTTTGAAGACATGCTCATAATCTTCTGGAACACTGCTCATTCCACTCCCTGCTAGATAAGTTGTAATGCTTGTGCATTCTTCCTTTTGTCTTTCTTCCAAAGAACCCTCTCTGCATTAGTGTGAGCTCATTCTTCTACTTCATCCTTCGGTTTGAAAACCCAAACTGGACATGATCTCAAACATCATGAGCCTTCAACATGGTCTCCATCTTAATGGCCCACACTGCATAATCCTTCCCTGTAAACGGTGGGAAATGGGGCTCGAAATTTGAGAAAGCCTTCTTTCTTCAAAAACTTCTATTCAAATAATACTAAAACCCTTTTAATGAACCCTCGATTAATTTTTTTATATAAAATATTTTATAAAAAGATTTATATAGAAATTTTTTTTGATAACTTAAGCCCCTTTTTAAAAAAAACTCCTTTAAAAACTTTAAAGCCCTTTCATAAACAATATTATAAAAATACTTAAAAAAATACATTTATAAAATTCTTTTAAAAATACTTTTAGTTAAAGCCTTTTTCAATAAAACTCACGTATTCTTTGAAACCGTGTTGTCTTTAGTGCGACTTTTTGAAATTTTTTTCTGGTGGGTTTTTCCGGTCTAATTTCTTTAAAATCTAGCAAGAATTTATTGAACTCACAAGTTTGATGGGTAACCCCTGCACAATCCAAGTGCCCTAGGGGTTCTCCAAGGTGCTGATCCATATATATATAGTCAAAAAACCAGTTTAAATAACACAAATCAAGATTTCACCTCAAATTTTTCCACCGGATTCCAGCACCGGAAAGTCCAAAAGGTCACACTAAACACAACTCCCTTGGAAGCTACGTAAGCCAAAGAACAAACAACCCACGTGACCTATGAAAAATTGTTTTATGAATTTCATACTTTTTGCTTCCTCAAGGGATTTTTTAATATGTCATGGTTTTCAGTCTTTTTAACTCCTTAAGTGGATTTCACACCCTCGACAAAGTAAAACTGCGCACTTAACCCGAATTTTGGCGGAATTGTAGTTAATTGAGACTTCACAAATTTTGTACTAATGAAGTGCAGATTTCACACCAACTGTGCACTTGTCACTCCTTAACAATGTGATGATTTGCAACACAATTTAAAGTAAAGGGAAAATAACTTTTGGAAAATAACAATACATTTTTAGATGTTAAATAACTAGAGATAAAAGGAGGCCTTCATATACATGATGCCACTAGGGAGAATGCTTATAATTCTATCTAGGAACATTTAGAAGAAAACATAAAATTGAAGTAAAGAACAACAAAATTGGAGTCCACGTTGATTCCTAAATCATTATTTACTCATCCCTTGACCATTAGGACACAAGAGAACAACCTAAAGAAATTCTAGAGATGAATACCAAAGCAAGGATAACACAAGGGATGTTGTAGGGGGTTAGAGAGACAATAATAGAAAATATCAAAGAGTGGATGAATTTGTTAATTGACCTATGGGAATTGATGAGAAATATCATAATTTTGTTACAAAAATTATTTCTTTCACTAATTCTTTGAATTAATGAGTCCAAGTTATTCAATATTTTTGTAAAAACTACGTTAACACTTTCATCAAAGATATTTTTGATATAAATAAATACAAAAGGAAAAATGAAAATATACATTTGAATTGAGGCTAAGGTAAGCCAAGGTTGGATGATACACTTGAATGATCCTAAAATCATTTATTACGACTTGTAATATGTTAGGGGAAGAGATACAAAATTTTATTTAAGGTTATTTATGAAATAAAAGAGTCAGTTAAACCCTCAAGTATACAAAAAGACAATGTCCTTAACAAAAATATGAGTTGAAGTAAAGTACCACCAAGACCTCATTAAGACAATGTCCTTAACAAAAATATGAGTTGAAGTAAAGTACTACCAAGACCTCATTGGTCGAGCAATTTAATAGACTTACCAGGTTCTTTAAGAAGGAGATAATGTGGTGGATTAGTGATATTCTTATTGAAAAATTTATGGTTGATCCATTAATACAAGAGAAATTCATATAATTGGGTGAATTTCAAAGAAAAATATTTATGTTAAAGGTAAAAGAGGAGGTAATAGTGGGACCCATAAGAAATTACATGAGGAATTCGACCAAAATGGCATCATAATAGATGTCTAAGGCCTTGCAAATTTTAATTAACAAGAGAGTGAGGGTTTGAAATTGAATATTAAACTTCATAGAAAGCAAATAATCAATAACTTAGGAATTGATGTGATTACAAAAACTTATCAAATTGTTAAATTCGTGCAATTGGAAGTGTAATTTGACTACGTTAGTAGGCCTTTGTTGCTCGTAACTCTAATATTTGGAATGTTGATGGAAAAATAAATGTAGACAAGAATACGCAATTCCCCCTTTCTTATTTATATATAAATAAACTATGTTATTCAGCACAAGAAATTATAATCACGTTTAATTCTAAAATCATACTATAAATACTTAAAATTGGAAAAATTCCCTAAATAATTACGAAGACTGACATTAATTTTCCACTTTATAGAAATTCACTATCTTCTTTCGGGGAAGGGGGTCTTGTCAATGGTAGGGGACATCGTTTTTTCGCGCATTTTATTCAGTTGGTTGAGGAATGAGTTTCAATTTCCGATAACCACTCTAGTAATATGATCTAACTCTAAATATGGTTTAAACATAAGTGAATATAATTTAAAAACTACAGGCACTCAATTTCCTATATCGTCAGGTAACCAAAAATTTATACAGTACTTGCACCCAAAATTTATTGAAGAATTCTTGTCATAATTTATTATTCTACCAAGAGAATGTAGCAGTTAATACACGCGGTGAAGAGACAGGAGTACATATAATTTAATCGTGGTTAAGCACAAATACATTTCTAATTGAACTAAGAAAGCAAATTTTAAGCCAATGAAAGGAAAATTTCCAATCTGTTTTAACTGTTTGCAACCCTGCAGTTGGCCCGGACTCCTCCTTGGTTGCCAGTCAATACACTAATCTCTCCCATTTTTATCATGGCGGTAGCAAATTTTTTCTGCCATCCTACCAAGTTAAGCCCCGTGTTTGCAGTCACACTGGATTTGGTGTTTGGATCTGTAAGCAGGGTTGCATCAGATGTAAACAGACCACGGTTAGCTATAACTTCGTCGTAATAGACGTTGTCCAGGGTGAGTGGCGTAACAGGATCCATGAACACGGTCGTGTTAACGTTACTGGGGCTGCCTTGGGGACAACCCTGCTTCAGTATCTGAGCATATGTCGGATCAAGGGATGGGTCCGTCGTATTCGTGCCGTTGAAATTGTAGAGCCTGCCGACGAATGAAGAACAGTGAAAGACACCAATTGTGTGTGCTCCTGCATTCGCGCAAACAACACAAACATGACTATACTCGACAAATGCTTTTGCTGAACCATTATTATCATCTACTAGTATTGACATATTGATGATTTCCAGGTCTGAGAATATACCTGACAATGTAACCATCTCGTCCTGGGATAGACCTTTGGATGCAAATAGCTGAGTTAGCTGGGTTACATTGAAGGTAGGGGGAGGTAGATTTCCCCGAATATTGGAAGCTAGTGAAATATTTCCATCCTTTCTTCCAGCTGGAACATCCCAGCAGAGAGGGATGGGAGATGCCTGCGATCAATCATGATTCGTTATTAGAAATCATTGAGCATTTCCGCTATGCTATGCTATACTCAATTCAGTTGTAGTCATGTATGATGTTTAAGACGAGTACCAGTGATGCACTATCCCTAGCCGCGAACGCGACTATATCTGCACAGGAAACCACCTTTGGGCAGACCGCCTCTAATTGCAATTTTGCTTCGTCAATCACGTCGAATCCTCCAAGGCTCGGATTGTTAGCCGAAGAGCCTTTCTCCGCTACGAACTGACCAGGAATGGAATCGATGAGAACGGAACCATCGCATCCCTGAAAGTGCAGGAGTTCGACATCCGTATTTCAAAAACCTCATTCATTTACACTCTAGCAAAGTACATTAGCAAACGTAATTTAGATACCTACCCTGACAAAACAGTCGTGGAAATGCAACCGTATAAGCTTAGCAGCTACTCCAGTAAAGTTGAGGAATGCACTGCTAAGTTACTAACCACCCGACGCACAATGAGTTCCGCATCTGGACAAATAGTACTGTAATAGCCCACTTGAAGGTTGTCGCTTACTGCAGCCCCAGCTAAGGCACAAAATAATACAGCAAAGAGGGTCACCTTATGGCACAGAGTCTTCGCCATTTCACCTCCCTCGAAACCGACATCAAGAAAAACCAGAAAATGAAGTCATTCCAATCATTAATTTGCTTACAAATATGCATCCCGAAAACGTCATTCAGAACGCCTAAAAGACAATCTATTGCTACCCAAGTTCTCACCTTGGATGACAGCTGGGAGTTGATGGTTGTGTGTGATATTACTCAAAATCCTGAGATGGGAGATAATAGTAGTCAAGTTCGCTACTGAATACTGAGAATCATGTATGCGAAGCTACAAGTATTTATAGATGTATATAACAATATTTGTGTCGGTGAATGGAATTGGTCTAATAAAAGTTGCGGTTATATTAGGAATTCCATGGATAACTGTAAAAAGTCAATTATTATTTGTTCCACTCTTCACTCATGTTCTATGATTTGAAAATATTTTCAAAATTTACAAGGTTTACATTTCAAATTATTTCTGAGATTTAAAATTAACTTCAAAAATTATAGAATATATTAAAAAACTATAGAATACTTTACATTTTGTTTTTTTTAACTTATTTAGATGGAAACAAATTGAGAAAATTCAGAAGTGTTTGATTACAAACAAATTCAAGATTAAAAGTGCAGTTTTTTATGCTATCCTGTCAAGTGATACACCTGCTGCTTCTATTGAAACAATTTCTATGGTGCCAGTCATAAGTTATTTAAAAAAAATTGAGCAAATGGAAGAGTGTAGATGGCCTAAGGTTGTCTTTAATAACAGATTGTGCAACAGAGAAAACAAAAAAAAAAACTTGGATGCAGCAAAATAACAAATGGTATTAGTAAATGAGGTATTTGCTTGAACACTTGTCCCATAAACAACAAATAGATAAAAGTTTTGTTATGGATAAGTTTCACAAATGTACTTGGATGGAGCTAGGAAGAAAGAAAAAGTACTATATTGAAGTGTTTAATCCCACTCATAGTCATCAAACAAAAACATATATAGAGGCCATTATCTCTTGGAGAGCCAAAATTATTATTAGTCAGTTAAGGACTAATATTGCTTTGGACTAATTCTCATCAACTAGGTTGTGAAACAGGGCGGCGGCTCAAAAGGACCAAAAGAAGTGTGGGAGGAAAGAGTATGCATTTTTTGTTAATCCCAAAAAATGGAAACAGAAAAGAATTTCATTTTAGAATGTGAGTTCTTCAAAGACAATATGGAAAGTTATGCAGATACTCTGGCTCTCTGGATAATCTATTCAGCCAGCGGTTTGTCGAGAAACTGAAGCATTTATTGTGAAACTTCATAGAAAAAAAATCAAATACATCAAGCTGATGAAGAAGCAATCTATTACATAAACTATCTTTAATCTCGTCAATGCTAAAATAATTTCTTTCTTTCGTTCTAAAAATACTTCAAAATCTAATAATCAATTACCAAGAGTGAAGCAAAGTGAAAGGAATACTGCAATCCAGATAAAAATGCTCATCCTGTCTGACCCAAAACCACGCCTTGTCTTAAGCAACCTCACGCGTCTTGTATGACCCTACCGCACGCGGTCTCTCTGACTCTTCCTCCCGCTATGGAACAAAACTGATTATGTATCAAAGACCTAACGTAGCGGTCTGGTTTCTGTTATTCGTCATCAAACAGACGTCACATATTCTCATTCACTTTCATTGAAATTTTCTGTAATTGCTTTTCAAACATATGTCACATATTATCATCTTCTTTCATCGAAACTACATATACTAGTACAAACATGCCTTACAAACGCTTGGAAGTTGTAATAAAAAAAATAAAAAAATTGTCATGTTCCATATAGCTAGTTTAATCGATGTAGGACTGTAATGAATTGTCAATCTAAGCCTGTGATTGGTTTCAGTTCTATTTCTGCCGCTAAATACTCACGCATTTTTGACACCTTCGTATTTTACGATGTTCGATGACCCTCAAGCTCACGACGGGTGATGTTACATGTTATCACTACATACCATCGTGACGTTGCGTAGTGCTCAATATATTACATTTTGTAGCCTGGCATCTCTTACCACTACCTGATTCTGAGGAGAAGAATTCAACGAATCACGCTTCTACGACGTCAGAACTCCATGCTAGAGCCTACTAGCTTCTCACTTTATTGATCATTGACTTTAAAATCATGAATGGATAACGCTGCCCCAGAGTCAAAACTCCATGCCAGAGTCTACAAGCTTATCTTCTTTATCAAGCAATCGACTGTAAAATTATGTAGGTCGCTCACCGAGTCACCCGAATAAAGCTGGCAGCCTGCTGACTAATATTTATTTTCGATGGTGGGTCGTAAGCTTTAGTGGGATATCATGAAATCTTCCTCCGTGGCTTATGCCATGTTATGTAGTATTAAGGTTGCTTATAATTATGATGTCATCTTTTTTAAATGGGTAGTGTGTAGCAAACAATATATGTATATGTATCATATCATTAACATAAAAGAATTTCGCGTAGGTTAATTTATGTAGAGTTTTAAGTTATAAATAGGTTTGTTTACACAAATTTTAATTAATATCACTGTCTATACGTACGAAAAAACCCTTTTTTATTTTATATTCAAAATATTTTATTCGAGTTATATTTTATACTTTTATTAATTAAATTGAAAATAAAAAATGATTTAATTATTTTTAAATAAATTTTAATTTTTTATCATAATTATTCTTAAAAATATTTTATAAAAGTTTTATCATTTATTTATTAATTATTGATAATTAAATTAAAATTTTAGAAAATCTTATTTCAAAATAGACATTTTTATTTAGGCAATTAATAATGATGCAATTTAACTTTAATGTTCTGTAATTTTTGATATAAATTTAGATTTTTTTTTTTTTTTTGAAGTCATGTTTTTTAAAATTTAAATTGTGTTCCTAAATGCATAAATATATTTGACATTAAAAATTCTCTTTAGGACTCATACTTGTAGATTTCAAAATTCATATTTGATTTCAACAAAAGATTTTGGATAAAATTGACAAAAAATATACGGAAAATAATAATAATAATAATAATAATTTAAACTATTACATTAAAAATTATCCTAAATAATATTATGTGATAGTGCAAAAAAAAATACATTAAAAGCAAAAAGAGATAGTTATTATTTCTATCTTAATCTTAATTATAATAAATATTTGTTAAATTTATTTTTAGAATAATTATATAATTTTAAAATTAAGTTAATAGTTTAAAATATTTATTATTTTTTTTGGTAAGTTATTTAAAAAATAAATTATAAACAAATTTATTGTTTGATATAGATATATCAATAAATAGAATTAGAATATTTATACAAACTATTTTCACATAGACAAAAGATTATAATTAAATAATTGTTCTAAATTATAAAATATATATAACTAAGGGTTCAGCTACTCTAAAATAAATAGAGTTTAGAGTTTTCTTAGTGATTAAACATCTCCAAAAGAGTTGCTCAAACACACCCTAGAACCCCCAAAAAAAAATTGATGGTTCAAAAATCCAATAATAAGTCTAAAAAAATTGAATTCTAAATTAATAAATCTATATATAGATTAATAAATATATATATCTATATATATAATTTGTTTAAAAATCCACTAATAAGTCAAAAAAAATTGAATTTTCCGTGAATAAATCACTTATTATATATATATATATATATATATATATATATATGAAGAGCAATTGTGGCTAATATCAAATGACTTGACTTCCATACCCACTTCCATACCCTTCCAATACTTGTAAAAGAAAAGTGGTGTTAAAAGAATCATACCTATAAAGGTAACACAAACTTTTCAGACCAAAAACTTTGAAATAGAGTTGGAACACATACATGTTATAAAGTAACATAGAAGTTTCCAATAGTATCATATTGTATAATTAAGACATAAAAAATATATTTGAACGAAGTATATTAAGTTGTGAATTTACCTTAGGGTTTCTAACTAATCTTAGCTTGAATGTCTTGTTAGAAAATTTATGATAAGGAAAAAATTATGGTAAGATACATATAGAGCCATAAACCATGAAACCATAATATACTATAAAGGATTAATAGATTAATACTGGTTAACAAGTTAACAAGAATTTTAAATTAATGTTGGTAAATTTTACTTTGAACATATGTTTCAAAGAAATTGAAGTTTTGGAAGACTTTTAAAAGTATACACACAAATAGGAGTGTGAAAGATATTAATAGTTATAATTTCAAAGAGAAAGGAAAGAAAGGATTCATAAGATAAAATTCTTATTTCTTTAAATTATGATAACCAATGTTTAAAACTCAATCATTTAGTTGCAGACATGATTAGTATAGAAAAGAAGAAAGGGTTCAAAAAAATGAAACTCTTCTTAGTCTACATATAAGAGAACCACAATTTTACAATAATAACAATAGTCAAAAGAAAGGGCTTTTAAAACCCTCCAATGCATAAATAGGAACATGATTAGAAAGGAATAATGGAAATGTGAAGGAGAAATTTGAAAACATAAACCTTAACAACCTGAAATAAAAGTAAAAGAAAGTAGCAAGAAGGGGAAAATAGGTCTAATACCTGGTCAGATATAGTTTGTGTCCACGATAGGCTTGGTGATAAAGTAACATGGTGTTTGTCATTTCAAACCCTAAAATAAATTCAAATAAAAAAATATTTTCATTACAGAACCAAAAAGGTATTTAAGCTCAAAACCCTTACCCTTTCTTTAATATGTTAAAAGTGAAATGCATTATCTCAAACTCTATATACTAAAACGGAAATTGACAAAGGAGAAAATTTCCTTCGAAGCATTAAGGGGTTGAAACCCTGGGAGTGGTTGCAATCCAAGTTCTCTTCTAAACATGTAAATCCTAATTAGGTTTCCACCCTTGATTTGAAATTTTAGCAGACTTGAAAAGATAATTATGTTTGGGGTGAAAGTTGATGTTTCAAATATTTTCTCGCGAAAATAAAGTGGAAAATCTAAAACCCCAAAAAGAAACTTTATTTAATAGGATTTTGTCAAGCAGTTGTCCAAACGGCTTGCAAATCTCCAAACAATTAGCGGTTAGAAAATCATTTAAAATTCTCTGATAAAAATAAATGTTTAGATAAATTTATCTACACACCCAACATTAAAAACTCAAGTCTTTAAGTTTGAGTCTGATAAAACCCTTGACAACTCAAGAAAATAGTATACCTAGGAAGGAAAATTCTAAACATATTTGCCACAAACAACTCAAGGCATGGATGCAAGATGAAAAAGAAGCCATGCTCAGACGCAACATAACCATTCTTTTTTACCAATGAAGCAAACTATGTAACCCTAGTTCAAGATAGCAAAAATATTAGACTGCAAGGACTAACAAGTCTAGAAGGGTAGTTAATTTGACTAGAGTATTCACAGGATCACAATCACCATTCAATCACTCTATTCCATCTTAATCATCCATTTGTGACTCTCCTAGAACAATGGTTTGAATGTGTGACATGTGGATAGAGGACTCACATCATGTGCACTTTAACAGGACTCGTGGAGGTTCCGATAATGACTTATTATTATGTAAACATCATAAATATGACTAAGGGTTATATTAGGGCTAAACAATTCAAGTAACCTTATATGAAGAGTAGTCATATGACATAAGGCACAAGCATAACATGGTGGGTAGCTGAGGATCATTTAGGTGTTATGAATCAATGGTTCAAAGTTCAAGTCACATCCCTTTTATAAACGCGCACACACACACATAAAATAATAACTTTTTTTGAAGTTAGGAAAAATAATTGTAAATCAAAAGCACCTATATGAAAATACATATCAAGTTGTTTCTATATTACGCCAAGGAGTTCATACCTTTATTGGGTTAAGTAAAGATAACATTTTTTTATGTGGTATTGGGGGTACATTGCATGTCATATCAAAGTTGTAAGTTGCACCACTCACGCTTATGAGCTAGATCATAGTTAGAATTTAACAGAATAATTGTTTGTATATCACGAGGATAAAAGTAAAGAAAAGTCATGAAAAAAACATGTTCAAGAACTCTTGATGGAGAGGAGCTTTGGATAAAACTTGGTGGTTAAAATTCATCACATATAGTAGAATTGTTAAATATTGTAAGACACATGAAAGAGGAACTGGCAAGTATTAAAGAAAAAAGTGAAAAGGTCTTGAAACCTAGTTCCAATTAGGAGAAACTCATAAAAGGTCAAACTAAAAAGAAAAATTAGAAAACAATAGGACAAACCTTAGATAATGGAGAAAAATAAGAATTCCATAAAAGGAAGGATCAACATAGTATAAATGAGAGTGAGCCACTAAAACTGAAAATGAAAACGAGCTAGAAGAAGAAGCAAGTGAACATAATTAAGCTAAAATGTCATTGATAGCATATAATCAAATGAAGAATTAGAAAATATAATTGCAAGGACAATTTAAGACGATCACATATCTCATATTTGATGGTCAATTAGAGGAGGCAACTTAAAACAAGTCAATTGTAACATCAACAAATATTTTATAGTATATGAATATCCCAGTAATGTGAAAGCCAAATTACCCACTTACTAATTGCAAGGTAAGGCATCCCTATACTAGGATAAAATAAAAACTCTACATAATATAGAATCTAAGACTATAAGTTGGGAATGTTTTCAAAAATATTTGAAAGAAAAATATGTGAAAAAAAATGTATTATGATGACTGAGCTAAAGAGTTTCATGAGTTGAAGCTTTGTCAGATGGCTATGGATGAATTAGTCACTAAATTCACCCATATCCCATGACATGTATTGTACATTCATAAAGATAAAGATAAAATTCAATGATTCATTAACTATTTACCACTTCCCTTCAAAGAAAATATTATGTATGACATGAATCCCAAGAGTATGGATGAAACAATCCAAAAGGAAAAATCATGTTACCAACAATCAAAGAGAATAAATGATAATTCAAAACCTTGCTAAAATAATAAAAAAGATAGGTTTATGCAAGGGAATAACGGGTTCAAACCTTCCTCCTTTAAGAATTATATTAAGAATCATCAAAACATAAAGTTTAATAGGAACAATAATCAACAAAAGACTTAGTTGCAAATAGGATCTATAATCAGAATTAATGTAGCCATGAACGATCGAAAAGTTCAACATAAATCCACTATGATCAAATTAGAAGGTAACATTCTAAAGCAAGCTACGTCAATTCTGATAGATCAAGGAGCTACATTAAGTTATGTTAGTCCAAAAATAGTGGACAAATGTAAGCTAAAAAATGGAAAAACATAAAAAATCATGGACGATATAACTAGAAAATAGTACAAAGAGGAACATTACCAATTAGATTAGGAATTTTCCCATTAATTTAAATGTGTCAAAATTAGAAATGAATTTTGATATCCTACCTCTATGATCTTATGATGTGTAAATAAGTATGCATTTTCTGGAAAAGTATAGAGCTTTCATGAACTTCCTAGAATAGACTATTACTTGTACTGATGATGAAGAAGTGGTATAGGTCATTCGAGAACAATCCAAACAATATAGATATCAACCTTGTAGATAAAAAAATGTGCAAGGAAGGGTTTTAAATTATTTGCAATATAGGTGGAAAATTTAACATTGGAAAACATAGAAAATACTTTGGATGACTTCGCATTAGTGAGGGAATTTAAGGATGTTTTTTTTGAATAAGTTATTGTGTTTCCACCAAGAAGGAACATTGATTTTACCATTAAATAAATACTTGGGGAAACACTAATTTCAAAGGCATCTTATAAAATGTGTGTACCAGAGATGAATGAGTTAAAAGTGAAACTTCTAGAATTTTTGGCAAAAGGATATATTAAACCAAGTGTCTCGCCTTGAAGAGTTTCAATACATTTTGTAAGGAAAAAGGATGGAACTCTTATATTATGTATTGATTATATATATCTAAACAAATTGATCATTAAAATAAAATACTCAATGCCTAGAATTGATGATCTAAGAGTCTTCTTTAAGATAGACTTCTCTAAGATAGAATTGAGATATGGTTCCCACCAAATAATAATTAAATGTGGGGATATACATAAGAATGCCTTTAGAACTAGATATGGCCACTATTAATTTGTTTTTCTTACTTTCAAACTCACTAATGCCCCAACAATGTTTATGTGTCAAATAAATAGTGTTTTTAGCTAATACCTAGATAAATTTGTATTGATTTTTGTTGATGACATCTTGGTTTATTCCAAGACATTAAAAGATCATAAAAAAAACTTAAGAATAATGTTTCAAACACTCAAAGAGCATCATATATGTGCCAAATTTAGTAGTGGGATTTTTATTAGCATTAGATTCAGTATTTTGAGCATGTAATATCCAAAGAAGGAATTGTTATAGATCGCAAAATGGTCAAGACAATTCTCAACTAACCTATTCCCAAAGACATAGTTGGCATCATATCCTTCGTTGGAATTACAAGTTATTACCATAGGTTCATTGAAGGTTTCTCCAAGATGGCCTATACTATAACATATTTATGAAATAAAGGAGTTAAATTTATCTAGACCCAAAAGTGTTACGAAAGTTTTAATCAATTGAAATATTTACTAGTTGTAACTCCTATAGATAAGATTGTTGATCCCAATACAAACTATATAGTGTGCAAATATGATTTTCTAGAAGGATTAGGTGGAGTGCTAATGCAAGATAACCATGTTACAATCATTAAGTTTTGGAAGCTAAAGGGACATGATTTTTTTAATGTTGTGTATGACATAGAGATAGCTATAGTAGTCCTTTTTTAAAAATATGGTGGAACTATATTTTGGGAAATAAATTCACATTAGTTACTGATCATATCAGCCTGAAATATTATTTTAGTCAACTAGATTTAAATGCAAGGAAAGTAAGGTGGATTCCTTTCCTTAGTGAATTTAAATTTGACATCGAACACATTAAACGAATATAAATAAATTGAATATGCATTGAGTAGAAGCTTAAATAAAATATCTGATATCTTTCTTAGCAATGTTAGATATACTAAATGAACATATTGAGGCTATAGTCATAAGAGATCAAGAATATTGAAAAATACAGGAAAGATTGAAAAAAGAATTTGACTCAATAGAAGGATCATATTATGCTTTAAATAGGGATGATTTGTTGAATTTAAAAAACATAATTTACATCCAAAATGTGCACAAAACTAAACAATTGATCCTAGATAAACATCACACGAAACATCTTTCATCTCATCTAGGCTACTAAAAACTTGTTACAACACTTGGGAAATTATTTTATTTCGTAGGAATGAAAGGAAAAGTAGTTGAATATTTAGAAAAATGTATGCAGTGCCAAAATTTTAAGGTGGAACACTATCATCAGACTAGGTTTTTGTACCCCTTATCTATTCCTGAGTGGAAATGGTAAATTATCTCCTTAGATTCTATTATAGGCCTACCTAGAACTAGAATACAACACAATTATATCATGGTCTTAGTTGATAAACTGAGTAAGAAAACCAATTTTATACTAGTGTTGTAAACATTGAAATATTTTCAGATAGTTTATATTTTGATGAAATAGATATTCATACTTCATGGGGTAACAAAAATTGTCATATTTGACAAAGATGCAAAATTCACTCAAATTTTTTGAAGACACATTTTATAGGATTAGATACCCAATTGAATTTTAGTATTTCCTATCATCCTTAAACTAATGGATACATTGAAAGAACCAACCATATCCTTAAATACATGCTTCGTATGTATGCAATGGATCAACATACTAAGTGGAATGACTATTTACATTTGGCTGAATTTGCATATAACAATGGTTATCTGACATCGCTTAAGATGAGTATTTTTGAAGTTTTTTATGGATGAAAATGTCGTACTCCATTGAGTTGAAGTCAACCAAAGGATAAACTAGTTTTGGAACCTAATCGCTTAAAGAATATGGAGAAAGTGGTTAGAAAGTTAAGGCAAAAATTAAAAATAACTCAAGATAAAAAGAAAATTTATGTAGATTAGAAAATGATTCACGAATAATACAATGTGGGGGAACATGTTTATATCAACATTGGACCAAAGAGGATAACATTAAGGCTAGGAACTTCTGTTATGTTAACACCTATGCTTTGTGGGCCATTTAAAATACTAGACAGAGTAGGACTAGTAGCCTAACAACCAATACTACCACCCCACATAAAAGTGCATAATGTACTTCATGTATCATTTCCAAAGAAATATATTAATGATCCAAATCATATTATTGATTGGAATTTCATAATGGTTGAACTAGAAGGTGGGTTCCAAGTTGAGACTCCCTGAAATTTAGATAGGAAAAAAAATTTAAAATGGAACCAAACCATCAGCCAAGTTAGAGTGCAACGGAAGCACATCGGCCTTGAAGAGGCCACATGGGATATGGAAGAGAAAATTCAAGAAGAATTTCCTCCACTCTTTCAGGAGTGATGAGTAAAAGGAAAACATCAATCTTAATGTTTAAATAAAGGGGAGAGTAGATGTAGCCCTGATGCAATTAATTTTTAGAACTCTATTATTTTACGTTTATTTTTAATTACCTAAATTTAAAAAACTAGATATGAGAGGAATACTAACTTTGATTGAAACATGTCAATAGTTATGTGAAATAATAAATAAAATATTATTTTTAACTGGAAATAGTGTGGGAATCATGATCTGAGTAGTCAGGCTACTTTGTTTTCAAGTAATTGTTAAGTGTTTAGAGTCCCAAGTAGTGGACAAGTTAAGGGCACAGTTTTCATAGTTACAACTTTCATGATTCCTCAAGATTCCAGGAGGAATAACCACCACTAGGGAGACAACATAACTAGAGATAAGATTTAGTCTGAGTGGGGGGGGGGGGGTGGCACGGGGATGAAGATAATTCTAGCATATCTATAGATAAACGTATGACTAGAGGAAAAGAATAGAGACTTCTGTGAAAATCATGGGTATAGAAGAAACCAGGTAGACATTTAAAGCATGACACTGTTAGAGTCTCCATTAGGAAGGAAGAAATTACAATTGAATGTTGACAAATTATTGATGACAATGGAGTGATTTTAGGATTGGGGGAAGATGCTCTATTTGCAACTCACTAGTTGGGAGGAATGTTCTTGTTCCCACTCTATTTTTAAGCATTAGGTAAATAAAAATATAAATGGCATTCATTATCTATAATAAATGTTTTAGATTGTATAAGTTAGTGGATATTAGCATGGGGTTGTTTGCTTCAAGAAGGAATAATAAACACTTCACGAAGGGGAATTTTAAGAGTTTTCTTAAGACAAAAGAAATCTTTTGTCTTAAACATTTAATTTTGTCACAAACATTTTGGAAGTGAATACATATTTTCGTCTTTAACATTTAATTTTTTCTTATAATTAATTTCATTTTAAGAGGTCATATTTATGATATGAGGTCATATTTAATGAAAATTTGCATTGTCGTGGTCCACATAATCATGACGGGAGGAGCGTAGATCGATACAAAGCCTAGGTATCCCTGTTTGATAACCAAGAAGGGGTGCCTAATTGTGGACAAAAATGATAAGGTTGAGAAGGAGAAAGACACCAAGGAAGGAGGAAGATGTGAAGGAAGTAGAGGAGTAGGAAATTATTGTTTTCATAGAGTATTTGATTTCAAGCCCCAATTCTTGCGAAGCTCTTTGAAAAATATGATGAATATTTTGTTAACCAAGCTGGTTAGGGTTTCTTCATAGCAATAGCATTAAGTGGATATTGGAAAGAAATGAGATTCTTGCTAAGTACTTGTGTCTATATTTCTCATAGGGTAGTATTTGTATTTCTCGCAGGGGGAGGGTGGGGAGAAATCCCAAATGACAGAATCAAGGAAAGCTATCAAGTATTGGTCTCTATATTTCTCATAGGGAAATATCTATATTTCTTACATGGTGAGGGCATGGAGAATCCCAAATGAAGAAATTGAGGAAGGTCATCAAGTACTAGTCTCTGTATTTCTCAGAATGAATTTTTTTTATTTATCACATAGGGTGAGGGCAGGGGGAAACACAAATGACAAAATTGACAAAGGTTGTCAGTTACTTTATAAGCTAGGCCTTGTAAACATAACATTATTTTCATGGGGGAGCCAAAGATGTAACATCCTCCTCCCACATCCACCGATGTAACCATCCAACTAGGGTAATAATGTGACATCAAATTACTATGATATGATTCGACCTCCTATGTTACCTTAAGGAAGTGGAACCAATGGAAACGCACCACACAAACCTTCCACATCAACAACAAGATTCTTAGGAACCATCCCAACTTCTCAGGTAACTAGCCCCTAGGTCCGAATAACTTTTTAGACCATCAAACCCCAAGATTTTCCCTTGATATGGACAAGCATGCGTCCAAGAGGCTCTAGATGCTCCCATAACATGGGTATGCATGCATCTAGGGAATGTTTTTCCCAATGTTGTGGTTATGTCTCCAATATTTGACCCACTATTTTATGACGTGAGCTCAGGTCACTACCCAAAACTCAATGACACTTTCAGAAACGAAATACAACAACAAAATAAGGAAACAAAAGTAATTAGTTGAACAAGGAATTGACTGGCCATGATAGGCATTTCATCAAACATGTCACAATTATGTAATATACATGTTTAAACAACATATCTGAGCATAGGGGTCTCATACTCATACGAGAACCCCTAAGAAGCATTGATGCCTCAACACATTAGTTGTGGTTTCATCCATTAGGCCATAGATACATTGTTCATCCATTTACAAGTAAAAACATGATGAGATACCTACATAGCCACCGTCATAATACATGTTCATAACCAGCATATGAGAAACATAAATACCAAGGAAATCATAACCATATCATCCAAATATAAACCAGTATAATATTCATGAAATAACAAGGAGAAATAACCTCATATTAATGATCCAAAGGCCAACTAGTTGTGGGACGTCAACGAACCACCCAACCGTAGACATGGCTAAGATAATTCTCTCTTGAGACAGTCAACCCTATACCATATTCCAAGAATGAATATGGGATCTCATAATACACATCAATCAAAACCATCTACGGCTTCCATAGGCCAAAGCAGCACAACCCATCAAACAATTATTCCACCTCACGTCATACATCACAAAACCATCATCAGATTGGTCTGTATTAAAGCCCTCTAGGGCTCTAGAGCGTTTGTTCCAACCAAGGCTTCCAACACAAGTAACTCAACCCACAACTTATGTTGGGCTTCCAAAGTGTGTGTACAACTAGGTCTTCTAGGAATAGTAACTGAACCCATCAAGGGATTCCAAATCCTTTGTCCAACCAAGGCTTCTAGGAACTAGTAACTCAACCCAACCTAAAGGAACCATGAGAACCAACCACAAAAAAAAAGAAATGAACCCACAACACCATGGTTATCTAGGAAATGGCAAGCTAGACGAATCCACTTCCAAACAATCCTCCATGCCAATGACAGATCATGGCCAAATAACCATATTCATATGCCATGGATTCTAAAACTAGTTAGGAAACATACAGGAAACTCGGTATCTTCAAGAAAACCCAATTGTAGTTGTTGATCCTGATGTCCTCTTATGCTTTCCTTCTCTTCCTTCACCTTCTTTCTCCATAAATCCAAGAATGCCACACTCTCCAAGGGTGCTCCACGAAAACTCTAAGTGTCCAAGAGTATGAGAGAGAGAGAATAGAGAGAGAGCTCCAAAACTGAACTGAAAAAAGTTCATGTATTGATACCATGAAGCCCTTTTATTAATGAGGCCTCTATTTTATTCATTTTCCATTATTTTCCTTCAATTTCCTCCTCACATGCAACCTGTGACCTTCACTTCCCTTTTCTCCTAATTTCAATTTTTTTATAAATAAATGTTCGAAAATGGCATTTTTACTTTACAAAGCCTTTTCCATTACCTTTGAAAATTTTCTTAGCCATTAATCAATCAAGATGATCCCCATCACTATGCTTTTTCCCAACATTCAACTTGGAATAAGCATCCCATCAACCGTGGTTATTATTTCTCCTTTATTAACTTTTATTACATGGAATTTTCACCAAGGATGTTTTAGAACCCTCCCCCTTAGGGGAATACCATCGTCAGTGCTCAACAACACATATAACCAACAAGGCTATTGTAAGAAAAAAATACTACCCATGGACCTTTATATCTTAGCTCATTTGTAGTATTTACAATGATCATCCTACTAAGAAGAAAACCAACAAACAACATAACAAGGATAACATTGTAGTAAAATGACACCCATACCACTTATTGGAGCTGTATAGTATAGATCATGGCAGTATTTAAATCCATATACATATGTACATATACCAAACATCACCAAAACAGGTACCAAACACATATACCAAAACATCCACTCAACAAGCAAATAAGGAAGGATGCATATCCTGCATCTGATTTGCCATCTCCTATGTAGCTCCATCAGGACCAAGGCACTTCCATTGCAATTTAACTTGATCATTTGCTTGGTTCGAAAGCATGAGCATATTTCTCAGCGAAATTCACTATGGTTCCAGATGGAATTCTCCTTCTGGTTCCACCTACAATACAAACTCGTCAATCAGATGATCAAAAAATTTAACATATTAAGCAATGATACATGGAAAACATCATGGAATTTCATTGTTAGAGGTAGTGCATGTTGATAGGCTACTTGCCCAATTCTCTCAATAATCCTAAAAGGTCTACAAAACTAGGGCAACAACTTGGCACATGATCCAATTCGTAAGGAAATCTTCTTCGGTTTGATGTGAAAGTACACATGTTCCCCAACCTGGAAGTCCCTGAAGAACCTATTCCGATCTGCATAACTCTTCTACCCATCCTTTGCTGCTTTCAAATTCTTCTTGATTACCTACATTTTCTACTCCATGTCTGCCAGCATGTCCGATCCAATCAACCCCCTATTAACTAGATCACTCTAAATTATGGGAGTATTTCAACTCCACCCATAAAATGCCTCAAACAGACTTATCCTCAGTGACTCCTGGTACCCATTGTTGTAAGAAACTCTACCAGTGGGAGGTATTATTCCCACTTCCGTTATTGATGCATCACATACATCCTCAACACGTCCTCCATTATCCAATTGACTCTCTTTGGTTGTCCATATGTCTATGGATGATAAGTTGTACTGAAGGCCAAATCTATGCCCAATCCTACAATTAAATCCTTCGAAAACATGGAAGTGAACATTTCATCCCTATCTGACACAATATTCTTCAGAACTCCATGCAACCTGAGCACGTCCCCTATGAAGACTTGTGCTACATCACTCGCTGAGAATGTAGACTTCACTGGAATGAAGTGAACTACCTTTCTCAACCTGTCCACCACTACCATGATGGAATCATTTTGTCTCACTATCCTTTGAAAACCTATAATAAAGTACATGGAAATGACCTCCCATTTCCACTATGGAATCATAATTGACTGTAGTATTCCACTGGTATTTTTACACTCTACCTTCACCCGCTGACAATCCAAGCACCTAGGCACAAACTCTTCTACATCTCTCTTCAAATTCGGCCAATAATATAATTTCTTTAGTACTATCAACATATTCTGATAACCTAGGTGTCCTGAATATTGTTTGGCATGAAGCTCCCTCAAGATCACCTTCTTGATCTCATTACTATCTGGCACATATATCCCATCCCTAAATCTAACCAATCCATCTAACATGAGATGATAGTACACATCGTATGCACCCATACCACTACCTATACTTGTACCACTACCTGAACCTATACCCATACTTGTACCACTACCTATACATTTACCTGTAATCAGTTGCAAGCTGTGCAAAATATTCATATATTTGTCATCTTGCCAACCTACCTAAAAGATCCTATCTTGTAAATCTGTCCCATAGGAGCTCATAGCTATTGTATGATTTACCTGTATCGCTTACTAAGATCATCTACCACCTTGTTCTATTTACCTTTGATACACCTGATCTGAAAGTCAAACTCAGTGATCGTAGCCAACCACTGAGCCTATGTTCCATTCATATGCAATTGGGAAAATAGATACCACAAAACACTATGATCACTCATCAATACAAACTTTTTTCCAAGAAGATAGTTCCTCTACATATTCAATGCATGTATGACCACTACCAATTCAAGATCATGTGTCAGGTAGTTTTTCGCGTGCTCATTCATGTTTTGTGACTCATAGTATACTACTTGTCCTTCTTGAATAAGGAATCCACTAAATTCTCTCTTGCAATAATATGTACATACTAAAAGTTCTTTGTTTAGATTTGCAATCTTTAACATTGATGCATGTGTCAATGATTGCTTGGGCTACTCAAAATTGGCCGCACACTCCTCTATCAATTCACACTTCATACCTTTCCTTTACAATGATGTGATATCATAATAAATTTGTGAGAAGTTCCGGATGAACCTCCTGTAATAACCTACTAACCCCATGAGAGATATCATCTCATCCACATCCGTCGGAGCTGCCCTCTCCATGATAGCTCTTACCTTTTTTGGGTCCACTTCTATGCCTCCTTGGAAAGTGTTATGCTCCTATACCAATAGGTGTCATATTTCATGATTGAATGGTTAAAATCCCTAATATGTTCATCCTTTCCCTACTGCAAAGGTTTTCCATATTTTGAAAAAATCAAAATATTAAAAAATGAAAAGAGGGTATACCCTAAAATAAAAATCAAAGGGTGAAAAGATAAGTGGTCAAAAAGAAAAAATGAAAGAAATGAACCCCAAATAAAAAGGACCAGGAAAGTGTGCAAGTCCAAATGCCACTACCATTTCATGTTCAGTAAATAAAGTTTCATGTACAGCTTGTGAAACTCTTTGTCACAGTTGATGAATGGCCAAACAGCTTAATCTTGGCTAATTCATGTTTCAATTTCCTGTTTTAGAGATAGAGAATAAAATCTGTCCAAAATGTTTAAACTTGGCAGATAAGTAGATAGGTAGAGAAGTAAAGGAGATCAACTATTCAATCTGAGCCCTTGGAAGAAATAAGTGCAGATTTAGATAGCTTTATCATGCAGAGAAAAGAAAATTGAAAAAGGGTTTTCCTGTCCAAGTGCACCCATGGAAGAAGAACAAAAATTGTTAGGTATAATAGGCTGGGTAGGTAGTTCTGGTGTTGCAGGAGCAAGCTTATGATTAATTTTGTCTCTCAAGATGTTCATCTTATTGTTATCATAAGTACCATGGCAACTGTTTGGTTACAAATCAAGTGAGGCATGACTAACTCCCTTCCATCCTTTCTCCAAACCATTTGCTAATTCCCCCTAGAGATATTGAGATCTGCTCAATATCCCCAAATTACTCCACCTCACTCCATAAAAAGGCCTAAGTAAAACCCTAGTTACTTAGGAGATTGTGCAGAGTCACACGTAAACTTGTCTCCTTAAGCCTAAGTTTAAACTCTATAGCTTAGCGCTCTTTTTTCAACATATCTTTCATATTAACCCTTAACATTACTTAGTAAATCCCTTGCATAAATGGCCCTTTCCCATATATTATTAATAAGCTAAAAATCCCTATACTCTAATATCCCACCCCGGTTTAAATATAAACCATATTACTATAAAAGTGGGGATTAAAGGTTTACTTGAAACCTTATAATAGCCCTTCATGTGCAACCATGGGATTAATTAACCTTTGGTTAATTAATAACCAAACCCGCAACCTCACAAACCATTGATAAATGACCCTAATGCGTTATAAAATTTAAAAATATTGTGTGGGTCCCGTGCTGTAACCCTGATGCCATCTCCGATGCCCGTCGACCGTCGGATCCAGGCCCACTCATCGGACGGTCCACGCTTATATCGCGGCCCCCCTTCCATCTGACCGTTAACTCCGGAGGGGCCGGTGGTATTACCGTCGTACCGGGGACACGTGTCGCCTTCCTGCCGTGCTCGCTACCTCCCCGCCCCAAACCACTCTAGCCGATAAGCGGTGTGGGCCAATACCACTTACTGCCCTCTCACTGACCCCGCCCACTAACGTCACCACCATGTCACTACCGAGTCACCATCCTGTACCCTCGCATCACAACAAGACATCACATCCTGATGACGTCATCCGACCAAAAAGCACCAGAAAGCCCCGTGAAAGCCAATTTTTGTTAAAAAGTAGATAAAATTTCATTTTTTCCCATTTCTCTCTGCATACTACTTTCATGCAAATTACGTCCAATCCATTGCTCAAGCACACAGTCCACCACTCGGCCGAACAGAGTCCAGCGTCCTGCCCCACAGCTCGTCGGTCAACCTACAATTGCACTGTTCACCTCTAAAAACAAGTATTTACCCCAATTTGCCTCTTGAACCTATAATTTCATTTTTCCTCTGTGAATTTTACCCAACAAAGCCAAATTCAGGTAAAATCAGTCCATAACTCTCAGAAAAAGACACCCAGAACTACTGTTATGCCCTTTTTCCACAGAAACTCAACCTTCAGTTTGAAAACACAACAAACAAACATGGAAGCCCTTGTGGTCCTCACTGTCGTGCCCCTCAATGCATCTCATAAAGACCTGGATTGGTTACCCTTGGCTGACAGAGATTTTCAAATAAAAAAAATTATCTGGTGATATGAACCATCTCGAGGCATTTTGCCGAATTAGGAATAGTCATTTGATTAACTTTGATATCCTTGTAATATGGGAATCTAATATCCCTAGGTATTACCTTCCCTTAGTCAATGTGTTCCCAGGCATTATGCACCATTGTTGTGCAAACTATGACCCCGTCAGTAAAGCAGTTATAACCCCATCACAAACTGTTCTTTTCTACATAACTGCTGAATCTATCAATGAGATGTTACACTTCCATCCAGCTCAGCTCCTGGCTCCTCTTTCCATGGGATTTTTGCTTGAGCAAGGCTCTCAATTGCCCAGTGTAGAAATAACCTAGATTGCTCAATTATTCATGAAACCAGATTGCCAGCCCCAAGGCCCACCTCTCTATGTGCATTCCTGGTTCACTGAAACAGGCAAGCTTATTCTTGACATGATATCCTTTATCTTGGGTTTCAAAACCAGTGAATTTTTTGATGAGACCATCTTAGTTATGTTGTCAATATTTACTCCGGCACAGCCCCCTGCTATCAAATATGATTATGCCTCTTTCATTGCCAATAAAATCAATGAGCAATTCATAAATCTGGACAGAGAAGGAGTCTTCAAGTACACCTCATTCATATATCACTTTCTGCTATATTATCAGCAAATATAGTTTTTTATTTCCCATCAGGAAATTGGATTCCAAAGGAGAGAGGAGGTCTGTGATCTTTTGGACCTCACTCTTCCACAATGTTTGTGAATCCCCTTATACCTATTGTGAATTCATTGACTGGTTTATACATCCAGCCTCTACTTTATTGATAGGAGCTCCTCCTCCTAGGCTCTCTGGGGATATAAAGAAGATTTTATAGCTCTCCAAAAACTACAGAATAGGTGACTGGTACCTCTACCAGAATCATACCGAAATTAGAATATATGGCTGTGAATTGTGCCCTTATAAGCTGCCCAAATATGTGCCCATGAGACTATTTTCACTGGAGTATTTCAGGCAACTTATCAATGTAGATTTAACTCACTTTTGCAATGTAAAGAAAAAGGCTCAGCTGAGAATAAGAAACCAGTTAGGCCCTTTTATCATTAACAAGAGGGAGGCATGGGAAGATGCTGATAAGATATTAGGGAAAGACCTTAAATTGAAGAAAAGTTTCTAGTGGGTGTCATATGACCCAAATAGCTTTATAAGTGATAGAAAAGTAAGAAACAGCCTGTCAGCTTACAAACATCATAGGATCCCTGAAATTGAACAATTTTCTAATCAGGATGAGTGGGTAGAGGGTACATTAATAGAAGAACTTACTCAGCAAGAAAAGATGGAACAAGCTATGAAATATCTTCAAAAGACCCTTGACCTGGACTCTTTTAGACAGGTATCTTTCAAGCTGCCTCAGCGAACTGGAGTGGGTACATCCTCTGCTGGAACTTCACAACAACTTGTATAGGAAACCAATGCACCAGGTACAGGGTCTTCTAAAGGAAATGAAGTGGCAGGCATGGAGCAGCAAGCACTGACTGATCAGCAGGGGAAAATTCCTTCGGTCCAGACCAAAGCAGCAGAGATTCCTGCATTACAGACTCCTCTAAATGTGGAAAAAGGCAAGAAAAGAGATAGAGAAGAGGTCACACCCATCAGTGGACCTGCAGAACAGCCAGGTGCAAAAAGGCAAAGATTGAATCCTCTATCTGAAGAGGAAATCATTGAAGAAACAATACAAAGTCTAAGAGGTGAGAGGGTAACCAGCCAACAGACGTCCCCAGTGATAGAGACATCAACTAGTTCACATAGGCAGGAGCTAGAAAGGCAGCATAGTGTGGAAGTTTTATCCACTAGGCCACCAAGTAAGCAGACCTCTAACATCAAAAGAACATTCATAGAGATAAAGGCTAGAAATGATCCACTGAGGCTGCAGATTTACAATCAATTTCTTAAGATGCCCCCCACAAAACAGCAAAGATTGATGTGTGCCTATGACATTAAGGAGGGAAAATGATCATGAGTTATTTCAAGCCCAAGGTGCAACAACCCCAATCAGCAACTGATTACATTAAGACAAATCTGGAGGTCCTAGCCAAGGACATTCACCCAATAGACCAGATTGAGCTGCATAAACAGACTGGAGAGATGGTATACTCCATGTTAACTGACAAAGCTATGTTAGCTCATAAATTGCAAAACTCCTTGAATAATACCTCTGCTCAGTTGGATTTAGAGAAAACTTCTTCTCTAGCAAAGGACAACAGGATCAAATCCTTGGAGGACATCATCATTGAACTGGGACATGATCCCAAAGATGCCAAATGCATAAAGGCACTGATGAAGAAGAAAGAAGAGGACATTGTTGCACTCAGAAAACAACTTAAAATCCCTCCTTCTATGCATCCACAGACTGCAAATGTTGTGCAACAGAAATCTGAACAGGACATGATGGACCTGCTCATGAGATTGAATGAGAGATTGAGTGAGACAGAGCAGGCATGGGAGAAAGCACTACAAGAAAAGCAGGGAGAGTCGAGCTCCCAGCCACCTGAAGTAGTCCCAACAGTCACTACTACCCCCTCCACACTTATAACAGCAGTGCCTCCCACTGTCCCGGCATCACCAGCAGAGATCACCACAAGTACCTCAGCAACAACAACAGCACCAAGCAGCAGTACTACTATGACTACAGAACAACTAATAAAGGCCATGGAGGAATTGAAACTCCAAGTATTAGAGCTAATGGAAGTCAAAGAAAAATTGGCAAAGGTTGAATAGAGTTATGATAAATCCAAGATGAATGTGGTAGAGAAAACAAGGGAGATCAAAACATTGGAGAACAAGGTGAGAGCATTAGAAAAGGACCTCTCTTTGCATAAACCTCTAGTAGAAATTAGGGGACTTTTGTGGACCAACAGCACTCAATCCCTTAGTGATGTCTGGAGGTCTATCCAAACCATTTATGAGCAGATTGACTTAATAAGAGTGGCCCAAGTGGAGTTTTAAAAAACAGAGCCTTATTGGGACAGTTGCCTGAGCAAGTTAACAGGCTAATACATTTTTTGAATGCCAAGACCAATGAAGAACTGGAAGCACTAGAAATTGGAGACAGAACAGGCACCATTCTAGACATCAAGAGAGTTCTAACCATGAGAACTCTAATGCAAAATTTGGACAGAAGATGCCAGGACATGCAAGTAGAGATTGATTCTTTCACAGAAAATTTTACAATCCTGCATCAAAAAGGTTTGCCAAGTCCTTTGGGAAGTAATGATCATCTGATGAAACACAAAGACTATGTATATAAATTGAATACATATGCTGTTAATCAGGTTAATACATCATCAAGTACTTCAGGAGAAAAAGTACTTCCATCTGGTCAATCCCTCTATGATAGCCTAGAAAATTTATTGTACATTGAGCACGAGGTGAAGCATCTGTTCACCATCCCCCCTAATTTCTTCAGATACACAGAGACTGACGAAACTTTAAGGAAGCTTCAAAGACATAAATTACTAGGACCCGAGTGGTGGCAAAGCATGTTAGAAATCCTATGAACTTATCTTTGGTCAATTCAAAATTTTGGACCATCTACTATAATACAGAAAACAGGAATGAATCACACTCATGCAGATCAAAGCGCATCACATCAGAGTTAAAGAAAGTCTGGCCAAGGCGGAGTAACCAGTATAGAGTATCAGCAGAAAATAGCTGGGAGCCGACTCACAGCACCTCCCTCCAGTACTTCTCATAAAGATGGAACAACCATCACAACGTCAAATTTATTACATCAATTTATTATTCCCCTGTTTTCGAGACTGTCTGTCTCTATCTTTGAAAAACTCATTAATGATCCCCATATATTATTTCTATCAGATATTGTGTAGGATATTTTAATTTTTTTGTATAAAGACCCCCCCAAACAAAGTATTTGGGGTTGGTTGATTGGGAAGCATTCTCAGACTTTACTATGATATAGAATTTTGGAATAAAAAGGTTGTCGAAACCATTTTTTTCTGGCTTACTGAATGAGAAATTGATGCTAAGAACCATTTTACAGAATTCTTGAATCATCTTATGGATCAATAAGTCCCTTCTAACTTGTGTTTTACAGTTTCTATGTTTTATCATCTATGTTTCATCATCTAAATAATAGAGAGAAAGAATAACTCGGAATTTGCTTGATTGCACTCTGTGTTCAGTCTTTGTTATTATCAATGTTTTCTTCAGAATTAGAATAAACAGTGAATTTTTAATTGCTCTTGTTTCCCCTGATTCTTTCATCTTGAATATTTTTTAAGGAATTCTTAACTGCTCCTTAACAGTACTCAGCCATTTTCCCTCTGTCAACATGATGAAGGATTCTTAATTTCCCTTCACCCATTGGCCCCATTCCATCTGATTCCAACCTATAAATTGTTCCATGTTTGATTACCTTGCTCTGTGATACTCCCTCTATTAAGAAACTTAATCGAGGAAGTTGTCCTCCTTTGACTCCATCATGCCCAATGGACTGAAACTCTTCAGTTTTACCTCACTATTCTATTGAGTCTCCATTCCTCCAACCAAACTCTAAACAAAACCCTTGCACTTCATAACTAGCCTAATATACCTAAAAAAAAGCTAAATCATAAGGAGAGAGCCCTCTCTGGATGCAAATTGGCTAGAATCTGAATCTAAAAGATTGGTCTATGGTTACCTCGGCCGTAATCCCTTTCTTACAACTTTAGGGAACAACCTGAGTGATGACAGCAACCACATGCCCTAAGCAGTGTACCTCAATCTAAAATAAACAAAACTTTCTGACCTTAGCATACAACTGATGCTCTCTCAAGAATGTCAACATTGATACTAAATTCTCAGCATTCTCTTCTTCATTATTTGAATATACCAAGATATTATCAATGAACACGATAACAAACTTGTCCAAATATGGACGCAACACACTATTTATCAAGCACATAAAAGTAGCTAGATCATTAGCCATATTGAATGGAAATACAATAAACTCATAATTCCCATACCTAGTCTGGAATGTTCTCTTCTAGATTTCCTCCTCTTTAATGTGTACCTGATGATATCCAGATCCTAGATAAATATTCGAGAACACTATTTCTCCCTTCAGTTGACCAAACAAGTAATCAATCCTTCCCAACAAATAGTTGTTCTTGATGGTCACTTTGTTCAACTTCCTATAATGAATGTAGAACCTTAGAGTACCATCCTTCTTCTTGAGAAACAATACTGGTGTGCCCCATGGTGATACAATTGGCCTAATGTATCCCTTGTCCAACATTTCCTTCAATTACAACTTTAACTCTACCAACTTAGGTGTACTCATCTTGTAAGGTTCCTTACATGTTGGAGCTTCCCCTGACACCAAATCAATAGAAATGTCTACTTCCCTATGAGGTGGAACCCTGAAATATATGAAGGAATTACATCCTGAAATTATTTTTGGTACCTGCTCAAAACATATACATCCTTAACTTCCTTACCTTTGTCACTAGGAATGTGCACTACAAATAACACACACCCTATCCTATGACTACACTTGGCCTTCATAACTCTCACCATTCTAGCTGTTGTTTCTTTCTTATTACCCTGCAAAACTCTTTGTTCGCCATTGTCATCCAAGTACTAAATGGATTTGTCATAACAATCAACATTGGTTTTATGAAGGTACAAGAAATCCATGTCTAACAACATACTATATGATCCCAACGGTAATACATTCAAATGTGTGTAGGTAAGCATACCATTCAAATCAAATGCAAAAGCTCTTACCCAGTGATGAACTCAATTCTTTGTACCTGTAGCCTACTGCAATAACAAGGACTTTGCATGCAATTCTTTAAGAAAACCACACTTATCCACCAGGTCCGGATTGAAATACTATAATTAGATCCAAGGTTAATAAAAATAGAAACAACTTTATCGCAAATCTTACCATCCATATAAATGATAAATGTTTGATGATTTTCTTGTCTATTATCTAGCGCTGCATAGATCCTAGAAATACTCTACCCAGCATCTCCCACTACTTGTTTCTCGTGAGCACTATAGATATGTAGTCTACCACCCCGATGTTGTGGAAAATCTATCCTAGGACGATCTTTACTAGAAGTCCATGCCCTCTGTCTAATGCAATGAACTTCTTTGATGGCATTGCATTCTATTTATTACCTGCATCCTAAGGTCTTGTTTTCTTCTTGTTCCATTTTCCTTTTTTCTTTACATTATCTTTCCGGTCTGGCTTATTCTCAGATCTGTGCTTTGATTGCTCGTAGAAATGACTTATCTTTTGGATGGCCTCCTCTAATGATCTAGGCTCATCGAACACAATCAGGTCTTTGAATGCAATCGGTAATCCACTAATGAATCTATGAATATTATCCTCCTCCTCCTTGAGGTAAAGCACATACCTCAGTAGCTCAAAGAACCTGCTAGTGTACTCCTCATCTGTCATCGATCCCATCTTTAGCTCATAGAATTACTTTCCCCTGTCATCGAAGTATCTCTTTGATACATACTTCTTCTTGAATAGTCTCTCAAAATCATTGGAAGTCAAGTATTCATTATGAATACCTCTAACATTCTTCACATCTTCCCACCAAATATATGTTTTACCTTTGATACGAAATGTAGTTATTCTGGCTTTCATGTTCTCTGAATAATCATGCAACCTGAAGAACTTCCTCATACCAAGCACCCATGACTCTACATCCTATGGTTTATTCATCTCTCCATAAAATTTAGGTGTTTTTTATTTCTTAAACCTATTAAGAAAATATTCCCTATTACTCCTACTGTAAGGATGATAGCGATGTCGAATGTAATTTCTGTCAGAACCAAAACTAGAATCGCACATGCACCCATCACCTCTCCCATCTAGAGTATCCAAGGACCCGCCATCTCTGATTATGTCATATCTATCTAGCCTATACTTACCATGAGACCTACTACCATATACTCCATTAGTTCTTTCCTCCTACCCATGGCTGATCCAAAGGGGTCCCTGTCATAGTAATTCTAACAAACTCTGAAGTATCACTACATTTACCTCTGCTTATTTCTCTTATTCCTGTATGATTCTTTCATTGTCTACGTTACAACTCCTTATTTATTCCTTTAAGATTCTCATTTTGTCACCCAAATAATATGAGTTCCCATCACAATGTTGCTCATCAGATCCATAGGGAGTGTCTTAGGAACTATAGTCTACCATCTTGGTTGTCATCTTTGATATTCTTCTTACAATATATATCATGTTAACTAAACTAAATCACAATAAACCAATGTACCTTTGTATGATTCGGGGATGATACCTTGTATGCAAGATCAAAAAATTAGATTAATATATCTCTAATATAATCATGACATCATATAGAAATATAACACATAAGCATATAACCATACAACAATATAACCATCATTATAGATAGAGTTTAGTCATCAATGCATAACCATATCAACTAGACATACTGTTACCTCATGCATGAAAACAACAACCATGTCACTATACACTTAACCACATGTGAATACTAATGTGAATAAACAATGCATAATCAACCATACACTCATGCCAACGCACTCCACAACAACAGCATCAGCTTCACATGGTGACCTCACTCGAACCATAACCCATACCATACAAATGCAATAAGCACATGGTCTCACAATACAAAAAAGGCATATATAACTGACATGAATGCATGATAAACACACAACCCATGTAGTCCAAGGGGTGAACCACTCTTTGATAACACTCTGTAACACCTTCCTCCCACATCTACCTAAGTAACTAGTGAACTGGAGTAAACAAGTGACAAGAAGTTACTATGAGATTATTCGACCTCGTAAGTCACATTAAGGAACTGGAACCAATGGAAACAAACCATACAGACCTTCCTTATAGCCAACAAGTCTCTCAAGGACCATCCCAACCTCCTAGGTAACCAGCCTTTGGGTCCCATTGAGCTTTTAGACCATTAAAAACCTAGACTTTACCTTTATATGGACAATTATGATTCTATGAGGCTCCAGACACTCCCACAGCACAGGTATGCATGCGTCCAGGGACTTTTATGCCCAGTGCTATGCATGCGTCTCTAGGATTTGAGCCACTTCTTAAGCCCAAAGCCCAAGTCACTGCCTAGAACTCAATGACACTTACACCATTGAAAGATAAAAAAAAAATAAGGAAATAAATGCAACTACTTGAACAAGGACTTGAATGGACCCCTACTAGCCATGATAGGAATTTCGTCAAACATGCCAGAATTATGTAACCTACAAGTTTAAACAATAGATCTGAGCATAGCGGTCTCATACTCATCTGATAATTGGTAAGAAGTATTTATTCCTCAATAAATTAGCTACAGTTTCATCCATTAGGACATAGATACATTTTTCATCCATTTACATGTAAAAACATGATGATAGCCATATGTAGACACTGTCATAATACATGTTCATAACCAACATACTAGCAACAAAAATACCAAGGAAATTATAGCCATATCATCCACATATAAACCCGTATAATAATATTGAAATAACAAGGAGAAATAACCTCATATTAATTATGAAAAGGCCAACTAGTTGTGGGAATTCCACAAACCATCTGACTGTAGACATGGCTAAGCTAATTCTCTCTTCAGCTAGTCGTCCCCATGGAATATTCCAAGAATGAATGTGGGATCTCATAAAACACATCAATCAAAATGATATAGGGCTTCCAGAGGCCAAACCACCTCAACCTATCAAGGAGTGATTCTACCTCACAGTCAGACATCACAAAACCATCACCAGATTGGTCTCTTTCCAAGCCTTCCAGGGCTCCAGAGTGTTTTTTTCTGACCAAGGTTTTAAGGACTAGTAACTTAACCCACATCTTCGGTCGGGCTTCAAGAGCATGTGTCCAGCTAGGGCTTCTTGGAATAGTAACTCAACCCACCAAGGCTTCCAAGACTAGTAACTCAACCTGAGCTGTTACAAGGCTTCTAGAGCCTTTGTCCAACCATAGCTTCTAGGTACTAGTAACTCAACCCAATCTAAAGAAAACATGAGAACCAACCAAAAAAAAATAAATGAATCCACAACATCATGGCTATCTAGGAAATGGTAAGCTAGGAAAATCCACAGTCAATCGAGGCAATCCTCCATGCCAATCACAAACCATAACCAAATAACCACATGCATATGCTATTCATGCCAAAACTAGTGAGGAAAACATACATGCAACTTGGTAAGTGCAAGAAAAAACCATTGAAGCTTTTGATCTTGATGTTCTCTTTCTCTTTACTCCTCTTTCTATGCCTTCTTTCTCCAAAACTACAAGTATGCCACACTCTCCAAGAGTGCTCAAAGAAAACTCTAAGTGTCCAAGAGTATGAGAGAGAGATAATAGGGAGAGAGCTCCAAAATTGAACTGAAAAAATTCTTTGTACTGTTCCTCTGAAGCCTTTTTATCAATGAGGCCTCTATTTTCTTCATTTTCCATTATTTTCCTTCAATTTCCTCCTCACATGCAACTTGTGACCTTTCACCTCCCTTTTCTCCTAATTTCCATTATTTTCATAAACAAATGTTTGAAAATGCCATTTTTCCTTTCCAAAGCCTTTTCCATTACCTTTGCAAACTTCCTTATCCATTAATCAATCACTAGTGATCCCCATTAGTATGCATTTTCCCAACATTCACCTTGGAATAAGTGTCCCATCAACCGTGGTTATTATTTTTCCTTTATTAACTTTTATTACATGGAATTTTCACCAAGGTTGTTACAGAATCCTCCCCCTTGGGGTAACACCATCCTTGGTGTTCAACAACACCTATAACCAACAAGGCTGCTATAAGAAAAACATACTACCCATGGATCTTTATAACTTAGCTCGTTGAAATATTTACAATGATCATCCTGCTAAGAAGCAAACCAAAATGAAAAACTAACAAGTATAACATGATAATAACATGACACCCATACCTCTTATTGGAGCATTATAGCATAGCTCATGGGAATATTTACATCCCTATACATATGTACATATACCAAACATCACCAAAACATGTACCAAAAACATATACCAAAGAAAAATACCAAAACATCCACTCAACCAATGAATAAGGAAGGATACATAGACTTCATCTGATCTTCCATCTCCCATGTAGCTTCATCGGGCTAAAAGTGCTTCCATTGCACTTTAACTTGATCGATTTCCTGGTTCTAGAGCATGAGCATATTTATTTGCAAAATGCATTGCAGTTCTAAATGGAATTTTCTGTTTGCCTTCACCTACAGTACAAACCAGTCAATCACATGATCAAAATCCTTAACATACTTCTTTAGCAATGACACATGGAAAACATAATGTACTTTCATTGTTGGAGGTAGTGCAAGTCAATAGACTATTAGCCCAATCCTCTCAATAATCCTGAAAGGTCCACAAAACAGGGGTGTCATCTTGGCAGATGATCCAATCCACAAGGAACTCTTATTTTGTTTGATGTGCAAATAAACATGTTCCCAAACTTGGAACTCCTTGAACAACCTGTTCTAATCTGCATAGCTCTTCTACGTATCTTGCACTACCTTCAATTTCTTCTTGATTACCTGCATGTTTTGCTCCATGTCTTCCAGTGTGTCCTGTCTAGTCAACACCCTATTAACTGGATCACTCCAACTGATGGAAGTATTACAACTACACCCATATAATGCCTCAAACACACTTGTCCTTAGTGAATCCTGGTACCGATTGTTGTAAGCGAGATTTACTAGTGGGAGGTACTCTTCCCACTTCCAATGTTGATGCATCACATACATCCTCAACATTTCCTCCATTATCCTATTGAACCTCTCTATCTATCCATCTGTCAGCGGATGATAAGATTTAATTGAGGCCAACTCTATGCCAAAGCTGTAAATAACTCCTTCCAAAACTTGGGAGTGAAATTCGTATCCCTATCTAAAACAATATTATTCATAATTCCATGCAATCTAACCATGTCCCTAATGAATACATATGCTAGATCACTCACTAAAAATGTAGACCTCACTTGAATGAAGTGTTCTGCCTTTGTCAACCTATCCACCACTACCATGATGGAATCATATTGTCTCACTATCCTTGGAAAACTTGTGATAAAGTACATGTTAATGACCTTCCATTTCCACTAAAGAATCAAAAATCAACTGTAGCAGTCCACCTGGATTCTTACACATTGCCTTTCCCTACTAATAATCCAAGAACCTAGCCACAAACTCTTCTATGTCTCTCTTCAAATTAAGCTAATATAATTTCTTCACTACTATCTACGTCTTCTGATAACCCAGGTGACCTAAATATTATTTCACATGAAGATCCCTCAAGATCACCTTCATGAGCTCACTGCTATCTGGAAGATATATCATGTCCCTAAATCTAACCAATCCATCTGCCATGAGATGATAATCCACATCCTAAGCACCTACATCTATACCTGCACCTATACCCGTACCCATGCCATTACATGTACCTTTACCTATACTCTTCTGCAACCTATGCACAATATCCATATATTTGTTATCCTACTGACCTGCGTGCAAGATCCTATCCTATAAGTCTATCCCATAGGAACTCATAGTTGTTATGTGATTTACCTGTATCCGCCTACTAAGAGCATCTACCACCATCTTCTCTTTACCTTTGATATACCTGATCTCAAAATTGAAGTAACTGATTGTAGCCAACCACTGATTCTATCTTCCATTCACATTTCGTTGGTAAAATAGATATCCAAAACCACTGTGATCACTCATAAATGCAAACCTCCTTCCAAGAATATAGTGCCTCCACATCTTCAATGCATGTATGAGTGCTACCAACTCAAGATCATGTGTTGGCTAGTCCTGCTCATGCTCATTCAGTTTTTGTGACTCATAGCATACTGCCAGTCATTCCTACAAAAGGACTCCACTAAGTCCTCTTGCAAGAATATGTACATACTAAAATTCTTTGTTCTAACCTGCGTTCTTTAACACTAGTGCATCTGTCAACAAGTACTTTTGTTGCTCAAAATTGGTCGCACACTCCTCTGTCCATTTTAAATTATTAAATTTCCTTTGCAATGATGTGATAGGATAACAAATCTATGAGAATCTCATGATGAACCTCATATAATAACATACTAACCCCATGAAAGATATCACCTCATCCACATCCCTAGGATTTTCACACTCCATGATAGCTCTTACCTTTTCTGGGTCCACTACTATGCCATCCTTGGAAACCACATGTCCTAAGTAGTGTACATCATCCTAAAAGAAGTTGCACCTTCTGAGCTTAACATACAAATGATGCTCTCTCAACAACCTCAACATTGCTGATAAATACTCTACATGATCTTATATATTTTTTGAAGATTCGAATATCTCATTAATGAACACGAGAAAAAACTTTTCCAAATATGAACGCAAAACACTATTCATCAAGCACATAAAAGTAGCTAGAGCATTATCCAAACTTAATGGAACTACAATAAACTCATAATACCCATACCTGGTCAACAAATATGTCTTGTAGATGTCCTCCTCTTGAATGTGTACTTGATGATATCCATATCCCAAATAAATCTTCGAGAACACTACTACTCCCTTTAGCTGATCAAACAAGTAACCAATCCTCGTCAACAAATACCTTCTCTTGATCATCACTTTGTTCAACTTTGTTTAATCAATGCACAACCTAAGAGTACCATCATTCTTCTTGAAAAACAATACTGGTGCACCCTATTGTGACACACTTGACCTAATGTATCCCTTGTCCAACATTTCCTTCAACTGCAGCTTCAAATCTACCAACTAAAGTGTACTTATCATGTAAGGTGCCTTTCATGTTGTACAGTCCCCTGGCACCAACTCAATATAAAATTCTACTTCCCTGTGAGGTGGAAACTCTGAAATATCTGCAGGAAATACATCTTAAAAATGTTGTAGTTCTAGGTACTTGCTGAAAACATCTACATCCTCAACTTCCTTACCTTTGTCACTAGAAATGTGCAGTACAAATAACACACATTCTTTCTTGTGAATACCCTTGGCCTACATAACTGTCATCATTCTAACTGATGTTGATTTCTTCTTGCCCTACAAAAATTTTTGTTCCCCATTATCATCCAAGCACTCAATGGCTTTGCCATAACAATCAACCTTGGTTCTATGAAGGTATAAGAAATCCATGCCTAACAACATACTATATGATCCCAATGGTAATACATTCAAATTTTTTGAGGTAGGCATACTATTCAACTCAAATGCACAATCTCTTACCGAGTGATGAACTCGCTTCTTTGTAGTTGTAGCCAACTGCACTAACCAATGCTCTGCATGCACTTCTTTATTCATACTACACATATCCACCACGTGAGGATTAACATAACTATAATTAGATCCAGGGTCAATAAAAATAGAAACAACTTGATAAAAAATCTGACTGCCCATCTCAGTGATAGATTCCTGATGATCTACCTATTTTTTATCCAGTGCTGCATAGATCTTGGTAATACTTTACTCAACATCTCCCATTGTTTGTGCCTCTTAAGCACTGTAGATCTGCACTCTACCACCCTAATGCTATGGAAAATCTATCCTGCGATGATCTTGCCACAAGTCCAACATTGTAAAGGCTTCTAGCCTTCATCATTATTCTTCTCCCCATATATAAGTCTAGGCCCTCTATTAGATGCATTGAACTTCTTAGATGGCTTTGCATTCTCTTTATTACTTCCATTCTGAGGTCTTGCTCGCCTCTTGTCCCATTTTCCTTTGTTCTTTATATTATAACCTTTCCCCTCCAACTTAGTCTCAAATATGTGATTTGATTTCTCGTAGGAATGCTTTATCTTTTGGATGACCTCCTCCAATGACCTAGGCTCATAGAACTCAATCCCGTCTTTCAATGAAATTTGTAATCCACTAATGAATCTATGAATCTTGGCCTTTTCCTCCTTGAGGTAAGGCACATACATCAGTAGCTCCAAGAACCTGCTAGTGTACTCTTCATATGTCATCAATCCCTTCTTTAGCTCATAGAATTATTTTTCTCTGTCATCAAAGTATCTCTCCAATAGGTACTTCTTCTAGAATGGTCTCTCGAACTCATTCCAATTTAAGTCTTCCTCATGAAAACCTCTAACATTATTTACATATTCCCACCAAATATGTTATTTATCTCTGAGACTAAATGTAGCTATTATGGCTTTCATGTTATTTGAATAGTCATGAAACCTAAAGAACTTATGTTGGGATATGATACCCTAGGGTCAATTTTGGGGCAAAAGCCCAAGTTTGGGGGAAAATCCCAAGTCTCGTGAAAAAGCCCAAGTTTTGTTGTATAAAAATGTAAAGTCTCCACAAATTGTGGTTGCGAAGCACGTAGATAGTTAGAGTCACAAAGGGTTTTACCCTTCTTTATGTAAGTTAAGTCAAATTTTTGAGAATCTGCCCATGGTCCGCGGAGCATGAGATTGTATAAATAAGTGTGTCTTAGGGTGTCTAAGGCAGAGTAATGAACTTTTCCTATGGGAGAAGTCTAGAAATTTAGCGCAGAAGAGTAGGAAGAAAGGACTTGCATCTATGTGCACAGAGGCCTAGAGTAGAGTTCGTAGCTGAGTATGTGGACCCCTGCAGTTGAGTGCGCAGGGAAGTCTTGATTTTGTAAGCTGAAGCGAGTATTAATAAAGAAGATTATTACAGAAATTCTCATGTTTGTCTCTTTACTTCTATTTTATATGAATGGGCTTATGCTGTGATGAATCTTGGGCTTATGAAATAATGATGTATTGATGCAAAATTTTACACGAATTATATTATTATATGAAGGTAATTACTGTTAACTGTTTACGCGAAGATTAGCTTGTTGTATGTTGAAGTTATCGAACACTTAAGCCGATCGGGGTAATTACTGGGTTAAGAATGATGTTTGGTGCACGTAAGTAGTTGATTAGTCTGTTCAAGGTCCACGAAAGATAGTCATAGACCTTCGTGGAGGTCTAGAGACTGGTTAAAGGAAGTTATATTGATAAGCCATAAGATCTTATTCATCTGCACGGAGACATATTTAGGGCACAAAACAACATCACGCTAATCTTTGGGTGGAGAAACTTGGTTCCAACATCCCCACATACTGCTTCAGGTGAGACTTCAGTCCGCGCTCCATGGATTGATGTTGAAAGGGCTACTAGTGTAGGGATTTGTTTGGAACAACTAACTTTGAACCTATGTCAGGACCCACTAAGCCAACAAATGGTTCTATTTTTGGGACGAGGATCTACATAAAGAGACGTGTGATGTCACGTCACTTGAATCCGACCAAGAAATAAATTGAGGAGTGGTTGGATAGAAAGATCCACAAATTCACGACGCAAGAAAATAGAAATCCACACCTGAGGAAAGAACAATGGTTGGATAGATATATGTACATAGAAATATACGAGATCTTCTTATGCAACTTCCCAATCGAACTATATGAGTGGATCACCAAATTGGCAGATGACAAAGGAAGGTGGAGGCTTGACGGTCCAATAGTGTGGACCCTAGAACTAGTGTGGAGGTTGGAATCTTATGAATATAAGCTCGCGTGCGTCGTCAATCATTGGCTTGATCAATTCATAGGAGGATTCATGACAAGATTCACGATTGATACCTTAGTCAGTAATAATGAAGTAGAATGATGCTTTTTTAGGGGACCATAAGGTAAGTATTTGAGATATTCGAATACTTGGATTAAAATGATCTTGTGTGAAAACCGGATTATGCCATTTCCTTGTTTTTTATATCTATGAGAAGTGGAAAATTCTTTAGAAATCAGGAAAGAGGAAGTCCTAAATACAACCAATTGATAGAACCTCCTTCAAGCAATGACAAGGGAGCAGTACAGGCCTCACCGTGAAGCACTGTACAATTGAAAAGACAAGGTTTTTTAGGAATACCTCATTCGCCCACACCACATCGACCTTCACTCCCATAACATACACCTTCTCCCACACCGCCACCACCTCTGCCATAGTTCACCATGTCGAATATGATGAAGTTTCCCATTTTCAAGGGCTTGGGAAATGAGGACCCAGACTAGTTTTGGTTCATTGCAAAGGTTGTGTGGACAATGCAGAATATTAAAGATGATCATATGAAGAAAGCGCAGCTGGTTACTGCTCTACAAGATCACACATTTATGTGTTACATTAAGTACTACAGTGACATCTTGTTGGCATCATTAGCAGACACTCAGACTGCTTTGAATAAGGAATTTAGTAGGCCTAAGTCTGAAACACAATCAGTAGTGTGGTTCAAGGAAATTACGATGAGGATCGATGAAACACCATGGGAGCTGGATTAGAGACTAAAGTGCGGAATCCGTGAACCAAATATGAACCTCACAGACAGTCAGCACCACGATTGGTTTATAGTCATGCTCTTGCCTCACTTAAGGATTTCTTTGTTATAACAAAAGATAGGGACTAATGCGGAAGCGTTGGAGATCATAATGAGATTACTTGAGACACCTATCTAGGACGTGATGTTGGGAGTTTAATAGATTCATGTGGATTTACAGAACCTTTGCCTAGAGTTTCAGAGCTTGAAGAAGGAAAAAGTGGCTTGATTGGAAGTGCATGAAGAAGTTTGGTGCCTCAAAGTGTAAAAGTGAGGGGCATGATAAGGATCACTTCCTTTTTTTCAAAAATTATATTGCAAGAGGAGGGCCAATTCCCCTGAGGTAGGAAGCTCAAGATAGACCAAGTATAGGGCCCATGCTATGGTGCGCTATCTGTCAAGTAGCAGGAAAACATGTAACAGGCAATTGCCACTTGCTGCAAAAGTTTGTGGAGACACTGCAAAAACTATTCTACAATTTTTGTAAATCAATGGGCCATGATGAATGTAACTACCATAGCTATGAATTGATGATGGAAAGAACGCCCATGTATCGAATGAAAATAGAAACTCAGCCTGTGGATCAAGGTGTTGGGGGATTGCATGGAGGATAGTAGGGACGTAGACAAGGCCGAGGAGGAGGAGGACCTGCAAGAGGTTGAGGGCAAGTTATTTTCTATACTTACTGAGTGCCAGGACATTACATACAGGAGTGTATGATCCAGACATGCCCATCATGCTGGTATTGTACTCAGTTTTACCAAGTGATAGAAGAGTTCCCTATATTGATAGCTAAAATGAAGGAGAAGAAGACATAACCTCAGCAACCTACCCAAAACATGCAAATGATGAGGGCCTATTGATGGTGTTGGACCCGCCAATATGTTAAGGGGATCTCCCTGGTAAGAAGTCCCAACTAGACCTCAAACCCTTTGGTGTAGTGGTCCCAGGAGTGGGTCATAAGGTAATTCCTTAACCGCGGTGTCGCTCAAGGGAAGGTAGAATAACTCTGTCAAAAACAAGGGTATGACTGATGGAGTGAGTCAAGGAACGTGTATGAGAGGTTCCAACACTTCCAAAGGGGAAGGAGGTGAAGGCGAGTTCCAGGTTGAAAGGGATCAGTCCCAACTCAGCTAGGAACACAAAAGAAAAAGGACATGCACAACTTTCAATTGAGTAGTCCACTCGGATGCGATAGACATATCATACAATGTAAGATAACATGTACAAAACTCACGGATCAGTCCGAGGTGAGTGTGACTTTTCTTATAGCAAGGTTCAAGTGAAAGGTTTGTCTGATGTCCAACAGAGTAGTCGACACAGATGGTGATAGTATTAACAATATATGAAACACATTAACAACAAGATTCATATAATTGCATGTGAATCAGTTCATACACATGTACGTAAGTTTAACAACACATATCATTAAAGAAACCGAAGCAATCCAACTACAATAACAACATATGCATGAAAGTGTGTTGGCTCTTATTATATAAAGAAGTGTAAGTCACACTCATACAATACATCCATGTAAACCTTCTAGCCCCAATAGTGGAACATTATAGCCACATCTTCCTACTCCTCCAAAGAGTTGTACTAGCTTTGTGCAGTGGAGAAGCCAAGGTGCGTTACAATACTATCCAAGCCTTCTTCAAAATAGTCTTAGTAGAAGCTTGGCTGACCAAAAGCCCTTACATTGAGTTATGAGGAACTATTTATAGTAAAGGGTGGGGTGACCCTTGACATTCCCCCTTTGTGACCATTCAACTACCCTCATGACTCTTCACCTACTCTATGACTGTTACATCCACTCTTGACATTTGACTTACACTTGACATGACTCAACATTACAATGCACATGTACCCATGTGAACAATGGCTTGGACAAGCCAAACTAGACATCATTCAGACTTCAAAAATGATAAAAGTCCAACTTCTCGACATCCTCATGCTATGTAGTGATGTCTTTCGGAGTCACTGCATTCATGTTTGATTGTATCGACGTTTTGAACCAACCTTTGTGGTTCATCATGAGGATCAAATGTGTGAAAAATTTAGACAATGATGGGGCAATAAATAGAGGAAAGGTTTGTATGGTAACGTAAGGAGCTGACATGTTTGATAATCTAAAGAAATAAATTAAGTTTAATTAACTAATTATCTATATATATATATATAGTGTATGTTTATATTTCTTTATTTAATTTTTCCTTAGATTTAAGTATAATTATTCAAATATAATATAACATTGCAATATTATAATGATAATTCATTGTAATAATTTTATAACAATGGTTAAGGGATGGAATCTCTTATAAGCCATTGAGTGAGGGGTGAAAACCCTCACGAGCATTTAATAATAAGATTAAATGTTTGCTGGTTTTCACCCTATGGGGTTTCCAAGGTATATCAATGTTCAATGGTGTGATTGTTTATTGTATCAGTTGATGATGTTGAATCCTTGATGATGATGATTCTTTACTTGATGTGATAATCATAATGACCAAGTAAGAAATTAATTAATATGATTAAGGAAATCATGAAATGGATGCAAGGTTCACGGGACAGTTTATGTTATTACACTACAACAGTGGTTGTTAATGGTTATGTATCTTACTGTCCTCTATGGTAATTATTTTATGTACTAAAGAACATTATATCTAATGGTTAATTATGAATGTGGAATTGTGATTTGGATAATTAGTTGTGGGTGATTTGTATAAAAAATTCTAACTCCTTGCTTTTACATGTGAGGTTACGGGGGTATGTTACAAGTGGTATCAGAGCTAAAGGTTGCTGTACTGGTGCCTTTGCTAATTGGTAAGCGGAAAAGAAATTGAGGTACGCCACCAGTGGCATCAACTCAGGTATGTGTTTAACCATTCACATATTGATTTAAGTAGTACACTACTTTCGGCATGATATGTGTGATTCATGTATATAACTGCTTTGAGTAGTAAGTAATAAAGCTTGTTGCATAACTATGTTCATGACATTGGATTCTTAATGAGGATAAAAAACAATAAAATTCATGCCGCACTTATGAACAATATTGAACACTCATTACATTTATAAACAATATTGAATACTCATTAAGGAAAGTGACAATCAACTACCAACCTTTGCTTTGCAAATATGGCAATAATAATGATGCAATTAATGAACATGATTGAACTTACAATGAACTAATTTTAATAAGTCAATGCATGAATGTAAAATATGGGGATGTCATTGGATTTAACGATATAGTGTTTTAAAAAGACATTGTAAGAACCCCTTTAGAGTTGAAAATAAACAAGGAGTTGAGTAATGGGACTTGACTATAATAACTAATTTTTTATTAAGTCTTGTCATGGATGCATGAAGATGATTGGTATTTGAGATTGGTTAGTGTTGTATGACTAACCAATATAATGTATGTTCATTAATTGAATTGGATTTAAGATTATTACAATTCGTAAACAAGTGATGGTTTGATTGGTGTCACATGCATGGAATGTGTGTATGATGATTCTTACTCTCTCTGTGCTATAGTTCTAGTTGTTTATGAGAAGAGTTCTTAATTTTATTCACCATGAGAATGCATGATGAATAGTATATGCTTATGTCTTAATAGATTTAATGATGTTTCCCTTTAATTAATTGAAATTCACTAGCATGGTATGTTTTTTATGTTAATCATTACTTGTTGTGAGATTAAAACCATTGGAGCCTCGATTTAATGATGGTTGAATTTATCTCTACTATGGGAATGATGGATTTCTTATGCATGTTGCATTCCAGTGTGAAGTTAATTGTAGAGGCATGTTCAGTGGGTAGCATTTCTAGTGGGTAACATTTGTAGGACCCATTCATGGTAGAATTACATGTGACAATTATTCATAAATAGACTACCTGTGTTAATGCAGTTGTCAGTAAACTCTAGCTACCTTCCCCAACTATAGATGCTTCCAGAGGAAAAGGAAGCAAGGAGAAGGAAGAAGATCGTGCTGTAGGGACAGATGGAGAAGGGAAAAAGAATCACTAAGTTAGGTGACGACCAGATAGCGCAGGCTTTGAGTGCCAGAATCTTACAGAAGACGCTAAGTCTGGTGATGACCAGATAGTACTTGATGTGCATGTGAGTATTCATTTGACCATGCTTAAGGAGTTGGAAATGATAACTATAGTGTGTTGATGTTAATGATTTTCGTAATGTCTCCTTGAAGTCATTATTATGAAATGGTCACATAGTAGTGTTAAGATAGTTGTTGCATCTAACATCAAGTGGTAGCTCTGGTGCATGTGTCACACTTAGGGGATCATTCTTCTAATTGCATAAGCAGAGGAATTGCTTTCGATAAGGGTAGTTTAATTAGTTAGTTATTCATGTTAAACCAAGGGTTGGTCAGAACACCTTGATTATGCTTAATTATATTAATGATGCATGGCCAATGCTGACCATAGTAAATGTAAGATAATACTCCTTTAATGACGGTGTGGATTAAGACAATAGACTATGGGAAATTGGAAATGTTTAGATTGTTAACTCAACTATTGTTAAAATTTATACGTTAATGAATATTTCCATATGCTTTTATACATGACAATATTGTATGCATGAAATTTTTCTTGGAAATTGAATACTTGTTAACTGATGCATATTTATAACTAACGTTGTTAATGGCGTTAAGTAGTGGTAGCTTAATGGCAACAAGAAAACTCGTCACGTAAATTGCTGCAATTTGAATTGCAATCATAAATGAGAAATTATAATGTTATATGATATGCATGATTATGTTATTTGGAAAACCAGAATGCATATAATATGTATGATAGATATGTTTCCCATCAATCTAGATGTTGTGGACCCATGATGATGTTTAAGTGTAAATGCATGGTGTACATGCATGTTTATTTTGTTAATGATAATGTTCATATGGTTCATTATGTAAATTACTTTGGGAAAGAGTAATAAAAGAGAAATTTAACATGCCAGGCAGTTGCAGATAGTTGGGAAAGGTTAGAATGCCTTGGGTTGATGACAGTTACCTGCCTGGAGGGGTTGATGGTACTTGTCCATTTGGATTTAATGCCTTGGGTTGATGACAATTACCTACTTGGAGGGGTTGATGGTACTTGTCTGCTCAAATTGAATGCCTTGGGTTGATGGCAGTTACGTACCCAGAGGGGTTGATGGTGCTTATCTGCCTGGATTTCCTCTCCCTAGAGATCAATGATATCAGTAAGGGAAAAGAGTTTTCCAAGATGGGAAGAGGATAAAAAGCCTGAGGCACCTCTATTTATTTGGAGCCTGTTGGAGGAGGCCCAAAATTCCTCATAGATGGGACGCTGTCAGAGGAATATGCAGGACGCTATCGAGAGTAATCCTATATTGGACCCTATGTGATCATTGGAATTCTTGCACTAGTTGGCCAGTGGAATTCCATATTAGACCTGGTAAGATCTCTATCAAAGAAACTGTTTGGCTGTGAAAATGACTCGATCTGGTTGTGGAAACCAGATCCCATGGGTTGGGAATTCTTTAGCCCACTATGGTTCTCATAGCTAAAGGAACTAACTAATCAGCTTTATGTTATGTTAAAAATGAATTTTACATATAGTTGTGTAAAATATGTTATGCACATTTAACAAGAAATGAGCTTAGTGCTCAATAAGGAGTTATTGGAAATTTTAATTCCTTTATCGTATTACCAATCTTGTAAACGTCTCAGTAGGGGCTAAGATAATTTTCACTTGATGCAGTGATTGACTATTTTGATGATTAGAGAGCTAGGTCCTCTTTTGGTACTTTTAGAAGTACTCTGTGGACGTCTTTACTGAGAGTTGATACAGTGTGCATGTGGTGAAGTGAATTATCATGTTGATGATTAGAGAGATAGGTTCTCTCTGAATACTTTTAGAAGTACGTGTCGATGACATTGGCAAGAGCTAAAATAGTTTGCACATGATGCAGTGATTTATCATTTTGATGATCAATGTTTGTTCTCTTAAGTACTTGTGAAAGTACTATGAATTAAATATCATCTAACATTTCACAATTTATTGATAGTTAAAATATTTTATTTGACTCAGAATATTGTGACTAATGAGATTGAATCTGTTAGTCATACATTACAGGATTACTTACCATGGAGGGTTGATGGATTGTCCAACCACTATTAAAATGCTTACGTGAAAGTGCTCATGATTTTCAAGAGTAGATGGTAAGTAATGGTAAGTTGACATAGAGAATTGTTTATTATGAATTTGAATAAGGGTCAAGTGATGGAAATTAGAACTTGCATATTTTTGCAGTTATGAATGCTTATGACTAGTGATCTTTCTCATGATTGTATCATTACTATTTTGGTTGTTAACATTTCTTGGAATGACATCTTTGATTTTAAAATAGGAAGGATCATATTTTGTGTGGTTTAGATGGTTATACCATGAGTAAAATCTAAAAGTTCCAACGAGATATGAACACCGAGGACGGTGTTCTTGTTAAGGGGGGGAGTATGTAATATCCCTATCGTAATAACTAAGTGTAAAATTAATCAGTTGAGATATAGTAATTTGAAAACTTTCGAATCGGTTACAACTAATTCTTGATATTCGTTAAACAAATTGAGGATGAAAAACAAGGGAATAGAGGCTTAGTGAGGGGATTTTTTGGTAATTGAATGGAGAAAAGCTTGTTTCCCTTGCGGTCGTATATGATTAGACTGAAGAAATTTGGTGGCTGGCACCGCTTGCCCATTAGAATTCTCCTCTGCCACGCGGATTCTGCTCCGCCTTCCTCCACCTTAGCACCACAGTCATTTGCCTCATTTTCCTGATCGCTTTCTTCTTGGTTCTTGGAAATCAACAGCTTCTTACTGCTATTGTTAAGAGCCCTATCTGGGGACATGGGCACGGGTTTGAGATTTTGTGGGGGACTAGCTCTATGAGTGCTACTTTTGGTGAGAGTGAGACTAATGCTGCAAGTGCTACTGTTGTTGTCTCTACTACTGCGGAGGTGCGAGTGCATGGCACAAATGCCATAACCACAACAACCAAGGCCAGCACGCATGAGACTGGCAGCAAGAAACTGCTTGTGTTGGCTAAGCACATCGATGTTACCGCCTCTCCTTCCACGGCTAGGACTTGAACCCTCCTCGCCATGGATGTGACTTCTTTGTACAAACACAGAACAGAGGTGATGGAGACAAGGAGGCTACCATGAAAAGATAAGTAACTAGCTCATTTTCTTGAAGAAAAATATATGTTTGTTTTATTTGGGTATCTTATTAAGCATTTCTTACCAAATATAGATAACATATGCATAATAGTATGCAGTAAAAGATTAAATATTTTACATGTTTCCTTGGTGAAGAAAACATGTTGATGCATGTAGTAAAGGATTAAATATTTTATATGTTTTCTTGGTGAGGAAAACACGTTAATGCATGCAGTTAAAGATTGAATATTTTATATGTTTTCTTGGTGAAGAAAACATGTTAATGCATGCAGTAAAAGATGATTATTTTATATATTTCTTGGTAAAGAAAACATGTTAATGCATGCAGTAAAAGATTGAATATTTTATATGTTTTCTTGGTAAAGAAAGTATTTTAATGAATGCATATAAAAGAAATAGCAGTTAAGTTTGATTTTATTGAGAAGGGATATATGCTTTATTGCATTGGGATACTAGCTAATCTCTAAGTTTCTTGTGAAATGATTATGCATTACATGCATGATATAAATAGCTAATGATGTGTTTCTAGGCACATGGATATTCATTTTTACAGTTTCTTTTCGGAAAAAGAGTGCATTCTTCATGTATGAAGATGAAGGCTTTTATGAAAGTGTTCTTGAAAATAAAAATAGAGGTTCTTTCCTTTAAAGACAAATATGAATAGTGTTCATACAAGAACCAGAATCCATACTTGTTTCATGAAAAGACTATGTGAATTGAAGTAAAAATAATTGTGTTAGGAAAAAAAACATGTTGCATGCACATAAGGGTAGCTATTGTGACTTTGGAAATATGAGTTTGTGTGTACATAGAGAAAGTGATCATGTTAACTTTCTTGAAGATAATAATCTCTTGAAGAGATTGTCTTGCTAGATGAGTTGTGTTGATTTCTTGATTTTGATACATAAACGGTAAGTAAACCTTGTTTTTGTATCTTGATTTTATGCATAAAGATGGATATCTTTAATAATTTCTTGAAAGGGAAGCTTGAGAAACCCTCATATAGGAAGATATAGAAATGAGGTTATAATGACTTCCTTTAAGAAAGAGGTATGTGGTTTGTTGTATGAAATGACGGTAGTATTCTAGTGAAGGGAATATGTGTTGCATACATTAAAGAAGGGCTAATATGATAAGCAATGGTATGAACAAGGAATAGTCATTGTGATATGGAGTTATGTTCTTTGTATGTTAGAGAGACTATGTTGAGTTCTATATAAATAACTATGTGAAAAGAACATATGTGATTAAGCATGGAAATAACAGTTTATTACATGTATGACGATATAACGAATGTGTTATACATGTTAGTGGAGCTAATGAGTTAGAACTCTTAAAGAGAATTATGCATTAGTGTAAATAAACATTGTGGAGGTCAAACAATATTTACTTGGGTGTATGTACTAGTTAAATAGTATGTCATGCTTGCTCATGCATATGAGTAGATGCTAAAAGATCTCTTTTAGAGGTTGATTGTTGATTCATTATTATGGTATCTAATCTTGTTGCCAAAGCTTGTTGATGACAACATTGACAGGAAACGATGGCGGTTGGTGCCAAAGAAAAGTGATGTTAACATTGTGGCAGGAAAGTGATCAATGGTCCATGTAGATGAGTTCGAGTTGCAAGAACGTACATTGCTAGAACAATCATGCCACAAAGAATGTCGTATGTGGCAATATGTAAGTAAAACATTGCATGAAAATGTATTAGCTTTTAGCTAGTTATGTGACAATGTAATGATAATTCATTGTAATACTTTTATAACAATGGTTAAGGGATGGAATCCCTTATAAGCCATTGAGCGAGGGGTGAAAACCCTCACAAGCATTTAATAATAAGATTAAACGTTTTCTGGTTTTCACCCTATGGGGTTTCCAGGGTATATCAGTGTTCAATGGTGTGATTGTTTATTGTGTCAGTTGATGATGTTGAATCCTTGATAATGATGATTCTTTATTTGATGTGATAATCATAATGACCAAGTAAGCGATTAATTAATATGATTAAGGAAATCATGAAATGGATGCAGGGTTCACGAGACAGTTTATGTTATTACACTACAACAGTGGTTGTTAATGGTTATGTATCTTACTGTCCTCTATGGTAATTATTTTATGTACTAAATAACATTATATCTAAAGGTTAATTAGGAATGTGGAAATGTGATTTGGATAATTAGTTGTGGGTAATTTGTATAAAAAATTCTAACTCCTTGCTTTTACATGTGAGGTTACCAGGGTATGTTACACCTTACTTAATATATGTTTAAATTGATGTGTTGTTAGATTTTCAATTGTTTATAATTTGGCAAAGATTGTTTGGAATTACAAGTTAATTTGATTCAAAAATAAAAATAAAAATTACAAGTAAATTTGAGTAAACAATAAAAATTAAGTAAATTTCCTAAAGTTTATTAATTTAACCTCCATATACCACATAATGATAATCATGTAGATAGTAATGTAGTCAATTAGAATGACTAAGTTGTGATATTAATGTAGTATATTACAAGGATTATCTTATGATATTAACAATCTATTGTTTTATTAATAAATAAGTAAAATGATTTTAGATTAATTCTAAATATGAAAAAATTAATATATATGAATTTCTTGTTTTAGGAATTTAGTAATATATTTTAATTTGATATGTTTGGATTCATTATGATTGAGTCAAATTTTTTTTGTCGAATTCCAACAAGAAATTATTTAGGTGGCTATTACACCTTAAAGACTACTCCCTATTTAGGTGGTTATTACAGCTAATTAAAATTGACAAATAGTTAATTATGATTCACATTACATACATAATTAAAACATATATGTATGTATGTTACTTTTAATTTTATTCAACATTAAATTGTTTTGTTGATATCAAATCTGTTTTTTACTGTTATGTGATTTTGTTGTTTCATTATGGATCTAGCTATTTGGAGTTGTCTTCCATTCGATGTTCTTGAACTTGTCTTCCTATGGCTCCCTTTATCAGTTGTGATAATGTTTAGCATTGTTTGTAAGAAATGGAAGAATGCTTTGCAAAACCCTTCTTTCTTTTTACGTTGCAAGAATGTCTCTACGAATGAATTCAGATTTCTCGTTCCTTTCATCAATACTAAAGACAATTGTGTTACTGCTCAATACCTTAATTAGAATGGCCATATATCTCAATTTCATTTGCGATTCATAGATTCAAGATACAGAGTAGAGTGTATTTTGGACCAATGGTGGTTTTATCCTTACCAACAGAATGCTCCCAAACACACAACTATTTTGTGACAAATCCATTTACAAAGGCATTTAAAAACATAGGGCCAATACGAATTGGAGACTGGGGATTATTTTCATTATTGGAAAATTTAAGCAGCAGAAAATATGACTGGGTTGTTCTAAAACATATGTATCAAAGAATGCAGTCTAAATTGTATGTTTGTAGTAGTCTTGATAGGGTATGGAAAAGGGATGTTTTTCCATTTGGTGGCACTTACACCTTATATACTACTCCGTATTTAGGTGGCCATTACACCTTAAATACTACTCTGTATTTAGGTGGTTATTACAGCTAATCAAAATTGACAAATACTTAATTATGATTCACATTACATACATAATTAAAACATATATGTATGTATGTTACTTTTAATTTAATTCAACATTAAATTTTTTTGTTGATATCAAATGTTTTTTTTTTAATGTTAGGTGATTTCATTGTTTCATCATGGATCTAGCTAGTTGGAGTTGTATTCCATTCAAAGTTCTTGAACTTGTCTTCCTATGGCTCCCTTTATTGGTTGCGATAATGTTTAGCACTGTTTGTAAGAAATGGAAGAACGCTTTGCAAAACCCTTCTTTCTTTTTACGTCGCAAGAATGTATCTATGAATGAATTTGGATTTCTCGTTCCTTTCCTCAGTAGTGAAGACAATTGTTTTGCTACTCAATGCCTTAATCAAAATGGCCACATATCTCAATTTCATTTGCGATTCATAGAGTCAAGATACAGAGTAGAGTGTATTGTTGGACCAATGGTGGTTTTATCCTCACCAACAGAATGCTCCCAAATACAACTATTTTGTGAAAAAACCATTTACAAATGCATTTAAAAACATAGCGCCAATACGAATTGGAGACTGGGGATTCTTTTCATTATTGGAAAATGTAAGCACCAGAAAATATGATTGGGTTGTTCTAAAACATATGTATGAAAGAATGCAGTCTAAATTTTATGTTTGTAGTAGTCTTCATAGGGTATGGCAAAGGGATGTTGTTCCATTTGGTGTCACTTCACCCCCTAAGAATGTAGTGTTTTATAAAAATAAATTGTTTTGGCTATCTCTAGACGAGTATGAAGATTATCCTCATTGTGGATATACAATCTACTGGTTTGACGTACTAAAAAATGAGTGGGGTTTTTTATTTGTTCCAATCAGTGACATACGGTGTATGTTGTTAGCAATATGCATGAATTGGTTGATATTCCTTATCAATCATGGCTTATGTATGGTCATTTGAAGAATTATATCATTTCCAATTTGGTCAACCATTTGTTGAATGAAGAATTGACTACTTTGAAGATGAGTGGGGTTTCAGATGGAAGTTGTTGGAATAAATTTCCGCAGATGTAAACAACAAATGTCCTTGTTATATTCCGTTTCGAATTGTCCATGGTCTGGTTCTTATGTGCAACTAGAGTGAAGTTCCTTTCCTATTATATGACATGATGACTCACATCTGTTTTCCAATAGATATAGATAATTCAACTAATGAGCAGATGTCTTGATTTTGGTACCAAACATTGGAGGATTGCAATGATTTAATTGAGTATGGAAATGTTTTTTCAATTGCTCCCCATATGGATTCTGTTGATGAGATTCCACCATTGGGTATGGATATGGATTCTTAGGATATTAGTATTCTTAGGAGTTCCTATAAATATTACAATTTTATATACTCTCTATGGTTGTGGAAAATATTTCCATTTTTGTCTCTATACATCTTATGGGTCTTTATGGTAATACTTTAAAATTATGTTTGTATCGATCTTTGTGAAGTAAAATATTTCATATTGTTTCCCCTAAAGTTTTCTTATTTACATGTAATTGTTTCTCGATGTTATGCATTTTTCTCTATTTGTATAATTATAATTTCTATGAGTTATGTTATACATATTATTTGTATTGATTTTTGTCATTGATTCTCAAACAATGTTATATGTTTATGTCCATTTTAATATTTAAATTTAAATTTTTATAGTATATAGTTCCAAATTTTTAGATATACCTCCAATTCATATAATTCTTAGAGTATTGTGTCCCAATAGTATGGGTTTCATTTTGATTCCAATATGATATATGGAAATTTAGAATTTTTTGTTTAAGCCATTTGGAAGAATTCATTTCTTTTTTTTTTTCCATTTTGAAATTTTTTGTGTTTTTTTTTTAGCCATTTGGACAAAGCCTTATACATTTTGATAAGTTTATATGGTTGGGAAAAAAAAAAATCTACACTTTTTATGTTTTTTACAATTTCCAAAAAAAAACTTGTGCCTTTTTCATTCTTTTTTGTTTGTTTATATTAGATATTTGTTATGTTCCATGTTTATGATTCCATAATTAATATTTTATTATTCATTGTAGACATGTCATCTGAAGGCACAAGCAAGCGTACAAGAAAACAAAATTTGTCACCAAAATCATGTGAGAGGTCTAATGAAAGTCGTCATTTACGGTATCAAAAAAATAATGATGCCAATAAATGAGCATAGGAGAGCTACATATAATAGAAAAACGAGTGAAGCCACTCTTGAAAATGATTTTATAATTCCTCATAAGTATCGTACTATGGATGATATAATGGAAAGAAAATGTCCTATTGATAGTTCATTATCAGGAAATGCTTCTCGTCTGCATAATATTGTTGTTCGATGCTCTTCTGAAAATGTTCATAACATTGGGTAAACATCTTGCAATCAGGAAGAAAACCATATCGATATTTTGGATGAAAGTGTCCACCCTAACCCTTCCGTGTGTCCAATTGCATGTATTGATGGCCAAAGATTGCAAAACATCCATGGTGGAGGTAATGATGACATTTTGTGTGATGATTTGGATGATAGTTTACTTGGCCATTTGTTTGATAATTTGGATCCAATTGCTCAAAAAATCAGATCTTCAAATCCTTCTTCTCAAAGTAATGTGGTCCCACCAAGAGAATCAATCATCCCTGATAGCATTTCGCGTGGATTGTATTTTGATTTTCACTGCAATAGTGGTGATTTTATTACATTCCTATATTTACAAAGTTCTTTTTATTAAACTTATGTTATTTTATTCTCTTCGAATAAGATACAACTTGTTTTAATAGAGGTCTAGAAATTAACTCCCAAAGTGTTCCATCTACTAATCTGAGACGTGAATATGAAGCATATCATAATGTTCCTGTGCATTCTCCTGTACGATCAAATTGCTAGACTAATGTAAATTTTCAATGTTTTTTATTTTCTTTTCATTTTTTAAATTTCTAGTTGCTTGGACATTGAATTTTATGGCGTATTTTACTTTCTTTGAATAGGACACAAGTCATTTCAATAGAGGCATACAAATTAACTTCGTAGATGTTCCATCTACTGATGTTAGAATTGAAGAGGAACCATCTCATAACGTTCATCCACATCGCCAAACAAATGTAAATGTTGAGTGCATTTGATATTTTTCTTAGTTTTTCATTTACAGTTGCCTAGAAATTGTATTTTGTAACCTTTCAGGGAGAAACCATGATCTCATCTCATTAGGTTGGAGAAGTGGAATCCAAAACATCAAATTGTAAAACTAATGTAGATGTTCAATGTATTTGATTTAATTTGAAATTTTGAATCTTTCTTTTTTGGACATTTAGTTTTATAACATATTTTATTTTTTTGAAATAGGAAACAACTCATTTGAATATAGGCATAGAAACTACATCCCAAAAGGTTCCATCCACTAATCTTAGAATCTAAAAGAAACCATCTAATAACCCTCATTCACATGAAGACACAAATGTAAATTTCGAATGCATTTGATTCTTTTTCATTTTTTTCATTTATAATTAATTGGAAAATAAATTTTAAAGTCTTTTATGACAAAGAGACCTTTACATCCTCTCATGTTCGTGAAATGCAAACCATAAATTTAGAAAGACATTCTCATAGATCCAGTCCACATGCTTCAAATTTGCGAAGGGAATCTTATGTTCTTGAAGATGAACTAAATGTTAGAAGTAATTTTACTCTTCCAAATGGTTTTCAACATGGTTCAGCTAGTAGAGATCATATTCATCTTGATGAAAACATGATTGTAGTGCATAAAAGGTTTCGAGCAAAGATAGATAGCTTGTTAGTTGTCCAAATGTGCCACATTTGCCAAGAATCATATCCTGGAATCCATGTTGTGAGACATTCTGAAGGACTTGTTTGTAGACGATGTAAGAGTGAAAGAGGAGTCCATCGTTTTGTTGATATAATAACACGGATCTTGGTGAGAAACCTCATATTTTAAGAGTTCTTACTCAAGTTGAAGAAATGTTAATAGCACGTGTGAATCCTATTTTGAAAGTGACACATGCTTGAGGTGGGCAATATAAGTATAGTGGTCATACAATTAGCTTTCCTCAAGATATTTCTACAATTGTACAAAGCCTTCCCCAACATGTTGAAGATATTGACTTTATAATTGTGAGGAGACATGCCGCTCAGTCTAAATATTATGAATGTTATGTCAAAATATCTCAAGTGATGGTTGTATTGCTTTTCAAAATCCAACGTGATCAATATTATCGAGATGTTGTAATTGATTATGATTCAGTGAATGCTTTGCCCGAAAGATCAATAGATGTCTCCTCTAAGCTTAGATTTTTTGATTGTGATATTGAAGAATCTGAGATCAATGAAACTAATAATGAAGGGTTTCCTACAAAGCATTTTCCCTCTCATCCTTCTTCTTTTGTTGCTCGCCTACCAAACAAACAAAGAGATGTGGAAGGAATTACAGAATTTCTTGATAATTTTTATTCTTCACATGTTCAAGACATGGATTAGCTAAGTATCAGAACCTCTCCAGTGAATGAGTATAATACAGCGGGGTTATTAGATATGGAATTCCCAACATTGTTCCCCACTGGTGATGATGATTGGTTGTAACCATGTATTTGTAGTGTTGAACTTCATGAGTATGAATTGCATCTTCTTAGGTACTATGATTAGAGATTTGGAAGCCATTCTTGCTTTCGATATTACCTATTAAACATGATAATGCGACATTGGAGCTAAGAAACTGCTATAGTTTTTGCAAATAAACATTTACATGATAACTCACCTACAACAATTAAAGAGTTTCGTCACCAACTATCTGATTTACCAGATAATAAGTTGGTTGAGCATCTTATGCGGTTTGGTTCTTCTCTGAGAGGTACAAGGCATACTGGACTAAGTGTCAATCTGATTTGATGGACATGATTACTCAGTTAGGAAGTCCATCTTTATTTTTTACTTTGAGTGCAGCTGACACAAAGTGGCCATAGTTGCATAACATCATGCCCATACATTCACATTATCGTTCTCCGAATGAGCATCGTATGAAAATTGAGAATGTTATCAAGTACCCTCATATTGTTGCGACATTTATGTACCACAGATTCAATATTTTCGAGAGGAAGTTATCCAAAAATATCTTAAAGCTAAAGACTTTTGGTACATGTTTGTGTTCAATTTTTTTCTATACTTTTTCGACTTTTATTAGGATTCTATTTATATTGTTTGTCATAATTATATCTTCATTTTTTTCATATATGAGTGGCAACATATAGGTTCAGCACATATCCATGATTTCCTATGGTTAGAAGGTGCTCCTGACATGGAAATACTTGATTGGTCAAATAGTTCTGATGTACAACTTGCAAAGATATTCTTCGAAAAATATGTAACTACATGGAATCCGCGTGACATACATTGTCGCAACATAATGGTTGCACGAAGCCTCAATGATGACCCTTGCCTATTGAATACTGGTAAGATTGTATCTTCTAATCCTCGTAATAATTATGAAGAATTGTTAAACCGTGTCCAAAGGCACACAAAGTGTACTGTAGATTCTTGTTTTTGCAAAAATGGTACTATTATAACATGTCGGTACAATGGTCCATGGGATCTTTGTGATGAGTCAAGATTGTTCATAGATGATCAAGGAAGAAAAAATATGAGCCAACAAGAAATGATGATAGGCTTAATGTACATAACATTGACCTTCTAACAATGTGGTGTGCAAATGATTATTTCCAGTTAGTGCTTTCACACTATGATGTGTTGAAATGCATTGCTAAGTATGCATCAAAAGTAGAAAAAAGGTCTGAAATTTATCACCATATGTTAACTAGAATTTTAAATTCTATTGGCACTGAGGATCATGCTTTATGTGCATATAGAGAGTTTCTTGCAGAAATGATTTTTGACTATGAAATTGGAGCACAAAACATGCCATATGTTCCTTGAGCTACCTCTTATTGTTTGTAGTCAGAAATTCGTTTCCTTAAATGTTGGAAGAAAGGTTTTTAGGAAAATCTCAAGGGATGGATTACAATTTTCATCTAAGAATACTTTTGTTCAACATTATCAGAAGAGACCTTTTTTCCTTGAACGTCTATCTTTGATAGAAACAACAAGATCTTGGACATTTGATAGCAAGCGTAAACAATATTCATGGAAGCCTAGACATGTTCATGCTATTTTTTGGGTTTGGCCACGGTTTTATTCTATTCCTGGTGAGGCTTCAGAGGAATTTGAAACCTTTTCCTGGACAGAATTGCTCTTATACAAGACATTTCATGGCATTCTTGGCGAAATTGGCCTTTTTGAGCTAAAATTATTATTGAAAATTGGAGGAATTTTCGATATCGAGCATGGCATGTTGATCGAAATCCATCAATTATAGACAATACTAAAGATGAAGAATATGGTGATTTTTATAACTAGGAAATGAATCTTGAAGATGATTTTCAAGAATGACAGATTTTCTCTCCCTTGGTTCCACCAAATGATGTGAATATCTATGATATTCACACCCTTAGTTGAGGGGACTTTGATATATCCTTTGACTAGGAAAGTACGACTATTTCTGATGATGTTGCAGAAGAAGCTATTAATTTTATAAGGAATGCAAAATCAAGGGGTGATATTGTTGACCTTTCAAATAGAACATTTGCATCTTCAAATTCTTTGTCAGAAAAACAATGTCTTGCTTCTGAAATTGTCTTAAAGCACTTTGATGAATATGAGATTCGTGAATCTCTTCTTGTGATTATTCAGGGCACTGTGAGCACTGGGAAGTATTTCCTTATCCATTGTATTTTTTAATCTCTTTCTAATTCATCAAGTAATGTACGAAGCCCTTTTCTTCTTCTTACCCCAACAGGAATAATTACTTTTAATATACATGCAAAAATGATACACTCAGCACTAAAAATTCCAATTAAAGATATGCAGCCACTATAGGGGCAGTCACGTGTAGTATTCCAAGAAGAAATGTTACATTTTAGATATATATTGATTGATGAAATGAACTTTCTAGGATAAAGGTTGTTTATGCAAATAGATGCTCGATTATGAGAAGCATTTCTAGAGAAAAATAATTGTCCTTTTGGTGGCAAATCCATCATCCTTGTGGGTGACTTTGGCCAACTACGTGTTGTGAAAGATAAGCCTTTGTATGCAGGTAATATAGCAAGGAAATTCTTGTGGAACAAATTCAACATTATTGTAACTGTTGACACAATCTTTTGCCAACAAGGAAATAATGAGAAACAATCTTGTTTTTGTAGAGTCCTCAATAACATAAGAAATGTAGAACCTATTCTTGAAGATTGGGAGTTTCTTATGTCACGGGATGATATGAAGTTGCATCCTAGAGAAAGAGATTTATTTAATGCAACAGTTCACATGTTTCCAAAAAATAATTTGGTATCCTTCCATAATAGGCATATGTTAAGATCATTAAACTCTCCAATTGCATGATGTGTTGCTGAGAATTCAAGGCGTTCTAAAATCAGTGGTGTTGATGATGATCAATTGGACCATGAATGTTTGTTGTGTCGTGGTCAGCGTGTTATGTTGACATGTAATTTATGAGTTGAAGCTGGCTTGGTGAATGGTGCACTTCGTTATGTTAAGGATATATTTTATCCACCTACCTCTAAGCCACCTCAACTTCCAATGTTCACAGCTGTTGTTTTGGATAAGTATGTTGTTGTTCCATTTGATGCAAGCAATCCAAACACTGTCCCTATCACACCAGTGATAAGAGGAAATAGAAAACAAATTCCTTTGAAGATGGCATGGGCCCTTACAATCCACAAGTCACAGGGATTGACTCTAGAATGAGCGTCAGTTGATATCGAGAATAAAGAGCAGCAAGGCCTTACTTTCATAGCCATATCAAGAGTAAAAAAAATAGGTGGTTTACGCATTGCACCGCCTTTTGCATTTGAACGTTATGCCAAGATGAAAGATAGCACATATGTTACAATTAGGAAGAAGGAAGAGGAGCGATTGAAGTCCATTTCGCTATGACATACAACTAATAACATTGTGACCTTCTTTATAGTATGTCTTTTGAATTGCTTTTATTGTCCTCTTGATTTACTATAATATAATAATCATCTTCCTATATTTATTAGATTAATAAATTCATCATATTCATAGTAATATTTGAGAAAGTTGTTTACATCATTTTCCATCTTGTTCAATTTACTTATTCTTTTTTAAGTGCCTATTTCTCTTTTCTTTGCAACAGACCATTCAAACATAAACAATGAGTTATATAAACCAATCATTCAAAATCATTTTTATAACTCATTCATATTGATATTAATATTGTGGATTCATATTACATCATGAAATGAAAAAATGGAGGTTTTGAATAGTGGCCATGGTTTTATTCTATTTCCACAGTTTTTCTATTGTCTTTTGAAATAAGGCATATATTTGTAGAAATCTTTATATCATTTGGTTCATGTAACACTAGATTGTTTTTTTTCATGTAACACTATCACATTAAGTTTTTTAACATAAATATAAATGGGGTATTATGTATTATGTATATATGTGTGTGTGTGCACGCGCTTATTTATTTGTGCATGTCTTTATTGATTTTGATTTTATTTTTGTGTCTTTCAAATGCAGATATGGACAATAATGATGTCATCTATTATTCCAGAACAATACGCGATATTACTGGAGCTATAAGCTTGATTTCTTATCTTCAGAACATGTTTTATAGAAAACATGGGTTCCATCCTACATTTATTGATGGTCATATTCGTAATGTAGATCAAACAAAAACACATGTAAAATACTTGAAACATGTGCACCATAGGGAGTCTAGGAGGAGAACAAGAAGGAATTGGTTGGAAAGTGTTAAGTATCATGATCATTATCCTATTGATTTGAATTGGTGCTACTTTTGTCATCAGTCTGGTTGTCTTTTGAAGTTCAATTTTGTAGTGGAATTATTTGATGTGAAGAAAAAAATATATATATGTTAAGACTCAATGTTCCTTGTGTGGTTGCAATGTTAGTTAAATATTTTTTTTTTAAAAACATTAATGTTATTTTTATATAAAAAACTATATATCTCTGGTCTTAAAATGTCCTATTATGTTGTTCTTCTTTAAATTCAATGTGTGTAGTTTAGATGTGTTTTTTTCATTTATGTTTCTTTGCTCTAATGGCAGTGTTACTGTTTTATATCTTTCTCTTGCACTTGTGATTGTTGTGGTCTTTTGTGTAGATCCTTTCACTTCGTTCATGTCTTTCATAAATGAAAATATTGTTTACATTTATGATATTATTGTTGGGATTTCATGTTCTATGTGTTTATATCAATATTTTTGAGATTTATATTATTAATACATCCATGTATTGATATCAATGTATTTATGGGTTAAAATTTATTTATTGTTTATAATGTAATGATATAAATGTGTTATTAATAATGTAATGATGATTTATCATTTTTTAAAGCTTTATAGTTTGCAATGTGGTTATTATATTGGTTTTTGTTTATTTTTTTATTATTGTTTTGTGTTATATCATTATTTATGTTTATAATATTGATGCCATGGATTTAGGGCTTAGGTTCGCTTTAATATTTTCTTGGCTTTATAATATTAAATGATGACGTTTATTTTTTCTTGAAGTTTGTAATATTAATAGTTCTTTCAGTTTATCATTTATTCCTTTGGTTTATTAATCCCCAATATTAAGGTTTAAATAATAGTCCTAAGGTTTAATATTAATCCCTTACATTTACAATGTTTATCCCTTCGATTTATTAAGTTGTTGCTTTCATAATATTAACAATCCCTAGGTTTTTTTGATCCCTTAGGTTTATAATATTCATAGTCACGTGGGTTAATCAATTCATTGGGTTTAAAAAATTAATTCCTATTAATCCCTTCTGTTTTTAATATTAACCCCTTGCCATTTTTTATCCCTTTGGTTTCTAATATTTTTCCCTTGGGTTTATTAATTCCTTATGTTTATAATATCAAATTCTTGGGTTTCTTCATTCTTCAAATTTTTAATATTAATAATTCCTTGGGTTCATAATCCCTTGATGTTTTAGTGTTAATCCCTTAGGTTTATTATTCCTTTGGGTTTATTATATCAATCCCTTGGGTTTATATTATTATTCCCTTCTATTTAATAATATTCCCTTAGGTTCATAATCCCTTGGGGTTTTAGTATTAATCGCTTGGGTTTATAATATCAATGCTTGGGTTTGTTATTCCCAACTCAAACATGGCTTATTATAATGTCGACCATGGTCCAACATGGAATTGTGATAAGGATTATCTCAATATGAAAATCAATGATGGTCGATCATGTTTATTTTAATGTTTATAATATTTGTCTTAGGGTTTATATACATTGGGTTTATAATATTAGCCCCTTAGATTTAATATTATTCCCTTAGGTTCATAATCCCTTGGGGCTTTAGTATTAATCCCTTCGTTTTATTATTCCTTTGGGCTTCTCATATTAATCCCTTGGGTTTATTATTCCCTTATGTTTATAATTTCAATATCTTGGGCTTATTATTTTCGAGTCAAACATGGTTTATTATGATGTCGACCATGGTCGAACATGGAATTGTGATAAGGATTGTCTCAATATAAAAATCAATGATGGTCGATCATGTTTATTTTAATGTTTATAATATTTGTCTTAGGGTTTATATACGTTGGATTTATAATATTAGTCTCTTGGGTTTAATATTATTCCATTGGGTTCATAATCCTTCGGGTTTTTAGTATTAATCTCTTCATTTTATTATTCTGTTGGGTTTCTCATATTAATTACTTGGGTTTATTATTCCCTTAGGTTTATAATAACGATCATGATAAACCATTGTCAATCATAGCCAACCATGGTCAACCATAGTCAACCATGCTTGAATGTTACATTGTGACAAGGATTATCTCACCATGAAAACAAATCATGTTTATTTTAGTGTTTGTAATACTTATATCTAGGTTTACGCATGTGGGGTCTATAATATTAGTCCCTTGCATTTAATATTATTCCCTTGAGTTCATAATCCCTTGGGTTTATTATTCCCTCAGGTTTATAATATCAATCATGGTCAACCATGGTTGAATGTCACATTGTCACAAGGATTGTCTCACCATGAATAAATCACGTTTATTTTAGTCTTTGTAATATTTATATTTGTGTTTACAAATGTTGGGTTTATAATATTAGTCCTTTGGGTTTAATATTATTCCCTTAGGGTTTTAGTATTAATCCCTTGGGTTTATTATTCATTTGGGTTTATAATGTAAATAAATTGCGTTTATTATTCCCTTAGGTTTATAATATCAATCATCGTCAACCATTGTCAATCATAGCCAACTATGGTCAACCATGTTTAAATCTCGAATTGTGGTAAGGAGTGTCTCACCATCAAAATAAACCATGTTTATTTTAGTGTTTGTAGTATTTATATTTGGGTTTATGAAAGTTGGGTTTATAATATTAGTCCCATGGGTTTAATATTATTCCCTTCGGTTCATAATCTCTTGGGGTTTTAATATTAATCCTTTGGATTTATTATTAACTTGGGTTTATAATATCAATCCTTTCAATTTATTATTCCCTTAGGTTTATAACATCAACCATGGTAAACCATTGTCAATCATATCCAACCATGGTCAACCATGGTTGAAGGTCACCTTGTGAAATGGATTGTGCCACCATGAACATAAATCATGTTTATTTTATTCTTTGTAATAATTATATTTGGGTTTATGAATGTTGGGTTTATAATATTAGTCCCTTGGGTGTAATAGTATTCCCTTGGGTTTAATATTATTCCCTTGGGTTCACAATCCCTTGGGGTTTTAGTATTAATCCCTTAGGTTTATAATATCAATCCCTTGTGTTTGTTATTCCCTTAGGTTTATAATATCAATCATGGTCAACCATGGTTAAATGTCGCATTGTGACAACGATTGTCCCACCATCAAAATAAATCATGTTTATTTTAGTGTTTGTAGTATTCATATTTTGGCTTACCAATGTTGGGTTTATAATATTAGTCCCATGGTTGAATGTCATATTTTGACAAAGATTATCTCACGATGAGAACAAACCATGTTTATTTTAGTGTTTGTAATATTTATATTTGGGTTTACCATATTAGTACCATGGTTGAATGTCCCATTTTGACAAATATTGTCTCATCATGAAAATAAATCATGTTTATTTTGGTCTTTGTAATATTTACATTTGGGTTTACAAATCTTGGGCCTATAATATTATTCCCTTGGGTTTAATATTATTTCCTTGGGTACATAATCCCTTGGGGTTTTAGTATTAATCCCTATGGTTTAGTATTCATTTCGGTTTTAATATCAATCCCTTGGGTTTATTATTCCATTAGGTTTATAATATCATTCATGGTCAACCATAGTCAACCGTGGTTGAATGTCACATTGTGACAAGGATTGTCTCACCATGAAAATAAATCATGTTTATTTTAGACTTTGTAATATTTATATTTGGTTTTACGAATGTTGGGTTTATAATATTAGTCCCTTGGGTTTAATATTATTCCCTTGGGTTTTAGTATTAATCCCTTGGGTTTATTATTCATTTTGGTTTATAATATCAATACCTTTGGTTTATTATTACCTTTGGTTTATAATATCAATCCCTTGGGTTTATTATTCCCTTGAGTTTATATTATTAGTACATTTTGTTTAATAGTATACCCTTTCGTTCATAATCCCTTGGGGTTTTAGTATTAATCCCTTGGGTTTATAATATCCATCGCTTGGGTTTATTATTGTCGAGTGAAACATGGTTTATTATGATGTTGACCATGGTCTAACATGGAATTTTGATAAGGATTGTCTCAATATAAAAACCAATGATGGTATATCATGTTTATAATATTTGTCCCTTGTGACAAGGATTGTCTCACCATGAAAATAAATCATGTTTATTTTAGACTTTGTAATATTTATATTTGGTTTTACGAATGTCGGTTTTATAATATTAGTCCCTTGGGTTTAGTATTATTCCCTTGGGCTCATAATCGCTTGGGTTTATTATTCATTTTGGTTTATAATATCAATCCCTTGGGTTTATTATTCCCTTCGGATTATAATATCAATCATGGTAAAACATTGTCAATCATAGCCAAACATGGTCAACCATGGTTGAATGTCACATTGTGACAAGAATTGTCTCACCATCAAAATCAACCATGTTTATTTTAGTGGTTGTAGTATTTATATTTGGGTTTGCCTATTTTGTGTTTATAATATTAGTCCCATGGTTGAATGTCACATTTTGACAAAGATTGTCTCACCATGAAAATAAATTATGTTTATTTTAGTGTTTGTAACATTTATATTTGGGTTTACGAATGTTGGGTTTATAATATTAGTCCCTTGGACTTAATATTATTACCTTGGGTTCATAATCCCTTGGGGTTTTAGTATTAATCGCTTGGGTTTATTATTCATTTAGGTTTATAATATCAATCCCTTGGGGTTTTTATTCCATTAGGTTTATAATATAAATCATAGCCAAACATGGTTAGCCATGTTTGAATGTCGCATTGTGACAAGGATTGTCTCACCCTCAAAATAAACTATGTTAATTTTAGTGTTTGTAGTATTCATATTTTGGTATACTAATGTTGGGTTTATAATATTACTCCCACGGGTTTAATATTATTCCCTTCAGCTCATAATCCCTTGGGATTTTAGTATTAATCCCTTTGTTTTATTATTCCCTTGGGGAAAGAATATCAATCATGGTCAACCATTGTCAATCATAGCAAACCATGGTCAACCATGTTTGAATGTCGCATTGTGACAACGATTGTCTCACCATCAAAATAAACCATGGTTATTTTAGTGTTTGTACTTTCTATATTTGGGTTTATAATATTAGTCCAATGGGTTTAATATTATTCCCTTGGGGTCATAATCCCTTGGGGTTTTAGTATTAATCCCTTAGTTTTATTATTCCTTTAGGTTTATAATATCAATCCCTTGGGTTTATTATTCATTTTAGTTTATAATATCAATACCTTGGGTTTATTATTCCCTTTGGTTTATAATATCAATCCCTTGGGTTTATTATTCCCTTGAGTTTATATTATTAGTCCATTTTGTTTAATAGTATACCCTTTCATTCATAATCCCTTGGGGTTTTAGTATTAATCCCTTGGGTTTATAATATCCATCGCTTAGGTTTATTATTGTCGAGTGAAACATGGTTTATTATGATGTTGACCATGGTCTAACATGGAATTGTGATAAGGATTGTCTCAATATAAAAACCAATGATGGTCTATCATGTTTATAATATTTGTCCCTTGTGACAAGGATTGTCTCACCATGAAAATAAATCATATTTATTTTAGACTTTGTAATATTTATATTTGGTTTTACGAATGTTGGGTTTATAATATTAGTCCCTTGGGTTTAGTATTATTCCCTTGGGTTCATAATCCCTTGGGTTTATTATTCATTTTGGTTTATAATATCAATCCCTTGGGTTTATTATTCCCTTTGGATTATAATATCAATCATGGTAAAACATTGTCAATCATAGCCAAACATGGTCAACCATGGTTGAATGTCACATTGTGACAAGAATTGTCTTACCATCAAAATAAACCATGTTTATTTTAGTGGTTGTAGTATTTATATTTGGGTTTTCCTATTTTGTGTTTATAATATTAGTGCCATGGTTGAATGTCGCATTTTTACAAAGATTGTCTGACCATGAAAATAAACTATGTTTATTTTAGTGTTTATAACATTTATATTTGGGTTTACGAATGTTGGGTTTATAATATTAGTCCCTTGGGCTTAATATTATTACCTTGGGTTCATAATCCCTTGGGGTTTTAGTATTAATCGCTTGGGTTTATTATTCATTTAGGTTTATAATATCAATCCCTTGGGTTTTTTATTCCCTTAGGTTTATAATATAAATCGTAGCCAAACATGGTCAACCATGTTTGAATGTCTCATTATGACAAGGATTGTCTCACCCTCAAAATAAACTATGTTTATTTTAGTGTTTGTAGTATTCATATTTTGGTATACCATGTTGGGTTTATAATATTACTCCCACGGGTTTAATATTATTCCCTTTGGCTCATAATCCCTTGGGATTTTAGTATTAATCCCTTCGTTTTATTATTCCTTTGGGAAAGAATATCAATCATGGTCAACCATTGTCAATCATAGCAAACCATGGTCAACCATGTTTGAATGTCACATCGTGACAACGATTGTCTCACCATCAAAATAAACCATGGTTATTTTAGTGTTTGTACTTACTATATTTGGGTTTATAATATTAGTCCAATGGGTTTAATATTATTCCCTTGGGGTCATAATCCCTTGGGGTTTTAATATTAATCCCTTAGTTTTATTATTCCTTTAGGTTTATAATATCAATCCCTTGGGTTTATTATTCCCTTAGGTTTATAATATCGATCATGGTCAACCATTGTTGAATGTCACATTGTGACAAAAATAGTCTCACCATGAAAAGAGACCATGTTTATTTTAGTCTTTTTAATATTTATATTAGGGTTTACCAATGTTGGGTTTATAATATTAGTCCCTTGGGTTTAATATTATTTCCTTTGGTACATAATCCCTTGGTGTTTTAGTATTAATCCTTTGGGTTTATTATTAACTTGGGTTTCTAATATCAATCACGGACATCTTTATTAATCTCTTGTGTTTGTAATATCAATTCCTTGCGCTTCTTGATCCCTTAGGTTTTTAATATTTATCTGTTGGGTTCACTAATTCCTTGGGTTTATAATATTAAACAGTTGGGCTTATTAGTTCCTTGGGTTTATAATATTAGTCCCCTTTGTTTAATATTATTCCTGTTGATTCATAATCCCTTGGGGTTTTAGTATTAATTCGTTAAGTAATAAACCCAATGTATAGATTGGTTTATAAACCCAATGTATAGAAACTCTAAGATAAATATTAAAAATGTTGAAATAAACATGGTTGAATTAGTAAAGCCTAAGAATAATAATAATAATAATTATTGTTATTATTAATTAATATTACTAATATTATTATGTGTTTATATTATTATAATAATATTAATATAATCATCATAAATATATAAATATATAAGAATATCATTGTTATTATTTATATAGTTATTAATTATCATATATAGTTGGTCTTTAAAAAATTACACATAATAATTCACTGATGACAATTCTAATTATTATTGGATCATGATTGTTATTATGAACTATTATTATTATTATTATTATTATATAATAATAATTCTAATATATAATAATAAAATAATATAATAGTAATTATTACTATTATTAATATAATAGCTATTATATTATTATTATTATAATATAATAATAAATATATTTTATTATTATATTAATAATACAATATAATTGTTATTATTACTTTTATAGTTTTATATTATTATTATTATAATAATATAATAATTATACTATTATATTTTTTTAATAATATAGTGATAATCTAATATTATTATGAGCTCTTATTATGAGCTATTCTTATTATTAATTAATATTACTAATATTATTAGGAGTTTATGTTATTTTTATAATATTCATACAATAGTATATATAAATAATGTAGTTGTTAATATTTATATAGTTATTAATAATTTTTAAAAAATACCTATAATAATTATTAATGTGGTTGATATAAGTCTATAATATATCGACCCATTGGAAAATGATGTTATATATATGTTTCATATATGCCTATCAGTATTTGTCAACTACATTGGTAAATGTGGTCATGCTAATATAATCTTCTTGGGTCGAAATTACATATACTACAAACATGGCCATACAAATGCTTCGAAACTGTAAAAATATAAAATATTTAATTGTCATGTTTAATGAACAAGGCTTAATAGATGTAGGACTATAATGAATTCTGCATCTAAGCCAGTGATAGGTTTGACTTGTATTTATGCGCGTAAATACTCAGACAAAGTCAAATGTATGCCCTGAAATGTTACTACCACGCATTATTTGACACCTTCGTATTTTACGATGGTCCTTGTTCGGATTCGACCCACACACTCATGACCGATAAGCATGTTGTAACATATGATCAGTAGATACCATCTTTACGTTGCATTGTAGTACTCAATATATTACATTTTGTAGCCGGGCATCTCTTACCTCTACTTGATTCTTCTTCCATGGATAACGCTGCTACGATGTCAAAACTCCATTCTATGTCCTACTAGCTTCTATTCTTTACTGATCGTTGACTTTGAAACTATTAATGGATCACGCTGCTGCAAAGTCAAAACTTCATGCTAGAGCTTAGTAGAATCTCGTCTTTATCAATTGACAGTAAATATATGCAGGTTGCTCACTGCAACAAAGCTGGTAGCCGGCTAAATAATATTTACTTTCGATGGTGGGTTGTAAGCTTATGTGGAATATCATGAAATTTTTGGCCGTGGTGTGATGCAATGATATGTAGTATTAAGATTGTTTATAATTATAGCTACCATAATCATATTAATTAATATAAATATAGAAAATTCCATTTGTATCGACCGTAAATAAATATATAATTATATAAATAATAAAAAAAAAAATTATTTCAAAGATTATATTTTTACAGTAAATATTTTATATTAAATGTTATTTTTTTAAATTATGTAATATAAATATGAATTTTAGAAATATAGATTAATAAATTTTAGGGAATAATATTATAAACCAAGGGATGATAAATTTCAGGGATTAATATTAAATTGGGTTGTAAATTTATGTAAAATATCATGAAATAAGAAATTTTTGACCTTGGTTTGATGCAATGATACATGGAATTAAGATACCTTATAATTATAATTATAAATTGGTTAGGAGAATTACATACATTAATTATTAGTGTAACACAAAGCTTAATTTTTTGTCATTTATATGTCAATAAATTTTTATAAATATGTCATTAATAATAACTAATGAAGTTGTCAATAAATTTCTGCCAGATTTTAGAGAAAATAGACTACCGGAGAAACTTCAAAAAGTCTCGTTGAAGAGAACTCATTGAAGAGAGCTCGTTAATGTTATTAATATTATTAATAAAATATAATTAATATAAAATATTAATATAAAAGTAATATTAATATTAATATTAATAAACGTATTAATATTAATATTAAAATTAAGCAGTGTTTTTTGGTAGAAATCACATAAGAGAATTTTTTGGTTGATGCCTTTCGAATCAGCAAGTGTGGTTAATGATCAGGACCAGCGAAACCAACAAGTGTAGAACCAGCAGAAGAGGCAAACCATGGCTAATGCCTAAATAGAAAGCAACGTAGAGACCAAAATTTCAAGTAACAACTATATTTGAATAATAACATTTAAATTATGAAAAACAAATATTATTAAGTAACGACTATATTAAACTATATATATATATATATATATATATATATATATATATATATATATATATATATATATATATATATATATATATATATATATATATATATATATATATATATATATATATATATATATATATAAAGAAAACAAGGTCAACAATAAAATATGGGGCTGAGGCCTATTAAACAAATAACAAAAATACTAAAAAGAGTTAAGAACAAATAAGATGATAAAAATACTTACGAAAACATGAAGGATAAGAAAATAAACTCTAATGAAGAATAAATCGACAACAAATACTATAAAAAGGACACCAATACCTACATAGATAAACAAAGAAGCAAAAATAAATCCCAAAAAGAAACCTAAAAAACTAAGAGTATAGGACAGGGACTCAACTTGTATTAATATTCCAACCATCATCTCTATTCAAATTATTAGGTCATTTTCAATTTCTAGGGCCTTCCTCAATTTACGATGATGGAAATGACTAACCATAGCAATGACTTCCGCCTCCTCAATGCAGATGTGATGCTTAGATTTATATGCATGCTTTGCCAAAGCAAAGGAGTGAGTCCTGTCATGCTTTATGTCAACAGCATGCTCACGAATCCTTTGATTAATCGAGTGACCAGTGTGACCAATGTAGGGGGTCCCATAAGAGCATGGGAACCTAAACACCCTTCATATTCTTGGGGTCCACACGGTATTTTATAGATCTAAGGGAGCTCAAAATGTTATTTATAGGCCTAAGCCACCTTATGTTTCCTGAGGATCCTTGCAATCTTGTCAGTGGTCCCTTAAATAAAATGAAGATTAACACCGGAAAATCGATCATTGGTATCTTTCTTAGCACTAAGACCTTTTTCATCTGAGTAAAGCCTTAGTACATTGGTGTCTACTATACCCATTATTAAAGAAAACACTTAGAAGATGTGCTTTATCTTGATATTTTAAATATTATTATTGAAATATAGTTGTTACTTGAAATTTTGGCCAAAAATTTCTCTTATACAATTTCTACTGAAAAACATTGCTTAATTCATTATAAATCACAAAAAAACTAAATATAAAAAAATATTAAAATTATTAAATTCTAACATTAATATTAACTTTAATATAATAATAATTATTAAAATTAAACTTAATAAAATTAATAAACCTACCATTACAACTTTTGTTTGATTTCCTAGCGTGCACTGAATGTGTACTGAAATGAGATGAGATGTAATGAGGAGTTGATGAATTTGCAAATAAAATATATGTCGACCCCTAAATGTTGTAACCCTCGGCGTTCGACAAAATCTCATGCTTCATTAGATGCACTGAAATGAAATGAGATCAAGTATATAATGTAATAAGTTGTTGATGAATTTGAAGATAAAAATTACGTGAACAATAATAGAAAAATTATTTTATGGCAGTAAATAAAATGACAACGCTGACATTTCCCACAAGGCATTCATCTACATGAAGAGTGACTGTTGAAATGGGAGTGGAATTGAAAGTTTGGTTTGGTTACGATGTTTGTGTTAAGGTTAGCATTTGGGTGCCAAGCTGCAGCCTGTGCACTGAAATTCGCATTGAACCCCTAAATGTTATAATCCTCGCGTTCCAAAGAACCACCGTTATTCCAGGCTCTGTTAGATGCATTGAAATGAAATGATATCAAGTATATAATGCAATGAGTTGTTAATGAATTTGCAAACAAAATTTATGTCAACAATAATATAAAAATTATTTACCTTGTGAAGCCCTGGCATTAAATAAAATGACAATGCTATCATCTCCCATAAGAAATTCAGCTATAGGAAGAGTAATCGTTGAAATGGGAGTGAAATTGATGAGTTTAACATCTAGAGTATGGCCCGTGGAAGAATGAACAGCCGAAGAAGACAATGGAGAGGCATGGAATCATTCATTAAAGACAAACATCTTTTTCAGGACGAAAATGATAGATATTATATTATAGGAGAGATATAAGAGGCAAATATGTTTACAACTGTAGTTGACCCAAAACATTGGGTCAAAAAAGAGATCAGCATGGAAGCATATCCAGATAAAATAACAGGTTCCTGCGAGGATATTCAGATCTGGGAGATCCCCATTGTATAAAGATCCAAAGATCATAGAGGGCGCAAATCAAAAGTAGAATGAAGCAAAATATATACATAAGCAAAAGACAGAGGAAGAGGATTCTGCTGAGAAGGAATTCATGAAGCAGCATCATAAACCAAAATGATCCAAGGAAAACCTGTGAAAACAAAGTTATACAACCTAGAAGTCCGGGAGAGAAAACTCTTGGATATAAAAGATTTCCCCTTCAGAAAACACCTGCAAAAAGCATAATCCTAGAGCAGATTGAAGGCCCATTTTAGACAGAGAGTCGGCAGGCAAATTTTTGTCCCTACTGATATGGTGAATAGTGCCTCCAACCAAACAACCCCGGAAGAGATTGATCCTATCCATCCAGCCAATCAGGTGAGGCATTGATATATGATTTTTTCTTGAGACGAAATCTACCATTACTTTCGAATCTCCAAATACCGAGACATGCTATATATCAAGAAAGAGGCAAAATTTTAATAGTCCTGCGAGAGCCATAGCCTCTGCTTTACTGTTGGAGCCTTTCCCCCCATTCCAGTGAATGGAGAAATGAGTTTTTTCATTAATCATAATGAGAATACCACAGCCACAAGAGCCTTGCTGCTCAGCTCCATCGAACAACGCCTTAGGGAAAGATGAGATCTCCTTTGATTGATCAAAACATGCGACCTTTTTTTGATTGATAGGCTTCTACGGAAGGGCTTCAAAAGAAGCAACAATTTTAAAGAATATTTCCAAGCAGGAAGATTTAATGCCATTGAAAATATTGTTGTTACGCCACTTCCAAATGCTCCATAGAGGAAAGATGAAGATCCTTCTCCATGATTCCTTCTAGTCGCTGCACCATAGAAACATTTCAAAAATTGAAGCATGTGCCATATGCTGAATTCCATCACTGATCTCCAAAGCCTGCCATATTTGTTGCGATTTTTTGCATTTTAAAAACAAGTGAACATTACTTTCCCCCTCTGACCTACATAATGAACATAGTCCTGGTCCGTGCCATCCTCTTTTCATTAAATTTTCCCAGGTTAAATTCTTGTTGTGAAAGGTTAGCCAAGCAAATACAATCATTTTGAAGGGCAGCCATCCTTCCAGAAAATTTGAGGGATAACAGGATAGCGCATAAGATGCTTCGAGCCAACTACATGTTGATATACATCTTTAACTCTTACTATGTTCATCTCTTTTGAGAGATTCCATATAAGATAATCAGAATCCTCAGTACGAAAAATGCCACAGTTTCTAAGGCCCGCCTTAATGCAATCCCATTGAAGTGCAATCGCCTGAGCCATTTCTAGAACATCTACATCTTTCCACAGAGGAAAGGGTCCCTGCCAGCTAGCTATCAAACTATCCCAATAGAAATGACCTCTTCTATGAAAGAAATTCAATAAAGAGTCTGGTATATTGAGCTCCTCAGTGCCACTCTTGAACTGATCCTTACCAATAAGAATCTTACTACCAGATTGAAAATGCCAGATTAAATTCTTCAAAAAATAGTTTTCAATCTTGCAAAAGCTCAGCCAAATTGAAGAACCATATGAGGCACCGATCTTTCCTTTTCTGAACCAGAACGGTAAGCCCTTCCTTCCTAAGTATTTCGACTGAATCATGTTACTCCATGGACCTTCACCATGAACAGCTCTCCACAGCGACTTGCATAAAAGGGCCTTTCCGAAGGAGCGCATATCGATCAAACCCCAACCTCCCATGCTTTTTGGTAAAGAGATACTAGCTAGTTTTGTGAGATGGTATTTCCTCCTATCCACTTGACCACCCCAAATGAAGTTCGTTGTTAATCTATTCATGCTATTAATAATACTCGCAGGAAGAAAAAATAAATGCGCCCAGTAAACTGTGAGCTGATTTAATACTGATTGCACCAGAATCACTCTTCCCGCCAAAGAGAGGCATCTGAATTCCCAAGCTGAAATCCTCCTGTAAAATCTATCCAGGATCCATTTCCATTCAGTTTTCGAGTAACCATTAGCTTTAATCTGAAAACCCAAGTGCTTAATACCACAACTGATAGATTCCGCATTTATTCCAAAAAGATTAGATAACCATGCAACATCTTCTTGATTTATATCATTGTGATAGATTGTTGACTTCTCATTGTTGACTTGCAAACCCATAGCCCTTTGGAAGTTTTTTATGCTTTCATAGAAGCATATCCAAGTGAACCTGCAAAACAAGTTGAATAAGATGATATCATCTACAATAAATTGTGTGAGATTGAGATATTTCTGCAGATTTTTAGGGGGCGGCACATGCTTTCCTTGACGACCTTATTGATATGCAGGCTAAGAGCGTTCATTGCCAGAATAAATAAAAGCGGGGAGGGGGGGCATCCTTGACGAAGACCCATTTTCGCATGGAAGAAAGGCGATGGAATCCCATTGATGATGATTGCATAGTCCATTGGTTCAACGCAGGCAATGATCCAGTTGATTATGTTGGTTCTCAAACCAATCTTTGCGAGCAAACACCTAATGAAGCCCCAATCCAGGCAGTCGTATGCCTTCCAGAGGTCGATCTTGAGAATAATCGCATCACATTTTTTTGAATGAATAGCATACAAACCCTCTTGAGTACTTGCAACTGCATCATGAATGTTTCTTCCTTCTAGAAAACCATGCTGCTCCTTTGTTAGGAACTCTAAAAAAACTCCTTTGATTCTCTCAGCTATGATCTTCGAAACAATCTTGAAGGAGATGTTACATAGCGAAATTGGCCTAAAATCCTTGAAATATTGAGCATCCCCCTTTTTGGGAATAAGCGCTATGTTAGTGGAGGAGATTTTTTGATTGATACTGCCCGACATTCTGGTACCCTCTACCCTCCACAATAGATCAGCTTTGATGATTTTGAAGAAATGAATGAGGAACTCTATCGTCCAGCCATCTAGACTAGGACTCTTGTCCCTTTTGAAGGATTTCATAGTAGCAAGCATCTCCTCCTCTGAAACTGGCTAGAAGATTTGATCATTTAAATCACCATCAAACATATGTGGGAACAGATCAATTCCCGATAGAATATCCTGGATTTTGCATTTAATCGATCTTTTATACTGATTTTTGAAATATTCCACCGCCTCATTTGTTATATCCTGTTGGGAATAAAGGAAGCCCCCTTTCCCGTCACTGATTTTCCATATAGAATTCTTTTCTCTTCTGGAGTTGGCGAAATTATGGAAAAATTTTGAATTCCTGTCTCCTTCTTTCATCCATATCGCTCTGCTTTTTAACCTCTAGAAAGCTTCTTCTTGTTTCAAAATCATCAACTTTTTCTTTTGAAGACCCTTTATTCGACATCTCATTTCAAAAGGTAAGGAATTATAAGCCATGGAATCCGCAGCACTGTCTAGCTCCTTTTGCATTTCCTGGAGATCTTTTTTATTCTCTTGGCTTTTTTGAAACTGCCACTCTTTTACAACCTTTCTGATTGATTCCATCTTATCTCTGAAAGTCATTAAAGTAGGAAAAGGTTTTGAAGATGACATCTCGTTCCAAGCTTTTGAAATAATGTTATTAAACTCTGGATCTTCTAAACATTGCCTGTTGAATTTAAAAGAGTAGCCTTTTCTGAAGCCCTTATCCCTCCATCCTAGTATGATCGGTCTATGATCAGAAATGAAAATATTCTCAATTGTTGAAAAAGGCATGCCCAGGATGTCAATTAGATTGACGTGAAGGATAAATCTGTCGATTCTCTTAGCAATATATGCCTTCTCTACCCTTCCATCTTCCCAAGTTGGTAGAATTTTGGGAGGGAGAATGTCAATAAAGTTTCTACTTAGAAGCTCATTTTTTATCTTGTCCGCAATAGGATCATGTTTCTTATTGATGCCCCAAATTTCATCCATATTAAGAGTGATATTTAAGTCACCTGCAATCAATAAAGATTCAACATCAAAAATTTCTGAAGCAAAGAGACTTTCCGAAAAAGACGATCTGTTCTTGTATGGAGCATATATATTCAAAATATTAATAGGAAATTTATGCTCCCTTATCTGAGCAGAAATGAGAATGCCTGCAATGCAGCTATAAGCTTTAGCATTGATCTAGTGTGGATCCCATAACATCACTAAACCGCCAGATAGGCCGATAGCCTCTACAGTAGAAATGTGCCAGAGGGGAAACATTTTCCTGAAGTAAGACACTGTTACAGATGCTGCATGCATGGTCTCTTGTATTAATATGATTTTGGGACTTGCCAACAAAAATAAATTCTTTAAGGCCAAAAATTTCAGGTCTTCTCCCAGACCTCTAATGTTAACCGATAAGATGAAATTCATTTCGAAAGCGATCCAGACATGCTTGCTCTAAGAGGCCTATCATCAGACATATCAATGATTGGAATGTCGATCAGGGAAAGATTACTGATACCTCTGCCAATACCGTCTCCCCTCCCCCTGAAATGCCTATTGCCCCGATTATTCTTTCTCCTAACTGTGATATTACTTGCAGAATTGGGGCTGATCTTAGGAGAGCTACGATTACCGGGTTTATGAAAGGTGAGAGGCCTAAGGTCAAGAGATTTTTTGGACAAAAGGTAGTCTAGATCACTACTGATAGAGTTTGAAGGCGAAGAAGTAGGGGAGTTTACAGGAGTGCGAGAAATCAAAGGTTCTTTTCCTTTGCCAACAGGAGTTTCTGTCTGCTTAGGGGGCGACGATGAAGACTGAATGTGGAGGACTTCCTTGCTTATTATGGGCCGAGTAATAGGAATAGGGTTTGGGACAGCATGATCGGAGGATGGTTCCAAAGGAGATTTTGGGGGACGTGGAATCTCATAATTAGAGGCAGTCTCCAACGATGGCATGGACGGAGAAATTCTATACAAGGGATCTGAGACTTTGAGCAGCGGGGGAGATTTCAGAAAGTCACGATCAAAATCCTCTTTATGAAAAGATCGAGAATCGATTTTTGGAGATGCCGATTTCTCCGAATCCAAAGAAGAGGCTTTTAATCTATGAGGCATTTCCACGAATTTAGTTAGACTATAATGCTTTCGGCCTTTTGTAGGACGCCATGGACAATTCTTAATAAGGTGACCAGTGAGATGGCAAGCAGCGCACCTAAAGGGCACACCCTAGAAGTCTAACCTCTATCTAATCTTCTGCTCATTCCAACTGATATCGATGTGCTCCAAAAAGCCTCCTCTGTGGGCTTTTTCAATCAGTATCCAGGCCATTCTTTTGTCTTTCTCCCCTAAACACCACGGATCAACATAAACACACCTGCCTATAGCATTTCTGATTTCTGTTAAAGTCTCTTTCGACCATAATTCCAGAGGCAACCCAGGAAGTTTCACCCAAATGAGGTTGTTAGAAGGCATGTTTTTTAAAGGGTTGTAACCCAAGTACCACCTATGCAAGGCCAGAAAACTACAACCACAGACCCATTGATGTTTCAAAATGGATTCCAGGTCCACCGCGCTAAGAAAGTGAAAGAAATACCACTCTTTTAATAACATGACCACAATCGGGACATATCCTATTAAAGGCTTCCACCAAAATTCAAGCCAGTCTCTCATATGTTGGTCATCCATCTCCAGGAAATGCCATCGGCCTACCAGAGCTTTATCTTGAAGGATTCCAATGCAGTTTGCCAAGTGGACGCTGTCAATTTTTATGGCAGCAGGAGGAGGTATAGATTTAACAAGCTTTTGGCTCTTCCAAGATCGATCTCCAACATAAGCCTTTCCTTTTAGCTCTTTCTCGAATATATTATCCCCTTGAGGGTCCGAAGGACGAATCATCATTTCATCCAAAGTGGACTACCAATCGTTGGACAGCTTGGCCTTTCCTTGGAGGGACTTCGCCTGGATGGCCACGTGGACCATTGCCTCCGTGGCGGATGTGTCCAACACAAACTCCATTCATAACTAGACCACCTAATCCCTATCCCCTAAGTAAAGGAGAAAATACAAGGGGGATGTGTGTCGGATACTGCAAACAGACTGGACAGGAGATGTCTGAACAAAAAACCTGGAGAGAGAAGGATCAAATACTTCCCAGCTGACCAAAGTACATGCTAAAGGGTACCTCAGGAAGCAAAAGGTACATTCTCGATGGAATATATTTCAAAAACTAGGCCAGTTTTCCCCTTATTAATAGATGGCTGACAGAATTATGAGCTGGATTGCGTCATGATGGAGAGATATTTGAAATATGACGGCTCCATTTGATTCAGGAATTTACTCTCGTCTTGAAATGGACATAAATGATCTGTAAGGCAATAGATAAGTGTCTAGAATGATCTACCTAAGAAAGCCTTGAAAAATAAGGGGAATTCAAACCTCGAACCGAAAACCAGAAACTGGCAATCCAAAGAGAAACCAGATCGAGAAAACCAGGATGGAAGACAAGAGAGAAGCAGGAGCCGAAAACTCTACTGCAATTACATAGGGCCATCTGGACATGTTCCAGAACCAATGACATCCAATTGCTTACCCCTAACCATGGATAATATCCTCATGAAACCTCTTCCGGGCAAACTATACAACAACAGAAAAAATACTCACATACACACTACCACGGACCTAGCTTAAAACGAAACTCAGTGCATGGCTTTGAGATGACACAATAATTTTGAAATCTTAAGACCCGAAGCCATTACCAGCAAGTGAGTGACTTTTCATACATGAGAAGATTTTCATATAGCAGAGAAAGAAACTCATTTCCTCTATAAATGATTCTGTCTAATTGGAATAAAATTCATGTAATTCTTTAGTAATGGATAAACACTCCCTGATATTGCTAAATCATGTAGAGTGTTCCTTTCATTTTAATCCAAAACCATTTAAAAGCAATAAAAACATATTAAGAGATCAGAAACCCAAACCCGGTGTCGCAGACGAACCGAAGCCAAGGTGCATTCAGTAAAGCAATGAGAATGTCTCGATCGAAGATAGCCAGAAGATACAACTGAGGGGATATACTCATCATTGCATCTTGAGGACGCAGGGAGAAGGCAATGAATATCAGGGAGTATATGAGAATTAAGTCACTATACATCAGAGGACTGAAGATAATGCACATTTAACAAGGAAATGAGAAAAGAGCTAAGTCTACGGGACAAGCTCTTTTTAAGGACAGGTGGGAAGGCATGCATGTCTAGAACAGATGTTGTCTGGAGAGAATGCATGAGATGGGCTCCATATAAGCTAAGGAGTCGATTCTGGGATATTGTGTTCTAACGAAGTTTTATGCACCTGGATAATATGGCCTGTCATACCACAAAACCCGACTCTGGTTGGCTGCCATTACCTGAACACCTCCGCTCGGCCGTCGTCCACATTAACAACAAACATCTTATTATTAAAAAAATATTTTAATGGATGAGTGAATTAGGGTAGAGGAATGGAAGTGGTGGAAGACAATGGAGTGGATGACAAATAATATTTAAATTTAATTTGTAATTTTTTGATATCAAACTGAAAAATTATTAAAATATTTTTTATTTTATCAAGATGGTGTATTCGATGAAGAATATTCTTTAACGTGAAATCTTGTTTATTAATTTAATAAAAATTTAAAATTCCTCGAATTCAATTCCAATATCTTTCTGTGTAATTATATGATGTTATAGTATTTCATGAGAAATAGTTGAATTGTGTTATAAAGTATTGTGTAAATTATCAAATTCAAAGTTCAAATTCTTATTGAATAAAGCCAAAAAAATTTATATAAAGAAAATAGCATAGTCATATAAATCAAATGGCACATTTATCAGAACACATCACAAAAAAAAAATTAATCATAAAAAATAATTAAATTATATATTTTTATTTTAAATTATTATTATTATTATTATTAATTATAAAATAATTAATATATTAGTCAAACATATATTTAGTTAAAAAACGAATAACAAGATTGTTCACATTCACATATATTTTACTATGCAGGTTCTTAATATGCAAATAGACTTTGTTACAGTACCATAGACCAACAACATGGCTTCCTAATATCACATGCTTCAAAGAACCTTTAAATCATGTTGATGTGACACATGTTCATATAACATTTTTTAGTTAATCAATTTAATTGAAAGTATATAAAGAACATAACTATATTCTAGAGTATTTTTGGACGTCACATCCCTACTGTCCACGTAATAATCATTGACAACTAAATTAGAATTATGTAGACCTATTTGAAAATAGAAACACCTATAGACGTAACTAGTATAACTATATACTACTTAGTCTAGTTATATAAATTTAATTATATATACATTTAAAAAATCATGTAACAAGTATCTTAACCATTGAGATTCTTAACCTATAAATAGGCTTTGTTACAATACTCTTAATCAGTATCAACCCTTCCTATCAATACCACAACCTCAAAAGCTCATTCACTCATTTTTTACATCTTTTTATTTTAATATGATTTTATAACACTTTTTATAGGCACAATTAGTAATGGTGAATTTTAACTTTTTTATGTTTTGTATTTTTCCTATAAATTCAATGATTTTTTTTATAGTAAAATCATGGTTTTTTAGCCGAAAGGCTCATTCTACACCGCAATATGAGGGGATGTGTAAGTCTATCCATCGGCCATTCCCCTTGAAAATAAAAATTATGTTACCGGCATAGATCCATCTTAAGTACGAAGAAGGATCAAATATCTTCACGCCCAAACTTCTTTAGAGTGCAAAATACAATTTATTATTTTTCATTGTTTAAATTGTATTTTTGAAAAAATTTCATGATATGTACATAATGTTTTAAAAACAATATATAATATAACGTAATTGACATTAAAATATTTTACATAACATGTACATCGACAAATTTTATTATCATGCAAACTAAAATAGCTTTTTTATTATTAGCATATTTTTAAGTATATGCTAATGTGTTGTCGCTTCCGAAGACAACCTCGGATTCCATACAAGACAAGTGCCTGGTAACATCTAGATTTTATGTGTCTCATACGATCTTCAGGAAAATAGAGACATCATATACATATTATACACATATGTAAAGCCATACAATAAACAACAAGGGTTGGTTCATTCATCCAAGGACATAAGCCATCTATTTCTCGTACTCCTTCACATATACAATTCACAGAAATATATGTATGAATGAGTGGAGGCCGAGTAGTTCGAGGACCTACGGTTTAAACAACTTTAGCATAGCATTGAAAGAGGAGAAGGAGATAGAGTAACTCATCATATAGAGCTTGAAACCTCAATAATTCTACATTTATCACATAGATCTTGGAGTTTCAAGAGTTCTACACTTATCTAAGTTACAGGTAGACATAATGGATGAAGGAGAATTGGATGTGATGATCCATGGAGTGAAATTTAAAGATATAATCTAGATGCTATATACAGACATGTGCATTAACAAGTCAACATAGATGAATCTGTAAGAATGAATGAAACATTTCTGATAGCTACAATTACATGAAATCGGAGAGGAAACATGAACATAATGGAATTTAATATAGAAGTAACATAATGTAGTACTTTAATGTAGGAATCACCACCATTTCATTAATATTATGAAAGATGCAAATCTTGAATTCATACAGTCTCAGAAATAACATGTGGTTATTCTTCAGAATTCAGAACGTTTTCTAAGTGTTTATTCCTCCCCTTTATAAGGAGAGGGAGAACATGAAATTACAAAATATCTCACGCTAGCTTCCAGCAGCCTACAAGACTAGTTTGTTGGCCGGATAAATGAATCTTGTAAACAAGACCGATCTCCCTAGTATCACAAGATAATCTAGCAACGAACAGACAAACAAATCTATCTTTATCTAGACATATGAAATTTACAAATAAAGACTATAAAGGTGTCAAGATCCTACCTTAGATCCAACACTTGTTCATTGTAGTTATCCCTCAATCGTCCGAAGGAGTTATCTTTAAAGACCTGCAATCACAAACAAGCAAACATCAAATAGCACCTATGTAGTAAATATCATAAATCATGTCTATTATGGTGATCAAGGAATCCATAAAATAAACCATAAACGAACAGCTTATTGAGAAAAACAAACTTATTTGTATTAACTTTGAAGTAGAAGAACCTTACAACCTTTTTAGCCTTGATGTTGAGCAAGCTCTTCCTGGGGTGCGAAATAGGAATTTTATTTACTTTGACAAGCCTTGCACTCTTCCAAATGAGATCTTAGAGGTATGCAATCTCTCCTCACAAAAGCTCAAGTAAAGAAAACTAAGTTCCAACAGCATTTCACCTAAAAAATATTTAGCTTCTAACCTCCTTAGTAATCAACCGAATGCTTCATTTTATAGTGCAGAGGAGGAGGTTATAGGTCCATCTATGAAGGGATAGAATTCTCCTTCAAAGGGATAAGCTCCTCACATCAAGGGGTTAGCTCCTTAAGGTATGGGATGCATGAACCTTAGAAGCGTTAACTTGCCACCTCAAGATTCCTTCCAGAAGCTTCTAGAAATGACTGAAAGGGAGTTTTTTAGAATTTACTCGCTCCTTTTTAACTTTTACATGGGTCCACACCCATAACACAGATACAGAGCGGTCAGGTGTGCAGGGGACATGACCACTAGGTGCGGGACCGCAGGTAATGCAAAGAGAAAGTGCGGAACCAGAGTTTTAAAGACTTTTAGGGCTTTTGTCTTATTTTCAAGGCTTGATATGAAGAATTGAGGCTTTAGACTTGCAAAGGAGGAAAGTATGAGTGGTAATGGACTCACACATATTGCAGAATGTCAATGTGACAATTTTTAGTGCAACATAGCTGTCTAAGAATGTTGGCTCTGTCACCTCCAAATATAACAACAGAAATATACTTTCCTCGGAAATAAAACAGAATAAAAATATTGATAAAAAATAACAAAACATAATTGACAAGTGAACTGAAATGATGGTCCTGTAGAAAATATATCCACACCACTCACTTTGTTTGCCTCTGGTTCAACTGAGTTTCTACTATATCATGCCTTATGGTCTCTCCATCGATTCCCCGTCACTTTCGGTCTTAACACCTTTTCTTCTTCTCTTACAAGATGCGAGAGTGATCACCCATGACGGTCACAACAGATTTTGAACATTGTTTCCAACTCATCCATCCCTTCTTACGTTCTTTATTAGGCCAATGGAACCAATCTTGCTTTGTGAAACAATGATGCAAGTGTATCAGGGATCAGGCAGTTCAGGAACATTAAAATGAACAATATTCATAAAGTTGCAATCGTCGATCTCCTTTGGCCCATTATGCCTTAGCCCCAAGGCCTTAGGTGAAAATTGCATGGTAGAAACCTGGGGACTCAAGGCCGAAGCCTTCCGGACCTAAACGCCCTTTAGGTGGGATGGGGGATGATTCTTTAATACATTGAATTGTAACTAGTCCCAATGCATAATATGTAGGACCATACTACATATGCTCCTAGGCCCCTTTTGTAATATTGAATCTCAGAGATCGGGAATCTCTAATCCTTGCGTCTCGTTGCACCCTCCCAACTCTTGCGATTGCGATATGCCACATGGTTTGGCACACGTGAAAAGAGGATAAGAGAGGGCCAGCACGAAGGCTTTGACACAAAAAACCTTCAACAACGTCTCTGCTGAACCATTGGTTTGATATATAAAGCACACATAATCGTATGACCCACGTTATGCCACCTGTCCACCTCGCTTTGGGCCCATGATATCAGGTGTTTAATTATTAGCACTTTGCACTTAAAAACATTATAAAATAAGCGAGTTATGGGATAAGTTAATAACTTTGTACCAATCTAAGTCTCTAGTGAATAAATTGTTCCTAAGGAAAAAGCTATATAACCCGAGGAAGAAAGATGGAGACTTGGTGATAGAGCATCTGAACGCATTTAATACTGTGGTTAGTCAGTTATTATCTGTTGATATTAAAATTTCAGATGCAGATAAGTGCATCGATTTGTTGTGTTCTCTACCAGATTTGCGGGATAGTCTGGTTATTGCAATAGGTAGCAATGCAATTGCCTTGCAGTTTGATGAAATAGTCTCATCCTTGCTAATGGAGGAGATGAGAGGGAAAAATATGGAGAGCTAGAAGGGTGATGCCTTGTTTGTACGAGGTTGGTCCCAGAACAGAAAGAAAAATAAGTCATCGAGTGGGAGATCTAAATCTAGAAGGAGATCTAAATCTCCAGGAAAATGTGAAGGTGGTGTGCTGGAAATGCGGAAAGGAAGGGCACTACAAAAGGGACTATAAATCTAAATCTCCTGACAAAGGAAAGGGATTTGATGATGCGCCTTCTACAGAGGCAAAAGCCACCTCAGATGAAGGTGGGGATATGTACTTGGCTTCTTCAAGTACACATGTAGATCATGAGGCATGGTTGATTGACTCAGGTGCATCCTTTCACTTGACTCCCCATAGAGAGTGGGTCTACGAGTATGAGAAATATGATGGTGGTGATGTCTTCTTAGGGGATGACAAGAAGGCTAGAATCGTTGGTCACAGAAAATTAAAGTTGAAGTTGCAAGGTGGAAGGGTTAGAACACTTCTAGGTGTTCTGTATGTTCCTACATTGGCCAGAAATCTAATTTCCGTAAGCAAGCTGGATGATGCAGGTGTAAAAACATTGTTCGAGAAGGATACCTGCAAGATGGTTCGAGGAGCACTGGTATTGATGTGGGAAGTTCGGATTGGAAATCTGTACAAGCTACAAGGTAGCACTATTGTTGATGGGTGCAACAGTTATGTTGTTCCTGAAAGTGGAGCAGAAAATCTAGTGGTCTTTGGAGAGAAGACCATGTTGTGACATCAAAGGCTTGGACATATTGGAGAGAAGGGTCTTCGAATAGTTCATGGTATAGGTATGGTAGATGGTATGAGTAATAGCTCTAATGATTTTGATCTCCATAAAAATTGTGTATATGGAAGGCATAAATGGGTGATCTTCCCCTCTGGTGGTAAGAGGGCGAAATATATATTAGAGCTTGTGCACAGTGATGTGTTTGGACCTATGAAGGTTCCATCACCGGGTAAGTCTATGTACTATATATCATTTATAGATGACTTCTCAAGGAATACATGGATATATTTATTTAATAATAAATATGAAGTCTTTGACAAGTTTAAATAATTTAAGGCTCTGATCTAAAACCAGATAGAGAAGAAGATAAAGGTGTTGAGGTTAGATAACAGTGGAGAGTTTTGCAGCAAGGAATTTGAAGAATTCTGTAAGAAGTGTGGTATAGCATGGTAGAAGACTACTCCATACACACCTGAGAAAAATGGAGTTGGAGAAAGAATGAACAAGATGTTGATGGAAAGGGCAAGAAGCATGCTTAGTGGCGCTAGGTTAGGACAGGAATTCTGGGCAGAGGTGGTGGAGACAACATGTAACCTAGTCAACCGATCACCTTCATTAGCATTGGAGGATAAGACTCCACAAGAGGTATAGACTTGTAAGAAACTCTCTCTTTCACATCTGAAGTTATTTGGATGCGATGCATATGTACATGTTCTAAAGGAGAAAAGAACCATGTTGGATAGTAAATCTGTAAAGTGCATCTTTATTGGGTATAAGGATGGTTTAAAGGGTTATAAGCTTTGGAACCCAGTAACAAGGAAGGTTGTGTACAACTGAGATGTGTTGTTCAAAGAGGTGAAAGATGTTATTAAACATGAAGTCCAACCAAAGGAACTTGAGAATATAGAGTTTGAGCGTAAGGAGGAAGAATCAGACTCTACAACAGAAGAGGAATCAGAAGATGAAGAGCCATAAACTCCGGGTGTGAGAAGATCAGTTCGAGAAAAATGGTAGCCAAAAAGGTATAGTCCATCTGCTTTCTGTTCAAATTTTTATTTATCTATTACTGATGATGATCCAAGAACTTTGAAGGAAGCAGTAGATTCAGAGGATGGAAAACTCTGGAAAGAGGCCATGGTTGATGAAATGAAAACTTTGCACAAAGATGAGGCTTGGGATCCGGTGGAGTTGTCGGCTAGAAGGAAACTGATTGGCAACAAATGGGTGTTTAAGAAGAAGACAAATGCTAAAGGAAAGGTGGAGAAATACAAAGCTCGGCTGGTAGAAAAAGGTTATTCCCAGGTGCCGAGAATTGATTTTAGTGATATTTTTTCTCCTGCTACCATGGTAGCTTCTATTATATTATTATTATCTGTTGCTACTGGCTTTGATTTTTAGGTGGAACAGATGGATGTGAAGATAACATTTCTTCATAGGGATTTGGAAGAGGAGATCTACATGAAGCAAGCTAAATGCTTTGATGTGAAGGGTAAGAACGAACTGGTATGCAAGTTAAAGAAGTCTCTATATGGGTTAAAATAGTCACTAAGGATGTGATATCACAAATTTGATACATTTATACGGGGACATGGCTTCACCAGAAGCAAAGTAGATCACTATGTGTATTTTAAATTAATTGGTGATTGTGTTATCTATCTGGTCTTGTATGTGGATGATATGTTGCTGGTTGGAAATGATAGAGAAATTATCCAGGATTTGAAGACACAATTGTCCTCCAAATTCGAGATGAAAGATATTGGTGCTACAAGCTATATTTTGGGCATGGAAATTAAAAGAGATTGGGAAAAGAGGAAGCTATGGTTAAACCAAAGGAAGTATGTCGAGACAATATTGTAGAGGTTTAAGTAGGATAGTAAACCGGTGAAGATTCCTATTCATGTAGGTGTAAAGTTATCCGATGAAAAGTGTCCCAAGACACAAGAAGAGGAAGAGGACATGTCCCGTGTTCCATATGCAAGTGTAGCATGTAGCCTGATGTATGAGATGGTTTGTACTAGACCAGACATTTCACATGAAGTGGGAGCATTGAGCAGGTTTATGTCAAAACTAGGAAAGGAGCATTGGAGAACATTGAAGTATGTTTTCAAGTATTTGTGTGGCACTAGTGATTATGGTTTATGCTACCAAGGAAGACCAAGATTGAACAGAGTGTTGGATATTCGTGGCTTTGTTGATGCTGACTGGGATGGAGCTCTGGATCAAAGAAGATCTACAAGTGGGTATGTGCTTAACCTATTTGGAGGTGCAGTCAATTGGATGAGTAAGAAACAATCTATAGTGGCATTATCAACTACAGAGGCAGAATACATGGCAGCCACTCATGCAAGCGAGGAAGTAGTTTGGTTGCAAAGATTTTGTTCAATTATGGGGTTAGTATAGGGAGCTGTAAGGATAGATAGTGACAGCCAAAGTACAATTTTCTTGGCAAAGAACGTTGTTTATCATTCAAAGACAAAGCACATTGATGTTTAGTATCACTTTGTGAGGGATATGATAGAAGACAAAAAGGTGTTGCCAGTAAAGGTGAACACTTTGAAGAATACTACAGATGCATTGACAAAATATATGATCTCTGAGAAGTTCTTTTGGTGTAGAGAAACAATGGGTGTTGTAGGGCTGGATAAATGACTAAGCTCTCTTGTGGCCCACTATGAAAAGAAAACAACAAGTGGAAGAATGTTGGGTTCTATTATATTCTTTCCATGACTAGCCTACGTAATTAACCAAGAGGTTAGAGGGGGACATGAGCCCCCCTTTCGTTGCGCCGATTGCATAGCGAGGGTGTGGCAGCCCCCCCTATCCAGGGGGTTTGAGGGGGGTGAGTAGACCCCCTCTACAGGGTCTGGGGCAGTGCCCCGAGATATTTTTTTTGGACCCTATATTAGGTTGGGCGGACCTACCTATGGTTTTGTACATGGTTTTCGTGCATGGTTTTGGATGCGATGGTTTTTTGTCCATGGTTTTGGACGCAATGGTTTTTGGTCCATGGTTTTTGACACGATAATTTTCGGTCCATGATATTGGATGCTTCAGCATGTATAAATATGTTTTGTAACATTGAAAGGAGCAATAATGAAAAATCAATTTGGTAGTCCCGGTTTTGTGATCCAGGGAAAAATCTCTGTGTATATGTGTTATTCTCTCGCATTGTTTATTTTTTGTGTTTTAGAATTCGTATGCAGGTAATTTTTGTATAGGGTTAAAACATACATGCATGAGTGTGCACTATAACCTCCATGCTTTTGAATACTCGTGCATGGGAAGCCTGTATACTAGTGATGAGTTGCAGTAGGTCTTCATAGTTCTAGATCTTACTCTAGATACGTGCTTGCAGCTTGACTACATTGGCCTTCATCATCTTTGGCAAGTGAAATGTGGCTCCCTTCTACTTCATCGTCCATGCTCGCATGTTATCAACAAAAATATGTATTTTCTTCAATAAGCGTACTCTTCTTGCACACCGCTGCTGCCATCGGTGGAGATCAATGACTACTTGATGCACGGTGCCAAACTTGGAGTACAATGCTCGCATAACTATGACCAAGTATAATACTTCATCTAGTATTGCCTTATTTAGATCATCTCGGATGGACATTGTCACCAACTCTCCTCCCTGCTTTGCCACCTGTAGTTCCTTCGCCATTCGCTCATTCTCAGCTATGATAAAACAAACACTTGAGCTAGTGGCTTCAGCATACACTCTAGTTTCATTCGCCAATGCAGCTGAATGCTTGTGCACATCAGTCACGCTCACTTGCTCTTCGAATTGCATAGGGGATGTTTGGTCCTTCGGATTCGGTACTCTCTGAGACTACATAACTCTGTGATGAGATTCGTCAAAGGAGATGCTATGCATCTCTGCTTCTGGTTGACCACATAGGAACTCAGTGCCTCCTTGGTCAATCGAGACATGCTCATCATCGGGATGCAATGAAGTGGGTGAGTTGACATCTTTGTGGTGAGGCATGAGGTTGGTATCCCATTCCAACTCCTGTCGCTCCATGCCTGCATCGAACTATTCAAGTACCTGTTCTATCTCATGAGAAATGTCTTGCCCCTCTGATGGTTCACCCTATTCGCATGATGCCAGATGTTTATATGAATCAACTACTTGTATGGGTGCCACTTCATCTATCTGCACGTGATGTTCCCTCTGCTAAGTCTATTGTTGTTGCACTTCCTTCTCTTGTTGGCACAAATCTTGTTCTTTCCAGAGTTTCTCCCTCAGCTCATGTAAATCCTTCTATGCTTCTTCCATTCTCTTCTTATCCCTCTGCCTCTTTGCCAAAATAGCCATAGCTTCTTGTTCTACAAGTGGATTTGCTCAAAACTTGTAGCTTTTCTCCTCCTCCATGCGGGCGACAATATTCCTCTTCCCTTTGTCGTGCATAGGTATGCTTGGCTCTACTATCTCTACTATTGCTACTACTACTATTGGTGCTCTCCATGGTGTTGCTTCATGCTGCGTTGCTGAACACTCTACGGAGAAGCTGACCTATGCATTGTGTCTGGAGGAATTGTGGTAGTATCTCCATGAGTCCTCCTCGGCCCAGTGAAATGCCCCATGGATCTAATTGAACTAAACTCTCATGCAGTGATCCTTCACAATGCAATGTGGGTCATATGGGTTGAAGATTTAGAGGTTGAACGGGTATTTCATCATCTGTTCAGCTTCAACATCTGCTTTCTTGATGCTTTAGATCTCGACTAACCCAATCCACAACAGAATAGTGGGCCAAGGTGCCTTCTTCTTCTACTGCAGCCTAACTGTCAATCCTACTGAGATATGATAAACTACTTCCTACATGATAAGCAAGTCCAAAGAAAACTTTGGCAGAACATGTAGATGCTTCTCCACACTGAACACTCGGATGAATGTGCTAGCTAGTGAGGCACACCAATATACGATGCCTAACAATGCCTTCATCACTTCTTCTGACATGCAGGGTGGATCCTATTCAAATATCAACCTATACACTAGGGTGCCAAAATTGTCATACAACCATATGATCGCACCTCTGAAGCTGCCCTCAGACAATAACTTGAAATATGTGTTCACAATAGTCTCCATCTGTGACGATGCCCACTCTAAGCCCGAGAACTCATGTCAGGCACAAACTACATCTAGAATGTAGGTGGACATGTAAATCTTTGCATACATGCCTTCGGGTGACTGTCGAGCCTTCATGACTTGCTCCTTCAGCTGATGAGATAGTATGTCATACCAGTTGCATAGTTCTCTAGCCAATTGGTCTAGCACAACAACCCAACTCTAAGGGAAGGTCTCAGTGCTCGCTTGGCCACTCATCCGACATGTGAATATCACCAAGTACCAGTATGCCTTCCTCAATATCTTCGTCTTATATATCTGATTGGGGGTCATCCTGAAACGTGCTGGCTCTTTTACCCAATCCTTCAGAATGTCTCTAGAGTGGCCTCTACTGTTGGGTAAGCTAGACAATGGAGTCATGACAGTCATGGGCTCGGTCATTTGATACATCTAATCTAATCTTGTGCCCAAAAGTTGCAACATTTATCCCACTGACATTGCTCCATGTCATCGTCTTGGGGTCAGTGTGAGAGATGATTCAGTGAATCATGTCCGCGCATGGGAACACAGGGTATCTTCTTGCAATCTGGTAAAATCCAAACTTATGAATGTTCACGTACACCTGAGAGTCTTCAAGGTATTCCCCAAAAGTACCTGTGAATGTTTCATTCACCTATTTCCACTTCAGTTTGATATCCTTGTCTAGATACAACTTCGTATCTTCATAGATAAAAAAAACTAGAGGACACCTGCTCAGCTACTACTCTAGCTTCCATACAATCAGTGTCTTGAGATCCTGTTCTCCTGGAAGCCATTGAGATAGATGAACACCTGAAAGATTTGGAAACAAGCAGCATGCATGGAAATAAATATGTCAGTGAAAACAAAGAAAATCCAGGGAAGGACACAACACATACCTGGGAAAGTGATGAGCAATATTGTAGAAATTTCACTTGGAGGCTGAGTGACTGGTTGCTAAAACTGCGCAAAAGGAAGCCTAGAATATCTGTGAGCCTAGACTTGCTTTTGGATCTGTGGAATGTGCAATCCATTTGGGTAGTTGGCTTTTGGGATTGTGCAATTCCTAATCCCAACCAGGAAGAACTACTAGCCCATGGACATATTTGGGCAATTTCCTGGGCCAAGCAGCCACTATCCTCCAGGAATGTGCAAAACGGTCCGGGAGGCTAGTGCTGGGCCAAGATGCGCAAATCTAGAGATGAAGGTCAATATTCCTTCCCTGGATTGTGCAATGCAACCTTGGTGAAGGGAGAGACTGAGCCAAGGTTGGCCCAACTCACTGATGGGCAACTGAAAGCAAGTAAGTCAATGAAATGCATGACAACACTAAGTGATAGCAAAAGTGATAGACATTTCTCGCAAAACATGAATGGAAGATTCAACAAAGAGATCAACATGAATGTGGGTGAGGTTGTTCGTCGGTTGGGCGAACGTGCATGCAAAATAATTTCATGCATGCGACAATAGTGAGATAGTGATGAAAACTTAAACAGAGCTAGGAAAATCTATAATATATGTAAACAATAGTAGGCATTGAAAGAAATCATGAAAACAACACTAACACGAGCGAATACATAAAAAGCGACAAAAATGCTAAAAAAGACAAGTTGAGGCCACTTACCCATGAATAGCTGAGCCGGATGTGTCGAAGAGTCCTAGATGTGTTGTCTGATGTTAGAGCTTTAAGATCGATGTGAATGAACGAGCTCTAATCCATCAAATAAATAATTTTGGTCTCATGACGTGCATGCCACAAATCTAGGAAAGGGTGACACTTGGAGGGAAACTTCTAAAACAATTTTGAATGTAACCTCTAGCTGCTAAAAATAACTCCCTAAATCATGGGATACCCTTTTCATGTTGTATCTTTCTATCTTGGGAAGATCAAGTCATGCATGTGTGCATGTCAAGTTTCCTTGATCCTGTGTGGAATTGGTTAACGAGACATTTCATGCATGCAAGTACTCAAATGCTCGGGAAAAATGTGCATGCCTAGCTTGGAGCTAAGCTGACTGCTTGGGAGGTTTGTGCAATTTCTGGATAGAGTAGCTAACTGCTGCCCAGATTTGTGAAAATCCTAGGCTAAATAGCTTGTTGTTGGGAAATTTTTTGTAAATCCTGCTGAGAGGGTTGGCTGGTAAGATTGCACAATCCTGGAGCCCAGTAGGTTGTCAGAGAGGATTGCGCAATTCCCAAAGGGAAGGCTATTTTCCATCCAAAAATGCACAATTTTCCAAGGGAGGCTGCTCAGCCTGCAGTTGCACTAAGTCCGGGTAAGCAGCCTATGAGGAGAATGGATAGACTGTGATTGACAGGATGCCTTTTTGTGAAGAAAACACTGAAGCTTGAATACTTGACAAAGCAACACAAAGTGTTGCATAAGGTTGGTAGCGAGGCTCCAAACAAGCTAAGGAAAAATTTTGGAGGGTGGTTGTAGCCACTACAACACTTGGCAACACACTGGTAGAACTCCAACTCTCTGAATAGACCTTGTTCATGAAAAGCAAGTCTAACACCTTCAGAAGTATTGTTCAATTCTTATCTCATCTTGGTTTCACACTAACTTCATTGTAAGATGTAGCATCTACCAGGCTCTTGGTTGATCAGCACACATTCTAAGATAAGGCAACACAGTTGTTTCCATTGGGGTTGAGGGATATATAGGCGCGCAAGCAGTATAGTCGTCAGAGTCTTAGTTTCATATCTGGTGTTGCTCCACTACTAGGAGGTCTGAACAGTACCCAGGTGGAGTCACATAGGAACACAAGCATGGCTCCTCTGCCAATGAACCTGGTTAGTACCTTGGTAGAGTTAGTTTCATCACCTCCCTACGCAGGAAGCCTTTCTCTTCTTTCACCTTATTTATTTTTCACTTTGATTTTTTTGACTTTTCTTTTTTTTCATTTTTCGTTGTACATAGCACTTATTCATTTTAGAGGGAAAAGAGGGATCCCAACTTATTGAGATAACAGGAGGTTGTTCCAGTAGAGAAGCAGTTTATTATATCTTTGATGTGCTTGTTGAGGTTTCCCCCTCACCTTACTCTACTTGACTAAGCTAACAACGGTTAACCCAAAAACAATTGACTAGAGAAGGTGACACTAGTTAGCACGCAAGCATTGTGTTTACACCAAGGTTCAGTTTGAGGAGTATGTATTTTCCTTCAAAGTGTTATGGACTAAGAGTAACAAGCTCATCATATATAGGCAAGATGACAGATAACCAAGTATTGAGAGATGTACAAGTCCTCTTGTACTTTACCCAGGTTGCTTCAAGAGTCATACATGGTTTCATGCAAGACTAACCTACCACGAATAAAATGAACCAACAAACATCAAAGCAAATAAAAAGTAGAAGCGAAAGTGAAAGGAAAGAAAGTAGGCAAACAAGCAAGCAAACAAACAAAAAAAAAACTGAAAGAAAACACTGCTCCTACTCTTATACTAACATGCATGGGCTTGATCATGTGAAGTGATACTTCCAGTGTAGCCATCGGTGCATTGGTAGACCCATGTTGGTGAAGGCTTGGTCTGTGAGTAGCCTAGTGGTGTGAACCAGCAAGCAAAAAAGATATAACAATGAAGACAACCACACTTCATGTTTCAAAGTGCCCATGTAACATAAGTGAGTATAGGAGAATGACGGATAGTCCATGGACTTCTCATGGTGCTATGTGACATTACGTGCAACTTTGAAGCATAAGCACACTCTTAACTATGACATGCAAGCAAACGAAAGAAGCAAAGACAACTTGTGTCGCGAATGAGTGCTTGTAATGTAAGACTCCTCTAAATCATGAGTGATGGGATCGTGCAGTTCAAGTTGAGGAAGTTTGATTTGTGCGTGAGATTATCTTCAATGCATACATATGAGTGGTGAGGAGCCTTAGGTGATCGAATGATTTCATGATCGGAAGTGAGACTAACATCAAGAGAGCGAGGGCCTAACATAACCATCATCTCAGGCTGAAGTGCCTCGACGGTTTTGGGTGTCTCAACTTCATCATCAGGTAGATCATCATACACTAGTGGCTTCGAAATATGAACTACAATAGATTTGTGATCGTGATCAAAATTGGAAGCAAATGGATCACGATCACCATGATTAGAAAAATCAATGAATTCTTCGACATCCTCATGATCAGATGAATCAAACAGAGGGGTAGATGAAAAGTGAACGAACTTATCCTCTGTGTTCCTGGAAAAGACAGATGAAGGATCAAGTGGATCTTCAATGGATAACTTAGCCTCTCTATTGTCGAATGATGGACTAATATCCGGTGAGTCCTGTGAGTGATCAACAATGCGTGCTTCTGTGGATGAAGGTACACATGCAAAATCACAGATGGCAGGTTCACCAAAGAGGCTAGGAAAGAACGGTGGGGGCTCGAAAGGGAGTCATCCTTCGCCAAGTGTTGATGTTCAAACTCCCACTCGTACTCTTCATGAATGACAACTCATGTTGGTTGTGCAACACTAGCTTCATAAGTGGATTGTTCCTTGTTCACAACAAGTGAAGAGTTTGGAATGGATGAACCCAAGACAACATCATTCAGAGGAACACCTGAGTGAAAAGATGAAGGTCGAAGAAAATAATGCATATGGGAACTCAAAGGACTCACAACCATCTCTACGCAAAAATTGAGTGGAGTGATGTTGGGGTAGTGTGAAGGATGAAGAGGTGAACAAAAATGATCCTTAGCATCATTGGGTGATGGTGGAACTATTGAATGAGAGGGAGGTGGATAGTCCATTGAGATAGTGCCTTCTCCCACATGAGATTGCGCAGTTCCATCAACGAAGAAGGTTGAGTGAGGCTTGATCTAAATATTTCTCTTGGGATGGGCACATTTCTTAAGATAATACTCGAATCAGTCCTAGAGATAACAAAACTTCATCTGGCTCCTCAAAGCTTGAAACTGCAAGTCATGGAAGTGTTGCCAAAAATCAATAATGGATTCATGTGGAGCCCTCCATTGCTATAACAGTTTCCATTCAAGACGGTATGGATCAAAATGATAGAATGTGTCTTCAATAAGATCACAAAAGTTCTCAAATGAGTGCATGGTGTCATCCGGTAGGCTGAGCACCCAGCAAAATAAAGATTCGCGAAGTGTGTATGAAAGCAACAAACCACCCTATTTGTCAAAAAACTCATCTTCCTCATGGATCATGGAAAGAAATTTATGTAAGTGCTCAGGCCAAACCACTTCACCTTCACCATCATATGTGTGAGTGGACAAGAGATTAAAAAGTTTCCCAGAGATGGAGACATCTTCACAATTCGTAAAACACCTTGGGGGAAGAAGAATGCAAGACTCAATGAAAGAAATGCAAAGGTTGAAAACTGGATGAGAGGACACTACTTGTCATTAGGCCCTCCTTCTAGTGCCAGAATTGTTGACGATGCTAGACTCGCCAACATGTCAAGGGGATCTTCCTAGTAAGAGGTCCCAATTACACCTTAGACCGTTTGGTGTAGGAGTCCCAGTAGTGGGTCGTAAGGTAATGCCTTAACTGCAATGTCGCACAAAGGAAAGTAGAGTAACTCTATTAGAAACAAGGGTATGGCTGATGGAGTGAGTCAAGGAAGGTGTATGAGAGGTTCCAACACTTCGAAAGGGGAAGGAGGGGAAGGTGAGTTCCAGGTTTAAAGGGATTAGTCCCAACTCGACTAGGAACACACAACACAAAGGACATGCATAGCTTCCAGTGGAGCGGTCCACTTGAATGCAATAGTCACATCATACAAGGTAAGATAACACATACAACACTCATGAATTAGTCCAAGATGAGTGTGATGGTTGTTATAGCAAGGTTCAAGAGAAAGGTCTGTTTGATGTCCAGCAGAACAGTCGTCACAGACAGTGACAACATTAACAACATATGCAACACATTAATAATAAGATTCATGTAATTTCATGTGAATCAGTTCATACAAAAGTATGTAATTTAAAAAACACATATCATTAAAGCAACCGGAGCAGTCCAATCATACATCACATCCATGTAAACCTCATAGCCGTAACAGTGGAACGTTACAGCCACATCTGCCTACTCCTCCAAAGAGATGTACTAGCTCCATGCAGTTGAGAAGCCAAGGCGCATTACAATACTATCCAAACCTTCTTCAAAATAGTCTTAGTAGAAGCTTGACTGACCAAAAGCCCATACAATGAGTTATGAGGGACTATTTATAGCAAAGGGTGGGGTGACCCTTGACATTCCCCCTTTGTGACCATTCAACTACCCTCATGACTCTTTACCTACTCTGTGACTATTACATCCACTCTTGACACCTGAATTACACTTGACATGACTCAACATTACAATACACATACCCATGTGAACAATGGCTTAGACAAGCCAAACTAGACATCATTTGGACTTAGACAACCATAGAAGTCCAACTGCTCAACATCCTCATGCTGATCAATAGTGACATATTGATTCCGAGATTGGTATCCCTTGAGAGTGTCTGTGTGTTTTGCTATGACATCTGTCTAGAACCTGAACCTTGCCTCCATAGAATCTAGGCACATTACTCGGGCTCCTCTTTCCAACTCGTCTGTGAGCATGCATGTCATTGTCTTTAGTGTGGGCGGACCGGAAATTTACTTGCACGTGATGTCTGCACTAATATGAAAGTCTAAGCTAGTGACAGTGCGCATCAACTCATTGAAGTATGAGTCTAGCTCCTATTGGACATGATTCTTGGTCTTTGCCTGGGTGAGGGTCTCAAGTGATGGGATCGCATGAGTGTGCACTATAACCTCCATGCTTTTGAATACTTGAGCATGGGAAGCCTGTATGCTAGTGATGAGTTGTAGTGGGTCTTCATAGTTCTGGATCTGACTCCAGATACGCACTTGCAGCTCAACCACATTGGCCTTCATCATCTTTGGCAAGTGAAGCGGGGCTCCCTTGTTCTTCATCATCCATGCTCACATGTTATCAACAACACTATGTATGCTCTTCAAGATGCGTAGTCTTCTTGCACATCACTACTGCCATCTGTGGAGATGAACGACTGCTTGATGCACGGTACCAAATGTGGAGTACAATGCTTAAATAACTATGTCCAAGGACAATAATTCATATAGTATTGCCTTCTTCAGTTCAAATCAAGCGGACATTGTCACAAAGTCTCCTCCCTTCTTCGCCACTTGTAGTTCCTTCGCCATTCACTCATTCTCAGCTATGATAAAATGAACACTTGATCTAGTGGCTTCGGCATATAGTCTAGTTGCATTGGCCAATGCAGCTAGATGCTTGTGCACATCAGTCACGATAACTTTCTCTTAAAATTACGAGGGGATGTTTGGTCCTTCGGAGTCGGTACTCTCTGAGATTACACAACTCTGTGATGATATTTGTTAAAGGAGATGTTGTGCATCTGTACTTCTAGTTGACCACCAAGGGTCTCAGTGCCTCCTTGGTTATTCAAGACTTGCTCATCATCAGGATGTAATGAGGCAGGTGAGTCGACCTCTTTGTGGTGATTCATGACTTCGGTATCCTGTTCCAACTCCTGCTGCTCCATGTCTGCATCCAACTATTCAAGCGCCTGTTCTATATCATGAGAAAAGTCTTGCCGTTATGATGGTTCACCTTGTTTTCCTGATGCTAGTTGTTGAGATGAATCAACTACTTGTACGGGCACTGTTTCATCTGTCTGCACATGATGCACCCTCTATTGAGTTTGTTGTTGCTGCATTTCCTACTCCTGTTGGCACAACTCTTATTATTTTCAGAGTTGCTCCCTCAGCTCATGTAACTCCTTCTCTGCTTCTTCCATTCTCTTATTATCCATTTTCCTTTGCGTGATTTTCTTGTCGTGCTACTACCTCTTCGCCTGAATAACCATACCTTCTTGTTCTTCAAGTGGATCTACTCGAAACTTGCATCTTTGCTCCTCCTCCATGCAGTCAACAATCTTCCTCTTCCCTTTGTTGTGCATAAGCATGCTCTGCTCTGTTGTCTCTGCTACTCCTACTACTGGTGCTCACTACAAGAAAAAATTTCATTGGTGAGGGTCATGCCTGTGACGTACCTTTAAAGTCCCTCACTAATGTTGCATATGGTGATGGTCCTTGAAAAATCATTGTTGTAAGTGTATATAGTGATGGCTTTGTCACCAAAGCCATTTTTAATGACACTTTTGGCGAGGGTCATTAAAGGGCTTTCACTAATTCTCTCTTTGGTGACACTTTTGGTGAGAGTTGTTAAAGGCCCATCACTAATTCTCTACTTGGTGACACTTCTAGTGACAATATTTTATTGACCCTCAGCAATGCTCTTTTAGGTTACTTTTGGTGATGGTCAAAAAATGTTTGGCATCATTGATCATATCAATGAGTTTTTGATGACGCTATGTACATGTTAGTATATTTTTTGTCAAAACTTAATGACTTAAGACCATTGTTCTGGGGTCCATTTCATTATGTGTCCAAGGCCATAGTGGTTAGAGTTAGGCAATGTTTTAAGAAATAATTAGTGTGTATCATTTCCCTCAAGTCATAAGAATATAGTTTTCCTATGAGTCAACACATGATTCATCTCTATTTGGTTTATTATCTAGCAAATTCGCTTTAGATAAAGTTCTACTAGTGTTTGTAGGAACTATATTATTTAATACATAATCAAGACCTGTCAATTCTATTAATGAGAGAGACCTAGCAATCCTCAACACTCATGGCTCACCTTAACATGCTTTGGAACACACTAACATTCGTTGGCACCTCACATGTCTTGGACCATCTTTCTACCTAGAACATCTTGCCATGAGTAGGATGACCAATCACATGTTGTCATGCCCTAGCATAGTATAAAACTCCCATAGCATGTGTTGGCATTCCCTGTAGTCCCTAGCATGCCCTAGAACACCTTGGGATAATATTGCATTGACATACATTAGTACTTGGCACACATTGGCACTTGGCATGTACTGGAACATATTATTAGTGTGCCTAGCATTCCCCTTTTGAAAAAGATAAAGTCCTGACTTATTAACCCTCTTATGTGTTCATTTCCTTTCATTTTAGCTTGGCTATTCCTTTTGTTCCTTGAAACTCATTGACACATATTCGTATACTCTGGCACCTTGCACATCCTAGCATGTCTTATCACCTAGCATGCCTTGGCACTATTTGGTACATGTTAGCACACCGCAGAACTAACTAACACACCCTAGCACTTCTTGACATGTCCTGATATTCCCTAGCATGCCTTGTCCATGCTTAACATACCTTGTCACTCCCTCCTTGGCATGAAATCTAACACTCGTTAACATTCCCTGACACACCCTCATATTAATTCACTTCCATGAATTTTGACCTAGTGATCCCATGTGTTTTCCTAGTACTCCCTAACACTCCTCAACATGCATTGGCACTCTCTAGTACACCTTAGCAATCTTCAACATGTTGTGCCACTTCATAGCATGCATTACACTCCTTGACAGACATTGGCACTTGGCACGTGTTGGAATTTGTCAAGTCTTAGCATGTTTGGCATGCCTTGAGATGACTTGGTATGCTTTGACATGGTTTAATATTAAATTTATTTGAGATCAATTATTGGAAGGTAAATGAGAATCAATGGAGGAAGATTTGGCACTTTGAATGCACCGACACTTGACACTTGGCACCTATTGGCACCTAATGTTGGTGGGCCTAGAATTCCCCTCATGGAAAAGATAAATTGATGACTTATTAACCCTATTGTGCGTTCATTTCCTTGTAGTTTAACTCGTTCCTCCCTTTTTTTCCTTGACAATCCTTGGAATAGATTGTCACACCCTTGCACATCTTGGCATGCCTTAACACTTGGCACATATTAGCTTGTTTGACATGCCTTTGTACTATCTCGCACATGTTAGCATGCCCTAACATTCCCTATCACACCTTAGAGTCATGCCCTCAAAAATAGCATTACATTTTTCCACTACTTGGGAACCTTACATTCCCTAGTTGTCATGCCCTCATAGATAGCCTTACTTTTCTGTGACTTGGGAACCCAATCAATTCATGAAAAAAACAATATTGTTCCCAACCCAAAGTTTCCCTTTCTATGAAATTGCTTTGTCCAAACCTTATCACAACCATAGGCTTGCTTCCTGTAAGTCCTATTTTGAACTTTTCTTAAACAATTAATCCTTGGGACACTTGGAGTTCATCAACAATCCTTCGCACACACTCTTATTCGTTCATTTCCAAGGATTTTGACCTAGTTCTCCCTTATGTTCCCCTGACACTCCCTAAAACTACTCAACATCCATTGACATTGTCTGCCATGTGTTAGCACACCTTTTCATTCCTTGGCATGCCCTGGCACTCCTTAGTTATCTTTCCCTCACAACTGCCCTTACTTTTTTTGAGACTTGGTAACCCAACCAAGTCCCACCTCGACTAAAACAACTTGAAGAAGTTATAGTTACTATAACTAGACTATGCCTTGTTCACCTAATAAATGCTTATAACACACCTTAGGCTACTCATGTCCAATCTCAACTCATCTCACTTAACAAGTTACCAAGTCAAGCCTCATGTCCAACCATGGCCATAAAACAGCTAAGCAACACAGTTTATATCTTTACATGTGATAACACCTGTCACATCTAATGATCGCTTAGCCCTATGTGGCACGTGTTAGAATCCCCTACATTTCTTGGCATGATTTTCACTCCCTAGCACACCCTAGAACTCTAGCATGCCCTGGCACTACCTAACAGATAACCTTGTCACTGCCTCCTTAGAACACTTGGAACTCATTGACACTCCCTATCACACACTCTTCTCTCTTCATTTCCTTACATTTTTGAACTATTTCTCCCTTGTGTTTATGTGGCAATCCCTAACATTCACTAGCATGCATTGGCACACACTGGCACCTGGAAGATCTTGGCATGTTTCCCTAACACTCTATCATTCCTTGGCACTACCTAACATATCTTGTCACTCCCTCCTTACCACACCTAGAACTCACTAAAATTCCCTGTCACACACTCTTATTCATTCATTTCCATGTATTTGAAACTAGTTATCCCTTTTTCTTCCTTCGCACCCCATAACACTCCCTGGCATGCATTGGCACACCCTAGCACCTGACACATCTTTGCATGTTGACTTGGCCTCCAGAATGATTTAGCACTACCTACCATACCTTGTTACTTGCTCAGCAAACCTGTATCTCACTGACACTTCATGTCACAAACTCTTATTTGCTCATTTGCATGCATTAATTTGACCTAGTGCTCCCTTTTGTTTCCCTGGCACTCCCTGATACTTCCTAGCACATGTTGACACACCTTAGCACCTGGCACATCTTAGTTACATGTCACCCTGACAATTTTGGAATGACTTAATGCAACCTAGAATACCATGTCACTCTCTCGTTCGCACACTTGGAACTCGCTAACACTCCCTGTCACACACTCTTATTCATTCATTTCCATGCGTTTTGACCTAGTGCTCCCTTATGTTTCCCTGTCACTCCCTAACACTTTTTAGCATGCATTGGCACACCTTAGTGCATGGAACATCTTGGTATGCGTCCCTAGCACTGTAGAATGCCTTGGCACTGCATATAATATCTTGTTGCTCCCTAGTCATCACACCTAGAACTCACTGACACTTCATTTCCATGCATTTGAAACTAGTCTTCCCTTGAGTTTGATTGACACTTGGCCCTAACACTCCCTAGCATGCATTCACGCCACACCCTAGCACTTGGCACATCTTGGCATGCCTTACTAGCTGGCTTCACAATCCCTAATTGTCATTCCCTCATAGATAGCTTTACTATTTTTGCGACCTGGGAACCCAACCAAGTCCTTGGAAAAACAGTGTTGTGCCCAACCCAAAGTCTCCCTTTTTCTGGAACTGCTTTGACCAACCCCTTATAATAGTAACCATAGGCTTTCCTCCTACAATTACTATTCTAACCTTCTCCTAACACACTTCATCCTTGATACACCCGGAATTCATTGACACTCCTAGGCACACAAACTTATTTGTTCATTTCCATGTATTTTGACCTAGTTCTCCCTTGCAATGCCCTAACACTCCCTAAACATTTCCCAAAATGCATTGGAAATGCTCGACATGTGTTAGCATGCTTTTTGATTCCTTGGCATGCCCTGGAACTCCTTACCTATAATGCCCTCACAACTACCCTTACCTTTTTTTGGGACTTGGGAACCCAATAAAGTCTTGCCTCGACTACAACAAGCTGACCAAGTTACAAATACTACAACTAGACTATGCCTTGTTCACCTAAGCACTGACTATAACACATCTTAGGCTACTCATGTATAATTTCAACTTATCGAACTTAACAAGTTACAAGTTACCATGTCAAGGCTCATATCCAACTGCGGCCATAAAACAACTGAGCAACATATTTTACATATTTTCATGCCATAGCACCTGGTGCATCTAACAATCCCTTGGCACTATGTGGCACGTGTTAGCACTCCCTTCATTCCTTAGCATGCTTTGGCACTCCCTAGCAGTCCATGACATGCCTTGGAAATCTAGCATTCCTTGGCACTGCCTAGCATATAACTTTGCCACTCCCTCCTTAACACACTTGAAAATCATTGACACTCCCTATCACACACTCTTTGTCATCCATTTCCATGCATTTTGAGCTAGTTCCCACTTCTGTTCCCATGACACTCCCTAACACTTGAAACAAATGCCAATTTTATTATTCCTGGCTATGATGTTCTTCTTTTATACATGTGACCCCTTGAATATGCCATGAAATCCTCCAAAATCTTCTTAAAGGATGGGAGCTCCTCTTCATGGATGAAGCTAGTGGAGTTTGATAATTTATCCAAAATTCATCCAAATATGTAATTTGTGCCTTGGGAAATGTGAAAGGTACCCTTGGTGGAAAACATGCATAGATATTTGTGATCAAGTTCCCTAAGTGTGATATGTTTTCCACTTGTCAATTGTTCCTCTTGTTGGTGATCAAACCAACACCCTAGTTGTGCAAGGCTCAAAAAGTGTCATTTTCCATCAACTCAAGGTTGTTTACATTGTCACCTCAGCAACGAATCCTCTCAGCTTGGATGAATTATTGAATCCTAGGGGTGTCCCAAAGCACAAATTTATGGGGTATTTTATGTGACTAGATCACTAGCATTGAAAACCATCTTTACATTGGATGGTTTAACATCTTGATGATCCCTATCCTATGATGAGCCTCAGTATTGCAACAAGAATGCTACAATTCCCAAGGCTACCGACTTTAAGTATCAATCCAGGGTGCGTACAAACTTAAGAGGTATTGGAACTATATGTGCAACATAGAATGTGTCCTTCCTTTGTTGTCATGATGTAATGGAGTGCATGTACTGAATTCAAATCCTAAACTAATTGGATAAAATGAAATTTTTGAAATGGAACCTTAACCTATTGCAAGAAAGAAAGTACAAGGAAAGAGAATGAAATCAAATGCTAAAACACACCATTTTATAACTAAATCCTAAGAGGTTTTGCTTCAAAAGAATGCTAAGTTAACATGTATGAAATCCTACTGTCCTAAACATGCAGATTCAAACCATCAAACCTTGTACTGCTGTGCATGTAAAAGAATAAAATAAATTTGTTTTTCTTTTTGTCTTTTTTCATGTGAGAGTGTGAAAGCTAATCTCTTTTGGTGATGTGGAAGGTGGCTTGGAGATGATGGTGAATGGTCAAAAGGCTTGGGAGACAAGTAGGGACCCTTTTCTAGCTTCCTAGAGGATTTTTCCTCAATTCAGCCTCAATACAGGCTTTCCTACAGGATGCTACAGTGGTTTCCTACATGATCCCCTGATTTCCTACAAGATGTACACATTTACTATAATTCATCGAATAACCAAGAAAATCAAATCCAAATTGGATGGTAAAAATTTAAGTATTAACTAGGATGTCTTAGGTCCCCATTCTAAGTGGAATCACTCAAAAAGAGCTTTGTTAACCTATGCAAAAAAAAAGAAGAAGACGTTACTAGTCGAAAACCTAGAAATTCGAGAACTAGTGGGATAGTAAATCTAAAAGATGCATAACCAAATCAAGTGAAAATTAAATGGGGTAACTTTTGCTATGAACTATAATGTTTTTTTGATCTAATTCAAGTGGAATCAAGTCAATTGAAGTTTGTTAGCATGCTCTAAAAACTAACCTAAATTTATTGTTCTTTGCTAAAAGGGAAGTCCAATAATTTAGATTTTGGAATAAGAAGACTAATCCAAGAAATTCAATGATTACTATGAACTTCCAAAGATTTTCCAAGGATTAAATTGTGCTTGTGATCCTGCAAAATAACTTACATTGAGCATTTAACTCAATCCTACAACAAGAAATCATTAATACTAAATGCAGAAGTAGAAAGAAATAAAAACTAGAGATGCATGTGAATAAGTAGTGAAAAGAAGGAAAGAAAATGATACAAAAGATATCTGAGGTTATTGGGATGGCCAAGCCCAAGGAAAATTAGAGACGTATGGAGGAGAACAAGATTTAGAAGCTGAACATGACACCAATCTTCATTATTTTCATCAATAGAATTACATCCCTGCAAGAAAATACAATGGAGCTGCAAAAATACAAGCTCTCTCCACAATAACATTAATGGAAATATACTCCTAGAGGAAAATTCGACTTGGTACTTATACAAAATGATTAGAAATCATTTCGCATGAATGGAGGAAGCTTTCCCCACCAAAATCCCTTGATTAGTGAATCTAGTCCCCAATACAAGGAATTTGCATTAAATTGCAGGGGAACACATTCCTAGGTTTTCTCAATGATTCCCTCATCCAGGTGGATGTTGGTGGCCATCCACCTATCCCACTTGGACCCCCACAATTGTTTCTTTGATTTTTTTAGTTTCCTTCATTGTAACATAGATCAGAGGCATGTAGCCGCCACATCTCTTCTCAGAGATAACCTACCATTGCCCTAGCTTGTTTATTTCCATTTCTATTTGTAAGCATATTTCAGTATTTTACATTAATGAAATGAAGTATTATTTCTACTACATCTCTATATTTATGGTTATCTCTATAATTTGTTGTGTTCCTGTTTAAATCCAGATCAGTGGCATCAGAGTGGTCTAATTTTTCTCTATTTTCTTTGCATGTCCCCAACGAGGTCGGGATATAAGGAGTTAAGGCTTGAACTAGTTGAACCTTTGGGAGACTAGTCTCGTAAATCCCAACGGACTCTTATGGTAGATGAAAATAAAGATGAGGGGGTAGCATATCCTATCAAAATCTTTCTCGAAGAAGCCCTCGAGCACAAAGGAATGCGATGATAGACAACTTTGCCCAGATCCTTCAGCGGCTACCCAGAGGCGACACCTTGGCTTCCAACAACTACTCTGGAAATGCCACACCCTTTAAGGTACAAGATAATTTTAAAAACCCCATATTCGAGGGTAAAATAGACACATATGCCATAGATAGATGGTTAAATTTTCTATAAGGGTATTTTTCTATTCATGATTTTTCGAGTCAATAAAAGATTATTTTCGCTCTTCTCAAAGTAGCCCCCCACGTTAAGGACAAGTGGGAAACCTACTGCAAGCAAAAGGATGAAAGTATAGGCTCACTATTTTCGGCCACACCCACTTGCAATTCATTCCGTAATGCCATCAAGGAGCAGTACTACCCTGTCAAAAGCTATGAGGACAAATACGTAAAGTGGACCATGCTGCGGCAGGGAAGGGACCAAGATGTGTCGGAGTTCACAAAAATTATTGATACCCTTCACACATTGTTGGGTATCAAAGATTCTGAGCTGCATTTGGTACTCAAATACCTTGTCTTCCTACATAGGTACATCCAAGAAGAGATGAAGTTCCTAAACATCTCTTGGCTTGACACAGCATACCAATATGCTCTCAAAATCGAGCAAAAGTTTAAACAAAAGAAGCGAGACATTGGATCTGTGAATCCGAAGACCAAAGGACAAAGCTAAGATGAGGCAACCCAAGACAACCCGTTGAAGCTACAAGAAAATAACAACACCACAAAGTCGAAGAAGGACACAAGAAAGTGGTGTGAGTTCCATAAGAGCCTCACTCACAACAGAAGTGAGTGTCAAACCAAGAAATTGTTGGTGGCTAAGTTGAAGGCTTCGGAATCAAATGCATGTTCCGACACTGAGTTAGAACCTGATAAAGGGAATGGAAAAGGGAAGCAGATCATTGATGTAGAGCCCAGTGCCACTATAGCCATCGCCAAGATCCAAAAGAATAAGCTCGAAGATCCATAGGAGGGGGAGCATCTTTTCCACTCACAAAAGTGGGTGAAGGGTTCGTCGTTGCAATTCATTGTTGACAGTGCGAGCCAAAAGAACCTCATTTCAACAGAGGTCGTGAAGTGGTTGGGTCTACCGGCTACCCCACACCTGCAGCCATACAGTATCACGGGGCTTCACCAAGGACAAGATCTCCGAGTTTGCCAGTAGTGCCACCTTCCCTACGACATCAAGCCCTTCACAAACAAGGTATTGTGTGATGTTGCACCTTTGGATGTTTGTGATGTATTATTAGACTAGCCATACTTGTGGAGATGACATGTTGTGTATGAGTCAAGGCCTTGTGTTTTTATTATTTCTTTGGGTAATTCATTATACAGGATACTGGAGGTAGCCCCACTTACCGCTGCTTCTTTAATCTCTGCTAAGAAATGCAGCAAGCTCATCTGCGAGACTAGGAAATTCGTTTTCTGTTTGGTTCGCTCCCAAAGTAAGGGGAAGATCATCGACACATCCATTACTCCTGTGAAGGGTTCCTCTACGCAACAGCAGCAACTGATGGATATAGTCATGAAAGTAGAGAGGAAAATCTACTCCTCACCAACAGGGACACCATTGCATTGTCAGGTCAAACATTGATTCGATCTGACTCCCAGAGCACCTCTACCCAATAAACGATATCATCACTCCATTCTGAAAAATTACAAGTACAAGAAGCGACATGGTCCTTACACCAGTACCAAGTCTGTGGGTAATAATGCTTTGGAGCACAACATTCCCCCATTCCTTCACTTACATCGAGTGTTCAATGTGGACCGCCATCTACCATGCTTCCCACCATTACTGGACACATCAGAGATTACAAAATAGCTCACTAGGAACCAAGTTTGGCAGGTGGAGGAACTCAATGCAATGGGGACCATTTCTTCCTAAGGGGGGAGGAATGATCTAGGTGGATTTCGGTGACCACCCACCTATCCCACTTGGATCCCCACAACTTTCTCTTTCAATTTTTCAGTTTCCTTCATTGTAGCATAGTTCAAAGACATGTAGCTACCATATCTCTTCTCAAAGATAAGCTACCCTCGCCCTAGCTATTTTATTTCCATTTCTGTTTGTAAGCATATTTTAGTATTCTATATTAATGAAATGAAGTATTATTTCTGTTGCATCTCTGTATTTATGGTTATCTCTGTAATTTGTTGCATTCTTTTTTAAATCCCGATCATTCCCTAGAGGAAAATTCGACTTGGTATTTATAAAAAATGATTAAGAATCATTCCCCATGAATGGAGGAAGCTTTCCCCACCAAAATCCCTTGATTAGTGGATTTTCTCCCTTGATTAGTGGATCTTCTCCCTTGATTAGTGGAACACATTCCAATATTTTCTCAATCATTGTAGTTCCATAATTTGTGCCATAATTCCATAATATCTTGTTGACTTATTATTTATTATTGATCCTCCAGTAGTAGGGAACAAGTTCCTAAATTATCTCCTCCTCCAACTCTTCATAATCTACCCAATATTCTCATAATATTCCACAAAAAATAAATAATAGTAGGCAAAAATATTCAATTATTCATAAACCTTCCTAATGAATATACTAAAGTTTAAAATAAATTATCTAATGCAAAAAGAGAGGTTTAATGTGTTGAAGGATGGTCATAGGCCTTAATTTATGTTTTAAATTAGAGGCACGGGCCTTAATTTATGTCTAATTTAGAGGCCCATCATAACCCCTTGTTAAAAGTGTTTCTCATCCTCTGAGCAACTTAGTGACCTCATTATGCCGCATCCATGGTCTTGGTGGCCTCTCTCTTGTGCATTAACAATCTTGGCTGTAAGCTCTGCAAGGACAAGCCCAAAAACAAATTTGTTTAGAGAAAAATGATTATTTCTTGAGACCATTAGCTTGCTTTCTTTCCCTTATTCAAGATGAGTTCTTGAATAATTTTTTTAGTTTAGCAAGGTCTTCTATATCCTTATCAACCTTCTACTACCTTGTTCCACCATTTGGACACCTCTAAAATCTTCAAATTTCCTTTAGATGAGAACTAGGACATCCTGTAGTAATCCCTGTGAAAATTACAGGTAACCTACTTGAAACCCTGTTAAAACTACAGGATACCAGTTGTGAGCATAAATGATAGTATAATATTAGGGAAGGCCCTTACTTGACTTCCATGCCTTTCTCCCATTTTTATAACATCCTTTAGGCCTTGGACAAAATCTAGAAAGAGATTAGAGACCTCTTGGAAACCCTCTTGATATCTCTGTAGTTTGAGTTTTGTTTTCATGGTGAATGCCCCACTTTCTTTTGTTGCCTTCTTCTTATCTTTTGTGGCCTAGGTGACTACCTCATCACCTTGGATTTATCTTAAAAATATTTTCCATCTTGGGGTTTTACATAATTTCTTCATTTCTTCCTTCTTGTAGCTACATTCTACCTTCCTGTAGTAGCAATTCCTCCTCTTTCACAGTCTTCTAACTATATGAGAGTCTTCTTCCCTTTCTTCTTGTTTTTTGATGAATCCTTTGTTTGAGCAAGTACCTGTGGTTGAATATGGTGGTGGTGGTGCTACTTTGGAGCTCCTTCTACTCTTGGATCATCATGTTGGAGGCTTGATGCTGTTGGGTGTGGAGCATGATTATCATCCTAATTTTGAGGTATTTTGTTTTGTTGGATGTATACCCCAGGAAGATTGTACACCCCTCCACGCAGGGGGGCTGTGGGGGGGACTTCCTCCCCCCCGCGGGGGTTCGACAGGGGGACTTGCCCTCTGGCTGGGGTGTTCGGGGGCCAGCAAGCTAAAAACAGATGTAAAATTTCCTTGCAAAAATATAGTAATTTCTAGTCAATCTGGGCCATTCATTAGGCGGATGATTTGACAATAGTATTTATGTTTAGTTTAGGGTTTTTTGCCCTATAAGGCACCCCCTCTCTTTGTATGAGGGTATTGTATTGAGGTTGTGGAATATATGTGTATTCTTAGAACGAGAAACAGATAGGTGAGACTGTGAGAGAAAATAGAGGATATTATAGCGGATCTACTGTAGCTTGTGTCTCTTCATTTTGTTGGATAATAGAAAGGAAGGATTGGATGTTTAGGGTGGACGTAGCCCAAGCTGGGTGAACCATGTATATCTGTGTCTCTCTGGTTTTATGTGTTTGTTTTTTTCCACATATTACATGTCTTGCATTTCTCTATCATATATATTATTTTTCTAACAACTGCAGTTACGATTTATATTCTGTGGGATAGGCTGCTACAAGATTTTCTACAAGACGTCCTATAGCTGCTTCGCCCTCAGAACTCTTAATAATACACTTTGCTGAGATGGTGAAATAGATGGAGAGAAAGAATAGAAGTGCGGAGAACAAGGAAAACTTAGGTGATGCTCTCTAGTCCTCCCTATTTCCCTTCTTTTTGAAGACTGGATTCCCTTTTCTGAAACTGATTTTGTCTTTAAGGGTGAATGCAGGGGTGATGATGGTGGACAAGGTATGGTGATGGAATGATGAAGGGGATGCATTTTATTGGCATAGAAAGTCATTTATTTGCCTTAAGACTACCTCCTGTAGGATTTTTGGGTCACTGTAATTCCTACATTATCATCCTGTGGAAAACACAGTCCCTTTGTAAACTGAAGTAAAGGAGTGGAAAAAATGACAGAAATGGTGGAGGAATGAATGGTAATGAGTGGTAAAATAAAAATGTGAGTGACAGGGGTCTCTTTGTGATACTCCTTGATCCAAAATGGATCTTGATAGACTTCTAAGTCTAAAGTATTCCTCACAGAGGAAAATGAAAGTCCAAGGATGCTCCTAGAAATAGCCCCATTGCAGAGATCATTTCACTCTGAATCTATTGCAACTTGAATGGGCTAAAATGGACTTCGGAGACAGAAGTTATCGCAGAAAAAGTTTCCCTTTGTTCTTTGGAAAAAGGGTCAAAATTTTAAAAAATGGCAAAAAAAAAGCTTATAAAGGGAAATTGCATCAGAGATGGTCCAAGAGGTGGACTTAAGCAGAAAGGGAAGAGACCCCCGATTGTCAATCCTTGACATATTGGGTCGGAGGCAGGCATGTGCAAATAGCATAAGGAAAGGACCCAAGCCGATGTGACATTGCGATCATCGATATCGGCGTTTCGTGAATTAGCGTCGGCAATGTCACGAGGCAAGGGAAGGACCCCCAGGGATATGCGACATGTGATTGCGATATATCGCATCTCAACGTTGCATCATAATGATATAAAGGGGCAATAGCATTCCGGACCTGATGGATTTTATAAGTGCAGTTCGATAAATTTTGAGTTCTGATATATGTCAGGTCCTCTATGTGTTGATACATTTCGGGGTAAAAACTGAAATACAAAGGAAAAATGCCCTAAGAGATAAAGCTAGACCCAAAGGGGAATTATAGGTGCAATTAATAAAATTTGAATTCCATAAAGGGGGGATTTCGGGCGGGCCTTAGGCGGAAAGCGATATTGGGCTGGCTTTGCCCGCTCCCATACATTGGTTGACACGTGGCTGGCGGAGGAGAGAGGAAAACTGCCTTTTCAGGCAGTTAACCTTTGTACTCCTAAGCCACCCAAAAATGGATATCAATCATTGGATCAGAGATCCTGCAAATCAACGATGGGGATTTCTATAGTGGCCAAAGGTGGACCTGATGCGATATTAGGGTGGATGTGATACTATTTGAAGTCCGATAGAAGGAACTTTGATGAATTTTTCAATGTATTTCCCATGTATTTGGGCTAATATGCCTACACGATGTGATATGCTACCTAATGGCAGACCCGATAGGGTTTTTAGGGGTGATTTAATGGAATTTCACATCCAGAATTCACGCCGGATAGTGTATTTTCCAGGAAAACCTCTATGTAATGGATTTTCTCTAATTTCGGGTTTTGCCTAAGGAAAATCTCTAAAACCTTTGTAACTGCTCTAGATCATCATGACACAATGCAAGCGGCCGTTTTTACAGGCAATGATGTATTTTGAAGCCACAGAGACATAGATCCAGATGGCCAGTTGAACTGATAAGGAGCAGGGAAGCCGCAGAGGCGCAGAGAGATGATGATGCGCAGAGAAACAGTTAGGGGAAGCTGAAAAGCTAGAAAAGTACCTCAAAGGATGTAGAGAGCTCAATTGAGAAAAGAGAGAGCAGAGAGAGCAAAAGCTAATGAGCAGAGTAGCTGATGGAGTCATTCGAAGGTCAAGTGAACCATTGATGCCTGAAAATGTCGAGAAAGATCTCAAAGAAGCCAGAGCCGAAGATCCAGAGCTAGAGCTGAGAGCTAGAGCCAGAGTCGAGAGCCAGAAAATTGAGAGCTTCAGAGCCAAGGATGAGATGGTGTTCTAAGCCTATTGTTTGTGTGTAAAACAATGGAGTTGAGTGTGGAGCTTGTAAAAGAAATTATACCATAATCCCAGAGACACTAGTTGAGTTGACTAGAGCTCAAGGAGATGTAGCCCAAGAGTTTTGGGTGAACTCCATATTAAACTTGTTGTCTTATGTGTGATGCTCATTTTCTGCATTGTTTCAATGTTATATGTTTTATATCAGTTTAAGCAAATCAATTTATAGCACATAAACAGTTTTAAAAAAACCATAACCATACACCTTATTTTCAAGCACATATTTAATTCCGCATTAGTTAATCATAAAGTCTTGGGAATATTTAAGCTTTGGAAGTGGGAGAGGTTCTTGTAAGTTAGACAAGAAGCCTTTAATGCCCCATTTTCAGATCAGGTGGTATCATAGCTTGAGATTGGTTAACCCCACCTTCAAAGAAGGTTATATCAGAATGCTTGATTGATAGAGCAAAGATTTCTTTTCTGGAAGGTGTTTGGGCAGTCAAGGATTGATTTTCTGGTTGATTGTATGCTTGTTGTAGACTGACAATTATGTGATTTTGTGGAGGTGAAGGGAAAGCTATTGATATCTCAGTCCAGGAAGGACAAGAAGGAAGAAGTGTTGAAGGTATTCTTCTTATCCCAAAGGACCTCAAGGAAATCCTTGAAGCACAAGAGGTTTGTTGCAAAAGGTTGTGGAATAAGCTCTTTGTTAATCTTGTTTGAATTTCTTTTGTTCATTGGCATAATGACTACTTCTACAAGTGAATCCTCAAATTCTCCTTTCTTCACAAGAGTCTTTGATGAAGACATGAAGGAAGACTTGTCCACCATGATGGATATGAGGAGAGAAATGTATGAGGATGGAAGGAAGAGCAACATACTTAGAGAGCAGTTGAATTCCATGGAGGAAGAGAAGAAGTTTCTTTCTAACAAATTGTAGGAAATGGAGAGGCAACTTCATATTGCAAATATGAATCAGAAAAGGATGCATGAGTTGGAGTCACAACATTTTGCTTCCAAAGAAGCCTTAGTCAAGTATCAGCTCAAAGAAGAGGTAAACCATTCCTATTTGTCTTCAAATTCTTCTAAGAATGCTTATATTGGTTCTTTTGAAAAACATACCAAAGGCATAGGTTCCAAGCTAATGTCTAAGATGGGCTATGCAGGAAAAGGCTTCAGTAGACATGCACAAGGTATTGTTGAGACAATAATGATTGAGGAAAGGCCTAAGAATTTGGATCTTGGTTATGGACAAGATTATGGAGAATGTTCCAAAGCTGGCAAGAAGACCATCAAAATAGCTCCAAGAAGGAGTTGCATTGCAGGTCTTCCACCTCAAGAGTGTGAAGATTGTATTCAAGAGGAATGCAACAGCTTGAAACATCATTTGCAAGATGCAGGTCTTCAGAAGCATGCACTTGAAAAAAAGAGTTGTGGAAACTCTAACAACCTTGAAGAGGTTGATGGTGTTCCAAAGAGAGCCACTTCTTCATTTGATTCACCTCCTCATGAAGGAAATAAAGGTCAAAGAGAAATGTATAAATATATTTCTAATCATATTCCTTTTGATTTTGTTTAGCATGGTAAATTTCCATATAGATATGGGAAAAGAATTGCATGTTCCTTTTGTGGTTTGGACAGCCATAATGTTTAACTATGTAAACTTTGAAACGGGAACTATAAACTCAAAACGGGAACTCTGGCCAAAAAACCCCGAAAAAACATCAAAAACCGTGCTAAAAATGAAAAGTGTGTATACTAGAACGGTGATTTTATTTTTTAGGGATCAATTTTGAACATGTTTTAAAAATGGTAGTGAATACGAAATTTACTACGAAATTTTCGTGCAAAATATAGCTTCAAAACGAAAGTGATGATACTGGAACAATGATTTTTTTTAGGGTCAATTTTCAAACTTTTTAAAAAATGCTAGTAAAACAAAATTTTTATGTGCCAAACAAAGTTGTTTATGAGAAAAAAAACACATTAATGTTTTTTTAAGAATATCATTTTTCTTTCCTAAGTATAAATTCAACATGTTTTCAACCATAACATACTAGATACAAAAGAAATTGAAATTTTTTCAACTATAAAATTAAAAAACCATGACATTATGAACAAATTACATCACTAAATGAATTCAAAAGTCATTATTTGTATATTGAATAAAACATACATTATATCTCTAATTTAATATTGCATTGTAGATATTTTAAACAATAAAAATTACCATAATTAAGACATATAATCCAATAACATAAAACTACCTCACAACTTCTCATTTAACACCATATGGAAATCATCAATTTTATTTCAAGATACGATGCAGGCCTTAAAAAAATCCACATTCAAACCATCTGGACCTGGAGATTTTCCATTTTGCATGTCCTTGATAATCTCACTAACTTCCTCTTCAGTGACTGGTTTGTTCAGGTTGAAATTGTCCTCTCTAGTCACTAGCTCACGGATGTTATTTGTAATTTCTCTGATGTATTGCTCCCTGTATGGATTATTCTCCTTAGTGATACTTTTGAAATGTTGAACCAACACTTCATCGATGTTCTTGTGAGACGTCTGTAGCTGCCCTTTGTCATTCAAAATCGCAGAGATTCTATTGTGAGTCCTATTAGCTATGGTGGATCTATGAAAAAATTTTGTGTTACGATCCCCTTCCTTAAGCCATTGAATTCTAGACTTTTGTCTCCAAAAGATTTCTTCTTGTTTGCATAAATTTTCCCATTCTTGATGTTGTTTGTCAGCTAGTTGAATTTTGTCCTTATCAAAACCCATTGTGATCAATGCCTGATTGAGTTCCTATAGTTTGGCTTCCACTGCCTTTTTCTCCACAAAAATGTTGCCAAAAACCTCCTTGTTCCATTCTTTGAGTCTAAATTTAATATGCTGAAGTCTTTTGTGTAGGATGAACATATTCGTGCCCTGTATTTAAAGATCTTTTGCCCACCATTGTTCAATGTTGTTAGTGAAATCTGGGTGGGAGAGCCACATATTCTCAAACCTGAAGGGTTTGTTCTTGGGAGAATCAAACCCCTCGAGTTCTAATTGAATCAGCCAATGATTAGAACCTCCAAAGGGGAGAACCTTAGCTGTTATTTCTCTATTTGCTAGCATAAGCTCCTCGGAGGTCAGAAATATGTCTAACTTGGAGGTGACCTAAGCGTCACCTCCTCTTTTATTTTTCTAAGTATATAGGCCATTCTGCATTGCCGAGTCCACCAGATTCATATCATCAGTAAAGGTTTGGAAAATATTTGAGTCCTTATTTAGTAGTTTGGTGCCTCCTTCTTTTTTCGAAAGTGATTTGATCATAATAAAATATCCCCCCAAGACATAAGGTATTCCTACATGTCTGCTCTTAAGCTGTGCTAAGGAGTTGAATAGTCTTAGTTTTTCATCTATTCTTTTGGCCCATAGACATTTGTGGCGAGGAAAGTGCCCACAACTCCCACTGGTTGAATGATTATAGATAGATAATTTCTTGATGCCTCCGCATCCAGAATACTAACTTTTTGGGGGTTCCATAGAGTGAGGATACCTCCCGCTGTATTTTCTGCTTTCACTTCAAGAAACTCAAAACTGTTCATCCATTTGCTATGGATTTGCTTTAACTTTTGAATGGAACATTTTGTTTCTTGAATAAAGATGATATCTGGTGATGCTTGTTTCATTCTGTGACTTAAAATTCTTTGTTTTCTTTTACTACCTAGACCTCTTATATTCCAAGATATGAGCTTCATAATTAAAGATTTGTGAAATAGTAACTGGTTAGGTCTTTCATCTTACCCGAATCTATCATTAGCTTTCCACACTCCATTGGGAGCTCATTTTGCTTTTTCCTGCCCCGTTTTTTACTTGGATTTCTAGTTGCTAATCCTGGAGTTGATTTCATAGTTTTCACCCCTCTATGTTCCTGCTTGTGAATACTTTTACCTTTATCCAATCCTCTTTCCTGGGTTTTCCATAAAAATAACTGTTGTATTCTAGAGCATTCTTTTGGAGGTATTGATTCTATTCCTTCCTTGGATCCCTACCTCAAAAATCCTCCCAGATCTAGGTTTTCCTTGTATAAGATTTCTTGTAGTTCATGATCTTCCAGATATAGTTCACTTTGGGTCATTTCCTAGTCCATCTCCATTTTTGTCTCACTCATAACAGTCTCATTATGGTATACCATGTATTGAGATTGTTTCCTGTTTTCTTCCATTTCTTTTTTGTTAGGATCTTTCTCCTGGCCTTGTTCATCCTTCGTGTTATCCTCATTCTCATCCAGCACTTGAAACCTGTTTTGGCTGACCCTCTGCCTTTTATTCTACTGTTGCTTCATTCCCCTTTTTCCCCCTTTACTTTTGCTTACCACTTTCTGAAAGCTCTCTATATCCTTCAAAGTATTGAGGTGTTCTTTGTTGTCTACTTTACCAAGAGGGCAGTCCCTGAGAAGATGTCCATGTTCATGGCATCTATGACATCTGAATGGGATGTGCTCATAGTCCACGATTTACATCCACTCCTCATCATGAACTTCCAGAATAACTTCATCCATAAGAGCTTCTGATAGATCTATCTCCACACATATTCTTGCAAAGGAAGTATATTTTCTTCTTCTTGTCGCTTCGGAAACTTTGACAAAACGTCCTAGTTTATTACCAATAGCTGCTAATGATTCTGTTTGCCAATAATCAAGAGGTAGGGAATATAGCCTTACCCATACTGGAATCGAGGTGAAGGTCTCCCGCTCTGGGACGACGTTCATCCTCCAAGGCCTCATATAGAGACCAGCCGCTGCATAAAAGTAGGGTCCTCCTTCGAATATTTTGTCTTTGTCTTCTATGTTTGTGAACAACACTGTGAAGAATCCTTTTGACCCAAGATGTAGGTCAATGCTTCATTTGGGCTGCCAGTGATACTTGATCCACATTTGCAAGGCTTTTTCAGTGGGCCATAGTCCCATGAATTTACAAATGATGGAATAGTTCCCCATGTGTTCTCTGTGCACTTGCAGAGCAAGGTCATTTAATATTACTCTTGGTGTGATTGCAGCTTTAGGCTTGCAAGGTCCCTTTTGCCTGTGTTCTCGTGACCCAAGATATTTGTCTTCTTCCTCCTTATCCTTTATGCTGCTATTTGTCTTGGTCTTAGTTCTCTCTGTCCCCTTAGCATTATCATTGTTTTTTTCCCTAGCCACACCTTTGTTGTTACATTTTGTTGTTTTGCCTTTGTTAGATACCGCGTCCTTGTAGGAGGGAGCCGAGCTCCCTCCTTTTCCGCCCTCCATCAGAAACCGTCTCTGCTATCCTCTGAACCGTCGTCATTTGCTCCCGCTCAGTCTGTTCGATCCTCCGTGAACCATTGCATTTTCCAGCTTAGAATTTTTCGATACCTATATTTATTTTCAATGACCAATGTTAACTTGATTTGTCATTAGTCTAATATTGAATGGCTTTGTTCATTTTTGTTGAAATCTTGTTGAACAATTCATACCAAAAATAAATAATATATAGATTAATGGCATCCATTGTTCATATTTTAAGAAAATAACCTAACCCTAAACATAGCTAGCCACTTTTGACCACATTGTATGCACACATGATGTAGAGCCATGATTCTAGAACAAAGTGAAATTTCCAACCATTTGGGAATGAGAGGCTAATCTCCACTTGCATTTTATATTGTACGGTGCCTCCATTAGCCTCTTGCTTTCTTGTTTATTACATCCTATCTCTGAAATCAACATCTTACCTTAAAAAAAACTGCATGCAAGTGCATCGATCTCATCCCAACATATGCGACATGTTTAATACCTTTAATTGATTGCATATTAGCTTTCTAAGTGTAACAAGATTGTTTTTATTTAACAATAAGTATTGATCAGGAATCTAGATTCATATATTAAAATTATTTTTCATATATATTTAATTAACTTAAAAGACTTATTCTACAACCTAATAACCTTGTGCTATTATTTGATTTAATATTTCATTTAAAACAATATTAAAAAATGACAATGCTCCATTAAAATCAATATTACTATCAAAATCATATAAAAAATTAAACTACAAGCTTCTAAAAAAATTGCTCGCCATTTCTTTAAAAAAATGATGAGCAAGGAGGGAAGCGTCCCGACTCTCACCCAATGCTCTGCAAGATGACGGGATGGAAACAAGGAACAATGACAATCGTTGACGTACAACTACAGTAACTATACCAATGTCTAACTACACCAATGTATAGTTACTCTGTAGTTAAAAAAAATTCCCCATGACTTATTTTTCATTCATTGTTCGGCAGTGTGCACATGTTTTATTTTTAAAGTTGATGTATGTTTAAAATGTGGAATAATCATAAATGACTTTAATTTATTGGAGCATTTCAATTTAATATTTTAATAAAATTATATATTTAATAAAATTATATATTTATGAGAAGTGATATGTAATTTTTTTTACAAACTAATCAAGATTTTTATTTACAATTTATAAGTGTATTGTTGAAATTTTTTTATGTAAATCCGTAGTTTTATGATTTTGATAAGTTAATAAGTTATTAAAATAAAATATATTAAAAATATTTTGAAATTTAGGGTTTTTGGTAAACTTTTTATTAGGTTTTTTATTTGGAGTTGTCTATAACGCGACTTTTTGAAAGCTTTTCCGGCGGATTTTTCCGGTCGAAATCCGGCAAGAATTATTGGAATCGCAAGTTTGATAGCTAGTTTTTGCACAATGAAAGCGTCCCAGGGGTTTTTCAGGGTGCTGAATCCAAATATGCAGTTAAAAAACCATTTTAACTGCAAGAAATCAAGATTTAACCTCAATTTCTTCGCCGGATTCCGTCACCGAAATCTTCAAAAAGTCGCATTATAGACAACTCCTTTTTATATAATTAAACTAATTTCAATCTTAATAATTAGACTAATATGATACCAATTATTTTTTTAAAAGAGAAAATGATTTACTATAAAATATTTTTAAATTTATTCAATTTTGCTTTTCCAAGTCCAAAAATATATATAATTATTGATTTTTAAAGTTTATTTAAATTATGATTTTTTTGTTTTTAATTAATCTTTTAATATTATAAATTAAAATAATAAAAATACAATTATTTTCAAAATTTTAAATATCTTATAAAAATTTAAATATTTTATAAAAAAATATTTAAATTAGTTTAATTTATCATTCATATATATATACATATATTTTAATAAAAAAATATAAGCATTTAAATAAAACCATTGTATCTCTTAAATATTATGAAAGATAATAATACATCAAATAAAGAATTTATAAAATCAAATAAAAATGAGTAATTAAATCAAAATGTGAATGAAATAAGGTAAATTGGTACATAGATATATAGATTTTTTTTTTTTTTTTAAATAGAGAACTTTTTATTTTTAAATATTCTTTAATATCCAATTGAAATTGAATAAAAGCTACAATAACATTATTTACATATATAATAAAAAATATTTAGATATCAAATTCAATGGTGCATTTACTTTTTTCCTAAAATATCTACTGAAATAAAAAGTAATAGATAATCATCTAAAAGATGTTCAAATTTTTTATAACTAGGAAAGTGTTTGAGAATAAACCCATCTTTCATTATCTAAATTTCCTAATATTTTTTAATTTAACCTCCATATACCAAGTAATCATAATCATGTAAATATTAATGTAGCATTACAGTGATTAAGTTGTGGTAAATTTATTACTGTAAATCTGTAGTTTTATTATTTTGATAAGTTGATAAGTTATTAAAATAAATGAATGATTTTTATTTACAATTTATGAGATGTATTGTGAATTTTTTTAATAAATTTATGACTTTAAATCTGTAGTTTTATGATTCTGATAAGTTAATAAGTTATTAAAATAAAATATATTAAAAATATTTTGAGATTAAAGGTTTTTGGTAAACTTTTTTTATTAGCTTTTTCATTTATATAATTAAACTAATTTCAATCTAAATAATTAAATTAATATGATACAAATTATTTTTTTTAAAAGAGAAAATAATTTACTATAAAATATTTTTAAATTTATTAATTTTGTTTTTCCAAATCTAAAAATATATATAAGTATTGATTTTTTAAAATTGATTTAAATTATCACTTTTTTCTTTTAATTAATCTTTTAATATTATAATTTTAAATAATAAAAATACTAGTTTTTTCAAAATTTTAAATATCTTATAAAAATTTAAATATTTTTTTAGTTTAATTTATCATTCATATATATAAGAGAAATATATAAAAATTTAATTAAAACCATTATATCTCTTAAATATTATGAAAGATAATAATACATCAAATAAAAAAAATATATAAAATCACATAAAAATGAGTAATTAAATCGAAATGTGAATGAAATAAGGTAAATTGGTACATAGATTTATAGAACAATTTTTTTTTTAATAGAGAACATTTTATTTTTAAATTTCTTCAATATCCAATTGAAATGAAATAAAATCTACAATAACTTTATTTACATATATAATAAAAAATATTTAGATATTAAATGTAATGGTGCATTTACTTTTTTCTTAAAATATCTATTGAAATAAAAACTAATAGATAATTATGTAAAAGGTGTTGAAATTTTGGATAACTAGGAAAGTATTTGAGAATAAACCCATATTTATTATCTAAATTTGCTAATATTTTTTAATTTAACCTCCATATACCAAGTAATCATAATCATTAGATATTAAAGTAGCATTACAATGATTAAGTTGTGGTAAATTTATGACTATAAATATGTAGTTTTACGATTTTGATAGTTTAATAAGTTATAAAAGAAATGAAGGATTTTTATTTACTATTTATGAGGTGTATTATTGAAATTTTTTAATAATTTTATGACTGTAAATTTGTAGTTTTATGATTTTGATAAGTTAATAAGTTATTAAAATAAAATATATTAAAAATATTTTGAAATTAAAGGTTTTTGGTAAACTTTTTTATTAGCTTTTTTATTTATATAATTAAACTAATTTCAATCTTAATAATTAAACCAAGATGATACTAATTATTTTTTTTTTAAGGAGAAAATGATTTACTATAAAATATTTTTAAATTTATTTAATTTTGTTTTTCCAAATCAAAAAATATATATAGTTCTTGATTTTCTTTTTTTAAATTAGATTGTTTAAATGATCATTTTTTTTTGTTTTTAATAAAGCTTTTAGTATTATAATTTTAAATAATAAAAATACCATTTTTCTTCAAAATTTTAAATATCTTAAAATATATATTATAAAAATTTAAAAATTTTATAAGAAAATATTTAAATTAGTTTAATTTATCATATATATTATTTTTTTAATAAGAAAGATATAAATATTTAATTAAAACCATTGTATCTCTTAAATATTATGAAAGATAATAATACATCAAATAAAAAATATATAAAATCAAATAAAAATGAGTAACTAAATCAAAATGTGAATGAAATAAGGTAAATTGGTACATAGATTTATAGAACAATTTTTTTAAATAGAGAACATTTTATTTTTAAATATTCTTCAATATCCAATTGAAATTGAATATAATCTACAATAACATCATTTACATATATAATAAAAAATATTTAGATATGAAATTCAATAGTGAATTTACTTTTTTCCTAAAATATCTACTGAAATAAAAAATAATAGATAATTATCTAAAAGATGTTGAAATTTTGGATAACTAGGAAAGTATTTGAGAATAAACCCATTTTTTATTATCTAAATTTCCTAATATTTTTTAATTTAACCTCCATATACCAAGTAATCATAATCATGTAGATATTAATGTAGCATTACAATGATTAAGTTGTGGTATTAATGCATTAAATTACAAAGATTATCTTATGATATAACAATCTATTGTTTTATTAATAAATAAGTAATTGATTTTAGATTAATTTTAAATATAAAAAAACTAATATATAACAATGTGTTGTTTTAGAAATTTAATAATGTAATTTTAATTTGAAATTTCTCGATTCACTATAATTGACTCAACAAAAATTTGTCAAATTCCAACCAAAACTTCCAAACCTTCTGGGTTTTAGACAACCCATTAAAAATATTTATAAATATATAAAATAAAGATAATAATCATCCTATATATCATTATTTTTTAAAATAATGAAGATATACAAGCTTAATTGTTTTAGAAACACATTTTCTTAATGGTTAAAAACATTTAAATTATCATTATTGTGATTATTGTATGATTGAACTATATATTATTAAATAAGAAACACTATCTTAATAATTAAAAAAAATTATAAATATATAAAATTATGTTGAAAAATCTCACAGACGTAAAACACACTACATTTTTTATTATTCAAATTTCCCAATATTTATTAATTTAACCTCCATATACCCCATAATCATAATCAAGTGGATAAAGAAATTCAAGTTTCTTGCTAATTGATAATGTCAAATCTTATGTGTGTGTGGATGTTTGACTGAGAAAATTTTGTTGGATTCAATAAAAGGGTGTGAGGTATAATTATGAATATTTGCATGTGTATTGCTGAATAAAAATCTCATTGGCTAATGAACAAATATGGGTTTTAAATGTAATTAGCTTTCATTAATATTGTGGGAATTTTGATGATGTATATGTGTAATATGGGTTAAGTAAATGGTTGTTATTAATATTATAGGAATTTTTATAATGTATATGTGTTTAGCTGGAATGTGTTAATTTAAATAAGAATATATTAATTCAATAAAAGAAATCTTTTCAATTTTTCTTAAACAAACTTTAAACATCTTACGTAATATCCCCATCGTAATAACTGAGTGTAAAATTAATCAGTTGATATATAGTAATTTGAAAACTTACGAATCGGTTAAAACTAATTCTTCATATTCGTTAAACGGATTGAGGATGAAAAACAAGGGAATAGAGGCTTAGTGAGGGGATTTTTTGGTAATTGAATGGAGAAAAGCCTGTTTCCTTGGCGGTCGTATACGATTAAACTGAAGAAATTCGGTGGCTGCCACCACTTGCCCATTATAATTCTCCTCTACCACGCGGATTCTGCTCCGCCTTCCTCCACCTTAGCACCACAGTGATTTGCCTCATTTTCTTGATCACTTTCTTCTTGGTTCTTGGAAATCGACAACTTCTTACTGCTATTGTTAAGAGCCCTATCTGGGGACATGGGCACGGGTTTGAAATTTTGTGTGGGACTAGCTCTACGAGTGCTACTTTTGGTGAGAGTGAGACTAGCGCTGCAAGTGCTACTGTTGTTGTCTCTACTACTGCAGAAGTGCGAGTGCATGGCACAAATGCCGTAACCACAACAACCAGGGCCAGCACGCATGTGACTGGCAGCAAGAAACTGTCGGTGTTGGCCAAGCACGTCGATGTTACCGCCTCTCCTTCCACAGCCAAGACTTGAACCCTCCTCGCCATGGATGTGATTTCTTTGTACAAACACAGAAAAAAGGTGATGGAGACAAGGAGGCTGCCATGAAAAGATAAGTAACTAGCTCACTTTCTTGAATAAAAATATATGTTTGTTTTATTTGGGTATCTTATTAAGCATTTCTTACCAAATACAGATAACATATGCATAATAGTATGCTATAAAAGATTAAATATTTTACATGTTTCCTTGGTGAAGAAAACATGTTAATGCATGCAGTAAAAGATTAAATATTTTATATGTTTTCTTGGTGAAGAAAACATGTTAATGCATGCAGTTAAAGATTGAATATTTTATATGTTTTCTTGGTGAAAAAACAAGTTAATGCATGCAGTAAAAGATGACTATTTTATATATTTCTTGGTAAAGAAACCATGTTAATGCATACAGTAAAATATGATTATTTTATATATTTCTTGGTAAAAAAAATATGTTAATGCATGTGGTAAAAGATGATTATTTTATATGTTTTCTTGGTAAAGAAAATATGTTAATGCATGCAGTAAAAGATTGAATATTTTATATGTTTTCTTGGTAAAGAAAGTATTTTAATGAATGCACATAAGAGAAATAGCAGTTAAGTTGGATTTTATTGAGAAGGGATATATGCTTTATTGCATTGGGATACTAGCTAATCTCTAAGTTTCTTGTGAAATGACTATGCATTACATGCATGCTAGAAATAGCTAATGATGTGTTTCTAGGCATATAGATATTCATTTCTATAGTTTCTTTTCGGAAAAAGAGTGCATTCTTCATGTATGAAGATGAAGGATTTTATGAGAGTTTTCTTGAAAATAAAAATAGAGGTCCTTTCCTTGAAAGACACATATGAATAGTGTTCATACAAGAACCAGAATCCATACTTGTTTCATGAGAAGACTATGTGCATTGAAGTAAAAATAATTGTGTTAGGAAAAAAACACATGTTGCATGCACATAAGGGTAGCTATTGTGACTTTGGAAATATGAGTCTGTGTCTACATAGAGAAAGTGATCATGTTAACTTTCTTGAAGATAATAATATCTTGAAGAGATTGTCTTGTTAGATGAGTTGTGTCGATTTCTTGATTTTGATACAAAAAGGGTAAGTAAACCTTGTTTTTTGTATCTTGATTTTATGCATAAAGATGGATATCTTTAATAATTTCTTGAAACGAAAGCTTGAGAAACACTCATATAGGAAGATAGAGAAATGAGGTTATAATGACTTCCTTTAAGAAAGAGGAATGTGGTTTGTTGTATGAAATGATGGTAGTATTCTAGTGAAGGGAATACGTGTTGCATACATTAAAGAAGGGCTAATATGATAAGCAATGGTATGAACAAGGAATAGTCATTGTGATATGGAGTTATGTTGTTTGTATGTTAGAGAGACTATGTTGAGTTCTCGAAAAATAACTATGTGAAAAGAACATATGTGCTTAAGCATGGAAATAACAGTTTATTACATGTATGAAGATATCACGAATGTGTTATACATGTTAGTAGAGCTAATGAGTTAGAACTCTTAAAGAGAATTATGCATTAGTGTAAATAAACATTGTGGAGGTCAAACAATATTTACTTGGGTGTATGTACTACTTAAATAGTATTTCATGCTTGCTCATGCATATGAGTAGATGCTAAAAGATCTCTTTTAGAGGTTGATTATTGATTCATTATTATGGTATCTAATCTTGTTGCCAAAGCTTGTTGATGACAACATTGATAGGAAACGATGGCGGTTGGTGCCAAAGAAAAGTGATGTTAACATTGTGGCAAGAAAGTGATCAATGGTCCATGTAAATGAGTTCGAGTTGCAAGAACGTACATTGCTAGAAAAATCATGCCACAAGGAATGTTGTATGTGGTGGTATGTAAGTAAAACATTACATGAAAATGTATTAGCTTTTAGCTAGTTATCTGACAATGTAATGATAATTCGTTGTAATAATTTTATAACAATGGTTAAGGGATGGAATCCCTTATAAGCCATTGAGTGAGGAGTGAAAACCCTCACAAGCGTTTAATAATAAGATTAAACGTTTGCTAGTTTTCACCCTATGGGGTTTCCAAGGTATATCAGTGTTCAATGGTGTGATTGTTTATTGTGTCAGGTGATGATGTTGAATCCTTGATGATGATGATTCTTTATTTGATGTGATAATCACAATGACCAAGTAAGAAATTAATTAATATGATTAAGGAAATCATGAAATGGATGCAAGGTTCACAGGACAGTTTATGTTATTACACTACAACAGTGGTTTTTAATGGTTATGTATCTTATTGTCCTCTATGGTAATTATTTTATGTACTAAAGAAAATTATATCTAATGGTTAATTAGGAATGTGGAATTGTGATTTGGATAATTAGTTGTGGGTAATTTGTATAAAAAATTCTAACTCCTTGCTTTTACATGTGAGGTTACCGGGGTTACAAGTGGTATCAGAGCTAAAGGTTGCAGTACTGGCACCTTTGCTAATTAGTAAGCAGAAAAGAAATTGAGGTACGCCACCAGTGGCATTAACTCAGGTATGTGTTTAACCATTCACATATTGATTTATGTAGTACACTACTTCCGGCATGATATGTGTGATTCATATATATAACTGCTTTGAATAGTAAGTAATAAAGTTTGTTGCATAACTATGTTCATGACATTAGATTCTTAATGAGGATAAAAAACAACAAAATTTGTGTCGCACTTATGAACAATATTGAACACTCATTACATTTATGAACAATATTAAATACTCATTAAGGAAAGTGACAATCAACTACCAACTTTTGCTTTGCAAATATGGCAATAATAATGATGCAATTAGTGAACAAGATTGAAGTTACAATGAACTAATTTTAATGAGTCAATGCATGAATGTAAAATACGGGGATTTCCTTGGATTTGACGATATAGTGTTTTAAAAAGACATTGTAAGAACCCCTTTAGACTTGAAAATAAACAAGGAGTTGAGTAATGGGACTTGACTATAATAACTAATTTTTTATTAAGTCTTGTCATGGATGCATGAATATGATTGGTAGTTGAGATTGGTTAGTGTTGTATGACTAACCAATATAACACATATGCATTAATTGAATTGGATTTAAGATTATTACAATTCGTAAACAAGTGATGGTTTGATTGGTGTCACATGCATGGAATGTGTGTATGATGATTCTTACTCACTCTGTGCTATAGTTCCAGTTGTTTATGAGAAGAGTTCTTAATTTTATTCACCATGAGAATGCATGATGAATAGTATATGCTTATGTCTTAACAGATTTAATGATGTTTCCCTTTAATTAATTGAAATTCACTAGCATGGTACGTGTTTTATGTTAATCATTACTTGTTGTGAGATTAAAACCATTGGAGCCTCGATTTAATGATGGTTGAATTTATCTCTACTATGGGAACGACGTATTTCTTATGCATGTTGCATTACAGTGTGAAGTTAATTGTAGAGGCATGTTCAGTGGGTAGCATTTCCAGTGGGTATCATTTCTAGGACCCATTCATGGTAGAATTACATGTGACAATTATTCATAAATAGACTACCTGTGTTAATGCAGTTGTCAGCATACTCTAACTACCTTCCCCAACTATATATGCTTCCAGAGGAAAAGGAAGCAAGGAGAAGGACGAATACTATGTTGTAGGGACAGACGGAGAAGGGAAAAAGAATTGCTAAGTTTGGTGATGACCAGATAGCGCAGGCTTTGAGTGCCAGAATCTTGCAGAAGACGCTAAGTCTGGTGATGACCAGATAGTGCTTGATGTGCATGTGAGTATTCCTTTGACCATGCTTAAGGATTTGGAAATGATAACTATAGTGTGTTTATGTTAATGATTTTCGTAATGTCTCCTTGAAGTCATTATTCTGAAATGGTCACATAGTAGTGTTAAGATAGTTGTTTCATCTAACATCAAGTGGTAACTTTGGTGCATGTGTGACACTTAGGGGATCATTCCTCTAATTGCATAAGCAGAGGAATTTCTTCCGATAAGGGTAGTTTAATTTGTTAGTTATTCATGTTAAACCAAGTGTTGGTAAGAACACCTTGATTATGCTTAATTATATTAATGATGCATGGCCAATTCTAACCATAGTAAACGTAACATCATACTTCATTAATGACGGTGTGGATTAAGACAATAGACTATAGGAAATTGGAAATGTTTAGATTGTTAACTCAACTATTGTTGACATTTATACGTTAATGAATATTTGCATATTCTTTTATACATGACAATATTGTATGCATGAAATTTTTCTTGGAAATTGAATACTTGTTAACTGATGTATATTTATAACTAATGTTGTTGATGGCATTAAGTAGTGGTAGCTTAATGGCAACAAGAAAACTCGTCACGTAAATTGCTTCAATGTGAATTGCAATCATAAATGAGAAATTATAATGTTATATGATATGCATGATTATGTTATTTGGAAAACCAGAATGCATACAATATGTATGATAGATATGTTTCCCATCAATCTAGATTTTGTGGACCCATGATGAGGGTTAAGTGTAAATGCATGGTGCACATGCATTTTATTTTGTTAATGATAATGTTCATATGGTTCATTATGTAATTACTTTGGGAAAGAGTAATAAAAGAGAAATTTAACATGCCAAACAGTTGCAGATAGTTTGGAAAGGCTAGAATGCCCTAGGTTGATGATAGTTACCTGCCTTGAGGTGTTGATGGTACTTTTATGTCCAGATTTAATGACTTGGGTTGATGACAGTTACCTGCCTGGAGGGGTTGATGGTACTTGTCTGCCCAAATTGAATGCCTTGGGTTGATGGCAGTTACCTACCCAGAGGGATTGATGGTACTTGTCTGCCTGGATTTCCTCTCCCTAGAGATCAATGATCTCATTAAAGGAAAAGAGTTTGCCAAGATGGTGAAGAGGATAAAAAGCCTGAGGCCACTATGTTGATTTGGATCCTGTTGGAGGAGGCCCAAAATTCCTTATAGATGGTACGCTGTCAGAGGAATAGGCAGGACGCTACCGAGAGGAATCCTATATTGGACCCTATGTGATCATTGGAATTCTTGCGCTAGTTGGCTAGTGGAATTCCATGTTAGACCTGGTAAGATCTCTATCAAAGAAACTGTTTGGATATGAAAATGACTCGATCTGGCAGTGGAAACCAGTTCCCATGGGTTGGGAATTCTTTAGCCCATTGTGGTTCTCATAGCTAAAGGAACTAACTAATCAGCATTATGTTATGTTAAAAATGAATTTTACATATAATTGTGTAAAATATGTTATGCACATTTAACAAGAAATGAGCTTAGTGCTCAATAACTAGTTATTGGAAATTTTAATTCCTTTATTGTATTATCAATCTTGTAAACGTATTAGTCAGGGCTAAGACAATTTTCACTTGATGCAGTGATTGACTGTTTTGATGATTAGAGAGATAGGTCATCTTTTGGTACTTTTAGAAGTACTCTGTGGACGTCTTTTCTGAGAGTTGATACAGTGTGCATGTGGTGAAGTGAATTATCATGTTGATGATTAGAGAGATAGGTTCTCTCTGAATACTTTTAGAAGTATGTGTCAATGAAATTAGCAAGAGATAACATAGTGTGCACATGATGCAGTGATTTATCATTTTGATGATCAATGTTCATGCTCTTAAGTACTTGTAAAAGTACTATGAATTAAATGTCATCTAACATTGCACAATTGATAGATAGTTAAAAGTATTTCATTTAACTCAGAATATTGTGACTAATGCGATTGAATTTGTTAGGCATACATTACAGCATTACTTACCATGGAGGGTTGATGGTCTATCCAACCACTATTAAAATGCTTACATGAAAGTGCTCTTGATTTTCAAGAGTAAATGGTAAGTAGTGGTAAGTTGACATAAAGAATTGTTTATTATGAATTTGAATAAGGATCAAGTGATGGAAATTAGAACTTGCATATTTTTGCAGTTATGAATGCTTATGACTAATGATCTTTCTCATGATTGTATCATTACTATTTTGATTGTTGTCATTTCTTGGAATGAAATCTTTGATTTTAAAATAGGAAGGATCACATTTTGTGTGGTTTAGATGGTTATACCATGAGGAAAATCTAAAAGCTCCAACGAGAGATGAACACCGAGGACGATGTTCTTGTTAAGGGGGAGAGTATGTAATATCCCTATCGTAATAACTGAGTGTAAAATTAATCAGTTGAGATATAGTAATTTGAAAACTTTCGAATCGGTTACAACTAATTCTTGATATTCGTTAAACGGATTGAGGATGAAAAACTAGGGAATAGAGGCTTAGTGAGGGGATTTTTTGGTAATTGACTGGAGAAAAGCCTGCTTCCCTGGCGGTCATATACGATTATATTGAAGAAATTCAGTGGCTGGCACTGCTTGCCCATTAGAATTCTCCTCTGCCACGCGGATTCTGCTCCGTCTCCCTTTGCCTTAGCACCACAGTCATTTGCCTCATTTTCCTGATCACTTTCTTCTTGGTTCTTGGAAATCAACAGCTTCTTACCGCTATTGTTAAATGTCATCTAACATTGCACAATTGATTGATAGTTAAAAGTATTTCATTTAACTCAGAATATTGTGACTAATGCGATTGAATTTGTTAGGCATACATTACAGCATTACTTACCATGTAGGGTTGATGGCCTATCCAACCACTATTAAAATGCTTATGTGAAAGTGCTCTTGATTTTCAAGAGTAAATGGTAAGTAGTGGTAAGTTGACATAGAGAATTGTTTATTATGAATTTGAATAAGGGTCAAGTGATGGAAATTAGAACTTGCATATTTTTGCAGTTATGAATGCTTATGACTAATGATCTTTCTCATGATTGTATCATTACTATTTTGATTGTTGTCATTTCTTGGAATGAAATCTTTGATTTTAAAATAGGAAGGATCACATTTTGTGTGGTTTAGATGGTTATACCATGAGTAAAATCTAAAAGCTCCAACGAGAGATGAACACCGAGGACGATGTTCTTGTTAAGGGGGAGAGTATGTAATATCCCTATCGTAATAACTGAGTGTAAAATTAATCAGTTGAGATATAGTAATTTGAAAACTTTCGAATCGGTTACAACTAATTCTTGATATTCGTTAAACAGATTGAGGATGAAAAACAAGGGAATAGAGGCTTAGTGAGGGGATTTTTTGGTAATTGACTGGAGAAAAGCCTGCTTCCCTGGCGGTCATATACGATTATATTGAAGAAATTCAGTGGCTGGCACCACTTGCCCATTAGAATTCTCCTCTGCCACGCGGATTTTGCTCCGTCTTCCTTTGCCTTAGCACCACAGTCATTTGCCTCATTTTCCTGATCACTTTCTTCTTGGTTCTTGGAAATCAACAGCTTCTTACCGCTATTGTTAAGAGCCCTATCTAGGGACATGGGCATGGGTTTGAAATTTTGTGTGGGACTAGCTCTACGAGTGCTACTTTCAGTGAGAGTGATACTAGCGCTACAAGTGCTACTGTTTTTGTCTCTATTACTGTAGAGGTGCGAGTGCATGGCATAAATGCCGTAGCCACAACAACTAGGGCCAACACACATGAGACTAACAACAATAAACTGTAGGTGTTGGCCAAGCACGTCGATGTTACTGCCTCTCCTTCCACGGCCAGGGATCGAACCCTCCTCGTGATGGATGTGATTTATTTGTAAACACGGAACAGAGGTGATGGAGACAAGGAGGCTGCCATGAAAAGATAAGTAACTAGCTCGCTTTCTTGAAGAAAACTATATGTTTGTTTTATTTCCGTATCTTATTAAGCATTTCTTACCAAATATAGATAACATATGCATAATAGTATGCAGTAAAAGATTAAATAATTTACATGTTTCCTTGGTGAAGAAAACATGTTAATGCATGCAGTAAAAGATTAAATATTTTATATGTTTTCTTGGTGAAGAAAACATGTTAATGCATGCAGTTAAAGATTGAATATTTTATATATTTTCTTGGTGAAGAAAACATGTTAATGCATGCAGTAAAAGATGATTATTTTATATATTTCTTGGTAAAGAAAACATGTTAATGCATGCAGTAAAAGATGATTATTTAATATATTTCTTGGTAAAGAAAATATGTTAATGCATGCGGTAAAAGATGATTATTTTATATGTTTTCTTGGTAAAGAAAATATGCTAATGCATGTGGTAAAAGATTGAATATTTTAAATGTTTTTTGGTAAAGAAAGTATTTTAATGAATGCACATAAAAGAAATAGCAGTTAAGTTGGATTTTATTGAGGAGGGATATATACTTTATTGCATTGGGATACTAGCTAATCTCTAAGTTTCTTGTGAAAGGATTATGCATTACATGCATGATAGAAATAGCTAATGATGTGTTTCTGGGCACATAGATATTCATTTCTATAGTTTCTTTTCGGAAAAAGAGTGCATTCTTCATGTATGAAGATGAAGGCTTTTATGAGAGCTTTCTTGAAAATAAAAATAGAGGTTCTTTCCTTTCAAGACAGATATGAATAGTGTTCATACAAGAACCAAAATCCATACTTGTTTCATGAAAAGACTATGTGCATTGAAGTAAAAATAATTGTGTTACGAAAAAAACACATGTTGCATGCACATAAGGGTAGCTATTGTGACTTTGGAAATATGAGACTGTGTACATAGAGAAAGTGATCATGTTAAGTTTCTTGAAGATAATAATCTCTTGAAGAGATTGTCTTGTTAGATGAGTTGTGTTGATTTCTTGATTTTGATACACAAAGGGTAAGTAAACCTTGTTTTTTGTATCTTGATTTTATGCATAAAGATGGATTTCTTTAATAATTTCTTGAAAGGGAAGCTTGAGAAACACTCATATAGGAAGATAGAGAAATGAGGTTATAATGACTTCCTTTAAGAAAGAGGTATGTGGTTTGTTGTATGAAATGATGGTAGTATTCTAGTGAAGGGAATATGTGTTGCATAAATTAAAGAAGGGCTACTATGATAAGCAATGGTATGAACAAGGAATAGTCATTGTGATATGGAGTTATGTTCTTTGTATGTTAGAGAGACTATGTTAAGTTATCGAAAAATAACTATGTGAAAAGAACATATGTGCTTAAGCATGGAAACAACAGTTTATTACATGTATGAAGATATAACAAATGTGTTATACATGTTAGTAGAGCTAATGAGTTAGAACTCTTAAAAAGAATTATGCATTAGTGTAAATAAACACTGTGGAGGTCAAACAATATTTACTTGGGTGTATGTACTACTTAAATAGTATTTCATGCTTGCTCATGCATATGAGTAGATGCTAAAAGATCTCTTTTAGAGGTTGATTATTGATTCATTATTATGGTGTCTAATCTTGTTGCCAAATCTTGTTGACGACAACATTGACAGGAAACGATGGCGGTTGGTGCCAAAGAAAAGTGATGTTAACATTGTGGCAAGAAAGTGATCAATGGTCCATGTAAATGAGTTCGAGTTGCAAGAACGTACATTGCTAGAAAAATCACGCCACAAGGAATGTTGTATGTGGTGGTATGTAAGTAAAACATTACATGAAAATGTATTAGCTTTTAGCTAGTTATCTGACAATGTAATGATAATTCGTTGTAATAATTTTATAACAATGGTTAAGGGATGGAATCCCTTATAAGCCATTGAGTGAGGAGTGAAAACCCTCACCAACGTTTAATAATAAGATTAAACGTTTGCTAGTTTTCACCCTATGGGGTTTCCAAGGTATATCAGTGTTCAATGGTGTGATTGTTTATTGTGTCAGGTGATGATGTTGAATCCTTGATGATGATGATTCTTTATTTGATGTGATAATCACAATGACCAAGTAAGAAATTAATTAATATGATTAAGGAAATCATGAAATGGATGCAAGGTTCACGGGACAGTTTATGTTATTACACTACAACAGTGGTTTTTAATGGTTATGTATCTTATTGTCCTCTATGGTAATCAAAGCTAAAGGTTGCAGTACTGGTGCCTTTGCTAATTGGTAAGCGGAAAAGAAATTGAGGTACACCACCAATGGCATCAACTCAGGTATGTGTTTAACCATTCACATATTGATTTATGTAGTACACTATTTTCGGCATGATATGTGTGATTCATGTATATAACTGCTTTGAGTAGTAAGTAATAAAGTTTGTTGCATAACTATGTTCATGAAATTGGATTCCTAATGAGGATAAAAAACAATAAAATTCATGTCGCACTTATGAACAATATTGAACACTCATTACATTTATGAACAATATTGAATACTCATTAAGGAAAGTGACAATCAACTACCAACTTTTGCTTTGCAAATATGGCAATAATAATGATGCAATTAATGAACATGATTGAAGTTACAATGAACTAATTTTAATGAGTTAATGCATGAATTTAAAATACGGGGATGTCCTTGGATTTCATGATATAGTGTTTTAAAAAGACATTGTAAGAACCCCTTTAGAGTTGAAAATAAACAAGGAGTTGAGTAATGGGACTTGACTATAATAACTAATTTTTGATTAAGTCTTGTCATGGATGCATGAATATGATTGGTAGTTGAGATTGGTTAGTGTTGTATGACTAACCAATATAACATATGTGCATTAATTGAATTGGATTTAAGATTACTACAATTCGTAAACAATTGATGGTTTGATTGGTGTCACTTGCATGCAATGTGTGTATGATGATTCTTACTCTCTCTGTGCTATAGTTCCAGTTGTTTATGAGAAGAATTCTTAATTTTATTCACCATGAGAATGCATGATGAATAGTATATGCCTATGTCTTAATAGATTTAATGATGTTTCCCTTTAATTAATTAAAATTCACTAGCATGGTATGTGTTTTATGTTAATCATTACTTGTTGTGAGATTAAAACCATTGCATCCTCGATTTAATAATGGTTGAATTTATCTCTACTATGTGAATGCTAGATTTCTTATGCATGCTACATTCCAGTGTGAAGTGAATTGTAGAGGCATGTTCAGTGGGTAGCATTTCCAGTGGGTAACATTTCTAGGACCCATTCATGGTGGAACTACATGTTGCAATTCTTCACAAATAGACTACCTGTGTTAATGTAATTGTCAGTAAACTCTAACTACCTCGCCCAACTATAGATGCTTCCAGAGGAAAAGGAAGCAAGGAGAAGGAAGAAGACCGTGCCATAGGGACAGACAGAGAAGGGAAAAAGAATCGCTAAGTCTAGAGATGACCAGATAGCACAGGCTTTGAGTGCCAGAATCTTGCAGAAGACACTAAGTCTGCTGATGACCAGGTAGCGCTTGATGTGCATGTGAGTATTCCTTTGACCATGCTTAAGGAGTTGGAAATGATAACTATAGTGTGTTGATGTTAATGATTTTTGTAATGTCTCCTTGAAGTCATTATTCTGAAATGGTCACATAGTAACTATGTTAAGATAGTTGTTGCATCTAACATCAAGTGGTGACTCTGGTGCATGTGTGACACTTAGGGGATCATTCTTCTAATTGCATAAACAGAGGAATTGCTTCCAATAAGGGTAGTTTAATTAGTTAGTTATTCATGTTAAACCAAGGGTTGGTCAGAACACCTTGATTAAGCTTAATTATATTAATGATGCATGGCCAATGCTGACCATAGTAAACGTAAGATAATACTCCATTAATGATGGTGTGGATTAACACAATAGACTATGGGAAATTGGAAATGTTTAGATTGTTAACTCAACTATTGTTGAAATTTATATATTAATGAATATTTGCATAGGCTTTATACATGACAATATTGTATGCATGAAATTTTTCTTGGAAATTGAATACTTGTTAACTGATGCATATTTATAACTAATGTTGCTGATGGCATTAAGTAGTGGTAGCTTAATGGCAACAAGAAAACTTGTCATGTAAATTGCTGCAATGTGAATTGCATTCATAAATGAGAAATTATAGTGTTATATGATATGCATGATTATGTTATTTGGAAAACCAGTATGCATACAATATGTATGATAGATATGTTTCCCGTCAATCTAGATGTTGTGGACCCATGATGAGGGTTAAGTGTAAATGCATGGTGTACATGCATGTTTATTTTGTTAATGATAATTTTGATATGGTTCATTTTGTAAATTACTTTGGGAAAGAGTAATAAAAGAGAAATATAACATGCCAGACAGTTGTAGATAGTTGGGAAAGGCTAGAATGCCTTGGGTTGATGACAGTTACCTACCTGGAGGGGTTGATGGTACTTGTCTGTCTGGATTTAATGCCTTGGGTTGATGACAGTTACCTGCCTGGAGGGGTTGATGGTACTTGTCTGCCCAAATTGAATGCCTTGGGTTGATGGCAGTTACCTGCCCAGAGGGATTGATGGTACTTGTCTGCCTAGATTTCCTCTCCCTAGAGATCAATGATCTCAGTAAGGGAAAAGGGTTTGCCAAGATGGTGAAGAGGATAAAAAGCCTGAGGAAACTCTGTTGATTTGGAGCCTGTTGGAGGAGGCCCAAAATTCATCATAGACGGGATGCTGTTAGAGGAATAGGCAGGACACTGTCGAGAGGAATCCTATATTGGACCCTATGTGATCATTGGAATTCTTGCGCTGGTTGGCCAGTGGAACTCCATGTTAGACCTTTTAAGATCTCTATCAAAGAAACTGTTTGGATGTGAAAATGACTCGATCTGGTTGTGGAAACCAGTTCGCATGGGTTGGGAATTCCTTAGCCCATTGTGGTTCTCATAGCTAAAGGAACTAACTAATCAGCTTTATGTTATGTTAAAAATGAATTTTACATATAGTTGTGTAAAATATGTTATGCACATTTAACAAGAAATGAGCTTAGTTATCAATAAGGATTTATTGGAAATTTTAATTCCTTTATCGTATTACCAATCTTGTAAACATCTTAGTAGGGGAAAAGGCAATTTTCATTTGATGCAGTGATTGACTGTTTTGATGATTAGAGAGCTAGGTCCTCTTTTGGTACTTTTAGAAGTACTCTATGGACGTCTTTACTGAGAGTTGATACAGTGTGCATGTGGTGAAGTGAATTATCATGTTGATGATTATAGAGATAGGTTCTCTCTGAATACTTTTAGAAGTATGTGTCAATGACATTAGCGAGAGCTAACACAGTGTGCACATGATGCAGTGATTTATCATTTTGATGATCAATGTTTGTGCTCTTAAGTACTTGTAAAAGTACTATGAATTAAATATCATCTAACATTGCACAATTGATTGATAGTTAAAAGTATTTCATTTGACTCAGAATATTGTGACTAATGCGATTGAATTTGTTAGTCATACATTACAGGATTACTTACCATGGAGGGTTGATGGATTGTCCAACTACTATTAAAATGCTTACGTGAAAGTGCTCTTGATTTTCAACAGTAGATGGTAAGTAATGGTAAGTTGACATAGAGAATTGTTTATTATGAATTTGAATAAGGGTCAAGTGATGGAAATTAGAACTTGCATATTTTTGCAGTTATGAATGCTTATGACTAATGATCTTTCTCATGATTGTATCATTACTATTCTGATTGTTGTCATTTATTGGAATGAAATCTTTGATTTTAAAAGAGGAAGGATCACATTTTGTGTGGTTTAGATGGTTATACTATGAGTAAAATCTAAAAGTTCCAACAAGAGATGAACATCGAGGACGGTGTTCTTGTTAAGGGGGGGAGTATGTAATATCCCTATCGTAATAACTGAGTGTAAAATTAATTAGTTGAGATATAGTAATTTGAAAACTTACGAATAGGTTACAACTAATTCTTGATATTCGTTAAACGAATTGAGGATGAAAAACAAGGGAATAGAGGCTTAGTGAGGGGATTTTTTGGTAATTGAATGGAGAAAAGCCTGTTTCCCTTGCGGTCGTAAATGATTAGAATGAAGAAATTCGGTGGCTGGCACCTCTTGCCCATTAGAATTCTCCTTTTCCACGCGGATTCTTCTTCACCTTCCTCCGCCTTAGCACCACAGTAATTTGCCATATTTTCCTGATCGCTTTCTTCTTGGTTCTTGGAAATCAATAGCTTCTTACTGCTATTGTTAAGAACCCTATCTGGGGACATGGGAGCGGGTTTTAAATTTTGTGTGGGACTAGCTCTATGGGTGCTACTTTCAGTGAGAGTGAGACTAGCGCTGCAAGTCCTACTGTTGTTGTCTCTACTACTGCAGAGGTGCGAGTGCATGGCACAAATGTCGTAACCACAACCACTAGGTTCAGCATGCACGAGACTGGCAGCAGGAAACTGTCGGTGTTGGCCAAGCACGTCGATGTTACCGCCTCTCCTTCCACGGCTAACACTCAAACCCTCCTCTCCATGGATGTGATTTCCTTGTACAAACACAGAACAGAGGTGATGGAGACAAGGAGGCTGCCATGAAAAGATAAGTAACTAGCTCACTTTCTTGAAGAAAAATATATGTATGTTTTATTTGGGTATCTTATTAAGCATTTCTTACCAAATATAGATAACATATGCATAATAGTATGCAGTAAGAGATTAAATATTTTACATGTTTCCTTGGTGAAGAAAACATGTTAATGCATGCAGTAAAAGATTAAATATTTTATATGTTTTCTTGGTGAAGAAAACATGTTAATGCACGTAGTTAAAGATTGAATATTCTATATGTTTCCTTGGTGAAGAAAACATGTTAATGCATGCAGTAAAAGATGATTATTTTATATATTTCTTGGTAAATAAAACATGTTAATGCATGTAGTAAAAGATGATTATTTTATATATTTCTTGGTAAAGAAAATATGTTAATGCATGCGGTAAAAGATGATTATTTTATATGTTTTCTTGGGAAAGAAAATATGTTAATGCATGTGGTAAAAGGTTGAATGTTTTATATGTTTTCTTGGTAAAGAAAGTATTTTAATGAATTCATATAAAAGAAATAGCAGATAAGTTGGATTTTATTGAGAAGGGATATATTCTTTATTGCATTGGGATACTAGCTAATCTCTAAGTTTCTTGTGAAATGATTATGCATTACATGCATGATAGAAATAGCTAACGATGTGTTTATAGGCACATAGATATTCATTTCTATAGTTTCTTTTCAGAAAAAGAGTGCATTCTTCATGTATGAAGATGAAGGCTTTTATGAGAGTTTTCTTGAAAATAAAAATAGAGGTTCTTTCCTTTAAAGACACATATGAATAGTGTTCATACAAGAACCAGAATCCATACTTGTTTAACGAAAAGACTATGTGCATTGAAGTAAAAAAAATTGTGTTAGGAAAAAAACACATGTTGCATGCACATAAGGGTAGCCATTGTGACTTTGGAAATATGAGTCTGTGTGTACATAGAGAAAGTGATCATGTTAAGTTTCTTGAAGATAATAATCTCTTGAAGAGATTGTCTTGTTAGATGAGCTGTGTTGATTTATTGATTTTGATACACAAAGGGTAAGTAAACCTTGTTTTTCGTATCTTGATTTTATGCATAAAGATGGATATCTTTAATAATTTCTTGAAAGGGAAGCTTGAGAAACCCTCATATAGGAAGATAGAGAAATGAGGTTATAATGACTTCCTTTAAGAAAGAGGTATGTGGTTTGTTGTATGAAATGATGGTAGTATTCTAGTGAAGGGAATATGTGTTGCATACATTAAAGAAGGGCTAATATGATAATCAATGGTATGAACAAGGAATAGTCATTGTGATATGGAGTTATGTTCTTTGTATGTTAGAGAGACTATGTTAAGTTCTCGAAAAATAACTATGTGAAAAGAACATATGTGCTTAAGAATGGAAATAACAGTTTATTACATGTATGAATATATAACGAATGTGTTATACATGATAGTAGAGCTAATGAGTTAGAACTCTTAAAGAGAATTATGCATTAGTGTACATAAACACTGTGAAGGTCAAACAATATTTACTTGGGTGTATGTATTACTTAAATAGTATGTCATGCTTGCTCATGCATATGAGTAGATGCTAAAAGATCTCTTTTAGAGGTTGATTATTGATTCATTATTATGGTATCTAATCTTGTTGCCAAAGCTTGTTGGCGACAACATTGACAGGAAACGATGGCAGTTGGTGCCAAAGAAAAGTGATGTTAACATTGTGGCAAGAAAGTGATCAATGGTCCATGTAGATGATTTCGAGTTGCAAGCACGTACATTTCTAGAACAATCATGCCACAAGAAATGTTGTATGTGGTGGTATGTAAGTAAAACATTACATGAAAATGTATTAGCTTTTAGCTAGTTATGTGACAATGTAATGATAATTCATTGTAATAATTTTATAACAATGGTTAAGGGATGGAATCCCTTATAAGGCATTGAGTGAGGTGTGAAAACCCTCACGAGCGTTTAATAATAAGATTAAACGTTTGCTGGTTTTCACCCTATAGGGTTTCCAAGGTATATCAGTGTTCAATGGTGTGATTGTTTATTGTGTCAGTTGATGATGTTGAATCCTTGATGACGATGATTCTTTACTTGATGTGATAATCATAATGACCAAGTAAGAAATTAATTAATATGATTAAGGAAATCATGAAATGGATGCAAGGTTCACGGGACAGCTTATGTTATTACACTACAATAGTGGTTGTTAATGGTTATGTATCTCGCTATCCTCTATGGTAATTATTTTATGTACTAAAGAACATTATATCTAATGGTTAATTATGAATGTGGAATTGTGATTTGGATAATTAGTTGTGGGTGATTTGTATAAAAAATTCTAACTCCTTGCTTTTACATGTGAGGTTACCGGGGTATGTTACAAGTGATATAAGAGCTAAAGGTTGCAGTACTGGCGCCTTTGCTAATTGGTAAGCGGAAAAGAAATTGAGGTATGCCACCAGTGGCATCAACTCAGGTATGTGTTTAACCATTCACATATTGATTTATGTAGTACACTACTTTCGGCATGATATGTGTGATTCATGTATATAACTGCTTTGAGTAGTAAGTAATAAATCTTGTTGCATAACTATGTTCATGACATTGGATTCTTAATGAGGATAAAAAACAATAAAATTCATGTCACACTTATGAACAATATTGAACACTCATTACATTTATGAACAATATTGAATACTCATTAAGGAAAGTGACAATCAACTACCAACTTTTGCTTTGCAAATATGGCAATAATAATGATGCAATTAATGAACATGATTGAAGTTACAATGAACTAATTTTAATGAGTCAATGCATGAATGTAAAATACGGGGATGTCCTTGGATTTGACGATATAGTGTTTTAAAAAGACATTGTAAGAACCCCTTTAGAGTTGAAAATAAACAAGGAGTTGAGTAATGGGACTTGACTATAATAACTAATTTTTTATTAAGTCTTGTCATGGATGCATGAAGATGATTGGTATTTGAGATTGGTTAGTGTTGTATGACTAACCAATATAACGTATGTTGATTAATTGAATTGGATTTAAGATTATTAAAATTTGTAAACAAGTGATGGTTTGATTGGTGTCACATGCATGGAATGTGTGTATGATGATTCTTACTCTCTCTGTGCTATAGTTCTAGTTGTTTATGAGAAGAGTTCTTAATTTTATTCACCATGAGAATGCATGATGAATAGTATATGCTTATGTCTTAATAGATTTAATGATGTTTCCCTTTAATTAATTGAAATTCACTAGCATGGTATGTGTTTTATGTTAATCATTACTTGTTGTGAGATTAAAACCATTGGAGCCTCAATTTAATGATGGTTGAATATATCTCTACTATGGGAATGATGGATTTCTTATGCATGTTGCATTCCAGTGTGAAGTTAATTATAGAGGCATGTTCAGTGGGTAGCATTTCCAGTGGGTAACATTTGTAGGACCCATTCATGGTATAATTACATGTGACAATTATTCATAAATAGACTACCTATGTTAATGCAGTTGTCAGTAAACTCTAGCTACCTTCCCCAACTATAGATGCTTCCAGAGGAAAAGGAAGCAAGGAGAAGGAACAAGACCATACTGTAGGGACAGATGGAGAAGGGAAAAAGAATCACTAAGTCAGGTGAGGACCAGATAGCGCAGGCTTTGAGTGCGAGAATATTGCAGAAGACGCTAAGTCTGGTGATGACCAGATAGCGCTTGATGTGCATGTGAGTATTCATTTGACGATGCTTAAGGAGTTGGAAATGATAACTATAGTGTGTTGATGTTAATGATTTTCGTAATGTCTCCTTGAAGTCATTATTATGAAATGGTCACATAGTAGTGTTAAGATAGTTGTTGCATCTAACATCAAGTGGTAGCTCTGGTGCATGTGTGACACTTAGGGGATCATTCTTCTAATTGCATAAGCAGAGGAATTGCTTCCGATAAGGGTAGTTTAATTAGTTAGTTATTCATGTTAAACCAAGGGTTGGTCAAAACACCTTGATTATGCTTAATTATATTAATGATGCATGGCCAATGTTGACCATAGTAAATGTAAGATAATACTCCTTTAATGACGGTGTGGATTAAGACAATAGACTATGGGAAATTGGAAATGTTTAGATTGTTAACTCAACTATTGTTGAAATTTATACGTTAATGAATATTTCCATATGCTTTTATACATGACAATATTGTATGCATGAAATTTTTCTTGGAAATTGAATACTTGTTAACTGATGCATATTTATAACTAACGTTGTTGATGGCATTAAGTAGTGGTAGCTTAATGGCAACAAGAAAACTCGTCATGTAAATTGCTGCAATTAGAATTGCAATCATAAATGAGAAATTATAATGTTATATGATATGCATGATTATGTTATTTGGAAAACCAGAATGCATACAATATGTATGATAGATATGTTTCCCATCAGTCTAGATGTTGTGGACCCATGATGATCGTTAAGTGTAAATGCATGGTGTACATGCATGTTTATTTTGTTAATGATAATATTCATATGGTTCATTATGTAAATTACTTTGGGAAAGAGTAATAAAGAGAAATTTAACATGTCAGGCAGTTGCAGATAATTGGGAAAGGTTAGAATGCCTTGGGTTGATGAAAGTTACCTACCTGGAGGGGTTGATGGTACTTGTCCGTTCGGATTTAATGCCTTGGGTTGATGACAGTTACCTGCCTGGAGGGGTTGATGGTACTTGTCTGCTCAAATTGAATGCCTTGGGTTGGTGGCAGTTACCTACCCAGAGGGGTTGATGGTACTTGTCTGCCTGGATTTCCTCTCCCTAGAGATCAATGATCTCAGTAAGGGAAAAGAGTTTGCCAATATGGGAAGAGGATAAAAAGCCTGAGGCACCTCTATTGATTTGGAGCCTGTTGGAGGAGGCCCAAAATTCCTCATAGATGGGACGCTATTAGAGGAATATGCAGGATGCTACCAAGAGGAATCCTATATTGGACCCTATGTGATCATTGGAATTCTTGCACTGGTTGGCCAGTGGAATTCCATATTAGACCTGGTAAGATCTCTATCAAAGAAACTGTTTGGCTGTGAAAATGACTTGATCTGGTTGTGGAAACCAGTTCCCATGGGTTGGGAATTCTTTAGCCCACTATGGTTCTCATAGCTAAAGGAACTAACTAATCAGCTTTATGTTATGTTAAAAATGAATTTTACATATAGTTGTGTAAAATATGTTATGCACATTTAACAAGAAATGAGCTTAGTGCTCAATAAGGAGTTATTGGAATTTTTAATTCCTTTATCGTATTACCAATCTTGTAAACGTCTTAGTAGGGGCTAAGACAATTTTCACTTGATGCAGTGATTGACTGTTTTGATGATTAGAGAGCTAGGTCCTCTTTTGGTACTTTTAGAAGTACTTTGTGGACGTCTTTACTGAGAGTTGATACAGTGTGCATGTGGTGAAGTGAATTATCATGTTGATGATTAGAGAGATAGGTTCTCTCTGAATACTTTTAGAGGTACGTGTCGATGACATTAGCAAGAGCTAACATAGTTTGTACATGATGCAGTGATTTATCATTTTGATGATCAATGTTCGTGCTCTTAAGTACTTGTGAAAGTACTATGAATTAAGTATCATCTAACATTTCACAATTGATTGATAGTTAAAAAGTATTTCATTTGACTCAAAATATTGTGACTAATGAGATTGAATTTGTTAGTCATACATTACAAGATTACTTACCATGGAGGGTTGATGGATTGTCCAACCACTATTAAAATGCTTACGTGAAAGTGCTCTTTATTTTCAAGAGTAGATGGTAAGTAATGGCAAGTTGACATAGAGAATTGTTTATTATGAATTTGAATAAGGGTCAAGTGATGGAAATTAGAACTTGCATATTTTTGCAGTTATGAATGCTTATGACTAATGATCTTTCTCAAGATTGTATCATTACTATTTTGGTTGTTATCATTTCTTGGAATGAAATCTTTGATTTTAAAAGAGGAAGGATCACATTCTGTGTGGTTTAGATGGTTATACCATGAGTAAAATCTAAAAGTTCCAACGAGATATGAACACCGAGGATGATGTTCTTGTTAAGGGGGGGAGTATGTAATATCCCTATCGTAATAACTGAGTGTAAAATTAATCAGTTGAGATATAGTAATTTGAAAACTTTCGAATCGGTTACAACTAATTCTTGATATTCGTTAAACAAATTGAGGATGAAAAACAAGGGAATAGAGGCTTAGTGAGGGGATTTTTTGGTAATTGAATGGAGAAAAGCCAGTTTCCCTTGCGGTCGTATATGATTAGACTGAAGAAATTCGGTTGTTGGCACTGCTTGCCCATTAGAATTCTCCTCTGTAGCGCGGATTTTGCTCTGCCTTCCTCCACCTTAGCACCACAGTCATTTGCCTCATTTTCCTGATCGTTTTCTTCTTGGTTCTTGGAAATCATCAGCTTCTTACTGCTATTGTTAAGAGCCCTATCTGGGGACATGGGCACGGGTTTGAAATTTTGTGTGGGACTAGCTCTATGAGTGCTACTTTTGGTGAGAGTGAGACTAACGTTGCAAGTGCTATTGTTCTTGTCTCTACTACTGCGGAGGTGCGAGTGCATGGCAAAAATGTTGTAACCACAACAACGAGGGCCAGCACGCATGAGACTGGCAGCAAGAAACTGCCTGTGTTGGCCAAGCACATCGATGTTACTGCCTCTCCTTCCACGGCTAGGACTCGAACCCTCCTCGCCATGGATGTGACTTCTTTGTACAAACACAGAAAAGAGGTGATGGAGACAAGGAGGCTACCATGAAAACATAAGTAACTAGCTCATTTTCTTGAAGAAAAATATATGTTTGTTTTATTTGGGTATCTTATTAAGCATTTCTTACCAAATATAGATAACATATGCATAATAGTATGCAGTAAAAGATTAAATATTTTACATGTTTCCTTGGTGAAGAAAACATGTTAATGCATGTAGTAAAAGATTAAATATTTTATATGTTTTCTTGGTGAGGAAAACATGTTAATGCATGCAGTTAAAGATTGAATATTTTATATGTTTTCTTGGTGAAGAAAACATGTTAATGCATGCAGTAAAAGATGATTATTTTATATATTTCTTGGTAAAGAAAACATGTTAATGCATGTAGTAAAAGATGATTATTTTATATATTTCTTGGTAAAGAAAATATGTTAATGCATGCGGTAAAAGATGATTATTTTATATGTTTTCTTGGTAAAGAAAATATGTTAATGCATGCGGTAAAAGATTGAATATTTTATATGTTTTCTTGGTAAAGAAAGTATTTTAATGAATGCATATAAAAGAAATAGCAGTTAAGTTGGATTTTATTGAGAAGGGATATATGCTTTATTGCATTGGGATACTAGCTAATCTCTAAGTTTCTGGTGAAATGATTATGCATTACATGCATGATAGAAATAGCTAATGATGTGTTTCTAGGCACATAGATATTCATTTTTACAGTTTCTTTTCGGAAAAAGAGTGCATTCTTCATGTATGAAGATGAAGGCTTTTATGAAAGTGTTCTTGAAAATAAAAATAGAGGTTCTTTCCTTTAAAGACACATATGAATAGTGTTCATACAAGAACCGGAATCCATACTTGTTTCATGAAAAGACTATGTGCATTGAAGTAAAAATAATTGTGTTAGGAAAAAAACCACGTTGCATGCACATAAGGGTAGCTATTGTGACTTTGGAAATATGAGTTTGTGTGTACATAGAGAAAGTGATCATGTTAACTTTCTTGGAGATAATAATCTCTTGAAGAGATTGTCTTGTTAGAAGAACTGTGTTGATTTCTTGATTTTGATACATAAAGGGTAAGTAAACCTTGTTTTTTGTATCTTGATTTTATGCATAAAGATGGATATCTTTAATAATTTCTTGAAAGGGAAGCTTTAGAAACCCTCATATAGGAAGATATATAAATGAGGTTATAATGACTTCCTTTAAGAAAGAGGTATGTGGTTTGTTGTATGAAATGATGGTAGCATTCTAGTGAAGGGAATATGTGTTGCATACATTAAAGAAGGGCTAATATGATAAGCAATGGTATGAACAAGGAATAGTCATTGTGATATGGAGTTATGTTCCTTGTATGTTAGAGAGACTATGTTGAGTTCTATAGAAATAACTATGTGAAAAGAACATATGTGCTTAAGCATGGAAATAACAGTTTATTACATGTATGACGATATAACAAATGTGTTATACATGTTAGTAGAGCTAATGAGTTATAACTCTTAAAGAGAATTATGCATTAGTGTAAATAAACACTGTGGAGGTCAAACAATATTTACTTGGGTGTATGTACTATTTAAATAGTATGTCATGCTTGCTCATGCATATGAGTAGATGCTAAAATATCTCTTTTAGAGGTTGATTATTGATTCATTATTATGGTATCTAATCTTGTTGCCAAAGCTTGTTGATGACAACATTGACAGGAAACGATGGCGGTTGGTGCCAAAGAAACGTGATGTTAACATTGTGGCAGGAAAGTGATCAATGGTCCATGTAGATGAGTTCGAGTTGCAAGAACGTACATTGCTAGAACAATCATGCCACAAGGGATGTTGTATGTGGCGATATGTAAGTAAAACATTGCATGAAAATGTATTAGCTTTTAGCTAGTTATGTGACAATGTAATGATAATTCATTGTAATAATTTTATAACTATGGTTAAGGGATGGAATCCCTTATAAGCCATTGAGCGAGGGGTGAAAACACTCACAAGCATTTAATAATAAGATTAAACATTTTCTTGTTTTCACCCTATGGGGTTTCCAGGGTATATCAGTGTTCAATGGTGTGATTGTTTATTGTCTCAGTTGATGATGTTGAATCCTTGATGATGATGATTCTTTATTTGATGTGATAATCATAATGACCAAGTAAGCAATTAATTAATATGATTAAGGAGATCATGAAATGGATGCAAGGTTCACGAGACAGTTTATGTTATTACACTACAACAGTGGTTGTTAATGGTTATGTATCTTACTGTCCTCTATGGTAATTATTTTATGTACTAAATAACATTTAATCTAATGGTTAATTAGGAATGTGGAAATATGATTTGGATAATTAGTTGTGATTCTAACTCCTTGCTTTTACATGTGAGGTTACTGGGGTATGTTAAACCTTACTTAATATATGTTTAAATTGATTTGTTGTTAGATTTTCAATTGTTTATAATTTGGCAAAGATTGTTTGGAATTACAAGTTAATTTGATTCAAAAATAAAAATAAAAATTACAAGTAAATTTTAGTAAACAATAAAAATTAAGTAAATTTCCTAATATTTATTAATTTAACCTCCATAATGATAATCATGTAGATATTAATGTAGTCAATTAGAATGACTAAGTTGTGATATTAATGTAGTCTATTACAAGGATTATCTTATGATATTAACAATCTATTGTTTTATTAATAAATAAGTAAAATGATTTTAGATTAATTCTAAATATGAAAAAATTAATATATATGAATGTGTTGTTTTAGGGATTTAGTAATATATTTTAATTTGATATTTTTGGATTCATTATGATTGAGTCAAATTTTTTTTGTCGAATTCCAACAAGAAATTATTTAGGTGGCTATTACACCTTAAAGACTACTCCCTATTTAGGTGGTTATTACAGCTAATCAAAATTGACAAATAGTTAATTATGATTCACATTACCTACATAATTAAAACATATATGTATGTATGTTACTTTTAATTTTATTCAACATTAAATTGTTTTGTTGATATCAAATGTGTTTTTTTTACTGTTATGTGATTTCATTGTTTCATTATGGATCTAGCTATTTGGAGTTGTCTTCCATTCGATGTGCTTGAACTTGTCTTCCTATGGCTCCCTTTATCAGTTGTGATAATGTTTAGCATTGTTTGTAAGAAATGGAAGAATGCTTTGCAAAACCCTTCTTTCTTTTTACGTTGCAAGAATGTCTCTACGAATGAATTCAGATTTCTCGTTCCTTTCATCAATACTGAAGACAATTGTTTTGCTGCTCAATACCTTAATTAGAATGGCCACATATCTCAATTTCATTTGCGATTCATAGATTCAAGATACAGAGTAGAGTGTATTGTTGGACCAATGGTGGTTTTATCCTTACCAACAGAATGCTCCCAAACACACAACTATTTTGTGACAAATCCATTTACAAAGGCATTTAAAAACATAGGGCCAATACGAATTGGAGACTGGGGATTATTTTCCTTATTGGAAAATGTAAGTAGCAGAAAATATGACTGGGTTGTTCTGAAACATATGTATCAAAGAATGTAGTCTAAATTGTATGTTTGTAGTAGTCTTGATAAGGTATGGCAAAGGGATGTTTTCCATTTGGTGGCACTTACACCTTAAATACTACTCCGTATTGAGGTGGCTATTACACCTTAAATACTACTCTGTATTTAGGTGGTTATTACAACTAATCAAAATTGACAAATAGTTAATTATGATTCACATTACATACATAATTAAAACATATATGTATGTATGTTACTTTTAATTTAATTCAACATTAAGTTGTTTTGTTGATATCAAATGTTTTTTTTTAATGTTAGGTGATTTCATTGTTTCATCATGGATCTAGCTAGTTGGAGTTGTATTCCACTCGAAGTTCTTGAACTTGTCTTCCTATGGCTCCCTTTATTGGTTGTGATAATGTTTAGCACTGTTTGTAAGAAATGGAAGAACGCTTTGCAAAACCCTTCTTTCTTTTTACATTGCAAGAATGTATCTATGAATGAATTTGGATTTCTCGTTCCTTTCCTCAGTAGTGAAGACAATTCTTTTGCTACTCAATGCCTTAGTCAGAATGGCCACATATCTCAATTTCATTTGCAATTCATAGATTCAAGATACAGAGTAGAGTGTATTGTTGGACCAATGGTGGTTTTATCCTCACCAACAGAATTCTCCCAAACACACAACTATTTTGTGACAAAACCATTTACAAATGCATTTAAAAACATAGGGCCAATACGAATTGGAGACTGGGGATTCTTTTCATTATTGGAAAATGTAAGCACCAGAAAATATGATTGGGTTGTTCTAAAACATATGTATGAAAGAATGCAGTCTAAATTTTATGTTTGTAGTAGTCTTCATAGGGTATAGCAAAGGGATGTTGTTCCATTTGGTGTCACTTCACCCCCTAAGAATGTAGTGTTTTATAAAAATAAATTGTTTTGGCTATCTCTAGATGAGTATGAAGATTATCCTCGGTGTGGATATACAATCTAATGGTTTGACGTACTAAAAAATGAGTGGGGTTTTTTATTTGTTCCAATCAGTGACATACGGTGTATGTTGTTAGTAATATACATGAATTGGTTGATATGCCTTATCAATCATGGCTCCACTTATGTATGGTCATTTGAAGAATTATATAATTCCAATTTGGTCAACCATTTGTTGAATGAAGAATTGACTACTTTGAAGATGAGTGGGGTTTCAGATGGAAGTTGTTGGAATAAATTTCTGCAGATATAAACAACAAATTTCCTAGTTATATTCCGTTTCGAATTATCTATGGTCTGGTTCTTATGTGCAACTGGAGTGAATTTCCTTTCCTATTATATGACATGATGACTCACATCTGTTTTCCAATAGATATAGATAATTCAACTAATGAGCAGATGTCTTGATTTTGGTACCAAACATTGGAGGATTGCAATGATTTAATTGAGTATGGAAATGTTTTTTCAATTGCTCCCCATATGGATTATGTTGATGAGATTCCACCATTGGATATGGATATGGATTCTTAGGATATTAGTATTCTTAAGAGTTCTTATAAATATTTCAATTTTATATACTCTCTATGGTTGTGGAAAATATTTCCATTTTTGTCTCTATACATCTTATGGGTCTTTATGGTAATACTTTAAAATTATGTTTGTATCGATATTTGTGAAGTAAAATATTTCATATTGTTTCCCCTAAAGTTTTCTTATTTACATGTAATTGTTTCTCGATGTTATGCACTTTTCTCTGTTTGTATAATTATAATTTTTATGAGTTATGTTATACATATTTTTTGTATTGGTTTTTGTCATTGATTCTCAAACAATGTTATATGTTTATGTCCATTTTAATATTTAAATTTAAATTTTTATAGTATATAGTTCCAAATTTTTAGATATACCTCCAATTTATATAATTCTTAGAGTATTGTGTCCCAATAGTATGGGTTTCATTTTGATTCCAATATGATATATGGAAATTTAGACGTTTTTGTTTAAGCCATTTGGAAGAATTCATTTCTTTTTTTTGCCATTTTGAAATACTATGGATGATATAATGGAAAGAACATGTCCTATTGATAGTTCATTATCAGGATATGCTTCTCGTCAGCATAATATTGTTGTTTTATGCTCTTCTGAAAATGTTCATAACATTGGGTAAACATCTTGCAATCAGGAAGAAAACCATATCGATATTTTGGATGAAAATGTCCACCCTAACCCTTCCGTGTGTCCAATTGCATGTATTGATGGCAAAAGATTGCAAAACATCCATGGTGGAGGTAATGATGACATTTTGTGTGATGATTTGGATGATAGTTTACTTGGCCATTTGTTTGATAATTTGGATCCAATTGCTCAAGACATCAGATCTTCAAATCCTTCTTCTCAAAGTAATGTTGTCCCACCAAGAGAATCAATCATCCCTGATAGCATTTTGCGTGGATTATATTTTGATTTTCGCTGCAATAGTGGTGGTTTTATTACATTCCTGCATTTACAAAGTTTTTTTTATTAAACTTATGTTATTTTATTCCCTTCGAATAAGATACAACTTGTTTTAATAGAGGTCTAGAAATTAACTCCCAAAGTGTTCCGTCTACTAATCTGAGACGTGAATATGAAGCATATCATAATCTTCCTGTGCATTCTCCTCTACGATCAAATTGCTAGACTAATATAAATTTTCAATGTTTTTTATTTTCTTTTCATTTTTTAAATTTCTAGTTGCTTGGACATTGAATTTTATGGCGTATAATACTTTCTTTGAATAGGACACAAGTCATTTCAATAGAGGCATACAAATTAACTTCGTAGATGTTCCATCTACTGATGTTAGAATTGAAGAGGAACCATCTCATAGCGTTCATCCACATCGCCAAACAATTGTAAATGTTGAGTGCAATTGATATTTTTCTTAGTTTTTCATTTACAGTTGCCTAGAAATTGTATTTTGTAACCTTTCATGGAGAAACCATGATCTCATCTCATTAGGTTGGAGAACTGGAATCCAAAACATAAAATTGTAAAACTAATGTAGATTTTCAATGTATTTGATTTAATTTGAAATTTTTAATCTTTCTTTTTTGGACATTTAGTTTTATAACATATTTTATTCTTTTGAAATAGGAAACAGCTCATTTGAATAGAGGCATAGAAACTACATCCCAAAAGGTTCCATCCACTAATCTTAGAATCTGAGAGAAACCATCTAATAACCCTCATCCACATGAAGACACAAATGTAAATTTCGAATGCATTTGATTCTTTTTCATTTTTTTCATTTATAATTAGTAGGAGAATAAATTTTAAAGTCTTTTATGACAAAGAGACCTTTACATCCTCTCATGTTCGTGAAATGCACACCATAAATTTAGAAATACATTCTCATAGATCCAGTCCACATGCTTCAAATTTGCGAAGGGAATCTCATGTTCTTGAAGATGAACTAAATGTTGGAAGTAATTTTACTCTTCCAAATGGTTTTCAACATGGTTCAGCTAGTAGAGATCATATTCATCTTGATGAAAACATGATTGCAGTGCATAAAAGGTTTCTAGCAAAGATAGATAGCTTGTTAGTTGTCCAAATGTGCCACATTTTCCGAGAATCATATCCTGGAATCCATGTTGTGAGACATTCTGAAGGACTTGTTTGTAGATGATGTAAGAGTGAAAGAGGAGTCCATTGTTTTGTTGATATAATAACATGGATCCTGGTGAGAAACCTCATATTTTAAGAGTTCTTACTCAAGTTGAAGAAATGTTAATAGCACGTGTGAATCCTATTTTGAAAGTGACACATGCTTGAGGTGGGCAATATAAGTATAGTGGTCATACAATTAGCTTTCCTCAAGATATTTCTACAATTGTATAAAGCCTTCCCCAACATGTTGAAGATATTGACTTTCTAATCGTGAGGGGACATGCCGCTCAGTCTAAATATTATGAATGTTATGTCAAAATATCTCAAGTGATGGTTGTTTTGCTTTTCAAAATCCAACGTGATCAATATTATCGAGATGTTGTAATTGATTATGATTCAGTGAATGATCTGCCCGAAAGATCAATAGATGTTTCCTCCAAGCTTAGATTTTTTTATTGTGATATTGAAGAATCTGATATCAATGAAACTGATAATGAAGGGTTTCCTACTAAGCATTTTCCCTCTCATCCTTCTTCTTTTTTTGCTCGCCTACCAAACAAACGAAGAGATGTGGAAGAAATTAGAGAATTTCTTGATAATGTTTATTCTTCACATGTTCAAGACATGGATTGGCTAAGTATCAGAACCTCTCCAGTGAATGAATATAATACAGAGGGGTTATTAGATATGGAATTCCCAACATTGTTCCCCACTGGTGATGATGATTGGTTGTAACCACGTATTTGTAGTGTTGAACTTCATGAGTATGCATTGCATCTTCTTATCTACTATGATTAGAGATTTGGAAGCCATTCTCTTTTTCGATATTACCTATTAAACATGATAATGCGAAATTGGAGCTAAGCAACTGCTATAGTTTTTGCAAATAAACATTTACATGATAACTCACCTACAACAATTAAAGAGTTTCATCACCAACTATCTGATTTACCAGATAATAAGTTGGTTGAGCATCTTATGCAGTTTGGTTCTTCTCTGAGAGGTACAAGGCATACTGGACTAAGTGTCAATCTGATTTGATGGACATGATTACTCAGTTAGGAAGTCCATCTTTATTTTTTACTTTGAGTGCAGCTGACACAAAGTAGCCATAGTTGCATAACATCATGCCCATACATTCACATTATCGTTCTCCAAATGAGCATCGTATGAAAATTGAGAATGTTATCAAGTACCCTCATATTGTTGCGACATTTATGCACCACAGATTCAATATTTTCGAGAGCAAGTTATCTAAAAATATCTTAAAGCTAAAGACTTTTGGTACAGGTTTGTGTTCAATTTTTTTCTATACTTTTTCAACTTTTATTAGGATTCTATTTATATTGTTTGTCATAACTATATCTTCATTTTTTTCATATATGAGTGGCAACATAGAGGTTCAGCACACATCCATGATTTCCTATGGTTAGAAGGTGCTCCTGACATTGAAATACTTGATTGGTCAAATAGTTCTTATGTACAACTTGCAAAGATATTCTTCGAAAAATATGTAACTACATGAAATCCGCGTGACATACATTGTCGCAACATAATGGTTGCACGAAGCCTCAATAATGACCCTTACCTATTGAATACTGGCAAGATTTTCTCTTCTAATCCTCGTAATAATTATGAAGAATTGTTAAACCGTGTCCAAAGGCACACAAAGTGTACTGTAGATTCTTGTTTGTGCAAAAAGGGCACTATTATAACATGTCGGTACAATGCTCCATGGGATCTTTGTGATGAGTCAAGATTGTTCATAGATGATCAAGGAAGAAAAAATATGAGCCAACAAGAAATGATGATAGGCTTAATGTACATAACATTGACCTTCTAACAATGTGGTGTGCAAATGATGATTTCCAGCTAGTGCTTTCGCACTATGATGTGTTGAAATACATTGCTAAGTATGCATCAAAACTAGAAAAAAGGTCTGAAAGTTATCACCATATGTTAACTAGAATTTCAAATTCTATTGGCACTGAGGATCATGCTTTATGTGCATATAGAGAGTTTCTTGCAGAAATAATTTTTTACTGTGAAATTGGAGCAGAAAACATGCCATATGTTCCTTAAGCTACCTCTTGTTGTTTGTAGTCGGAAATTCATTTCCTTAAATGTTGGAAGAAAGGTTTTTAGGAAAATATCAAGTGATGGCTTGCAATTTTCATCTAAGAATACTTTTGTTCAACATTATTAGAAGAGACCTTTTTTCCTTGAACGTCTATCTTTGATAGAAACAACAAGATCTTGGACATTTGATAGCAAGCGTAAACAATATTCATGGAAGCCTAGACATGTTCATGCTATTTTTTGGGTTTGGCCAAGGTTTTATTCTATTCCCGGTGAGGCTTCAGAGGAATTTGAAACCTTTTCCTGGACATAATTGCTCTTATACAAGACATTTCATGGCATTCTTGCCGAAATTGGCCTTTTTGAGCTAAAATTATTATTGAAAATTGGAGGAATTTTCGATATCGAGCATGGCATGTTGATCGAAATCCATCAATTATAGACAATACTGAAGATGAAGAATATGGTGATTTTTCTAACTAGGAAATGAATCTTGAAGATGATTTTCAAGAATGACAGATTTTCTCTCACTTGGTTCCGCCAAATGATGTGAATATCTCGGATATTCACACCCTTAGTTGAGGGGACTTTGATATATCCTTTGACTAGGAAAGTACGACTATTTCTGATGATGTTGCAGAAGAAGCTATTAATTTTATAAGGAATGAAAAATCAAGGGGTGATATTGTTGACCTTTCAAATAGAACATTTGCATCTTCAGATTCTTTGTCATAAAAACAATGTCTTGCTTTTGAAATTGTCTTAAGGCACTTTGATGAATATGAGATTCGTGAATCTCTTCTTATGATTATTCAGGGCACTGTGAGCACTAGGAAGTCTTTCCTTATCCATTGTATTTTTGAAGCTCTTTCTAATTCATCAAGTAATGTACAAAGCCCTTGGCTTCTTCTTGCCCCAACAGGAATAACTACTTTCAATATACATGCAAAAATGATACACCCAGCGCTAAAAATTCCAATTAAAGATATGCAGCCACTATAGGGGCAGTCACGTGTAGTATTCCAAGAAGAAATGTTACATTTTAGATATATATTGATTGATGAAATGAACTTTCTAGGATAAAGGTTGTTTATGCAAATAGATGCTCGATTACGAGAAGCATTTCTAGAGAAAAATAATTGTCCTTTTGGTGGCAGATCCATCATCCTTGTGGGTGACTTTGGCCAACTACCTGTTGTGAGAGATAAGCCTTTGTATGCAGGTAATATAGCAGGGAAATTATTGTGGAACAAATTCAACATTGTTGTAACTCTTGACACAATCTTTTGCCAACAAGGAAATAATGAGAAACAATCTTATTTTTGTAGAGTCCTCAATAACATAAGAAATGTAGAACCTATTCTTGAATATTGGGAGTTTCTTATGTCACGGGCTGATATGAAGTTGCATCCTAGAGAAAGAGATTTATTTAATGCAACAGTTCACGTGTTTCCAACAAATAATTTGGTATCCTTCCATAATAGGCATATGTTAAGATCATTAAACGCTCCAATTGCATGATGTGTTGCTAAGAATTCAACACGTTCTGAAATCAGTGGTGTTGATGATGATCAATTGGACCATGAAGGTTTGTTGTCTCGTGGTCAGCGTGTTATGTTGACATGTAATTTATGAGTTGAAGCTGGCTTGGTGAATGGTGCACTTCGCTATGTTAAGGATATATTTTATCCACCTACCTCTAAGCCACCTCAACTTCCAATGTTCACAGCTATTGTTTTTGATAAGTATGTTGTTGTTCCATTTGATGCAAGCAATCCAGACACTGTCCCTATCACACCAGTGATAAGAGGAAATCGAAAACAAATTCCTTTGAAGATGGCATGGGCTCTTACAATCCACAAGTCACAGGGATTGACTCTAGAATGAGTGTCAGTTGATATCGGGAATAAAGAGCAGCAAGGCCTTTAATAGCCATATCAAGAGTGAAAAAAATAGGTGGTTTACGCATTGCACTGCCTTTTGCATTTGAATGTTATGCCAAGATGAAAGATAGCACATATGTTACAATTAGGAAGAAGGAAGAGGAGCGATTGAAGTCCATTTCGCTATGACATACAACTAATAACATTGTGACCTTCTTTATAGTATGTCTTTTGAATTGCTTTTATTGTCCTCTTGATTTACTATACTATAATAATCATCTTCCTATATTTATTATATTAATAAATTCATCATATTCATAGTAATATTTGAGAAAGTTGTTTACATCATTTTCCATCTTGTTTAATTTACTTATTCTTTTTTAAGTGCCTATTTCTCTTTTCTTTGCAACAGACCATTCAAACATAAACAATGAGTTATATAAACCAATCATTCAAAATCATTTTTATAACTCGTTCATATTGATATTAATATTGTGGATTCATATTACATCATGAAATGAAAAAATGGAGGTTTTGAAAAGTGGCCATGGTTTTATTCTATTTCCACAGTTTTTTCTATTGTCTTTTGAAATAAGGCTTATATTTGTAGAAATCTTTATATCATTTGGTTCATGTAACACTAGATTGTTTTTTTTCATGTAACATTATCACATTAAGTTTTTTAACATAAATATAAATGGGGTATTATGTATTATGTATATATGTGTGTGTGCGCGCGCTTATTTATTTGTGCATGTCTTTATTGATTTTGATTTTGTTTTTGTGTCTTTCAAATGCAGATATGGACAATAATGATGTCATCTATTATTCCAGAACAATACGCGATATTGCTAGAGCTATAAGCTTGCTTTCTTATCTTCAGAACATGTTTGATAGAAAACATGGGTTCCATCCTACATTTATTGATGGTCATATTCGTAATCTAGATCAAACAAAAACACATGTAAAATACTTGAAACATGTGCACCATAGGGAGTCTAGGAGGAGAACAAGAAGGAATTGGTTGGAAAGTGTTAAGTATCATGATCATTATCCTGTTGATTTGAATTGGTGCTACTTTTGTCATCAGTCTGGTTGTCTTTTTAAGTTCAATTTTGTAGTGGAATTATTTGATGTGAAGAAAAAAATATATATATGTTAAGACTCAATGTTCCTTCTGTGGTTGCAATGTTAGTTAAATTGATTTTTTTTTTAAACATTAATGTTATTTTTATATACAAAACTATATATCTCTGGTCTTAAAATTTCCTATTATGTTGTTCTTCTTTAAATCCAATGTGTGTAGTTTAGATGTGTTTTTTTCATTTATGTTGCTTTGCTCCAATGGCAGTGTTACTGTTTTATATCTTTCTCTTGCATTTGTGATTGTTGTGGTCTTTTGTGTAGATCCTTTCACTTTGTTCATGTCTTTCATAAATGAAAATATTGTTTACATTTATAATATTATTGTTGGGATTTCATGTTCTATGTGTTTATATCAATATTCTTGAGATTTATATCATTAATACATTCATGTATTGATATCAATGTATTTATGGATTAAAATTTATTTATTTTTTATAATGTAATGATATAAATGTGTTATTATTAATGTAATCATGATTTATCATTTTTTAAAGCTTTATAGTTTACAATGTGGTTATTATATTGGTTTTGGTTTATTTTTTATTATTGTTTTGTGTTATATCATTATTTATGTTTATAATATTGATGCCATGGATTTAGGGCTTAGGTTCACTTTAATATTTTCTTGGCTTTATAATATTAAATGATTAGGTTTATTTTTTCTTTAAGTTTGTAATATTAATAATTATTTCAGTTTATCATTTATTTCCTTTGGTTTATTAATCCCCAATATTAAGGTTTAAATAATAGTCCTAAGGTTTAATATTAATCCCTTACATTTACAATGTTTATCCCTTCAATTTATTAACTTGTTGCTTTCATAATATTAACAATCCCTAGGTTTTATTGATCCCTTAGGTTTATAATATTCATAGTCATGTGGGTTAATCAATTCATTGGGTTTAAAAAATTAATTCCTATTAATCCCTTCTGTTTTTAATATTAACCCCTTGTCATCTTTTATCCCTTTGGTTTCTAATATTTTTCCCCTGGTTTTGTTAATTCCTTATGTTTATAATATCAAATTCTTGGGTTTCTTCATTCTTCAAATTTTTAATATTAATAATTCCTTGGGTTCATAATCCCTTGATGTTTTAGTGTTAATCCCTTAGGTTTATTATTCCTTTGGGTTTATTATATCAATCCCTTGGGTTTATATTATTATTCCCTTCTGTTTAATAATATTCGCTTAGGTTCATAATCCCTTGGGGTTTTAGTATTAATCGCTTGGCTTTATAATATCAATGCTTGGGTTTGTTATTCCCGACTCAAACATGGCTTATTATAATGTCGACCATGGTCCAACATGGAATTGTGATAAGGATTATCTCAATATGAAAATCAATGATGGTCGATCATGTTTATTTTAATGTTTATAATATTTGTCTTAGGGTTTATATATGTTGGTTTATAATATTAGCCCCTTAGATTTAATATTATTCCCTTAGGTTCATAATCCCTTTGGGCTTTAGTATTAATCCCTTTGTTTTATTATTCCTTTGGGTTTCTCATATTAATCCCTTGGGTTTATTATTCCCTTATGTTTATAATATCAATATCTTGGGCTTATTATTCCCGAGTCAAACATGGTTTATTATGATGTCGACCATGGTCAAACACGGAATTGTGATAAGGATTGTCTCAATATAAAAATCAATGATGGCCGATCATGTTTATTTTAATGTTTATATTATTTGTCTTACGGTTTATATACGTTGGGTTTATAATATTAGTCCCTTGGGTTTAATATTATTCCATTGGGTTCATAATCCTTCGGGTTTTTAGTATTAATCTCTTCGTTTTATTATTCTGTTGGGTTTCTCATATTAATTACTTGGGTTTATTATTCCCTTAGGTTTATAATATCGATCATGGTAAACCATTGTCAATCATAGCCAAATATGGTCAACCATAGTAAACCATGCTTGAATGTTACATTGTGACAAGGATTGTGTCACCATGAAAACAAATCATGTTTATTTTAGTGTTTGTAATACTTATATCTGGGTTTACGCATGTGGGGTCTATAATATTAGTCCCTTGCGTTTAATATTATTCCCTTGAGTTAACAATACCTTGGTTTTATTATTCATTTGGGTTTATAATATCAATCCCTTGGGTTTATTATTCTCTCAGGTTTATAATATCAATCATGGTCAACCATGGTTGAATGTCACATTGTCACAAGGATTGTCTCACCATGAATAAATCACGTTTATTTTAGTCTTTGTAATATTTATATTTTTGTTTACAAATGTTGGGTTTATAATATTAGTCCTTTTGGTTTAATATTATTCCCTTAGGGTTTTAGTATTAATCCCTTGGGTTTATTATTCATTTGGGTTTATAATGTAAATAAATTGGGTTTATTATTCCCTTAGGTTTATAATATCAATCATGGTCAACCATTTTCAATCATAGCCAACTATGGTCAACCATGTTTGAATCTCGGATTGTGGCAAGGATTGTCTCACCATCAAAATAAACCATGTTCATTTTAGTGTTTGTAGTATTTATATTTGGGTTTATGAAAGTTGGGCTTATAATATTAGTCCCATGGGTTTAATATTATTCCCTTCGGTTCATAATCTCTTGGGGTTTTAGTACTAATCCTTTGGATTTATTATTAACTTGGGTATACAATATCAATCCCTTCAGTTTATTATTCCCTTAGGTTTATAACATCAACCATGGTAAACCATTGTCAATCATATCCAACCATGGTCAACCATGGTTGAAGGTCACCTTGTGAAATGGATAGTACCACCATGAAAATAAATCATGTTTATTTTATTCTTTGTAATATTTATATTTGGGTTTATGAATGTTGGGTTTATAATATTAGTCCCTTGGGTCTAATAGTATTCCCTCGAGTTTAATATTATTCCCTTGGGTTCACAATCCCTTAGGGTTTTAGTATTAATCCCTTAGGTTTATAATATAAATCCCTTGTGTTTATTATTCCCTTAGGTTTATAATATCAATCATGGTCAACCATGGTTGAATGTCGCATTGTGACAAGGATTGTCCCACCATCAAAATAAATCATGTTTATTTTAGTGTTTGTAGTATTCATATTTTGGCTTACCAATGTTGGGTTTATAATATTAGTCCCATGGTTGAATGTCATATTTTGACAAAGATTATCTCACGATGAGAACAAAACATGTTTATTTTAGTGTTTGTAATATTTATATTTGGGTTTACCATATTAGTACCATGGTTGAATGTCCCATTTTGACAAATATTGTCTCATCATGAAAATAAATCATGTTTATTTTGGTCTTTGTAATATTTACATTTGGGTTTACAAATCTTGGGTCTATAATACTATTCCCTTGGGTTTAATATTATTTCCTTGCGTACATAATCCCTTGGGGTTTTAGTATTAATCCCTATGGTTTAGTATTCATTTCGGTTTTAATATCAATCCCTTGGATTTATTATTCCCTCAGGTTTATAATATCATTCATGGTCAACCATAGTCAACCGTGGTTGAATGTCACATTGTGACAAGGATTGTCTCACCATGAAAATAAATCATGTTTATTCTAGACTTTGTAATATTTATATTTGGTTTTACGAATGTTGGGTTTATAATATTAGTCCCTTGGGTTTAATATTATTCCCTTGGGTTTTAGTATTAATCCCTTGGTTTTATTATTCATTTTGGTTTATAATATCAATACCTTGGGTTTATTATTACCTTTGGTTTATAATATCAATCCCTTGGGTTTATTATTCCCTTGAGTTTATATTATTAGTACATTTTGTTTAATAGTATACCCTTTCGTTCATAATCCCTTGGGGTTTTAGTATTAATCCCCTGGGTTTATAATATCCATCGCTTGGGTTTATTATTGTCGAGTGAAACATGGTTTATTATGATGTTGACCATGGTATAACATGGAATTGTGATAAGGATTGTCTCAATATAGAAACCAATGATGGTATATCATGTTTATAATATTTGTCCCTTGCGACAAGGATTGTCTCACCATGAAAATAAATCATGTTGATTTTAGACTTTGTAATATTTATATTTGGTTTTACGAATGTTGGTTTTATAATATTAGTCCCTTGGGTTTAGTATTATTCCCTTGGGCTCATAATCGCTTGGGCTTATTATTCATTTTGGTTTATAATATCAATCCCTTGGGTTTATTATTCCTTTTGGATTATAATATCAATCATGGTAAAACATTGTCAATCATAGCCAAACATGGTCAACCATGGTTGAATGTCACATTGTGACAAGAATTGTCTCACCATCAAAATCAACCATGTTTATTCTAGTGGTTGTAGTATTTATATTTGGGTTTTCCTATTTTGTGTTTATAATATTAGTCCCATGGTTGAATGTCACATTTTGACAAAGATTGTCTCACCATGAAAATAAACTATGTTTATTTTAGTGTTTGTAACATTTATATTTGGGTTTACGAATGTTGGGTTTATAATATTAGTCCCTTGGGCTTAATATTATTACCTTGGGTTCATAATCCCTTGGGGTTTTAGTATTAATCGCTTGGGTTTATTATTCATTTAGGTTTATAATATCAATCCCTTGGGGTTTTTATTCCATTAGGTTTATAATATAAATCATAGCCAATCATGGTCAGCCATGTTTGAATGTCGCATTGTGACAAGGATTGTCTCACCCTCAAAATAAACTATGTTAATTTTAGTGTTTGTAGTATTCATATTTTGGTATACCAATGTTGGGTTTATAATATTACTCTCGCGGGTTTAATATTATTCCCTTCAACTCATAATCCCTTGGGATTTTAGTATTAATCCCTTCGTTTTATTATTCCTTTGGGGAAAGAATATCAATCATGGTCAGCCATTGTCAATCATAGCAAAGCATGGTCAACCATGTTTGAATGTCGCATTGTGACAATGATTGTCTCACCATCAAGATAAACCATGGTTATTTTAGTGTTTGTAATTTCTATACTTGGGTTTATAATATTAGTCCAATGGGTTTAATATTATTCCCTTGGGGTCATAATCCCTTGGGGTTTTAGTATTAATCCCTTAGTTTTATTATTCCTTTAGGTTTATAATATCAATCCCTTGAGTTTATTATTCATTTTGGTTTATAATATCAATACCTTGGGTTTATTATTCCCTTTGGTTTATAATATCAATCCCTTGGGTTTATTATTCCCTTGAGTTTATATTATTAGTCCATTTTGTTTAATAGTATACCCTTTCATTCATAATCCCTTGGGGTTTTAGTATTAGTCCCTTGGGTTTATAATATCCATCGCTTGGGTTTATTATTGTCGAGTGAAACATGGTTTATTATGATGTTGACCATGGTGTAACATGGAATTGTGATAAGGATTGTCTCAATATAAAAACCAATGATGGTCTATCATGTTTATAATATTTGTCCCTTGTGACAAGGATTCTCTCACCATGAAAATAAATCATGTTGATTTTAGACTTTGTAATATTTATATTTTGTTTTACGAATGTCAGGTTTATAATATTAGTCCCTTGGGTTTAGTATTATTCCCTTGGGTTTATTATTCATTTTGGTTTATAATATCAATCCCTTGGGTTTATTATTCCCTTTGGATTATAATATCAATCTTGGTAAAACATTGTCAATCATAGCCAAACATGGTCAACCAATGTTGAATGTCACATTGTGACAAGAATTGTCTTACCATCAAAATAAGCCATGTTTATTTTAGTGGTTGTAGTATTTATATTTGGGTTTTCCTATTTTGTGTTTATAATATTAGTCCCATGGTTGAATGTCGCATTTTTACAAAGATTGTCTGACCATGAAAATAAACTATGTTTATTTTAGTGTTTGTAACATTTATATTTGGGTTTACGAATGTTGGGTTTATAATATTAGTCCCTTGGGCTTAATATTATTACCTTGGGTTCATAATCCCTTGGGGTTTTAGTATTAATCGCTTGGGTTTATTATTCATTTAGGTTTATAATATCAATCCCAGGTTTTTTATTCCCTTAGGTTTATAATATAAATCGTAGCCAAACATGGTCAACCATGTTTGAATGTCACATTGTGACAAGGATTGTCTCACCCTCAAAATAAACTATGTTTATTTTAGTGTTTGTAGTATTCATATTTTGGTATACCAATGTTGGGTTTATAATATTACTCCCATGGGTTTAATATTATTCCCTTTGGCTCATAATCCCTTGGGATTTTAGTATTAATCCCTTCGTTTTATTATTCCCTTGGGAAAGAATATCAATCATGGTCAACCATTGTCAATCATAGCAAACCATGGTCAACCATGTTTGAATGTCACATCGTGACAACGATTGTCTCACCATCAAAATAAACCATGGTTATTTTAGTGTTTGTACTTACTATATTTGGGTTTATAATATTATTCCAATGGGTTTAATATTATTCCCTTGGAGTCATAATCCCTTGGGGTTTTAGTATTAATCCCTTAGTTTTATTATTCCTTTAAGTTTATAATATCAATCCCTTGGGTTTATTATTCCCTTAGGTTTATAATATCGATCATGGTCAACCATTGTTGAATGTCACATTGTGACAAAAATAGTCCCACCATGAAAAGAAACCATGTTTATTTTAGTCTTTCTAATATTTATATTAGGGTTTACCAATGTTGGGTTTATAATATTAGTCCCTTGGGTTTAATATTATTTCCTTTGGTACATAATCCCTTGGGGTTTTAGTATTAATCCTTTGGGTTTATTATTAACTTGGGTTTCTAATATCAATCACGGACATCTTTATTAATCTATTGTGTTTGTAATATCAATTCGTTGCGCTTCTTGATCCCTTAGGTTTTTAATATTTATCTGTTGGGTTCACTAATTCCTTGGGTTTATAATATTAAACAGTTGGGCTTATTAGTTCCTTGGGTTTATAATATTAGTCCCCTTTGTTTAATATTATTCCTGTCGATTCATAATCCCTTGGGGTTTTAGTATTAATTCGTTGAGTAATAAACCCAATGTATACATTGGTTTATAAACCCAATGTATAGAAACTCTAAGATAAATATTAAAAATACTGAAATAAACATGGTTGAATTAGTAAAGCCTAAGAATAATAATAATAATTATTATTGTTATTATTAATTAATATTACTAATATTATTATGTGTTTATATTATTATAATAATATTAATATAATCATCATAAATATATAAATATATAAGAATAGCATTGTTATTATTTATATAGTTATTAATTATCATATATAGTTGGTCTTTAAAAAATTACACATAATAATTCATTGATGACAATTCTAATTATTATGAGATCATGATTGTTATTATGAGCTAATATTATTATTATTATTATTGTTGTCATAATAATATAATAATAATTCTAATATATAATAATAAAATAATATAATAGTAATTATTACTATTATTAATATAATAGCTATTATATTATTATTATTATAATATAATAATAAATATATTTTATTATTATATTAATAATACAATATAATTGTTATTATTACTTTTATAATTTTATATTATTATTATTATAATAATATAATAATTATACTATTATATTTTTTTAATAATATAGTGATAATCTAATATTATTATGAGCTCTTCTTATGAGCTATTCTTATTATTAATTAATATTACTAATATTATTAGGAGTTTATATTATTTTTATAATATTCATACAATAGTATATATAAATAATGTAGTTGTTAATATTTATATAGTTATTAATAATTTTTAAAAAATACCTATAATAATTATTAATGTGGTTGATATAAGTCTGTAATATATCAACCACATTGGAAAATATTGTTATATATATGTTTCATATATGCCTATCAGCATTTGTCAACTACATTGGTAAATATGGTCATGCTAATATAATCTTCTTGGGTCGAAATTACATATACTACAAACATGGCCATACAAATGCTTCGAAACTGTAAAAATATAAAATATTTAATTGTCATGTTTAATGAACAAGGCTTAATAGATGTAGGACTATAATGAATTCTGCATCTAAGCCAGTGATAGGCTTGACTTGTATTTCTGCGCGTAAATACTCAGACAAAGTCAAATGTATGCCCTGAAATGTTACTACCACGCATTATTTGACACCTTCGTATTTTACGATGGTCCTTGTTCGGATTCGACCCACACACTCATGACCGGTAAGCATGTTGTAACATATGATCAGTAGATACCATCTTTACGTTGCATTGTAGTACTCAATATATTAGATTTTGTAGCCGAGCATCTCTTACCTCTACTTGATTCTAGGAAGAAGAATTCAATGGATAACGCTGCTACGATGTCAAAACTCCATTCTATGTCCTACTAGCTTCTATTCTTTACTGATCGTTGACTTTGAAACTATTAATGGATCACGCTGCTACAAAGTCAAAACTTCATGCTAGAGTCTAGTAGAATCTCGTCTTTATCAATTGACTGTAAATATATGCAGTTTGCTCACTGCAACAAAGCTGGTAGCCGGCTAAATAATATTTACTTTCGATGGTGGGTTGCAAGCTTATGTGGAATATCATGAAATTTTTGGCCGTGGTGTGATGCAATGATATGTAGTATTAAGATTGTTTATAATTATAGCTACCATAATCATATTAATTAATATAAATATAGAAATTCCATTTGTATCGACCACTAATAAATATATAACTATATAAAAAATAATAAAAAAACCTATCTCAATGATTATAGTTAAAAATAATTATATTTTTACAATAAATATTTTATATTAAATGTTCTTTATTATTATTATTATTTAAATTATGTAATATAAATATGAATTTTAGAAATATAACTTTTTACATTAATAAATTTTAGGGAATAATATTATAAACCAAAGAGATGATAAATTTCAGGGATTAATACTAAATTGGTTAGTAAATTTATTTTTTTTTCAGAGGAAAAAAAACCAGGATAGATTTATATTAAGAAAATATAAAAGGTCTTCAGTACATAAAACAGATGAAAGAGCTATAAGAAAAAGCCCCCCTCAAATTGCTGAGTAACAATAGACAGATAGTCCACAACAACCTGTGACTGAAACATAGAAAACATAAGACTGATGAATGAGCTATATGATAAAGCCCCCCACTATTGTTTGTTAACAAAAGACAGATAGTTCTATCAACCAGTGACCCCACCAGGAAAAAGCCATGAAACACAACTATATAGCCCGCTTGTCCAAAATTGCCACAAATAACAAAACTGGAAGAACTGAACTAGGAAAATAAACCATGAACCACATCTTTTTAGCCCGCTTGTCCAATATTGCCACAGATAACAAAACTGGAAGAAGACAGCCCTCGACAAAACCATCGATGTCGGAAGATATGCAATCGCAGAGTCAAGAAACATGAACATTTGGCGAGAGGATGTTTTGGTGAGAAGATTCTTGGAAAGCCAGGATCTTCTGAAGAACAGCATGTAGGGGTTCCCTTGAATCTTGGAAGATATGTGCATTTCGCCAGATCCACAAAAACCAACAGGATATAATAAGCGACCTCCAGGATGAGGATTGCCTACTCCACCATATAAAAGCATCCTGAACAGAAAAAAAAATCATGTAAGGAAACCCAAACTGTAAAGAAAAATCATACCAGATATTAAGGGTCGAGGCGCATTGAAAGAACATATGCATATTTGATTCCACATCGTTGAGGCACATGGGACACCTGCTCGGCCCCTGCCAATTCTTTCTCTGAAGGACTTCCCAAGAAATATTTTTATTCCAATATAACAGCGAGGAAAAGATGATCATTTTGAGAGGACATGAAGCCTTCCAGAAGCGGGAAGGAAACAACGGAAGAGAACCCCCACCAGTGACAGAGATCAGTTCTGCGTAAATAAGCTTCACGCTTGCAGGCTGATTGGATCTTCTAATGCACCATACGAGAAGGTCTTTAGTGCTCGATCGCTTGATTCCAAGGTTGCTGAGACTAGCTTTAACCGAATTCCATAGAGGGAACATCGGAGGAGGCAGATGCAATTCCTCCCCTTCTTTCCACACCGGGATAGAACCAGACCACTCCTTTATCAGCCTATCCCATGTAAAATATCCCAGCCTGTGAAATAGAGGACCAGCGGCAGAGGAAAAGAGAAATTCCGGGCGCATGAACAGGAATCATAACCAATGAACATACAAGAGCCTGAGAAGAGATTCCAACTTAAATACTGCATAAATAAATGCTGAACTTTCCTGAGGCTCTGCCAAATCGACGATCCACTCCTAATACCAATGGACTCCCTCCTGTACCAGTATTCAATGCACCTTCCTATTAGATATTTGCCTTTTATGATTCTGCTCCATGGCCCATCAGCGAAAATGCCACGATGGAGAGACTTACATAGGAGAGCATTACCAAAGATGCGCAGGTTGAGATGACCCCATCCTCCAGCATATTTTGGTTTTGATATAGCCGCTAACTTAACAAGATGCATTTTGTTCTGAAATGCGCGTCCTCCCCAAAGAAAATTTGCGATCACCCTGTTCATATGATTAATGGTGCTTGAAGGGAGATAAAAGATATGTGCCCAATAAACAGAGAGTTGAGACAAAACAGCCTGGACAAGAACAAGTCTGCCAGCCAAAGAAAGAAGTTTAAACTCCCATCTTGAGATCCTTTTATAGAAGCGATCCAAGAGCCATAACCAGTGCAATTTTGTGTTTCCTTTAGCCTTTAAAGAAAATCCCAAGTATTTAAAACCTTACGATATAGAAACAGGAGCAATACTCAACAGCTCAGCTATACAAAAAACTAAGTCCATATTTGAATCATTATGATACAAGGAGGACTTCCCCCTATTTATAAACAGACCAGTGGCTTTCTGAAAATTAACAAGAATATAATTAATGCACAACCAAGAAGCCTTGCAGAGCATAGCCAAGATAAGGACATCATCCACGAAGAGATTATGAGAAAGGGAGACCTGCTTGCAAATCTTAATCGGGCGGCATTGCTTCTCCACTACTGCTTTATTCAACTGCAAGCTGAGACAATTCATAACCAGAATAAAGAGTAATGGGGACAGGGGACAACCCTGTCGAAGACCTCTCTCTGCCTGAAAAAAAGGAGAGGGGATTCCATTAACAATCACTGAATATTTAACATTTTCAACACAGCTCATAACCCAGTTAATACTTGGGGACTTTAGTCCAATTTTTGCCAGCAGGATTCTTAAAAAACCCCAATCCACGCAATCATATGCTTTTTGCAAATCAATCTTGAGAATGGCCGCGTCCATATTCTTAGACAGCATTGAGAATAGAGCTTCTTGTGTCATGGCGACCGCGTCCAAGATAAATCGGCCCTTTAAGAAGGCATGCTGATCCCTCGAGATAAAGGCATTTAGAGCAGGTTTCAATCTTTCTGCGATGATTTTAGAGGATAATTTGAACAAGATGTTGCAAAGCGAGATAGGCCTGAAATCATGGAAAGTTTCAGCCCTGTACTTCTTTGGAATTAGAGCAATAAAAGTTGAAGAGGTGGCAGAATGTATGCTTCCAGACATCCTAGAAGCATCAACCATCCGTAGCAAGTCCATTTTAATAAGATCAAAGAAATGGGAGAAGAATTCGATTGGCCACCCGTCCGGTCCTGGAATTTTATCCTTTTTAAAAGACTTGATAGCGCTCAAGAGCTCTTCCTCAGATATTGGCTTTATAAACTCATCATTTGCAGCATCATCGATCATTTCCGGAACCATTTCTATGCCCCACATGGCATCTTGAAAGAGAACCTCCCTTCTTTTAAACTAGGTTTGAAAAAATCTCACGGCCTCCCTTGTAATCTCCTCCTGAGATATGAGTATATTTCCCATTTCGTCTTTTATGCTCCAGATAGTGTTCCTTTCTCTCCTTGCATTTGCAAACTTATGGAAGAATCTCGTATTCCTGTCTCCTTCTTTGAGCCAAATGGCTCTGCTCTTGAGACGCGAAGTTGCCTCCTCCTTTTGCAAGATCAATTGTTTCTTTTTCTCGAGATTCCTTATCATAATTTTCCTTTCAATAGTTTGACTGTTGGGATCAGCTGAATGTAAAAGAGATTCCCGCTCCCTTCGTGTAATTTCCAGCTCATGTTTATCCAATCTCCTCTTATGATTTTTCCAATCTTTCGTCACGACCTGCAGACTATCCATCTTTACACGGAAAGGCATATAAGGTGCCATTTCGGTTTCATGGATGGATTTCCATTTGCTGGAGATTAATTCATTAAAGGATGGATCAGCCAAATGTATCCTATTACATTTAAAGGGATATCCGAGCCTGATGAAATTTTCGCGCCATTTTAAGAGAATGGGTCTATGGTCTGAAGTGTGATAACTTCCAATTAATAAGACTGGCATTCCCATATTCCCAATAATGCTGACATGTAAAATGACTCTATCAATTCTCTTAGCTATGTACGCCTGCCCAGTCGTGCTATTGTCCCTTGTTGGGCTCATTTTTTTTCGGAACGATGTCAACCAGATCCCTGTTCAGCAATTCTTTTCTGATTCTATCGGCCATTGAATCAACTTTCCTCACTGGAGCTATTACCGGAGCAGCAGGAGAGAGCGACCTTGTTCATTCCAGAGAGAAAACTTAACGTAGAATAGGAGAAACCCGAGAAAAGCAACCCAACTTTTACAGAAACCAGAGATAACAGATCCCAGAAGCAGTCCAGGATTGAAATAGCCAAAAGCCACAAGGCCCTGGATGTGAAGACACACGGGACGATGTACCGAAGGAATATTTATGTGCTCAGGAACCAACGTAAAACCATCTAGTCCCGCTCTAGGTGTCCATGCATGTACTGTAAACTTGTAGGAGACTATAGATAGGTGTCTGAAAGCTGACACCCACCCAAAACACTTAAGCCAATCATCTGTAAGATTACCTGAAAGTGCATGCAGGAAAAACGCAAGGTGGCTAACGCTTGTGGGAAGTCTTGCGGACCAAGTCAAACTCCCGCCACATGCCTAAAGGCGACTGTAAATGCATGCAGGGAAACTCCGTCGAAACAGAGGGTGGCGGAAGCTTGTGGACAATCTTATGGCTAGATATTGACCGTAAAAACTCCCAACAGGAGCCCAACCACGACGAGTGTCCAAGCGCCTGAAAGAGTCTGTGAACAGGTGTCTAAATCTCTTTGGAAAGATGCATGCTCTCCCGCGCTTCGGCTCTAGCTTCGTATCCTGCCACTGCAGAAATATGATTGTTCTGTGCCAGTTTGCCACCGCCTATCGATCAAGGTTAGTAAATTTATATAGAATATCATGAAATAATAAATTTTTGACCTTGGATTAATGTAATGATACATGGTATTAAGATACCTTATAATTATAATTATAAATTGGTTAGGAGAATTACATACACTAATTATTAGTGTAACACAAAGCTTAATTTTTCGTCATTTATATGTCAATAAATTTTTATAAATATGTCATTAATAATAATTAATGAAGTTGTCAATAAATTTCAGCTGGATTTTAGAGAAAATAGACCACTGGAGAAACTTCAAAAAGTCTCGTTGAAGACAGCACACCACAGAAACTTCAAAAAGTCTCATTGAAGAGAGCTCATTAATGTTATTAATATTATTAATAAAATATAATTAATATAAAATATTAATATAAAAGTAATATTAATATTAATATTAATAAACGTATTAATATTAATATTAAAATTAAGCAAAGTTTTTCGGTAAAAATCACATAAGAGAATTTTTTGGTCAATGCCTTTCGAATCAGCAAGTGTGGTTCATGATCAGGACCAGCTAAACCAACAAGTGTAGGACCAACTGAAGAGGCAAACCATGGCAAACGCTTAAATAAAAAGCAATGTAGAGATCAAAATTTCAAGTAACAACTATATTTGAATAATAACATTTAAATTATGAAAAACAAATATTATTAAGTAACGACTATATTAAACATATATATATATATATATATATATATATATATATATATATATATATATATATATAAGGAAAACAAGGTCAACAATAAAATATGGGGCTGAGGCCTATTAAACAAATAATAAAAATACTAAAAAGAGTTAAGAACAAATAAGATGATAAAATATTTAAGAAAACATGAAGGATCAAGAAAATAAACTCTAATGAAGAATAAATCGACAACAAATACTATAAAAAGGACACCAATACCTACATAGATAAACAAATAAACAAAATAAATCCCAAAAAGAAACCTAAAAAACTAGGAGGATAGGACAGGGACACAACTTCTATTAATATTCGAACTATCGTCTCTATTCAAATTATTGGGTCTTTTTCAATTTCTGGGGCCTTCCTCAATTTACGATGATGGAAATGACTAACCATAGCAATGGCTTGCGCCTCCTCAATGTAGATGTGATGCTTAGATTTATCTGCATGCTTTGCCAAAGCAGAGGAGCGAGTCCTGCCATGCTTTATGTCAACAGCATGCTCACGAATCCTTTGATTAATCGGGCGACCAGTGTCACCAATGTAGGGAGTTCCACAAGAGCATGGGATCACCTAAACACCCTTCATATTCTTGGGGTCCACACGGTATTTTATAGATCTAAGGGAGGTCAAAATGTTATTTAAACGCCTAAAGGTTGAAGCCACCTTATGCTTCCTTAGGATCCTTGTAATCTTGTCAGTGGTCCCTTAAACAAAATGAAGATTAACACTTGAAAATTGATTATTGATATCTTTCTTAGCACTAGGACCTTTTTCATCTCTAAGTAAAGCCTTAGTACATTGGTGTCTACTATACCCATTATTAAAGAAAACACTTAGGAGATGTGCCTTATCTTGATAATTTAAATATTATTATTGAAATATAGTTCTTACTTGAAATTTTGGTCTCTATGTTGTTCTTTATTTAAGCCTTTACCATGATCTCCCTCTTCATCTGGTCTTGATGATGAACCACACTTGTTGGTTCTTTAAGCCTTTACCATGATCTGCCTCTTCATCTAGTGTTGATGATAAACCACACTTGTTAGTTTGAAATGCGTTGGCCAAAAATTTCTCTTATGCAATTTCTAGTGAAAAACTTTGCTTAATTCATTATAAATCACAGAAGACTAAATATAAAAAAATATTAAAATTATTAAATTTTGACATTAATATTAACTAATATAATAATAATTATTAAAATTAAACTTAATAAAATTAATAAACCTACCATTACGACTTTTGTTTGATTTCCTAGCGTGCACTGAATGTGTACTGAAATGACATGAGATGTAATGAGGAGTTGATGAATTTGCAAATAAAATTTATGTCGACCCCTAAATATTGTAACCCTAGGCGTTCGACAAAATCTCATGCTTCAGTAGATGCGCCGAAATGAAATGAGATCAAGTATATAATGTAATAAGTTGTTGATGAATTTGAAAAATTAAAATTACGTGAACAATAATAGAAAAATTATTTTATGGCAGTAAATAAAATGACAACGCTGAAATTTCCCACAACGCATTCATCCACACGAAGAGTGACTGTTGAAATGGGAGTGGAATTGAAAGTTTGGTTTGATTACCGTGTTTGTGTTGAGGTTAGCATTTGGGTGCCAAACTGCAGCCTGTGCACTGGAAGTCGCATTGAACCCCTAAATATTATAATCCTCGCGTTCCACAGAACCACCGTCATTCCAGGCTCCGTTAGATGCATTGAAATGAAATGATATCAAGCATATAACGCCATGAGTTGTTGATGAATTTGCAAACAAAGTTTACGTCAGCAATAATATAAAAATTATTTACCTTGTGAAGCTCTGGCATTAAATAAAATGACAACGCTATCATCTCCCTTAAGAAATTCGGCTATAGGAAGAGCAATCGTTGAAATGGAGTGAAATTGATGAGTTTAACATCTAGAGTATGGCCCGCGGAAGAATGAGCAGCCGAAGAAGACAATGGAGAGGCATGGAATCATTAATTAACGACAAACATCTTATTATTCAAAAAATATTTTAATGGATGATTGGATTAGGGCGGAAGAATGGAAGTGGTGGAAGACAATGGAGTGGATGACAAATAATATTTAAATTTAATTTGTAATTTTTTTGTTATGAAGCTGAAAAATTATTAAAATATTTTTTATTTTATCAAGATGGTGTATTAGATGAAGAATATTCTTTAAAGTGAAATCTTGTCTATTCATTTAATAAAAATTTAAAATTTTTTGAGTTCAATTCCAATATCTTTCTGTGTAATTATATGATGTTATAGTATTTCATGAAAAATAGTTGAATTGTGTTATGAAGTATTGTGTAAATTATCAAATTCAAAGTTCAAATTCTTATTGAATAAAGCCAAGAAAAATTATATAAAGAAAATTGCATAGTCATATAAATTAAATGGCATATTTATCAAAACACATCACAAAAAAATAAAAAATAAAAATCATAAAAAAAATTATATTATAATTATATTATTATTATTATTATTATTAGTCAAACATATATTTAGTTAAAAACGAATAACAAGATTGTTCACCTTCACATCTATTTTACTATGCAGGTTCTTAATCTGTAAATAGACTTTGTTACAATACCATAGGCTAACACCATGGCTTCCTAATATCACATGCTTCAAAGAACCTTTAAATCATGTTGATATGACACATGTTCATATGACATTTTTTTAGTTAATCAATTTAATTGAAAGTATATAAAGAACATAACTATATTCTAGAGTATTTTTGGACGTCAAATCCCTGCCATCCACGTAATAATCATTGATAACTAAATTAGAATTATGTAGACCTATTTGAAAATAGAAACACCTATGGACGTAACTAGTATAACTATATACTACTTAGCCTAGTTATATAAATTTAATTATATATACATTTAAAAAATCATGTAACAAGTATCTTAACCATGTAGATTTATTCTCATTTTGTCATTGAGATTCTTAACCTATAAATAGGCTTTGTTACAATACTCTTAGTCAATATCAACCCTTCCTATCAATACCACAACCTCAAAACCCATTTACTCATTTTTTACATCTTTTTATTTTAATATGATTTTATAACACTTTTTATAGGCACAATTAGTAATGGTGAATTTTAACTATTTTAAGTTTTGTATTTTTTCCTCTAAATTCAATGATTTTTTTTTACAGTAAAATCATGGTTTTTTTAGCCAAATGGCTCATTCTACACCGCAACATGAGGGGGTGTGTAAGTCTATCCATCGGTCAGTCCCCTTGAAAATAAAAATAAAAAATAAAAATTATGTTGCGAGCATAGATCCATCTTAAGTACGAAGAAGGATCAAATTTCTTCACGCCCAACTTCTTTAGAGTGCAAAATACAATTTGTTATTTTTCATTGTTTAAATTGTATTTTTGAAAAAATTTCATGATATGTACATAATGTTTTAAAAATGATAAATAATATAACATAATTGACATTAAAATATTTTACATAACGTGTACATCGACAAATTTTATTATCATGCAAACTAAAATGGCTTTTTTATTGTTAATATATTTTTAAGTATACGCCAATGTGTTGTCGCTTCTGGAGACAACCTCGGATTGCTTACAAAACCAGTGCCTGGTAACATCTAGATTTTATGTGTCTCATACGATCTTCAGAAAAATGGAGTCATCATATAGATATTATACACATATGTAAAGCCATACAATAAACAACAAGGGTTGGTTCATTCATCCAAGGACATAAGCCATCTATTTCTCGTACTCCTTCATATATACAATTCACAGAAATATATGTATGAATGAGTGGAGGCTGAGTAGTTCGAGGACCTACAGTTTAAACAACTTTAGCATAGCATTGAAAGAGGAGAAGGAGATAGAGTAACTCATCATATAGAGCTTGAAACTGGCACTTGGTGGTGATAGCGTAACAGATGAATAAGTGATTCCCAACCCCCGAGTAATAGGTCGGGGCTAGGCCTGGGAACTATTCCTCGCTCGCCACTTGAGCCGTATGCGGGGGAACTCGCACGTGCAGTTCTTGGGGGGTGGGGGAAGCTTGTAAGAGCCTACCCATCCCAATAGCATCTATTTGGAGCTCAATATGAAATCATATTTTCTCACAAAACCTATTCGGATAGAGGCAAACCATTGCCCCAAATTCGGGATTTATGGATGGAATAGTGGCTCCCCCCCCCCTCCTCGTAGCTTGGGAAAGGTATAACCTTCTCTATCTAATAGTAATAGTAGCTTCCCGGCCAAGGTGATAAATTTGTTACGGCCCTTAATTCATTTGTGTAGGTTATCCCTTACCTTCGAGCTCAGGTAATACCTTTCAGGACCAACCCGCCCGGTCCGGCCCCCCCCTTATCAAGAAGGGCAGGACCTTACCGCCTGAAAGGATCTTACCGCCCACACCGGCCGGCACAGGACACTTCTATTTATTCCCCTCAATCCTTACGAAGGTAAGTAAGTGATAACCCTTCTATAGGACCTCTAAAATGCATTCATTCGAGTTGGCTGCTCGATTCATTTATATCTGTATATGGGCTTATATATGCAATATGATACCTCGACCAGGCATTGAACCATAAGAACCGTCTATTACCGATACTTGAAAAGAGAGACGGCATTGAGAAGAATACAACATCCTCGCTGGTTGAGGGGAAGGACTTGAAAAGTCATCAAATTGCTATGCTTGAGAGTGTTGGTTGTTCGGAAGAGTGAAAGGTAGGGGCCCTCTACGCGCCCATAACATAACATAGATAAACACGTCTTCTCTCCTACGTCCCCATTTAAGGTCCTCTCCCTTATGGTCGAGCCTGCTTGCACATCCTGATGAGCAGACCTATACTTACCTATATATGTAGGGTACGACACTATGAGGAGAGAGAATCCCCTTTAGCCCTAGACCACAAACTTCATGAATGCTTAGGAAGTACTGCTATTAACAACCCTTCGCTAGAGAAATGAGATACCTGAGCTAGTTACTCTGAACATGCATGCTACCTGAGATGGAGAGATAGGCATTCCCTGAGATGTGATACGAATAGAAAAGACCTTAGCTGGTGAGATAGGCCTTACCTACTCGAATGAGATCACCACTACCATTACCTGATTGGATGAGCGGGTTTGGCACTAGGGTGTGGGATTAGGATTTGGCATGACCTACCTGAGTCGGTGAGATCAATATTACCTGAGCGATTTTACCTAACCTGAACGCTTTTACCTAACCTTACGCTCAACCTTCATCCTCAGAGTACAGGTAGAATAAAGGTCCTAAACGCTAACCCTAAGAAGACTGGTCAGAAGATGGAATAATTACATATATAATATATGCATTGATAAGAATTAGAGTGGGTATGGCGCGGGTATCAGCCCCTTGCCCGATGCAGACAAGTAATCAATTACCTTGCTCTCCTTTTGTTGAGCAAGCGATCAATTCCTCTCCTTATCAGTTGAGCCTTGTCGGACCTCTCTCATTCGTCGAGTCATGCTTACGCATCCTCTCCTTATTAGTCGAGCCCCTGCCGGTCCTTGCCCTCAGCGAACAAGTAGTTCCTTCCTCTCTTGGTGGTTGAGCCATCCTTCCTCTCCCTTATGGTCGAGCGGCCTTACGACACCTTAAGAAAGCAAAAAGTAAAGCCTCTAAAAGAAAGAATAGAATAGAATGAAATAATCATAATATCTAATTCTTTCATTTATTGACCTTGATTGACTGATTGAATGCTTGCTTGATTGATTGAGAGTTGGCAGAGTATGCCTCCTTGCCTGATTGATTGAGTTAGCTTGGTTGAGTGAGCTAGGCATATATGCTTGATTGGGTAAGTGTTTGCTTGGTCGATTGGTTGAGTAAGCTAGGGAGAATAGCTATTGGTAGTGGGATAGCTAGCTTGTCTTTCTGGTATGTGTTGTCCTTCATTAAAGAAAGAGAGAACCTTGTTGAAGAGTGATAAGATGGGCTTCCACCCTTTCACTATTGAAATTACCACTTCAAGGCCACCCAAAGCGGTTCTATTCCTTCTGGCCTAGGAGAGCACTGTAATAAGGCAACCCTCATTCCTTGTCACTAATAGGAAACCTTTCTTTAAGGACTGGCTGGCCTGCCTTATCTTATCTTCTCAGGAGTCGGGCTGACTCTCTCTTCCTATCTTCTCTTACTTGTCGTGGTTGGCTTCACCCTTGTTCTTGTTGCTAGAGCCAGAAGTTGATTCTTGGTCACTATCGTCGTTGTCGGTGTTTGTACCCCCTGATGATGCGGAGCCCCATTCCTGGCTAGGTAGCCTCTGTCGGTTGGGCCCCTATCTAGACGTATTACCTACTAAACCTTCTCTACTTCAGTACTTTCCGGGGTCTATTTGCCTTGTATAAGTGGGGAAAAGGAACTAGAACAAGGGATATAAAGCTCGCCGTCTAAGCGGGTGTTCTTTTTGCTTTACTTGAAAGGAAGAATAAGAATAATGTAACAACACAATACTAGTCGTAGGCAGGGGCACGGTGGGCCGTGCTACATGAAAGAACAAGCTGAGAGGGGAGAAGGTCCCCATTCTAGAGGCACAAAACTCAGTCTACTCAGAGGAGGCACCTGACCCATGGGTTCATGTTAGTAAAGATGAGCATCTGAAAGGATATGTGGAACAAGTGCAATTGGTGGATTACGACATCCATAACCCCACCCAACCAACCCCAATCACTCAGTTTCAAGAGTTCTACACTTATCTAAGTTACAGGTATACATAATGGATGAAGGAGAATTGGATGTGATGATCCATGGAGCACAATTTAAAGATATAATCTAGATGCTATATACAGACATGTGCATTAAGAAGTCAACACAAATGAATCTGTAAGAACAAATGAAACATTTCTGGTAGCTACAATTACATGAAATTAGAGAGGAAACATGAACATAATTGAATTTAACATAGAAGTAACATAGTGTAGTACTTGAATGTAGGAATCACCATCATTTCATTAATATTATGAAAGATGCAAATCTTGAATTCATACAGTCTTAGAAATAACATGTGCTTATTCTTCAGAATTCAGAACCTTTTCTAAGTGTTTATTCCTCCCATTTATAAGGAGAGGGAGAACATGAAATTACAAAATATCTCAAGCTAGCTTCCAGTAGCCTACAAGACTAGTTTGTTGGCTGGATAAATCAATCTTATGGACAAGACCAATCTCCCTAGTATCATAAGATAATCTAGCAACAAACAAACAAACAACTCTATCTTTCTCTAGACATATGCAATTTACAAATAAAGACTATAAAGGTGTCAGGATCCTACCTTAGATCCAACACTTGTTCTTTGTAGTTATCCCTCAATCGTCCAAAAGAGTTATCTTTAAAGACCTGCAATCACAAACAAGCAAACATCAAGTGGCACCTGTATATCAAATATCATAAATCATGTCTATTATGGTGATCAAGGAATCCATAAAATAAACCATAAATGAACAGCTTATTGAGAAAAACAAACTTATTTGTATTAACTTTGAAGTAGAAGAACCTTACAACCTTTTTAGCCTTGATGTTGAACAAGCTCTTCCTAGGGTCCGAAATAGGAATTTGCTTTACTTTGACAAGCCTTGCACTCTTCCAAATGAGATCTTAGAGGTATGTAATCTCTCCTCATAAAAGCTCAACTAAAGAAAACTAAGTTCCAACAGCATTTCACCTCAAAATATTCAGCTACTAACCTCCTTAGTAACTATCCCAATGCTTCATTTTATAGTGCAGAGGAGGAGGTTACAAGTCCATCTATGAAAGGATAGAATCCTCCTTCAAAGGGATAAGATCCTCACATCAAGGGGTTAGCTCCTTAAGGTATGGGATGCATGAACCTTAGAAGAGCGAACTTGCCACCTCAAGATTCCTTCCAGAAGCTTCTAGAAATGACTGAAAGTGAGTTTTTTAGAATGTACTTGCGCCTTTTTAACTTTTATAGGGGTTCACACCGAAACATAGATACAGAGCAGTCAGGTGCACAGGGGACATGACCATTAGGTGTGGGACCGCAAGTGATGCGAAGAGAAAGTGTGGAACTAGAGTTTTAAATACTTTCAGGGCTTTTCTCTTATTTTCAAGGCTTGATATGAAGAACTGAGGCTTTAGACTTGCAAAGGAGGAAAGTTTGAGTGGTAATAGACTCACAGATTTTAGAATGTCAAGGTGACAATTTTTAGTGCAACATAGCTGTCTGGGCATGCTGGCTCTGTCACCTCCAAATATTACAACAAAAATGTACTTTTCTTGGAAATAAAACAGAATAAAAATATCGATAAAAAACAACAAAACATAATTGACAAGTGAACTAAAATGATGGTCCTGTAGAAAATATATCCATGCCACTCACTTTGTTGGCCTCTGGTTCAACTGAGTTTCTACTATATCATGCCTTATGGTCTCTCAGTCAGTTCCCCGTTGCCTTCGATCTTAACACCTTTTCTTCTTCTCTTACAAGAAGCGGGAGTGATCACCCATGATGGTCACAATAGATTTTGAACATTGTTGCCAACTCATCCATCCCTTCTTACGTTCTTTATTAAGCCAATGGAACCAATCTTGCTTTGTGAAAAAATGATGCAAGTGTATTGGGGATTAGGCAGTTCAGGAACATTAAACTGAAAAAGATTCATAAAGTTTCTATCGTCGATCTCCTTTGGCCCCTTATGCCTTAGACCCAGGGCCTTAGGTGAAAATTACATGGTAGAAACCTGGGGACTCAAGGCCTAAGCCTTCTGGACCTAAACGCCCTTTAGGTGGGACGAGGGTTGATTCTTTAATACATTGCATTGTAATTGGTCCCAATGCATAATACGTAGGACCATACTACATATGCACCTAGGCCCCTTTTGTAATATCAAATCTCAGAGATCGGGAATCTCTAATCCTTGCCTCTCGTTGCACCCTCCCAACTCTTGCGATTGCGATATGTGACATGGTTTGGCCCACATGGAAAGAGGGTAAGGGAGGGCCAGCATGAAGGCTGGGACACAAAAAACCTTCAACAATGTCTCTACAGAACCATTGGATTGATACATAAAGTGCACATAATCATGTGACCCTCCTTATGCCACCTGTCCACCTCGCTTTGGGCCCACGATATCAGGTGTTTAATTATTAGGACTTTGCACTTAAAAACATTATAAAATAAGTGAGTTCTAGGAGCTTTAGGCCCTTTATTGTTTAGTCCCTTTTTGCATTCCTTCTTATATGACCAGGCGAAGTGACCTGATGCTTAGCCTTATCTCGGAGATCGACAATCGGGACCTTTCTAATCCATGCCTCTCGTTGCACCCTCTTAACTCTTGTGATTGTGATATGGAATGAGCCGGGACCTTCGATCGTTGATTTGCGATATGGCATCATACTTTGCTGCTTGTCACCTTGTGAGTGGTGACACTTGTCACCCTATTTTGGCCCCTTATGAACCCTAAAAACACCAAATTTGCATGCCACGTGTCCTGCATTCTGCCACGACATGATGACGTCAGCGACCACGTGGGTTTATTGGGACCACTAGTATTTCACCACATTGCCTATTGGAGGAGAGAGAAAAGGCCCGCCATTCTCTGGTTTTGCAATTGATTTCATTTGTTAATCACAATTGGACCTCCCTGGCACTTTAACACTAGAGGCTTAAATCTCGGTGATTTTTAATGTTATTAGCCTTCAGCATTTTCATGACATTGTATTTAGTTGTACCCTCCATTACTTGCAGTTGTTGATATGCCAATTCACCCCAAACCTCTGATTTCCTACTCATACATCACTACCAGGACCTTTGATGCATGATAGATTATGGGCCATGGACCTCTGGTTGTTGATTATCGATATCGGCGATAACTGATCGCAAGTTTTCTGTGCCCTCTCCTATTGTTGCTTTGCCAAAACTCCGATTTGCGATATCGACGATCGCTGATCACAAATTTTACTATATTCCCCTACTCCTACTTTAGAAAACTCTAATTATGATTTGCGATGAGCCTTACCCTTGGTCCTTTTCTCTTTGTTTTCTAGCTTTCAAAGGGTAGCTTCAATCTGCTCTAAATTATGATCCAAGAGTCCATTTTTGGACCTCCATATACCGCTGGAAAGCTTATTCCGAGAACTATCCATTGGAAGGGGTTTGATTTAGATTTATGGGACTTTGTGGATTGGAAGATGACTGCAAAATTATATGTTTTTTCACCCCCTTTGTATAGTTGGAACTCTTTTTTGGATGGTGACGTCATTGGCTCTACCTGGGGATGGGGCACTGGATTGCAATGCATTGAGAACCTACAGTCTATGAACTTCTCTTTTTTGTGCATGGATTCTTTTTAAACAAGTGAAAATTTTGTGAAAGTGGAACTTTAAACAATTTGCTAAAAATTTCATATGATAATTACAATACACACATTGATATTTACAATGAGTGCAAGACAGGTACCTTTAATTCTAGAAATAGAGTTTGGGGAACTGACCATTTACTGGCAACTCCAAGGGTTCACCTTCCAGATTTTCGAGTAGGTACGTATTATTTCCTTTTTCCTCTGAAATTTTGAAAGGGCCAAACCAAAGGGAATCTAATTTTCCATGTTTACCTTTTTCTTCCCTTCGGACATCCCATCGGAGAACTAAATCTCCCCGTTGAAGAGGTCACTCCTTGGCCTTTCTGTCAAACAGGAATTTCATTTTTTGTTTGTAATTTGTCAGTTTAGCCCCCACCTATTCCCTGTTTTCATCAAGCTCAACCAGTTGGTTTGTCCTTCATGTAAAAGCACTTGGCTCCTCCTCAACTTCTTGTAGTAACTTCGCTAGTGGCATTGGTAATTAGATTGGGAATACTGCATCCTTACTATGCACTATTTTGAAAGGAAATTATGTAGTGGAACGTTTAGGAGTCACTCGGTTGGCCTAGAGGGAAAACTTCAATTGGGTGTCCTAGTTTCCCTAATTCTTGGTGATGGTATTCTTTAGCACTCTCACCATGGTTTTGTTTGAGGACTCAACTAAAATCTTTCCTTGAGGATAATAGGTAGTGGAGTGCCCGATGATGATATTGAACTTCTCACAGAAGCTAATAAATTTTGCAGATTGAAGACATGAGCATTGTCAGTGATAATTTTGATAGGAAAACCGAAACAAGCTAATATGTTCTGCTCCACAAACTTGATTACCACTGAATTTGTACCGTTTCTGGATGGGATGGCCTCTATCCACATGGTGAAATAATATGTGATCATTAATATCCATTTATGTTGGCCACTGGAAGGTGGGTTTATCTCTCCTATGAAGTCTAGCCCCCACCATCGGAAGGGTTCTCCCACATGCACTGGGATCAGGGAAGAGGAGAAAGTTTTTGTCTCTCAGCAAAGCTTGGCACTTCTGACATGACCTAACTTGTAAATCAACATCTACAAATAGTGTAGGTCAGTAAAATCTTTCCTTGAGGATTTTGTGATCTATGGTCTTCCTGCTATAGTGACCTCCACAAACTCCTCCATGGAATTCCTCAATCACTATATGAGTTTCACCTTCTACCAAACATAATAGCAAAACTCCCATCGTGATCCAGGTGGATATTGGTGGCCACCTGCCAAGTCCACCTGGACCCCCACCATTATTTCTCTCAGCATTTTCAGTTTCCTTAATTGTAGCACAACTTACTATTTTTAGCAGTTTTTCAGGTCCTGAACTTCTGGAGCCGTTTTGAGGCCCTAAATGACGTTTTTTGTGAAATCTGGGGGCAACATGGGTCCAGGGACCAATGTTTCCCTTCCCTAAGCGGTAGTGCTCGAATATATCTTTCTAACGAGCTATTTTACGCGTCAAACGGAGATCGTATCCCAAAGTTACGACCCCGGGAAGTTGATGTACCAATTTACCCAAACGGCGCCCACAGTTTGGCGTTTCATCTCCTAGGGTTAGGTTTTGGAATGTTAAGGGTTTTCCATTGTTTCTCAACAATAAATAGGCCTTCGAGGCTCATTGTAACATAGTTCAGAGGCATGTAGCCACCACATCTCTTCTCAGAGATAAGCTACCATCGCCTTAGCTGGTTTATTTCCATTTTCTGGTTGTAAGCATATTTCAGTATTTTCCATTAATTAAATGAAGTATTATTTCCGCTGCATCTTTGTGTATATGGTTATCTCTGTAATTTGTTGCATTCCTATTTAAATCTGGATCAGTGGTATCAGAGCGGTCTGCTTTTTCTCTGTTTTTCTTTGCATGTCCCCAACAAGGTTGGGATATAAGGAGTTAGGGCTTGAACTAGTTGAACCTTTGCAAGACCAGCCTCGCAAATCCCGATGGCCTCCCATGGCGGATGAGAAGAAAGACGAGGGGGTAGGAGATCCCATCAAAATCTTGCTCGAAGAAGCCCTCGAGCGACAACGGAACGCGATGATGGACAGCTTTGCCCAGATCCTTCAGCGGCTACCCAGAAGCGACGCATCGGCTTCCAGCAGCTACTCTGGAAACGCCACGCCCTTTAAGGTACAAGTTAATTTTGAAATCCCCATATTCGAGGGTCAAATAGACGCAGATGCGGTAGATAAATGGTTAAATCTGCTAGAGGGTTATTTTTCTGTTCATGAATTTTCGAGTCGGGAAAAGATTGTTTTCGCTCTTCTCAAAGCAGCCCCCCATGTCAAGGACTGGTGGGAAACCTACTGCGAGCAGAAGGATGAAAGTACTGATCACTATTTTCAGCCACACCCACCTGGAATTCATTTCGAGATGCCATCAAGGAGCAGTACTACCCTGTCGGAAGCTATGAGGATGAATACATAAAGTGGACCACGCTGCAGCAGGGAAGGGACCAAGACGTGCTGGAGTTCACCAATCTTTTCCATACCCTTCGCACAAAGTTGGGTATCAAGGATTCAGAGCAACAGTTGATACTCAAATACCGTGGCTGCTTGCACAAGTACATCCAGGAAGAAATACAATTCCTGAACATCTCCTCGCTCGGCGCAGCATACCGATATGCTGTCAAGGTCAAGTAGAAGTTTAAACAAAAGAAGCGAGACTTCGGATCTGCGAATCCAAAGCAGGGGAAAGGTGCCCCTAAACCACAGAACAAAGGACAAAGCCAAGGCGGGACAGCCCAAGACAACATGCTGAAGCTGCAAGCAAAGAACAGCGCCGCGAAGCCAAAAAAAGGACACTGGAAAATGGTGTGAGTTCCATAAGAGCTCCACTCAGAACACAAGTGAGTGTCGGGCCAAGCAGTCACTGGTGGCTAAGCTAAAGGTTTCAGAATCAGATGCATGTTCCGACTCTGAGTCAGAGCCCGATAAGGGGAATGAAAAAGGGAAGCAGATCATTGATGCGGATCCCAACGCCACTGTTGCTACCGTCAAGATCCAGAAAAATGAACCCGAAGATCCAGAGGAGGAGGAGTGTCTCTTCCACTCCCAGATGTGGGTAAAGGGCTCCCTGATACAGTTCATTGTTGATAGCGGGAGTCAAAAGAACCTCATTTCGGCAGAGGTCGTGAAGCGGTTGGGCTTACCAACCACAGCACATCCACAACCATACACCATTGGGTGGCTTCACCAAGGACGAGATCTTCGTGTGAGCCAGCAATGTCGCCTTTCGTACAACATCAAGCCCTTCATGGATGAGGTATTGTGTGACATTTCTCCCCTTGAAGTTTGTGATGTATTATTAGGACAACCATACTTGTGGAAGCAACATGCTGTGTATGAATCAAGGCCCCGTGCTGTTATTATTACATTAGGAAATAAGTTGTATAGGATACCAGAGGTAGCACCACCTACTGCCATCTCTTTGATTACTGTAAAACAATGCAGTAAGATCATTTCCAAAACCAGGAAATTTGTTTTCCTGATGATACGCCCTCAAGGAAAGAAGAATACGGTGGCTGTGGCCTCTAGACGGGGTCCCTCTGCACGACAACTACAGATGGACAAGGTTGTGGAGGAGTACGAGGACATCTTCACCTCCCCTGCAGGGGTTCCTCTGCACTGTTAGGTCAAGCACTCCATCGATCTGACCCCAGGTGCGCTACTAACTAATGGACCAATTTATCGGTGCTCTGTTCTGGAGAATAATGAAATCAAGAGGCATATTCAGGAGCTCCTGTAGAAAGGTCACATCCGTCCGAGTTCATCGCCTTGTGGGAGCCCGATCGTGTTGGTACAGAAGAAGGATGGGACGTTGAGGCTCTGTATTGACTATCGGGCACTGAACAAGATCACTGTCCATAATAGGTACCCGATCCCGTGGATTGATGACCTCCTGGACCAACTAAAGGGGGTGAAATATTTCAGCAAGATTGATCTGAAGTCAAGATATCACCAGGTACCAATCGGACCCTCTGATGTGTGGAAGACTGCCTTAAAATCCAAGGAGGGCCTTTTCAAATGGTTGGTTATGCCTTTCGGATTGATGAATGCTCCTGCAACCTTCATGAGGCTAACGGATGACATCTTGCAGCCATTCACCAAATCCTTTGTAGTAGTATACTTGGATGACATTCTGATCTTCAGCCAGAGTTGGGAAGAGCACCTCCACCACATCCGACAGGTTCTCCAAACACTACGGCAACACAAGCTATGTGCCAATTTGGAGAAATGCACTTTTGGCATGACCCAGGTTCAGTATCTGGGATACATCATTGATGAACAGGGGGTGCATGTCGATCCAGCCAAGATCCAAGTCATTTGGGATTGGCCATCTCCAACCACTCTAACAGAGCTCCGCATCTTTCTAGGTCTTGCCAACTTCTACCGCAGGTTCGTGTTGGGGTTTTCTCATATTACTTGGCCCTTGAGTCAAGTCACCAAGGGAGGGGCGAAAGCAAAATTCTTTTGGTCTGAATCTCAACAGAAGGCATTCATGGAGTTCAAGGATCGACTCTGCACGGCACCAGTGCTCGCGTTACCAGATTTACAACAACCATTTGAGGTTGAGACAGATGCCTCTGACTATGCTATTGGGGTAGTGCTTACTCAACATGGACATCCAGTGGCATATCACAGTGAAACACTTTCAGACAAAGTCTGGAAGTACCCCACTTATGATAAAGAGATGTATTCCATTGTACAAGCCTGCCAAAAATGGAAGCATTACATTTTGGGGAAGGAAACGGTCATCCACACAGACCACCGACCCCTACAGTTCATACAGACCCAAGGGAAATTGCAGAATGATCGCCATCAGAAGTGGTCTACATACCTGCAACAGTTCCACTTGAATATCAAGTATAAGAAGGGAAGCACCAATAATGTTGCAGATTGCCTCAGTCGACCACCGATCATGGCGTTAACCACTGTGCTCAACTCTTGTGGGCACGAGACTTCTGATTGGCCACTTCTCTACAAAAGCGACCCAGAATTCGGCCACACATACCAGCCACTCTTGGAGGGTCGGCATGTTCCAAATTTTCACCTCCAGGATGCCCTGTTATGCCACTTGGGTCACCTTTTTGTTCCTTCAACCGAGCGTGCCAAGATGATTTGGGAAGCACACTACAGTTAGGCTGCGGGGCATTTCGGGGTGGAGAAAACAGTGGCAGTACTGCAAAATTATTTCTATTGGCTGAATCTTCGACAGGATGTTGGGAAGTATATCAGATCATGTACTACCTGTGCCATTGCCAAACCGACCATTAAGAAGCACGACCTCTATACCTCGTTTCCTACCCCTAGTCGACCTTGGGAATCCATCTCCATGGATTACATGTCAGGCCTTCCTTCCACTAAGCATGGAAATGACTGTGTTTTTATGGTCGTCAACAGGTTCTCGAAGATGGCCATTATGGCGGCCTACAAGAAGAATATCACAGCAGAAGCCACTGCTATACTCTTCCTTGAACGAGTGTGGGTGCACTTTGGGATCCCACAGTCTATCATCTCAGATCGGGACAGTCGGTTTCTCAGCACATTTTGGTCCAGTCTCTGGTCAATGCTGGACACCAAACTCACGAAGTCCATAGCCTTCCATCCTCAAACTGATGGCCAGACAGAGGTTGTCAATAGGATGATTGTGCACATTCTGCGCATGTATAACTCAAAGCATCCACGCACATGGGACGAGAGCCTCCCCTATGTTCAGCATAGCTACAACCGAGCTCTTCACAGCTCCACTGGCCATAGCTCTTTTCAGGTGAGTTTGGGATTCCAGCCACTATGCCCCATTGATGTGGCCATGCCACTTGCAGCTACTCACATAAATTCAGCTCATGTCCAGTCCGAAACAGACAAGGCCACCAGCTTCATTGAGCGCATCCAACATATTAGCCAGCAGGTCCATGACATTCTTGAGAAATCAAATGCCAAGTACAAGTAGCGACATGATCAACATCGGGTGCCACACAAGTTTCAGGTGGGCGACAAAGTCTGTTTGCATTTGCAAAAGGAACGCCTTACTGGAGCCTATCGGAAATTGAGACCACTCCGATATGGTCCTTACACCATTACTAAGGCTATGGGAGACAATGCATTTGAGCTCAACATTCCCCCATTCCTTGGCCTGCACCCAGTGTTCAATGTGGACCGCCTTCGGCCATACTTTCCACCATTTGCTAGACACATCCGACATTGCAGAACAGCTCATACCCACATAATTAAATCCAGATTGCATGGAACAAGCTGCAACTGATCGGATCATGGACACATAGATCAAGAACACTCACCAACAGAATATCCAACTGTATCGAGTTGTCAAAGCAGGCCAACTCCTTCAGCAGGGCAAGTGGCTCACCAGGGAACAAGTTCAGAAAAAGTTTCCTCATCTCATGGAGGAACTCAACGCAATGGGGACCATTTCTTCCTAAGGGGAGAGGAATGATCCAGGTGGATATTGGTGGCCACCTGCCAAGTCCACCTGGACCCCCACCATTGTTTCTCTCAGCATTTTCAGTTTCCTTAATTGTAGCATAACTTACTATTTTTAGCGGTTTTTCAGGTCCTGAACTTCTGGAGCCATTTTGAGGCCCTAAACGACATTTTTTGGGAAATCTGGGGGCAACATGGGCCTAGGGACCAATGTTTCCCTTCCCTAAGTGGTAGTGCTTGGATAGATCTTTCTAACGAGCTATTGTACGCGTCAAACGGAGATCGTATGCCAAAGTTACGACCCCAGGAAGTTGATGTACCAATTTACCCAAACGGGGCCCACAGTTTGGCGTTTCATCTCCTAGGGTTAGTTTTTGGAATGTTAAGGGTTTTCCATTGCTTCTCAACAATAAATAGGCCTTTGAGCCTCACTGTAACACAGTTCAGAGGCATGTAGCCACCACATCTCTTCTCAGAGATAAGCTACCATCGCCCTAGCTGGTTTATTTCCATTTTCTGGTTGTAAGCATATTTCAGTATTTTCCATTAATGAAATGAAGTATTATTTCTGTTGCATCTTTGTGTATATGGTTATCTCTGTAATTTGTTGCGTTCCTATTTAAATCTGGATCACATCGGGTCCTTCTAGTAGAGTTGACCATTGGATATAATATACTTTTGAGCTTGTAGTATCAAAGTATTGTATTTAGATTTGTCTAGCTTTAGTGGGCACCCTAGGAACAAGAGATAATGGATGATATTCTTATACCAGGGTGATCCCTCATATTTAACACAGATCTTTTGCTCTGATGTTTCAATCCTATTCTACTGAAGTGATGTTCTGCCTTCCTCGGTTACTAGGTTTATTCCCAAAGCTTGGCAATTAGATTATGATAGAGTCTTAGCCAGCCCCTGGGATTTTATGAGCTTAGTAGGCTTTATGTCTAAATCATATTCCTGTATCTTTCCTATCCACCTACCCCTTTTTCCTTCATTGTCTCCTTGCACAAGTATGTGCTTGACCACTGTCGTTGGGACAAATACTGTGATTTTCGATTATAGCAAATATACTCGAAATGCCTTCAACATTTGACTAATGCATATTCTTGCTTCTCTAAGATGTTATATTTCCTCTCAGCATCCCTTAGGACTTGGCTGAACAAGACGATGGGATGCTCATAAACCTGTTTATTCCTCTATAGCAAAACTACAGGAATAGTATGCATAGAAGCAAAAGAAAAGATATAGAAAGGTGTTGAGTAGTCAGGGATGACTAGTACTGGTTCTTTAGCAAAAGCTTCTTTAATTCTAGTAAAAGAATATCGAGAGGTATGGCTCCATTTGACTTCATTTTCCTTCTTAATCATATCTGTAATACCCTTCACTACTTTTGCATAGTTGGGTATGTACCTTCTCAAGAAATTGATTCTCCCCAAACAAACTTGGACTTCTTTCTTATTTCTGGGTAGAGGAATGTGACTCATAGCTTCGACTTGCTTGGGATCAATTTTCACTTTTTCTTGCACTACTATATGTCCTAATAGCTTCCCCTCACTGAGGGCAAACTAAGATTTCTTGGGATTAAAAGATCATCCATATCTCCTACATTTCTCAAAGGTGAGCTTCAAGTGGAGGACGTGCTCTTCATTGGTCTTAGAGAAGACTGTGATATCGTCCAAATATATCACTACAAAATTTCCTTGCTCTCCTACAAAATCTATATCCATAGCTCTATGAGAGGTAGCCCCTGCATTGATAAGACCGAAGGCATGTGAGCACACATGAAAGTTCCCCAAGGGGTGGTGAAAGCAGTCTTCTTCTCATCATTAGGGTGGACTACCACTTGGTGGTAACCAGAGAACCCATACATCATGGACATTCTAACTGATCAAACCACCTTCTATGATATGTAATCCATCTTGGGTAGTGGGTAATTGTCTTTCAAAGATGACCTGTTAAGGTTACGAAAATATACACATAACCTTATTTCTCCATTTTTTTTTCATATTGGGACTAGGTTGGCCACCCACTCTAAGTACCTTAAAGGCACTATGATTTTAGCGTGTAGAAGTTTCCTCACTTATTTTTCAATAGAGGTCCATAAGAGTGGATTAATCTGCCTACGCTTTTGTTTTCATGGTTTTACTCCACTCTTTAAAGGAATCTTATGTTGTATAATGTTAGTATCAAATTATTTTAAATCCTCATAAAACCAAGCAAAAACATCCTTATAGATTTTGAAGAGATTTAAATACCTTTGTTTATATTGTGCAAGGATTACTTTTGATAGTCTGACCATCTTGGGTTCATCTTCTGAGTTGATATTGCAATCTTCCACTTCTCCGTCCATCTCCAGAGCCATTGTTTTGGAGGCTACATCATTTTGGTTAAATAATCTCTCCAGTGGAACTAGCCCATGAGGAATAGTATTCCCTTCAAGTTGTAGAATTTTCTATCCATCCATTGTGTCTTCCCACGAGGTTGGTTCTTGATCGACCTATTTTTCTTCTCCTTGATCAATAGTTGAACTAGTGAACTCCCCAACTACTTCTATAAATCGCTTGATATGCTCATCGTCCTCGAATACCTGCTAGTGATTGACATTATCAGGTATAAAGGTTCTATGTTAGACCTCCACCTCATACCTGAGAAGTGGATTTTGAGCACATTTTAAATTGCTTGCTGCTACCGTAAGGGAGTCAGCTATTATGTTTCCTTCTCTAGGCAGAAATTGGATATTAAAGGTCATGAAGAAGTTATCAATTAAATCCCATTCTTCATTCTGGTAAGTCCTCAATCTTGGGTATTTAGCTTGGAATTGATTTCGGATCTACATTACAATTAGCTCGTACTCTCCATGCACAGTTAAGCATTCAATATTCATATTCCTTGTTGTTTGTAGCCGAAGGAGAAATACTTCATATCTGCCATGTTGTTGGTTGCCTCAAACTCCAACTTGAATGAGGGAGGTATCAATCTACCCTCAAGACTTACCAACAATACTCCGACTCCATTTCCCTATTTGGAATTCCCTCCATCAAAGTATAATTTCCATACTTTTCTTTTATTTGTGTATTGGTTATCTAACTGCATCTTTATATGTACTTGTGTTTCTTCTCTCATCTTCATCTAGGAACAAGCAGGAGAGGTCGCTTTCTTTTCCATATACTGGAGAATTTTTAGAACCTTCAGCCACGGTCACAGCTTTTACAAATTTGGACTCTTTGTACAACCCCCTTTCTTCGCCTCCAAAAGTGGGAATAGTGGCATAAGTTAGATATAAATTGATAGAGCCCCCCACCTTGGATCCCCAAGACCTAGATAGGAGCATGCCAAACCGAGGGGTAGTATCTGCCACTACTATGTCCATCACTATGCTCTTCACAGGGATCTGATCCAGGTTTACCACCAAATATTTTATCACTCCCAAGCATTTGACCCTCTTAGGGTCAAAGGAGTATAGGTCCTTGTAGGGTCTGGTGATCTGCAAGCTAAGTTGTTCCATGATGGCTAAGGGCATGAGGTTATGTGAGGCTCCAGAGTCCAACATACAGTTGTGCAATAAGAGGTCATGAATTACCAAGGTGACATAGAAGGGTGTAGTGGAAGGATCAAGTTCTTTGACATGAGGCCCAAAGATAACCATTGGTCTCTCCTTTTCAAGGTTTAAACAGTCATGGGTCGGTACTGTGGTGAATGGGAGAATGATCTGGGAGACTCCAGCTTTATAAGTGGGTTGTTTTATAATTTCAACTAGGGAAACAAGGATCTTTACCTTCTCGAGTTCCTTCTTAAGATTGAATGCAGATTGGCCCTTTTCTATGCCTCCCAGCTCTACCTCTCTTTCTTGATCACCAGTAGCTTTTATCAGAAAGGGTGACTTCTCTTCTGTGTGTTCCTCAGAGCTATTGAATTCCTTATTTTAGGAGACTTTTACATTTGGATAAGTCAAGTTTCAGCTTCACTTTTCCTTTATTTAACACTAGGGGAACATTTTGGGGAGAAATTTCCTCTTGTTGTTTAGGTTTCCACGACCTCTTTTTTGAAGATCTATGGTCATACTTTCGATGTAGATGTGCTTGCATGAAATCTGCAAATTTCTTACAATAATCCCCTATGTCTTCCTCATTTACTATTGCTTCTCTATCATGGCACATATCATGGTGAGCCATGTTTTCATGTTCCTCTTCAGAGAAGGAGGAATATAAGTTTCCCTGCATCTCATGTGTATCTAGTAGTTTCTCATCTGGATAATATTCTATATATAGAGGAGGTGGGATTCGATCGAGTTAATCTTTACTTCCCCTTTGAAGTATATGCAATGGTGGCCCTCTGTATTGTGGGTTATAACCTCGGTCGTTACCTTGAGCATTCTGTTTGGAGAGACTCTTGTTCTCTAGATCAAGTTTCACCACCTTATGAGATAAACTCTTAATGAGTTTATCCATTTCTTCCCACTTCAGATCTAGTAATTCTTTAGATTGACCCAAGGAGGAAGTTTCTTCTTTCCCCTTTTTCTTCTCAATAGGTTCATTCTTTCCTCTTGACTTCCCTATTGAGGTGAAATTTGCTTCTACCTCAGGAGCATTAACTTGGAGTTGATCCAAAGTACAAGACTTCCTCTCCCTTATAATAAAGTCAAATACAGACTCAAAGGATCCCACAAATATTACATGAGTAGCAGCTTGAGGAGGCTTTATCTCAACATGCAGGTTATTATATTGCTTATTGAACCTTTTTATGAATTATGAAATATCCTCTTCTCGCTTCTTCCTTATAGCATTGAACTTTGTGAGGACATACTCGTGATCTCTCTTTTCACCGCATTTTTGTGTGAAATATTTTTCAAGTTCTTCCCAGGTAGTGATGGACGCATCAGGGAGGGCCTTAAACCATTTTATGGCTTCTCCATAAATCGATTACACAAAGAGTCTTAGGACGACATCTAGATATTCTACATTTAGATTCTTAGCAAAAGCATGGAAGGCTTCAATGTGTCTCCGTGCAGTGTTTTCATCCTCCCCATTGAACTTAGGAAAAAGCTTTAGGTAGTCATGAGGCATAGAACTTAGGGGTTGAGGTAAATCAAGAGGGGCATATTTATTCAATAAGGAACCCAGAACAACCATCTTGATTAATGGGGGAGGATTAAGATTTATAGGAGGAACTTGGGCCAAAACCACAGTGGTTGGAGTAACTAGACTAAGAGTTGTGTGACTGAGTGTATAGTTGATATTTCTATTATTGAGGATATATTTACCTTTTTCAATCTCAGGAGGGGGAGGAAATGAAACGAAAGGAGTCGTAACTGATATTTCTTTCTCTTTGATCTTTGATTTGAGGGCACGACTCTCTAGCTCATCTTTTGTAGGGTATGTAAGGACCTTAGGAGTAAAATATGAACAGTGGATGAAAACGTGTTGGGAGTTGGAGAAGGAAGCTTCAAATAATGATGAGACAGTAGCATTGGTAGTAGAAGTTTTCTCCTTCCAGAATCTCCTGAAAATTAATTTATCTGGGTCATATACAGAAGGTTTTTTGTGCTAAGAGGTATCTAAGCAAGTGTGAGGCTTTCTAAAAGCCAAGATGATAAATGATAATGAGATTTGTGGAGTTGCCAAGGTGATGAAGATGCAATCAGACCGTCTTTTCTCACCTACACAAAGAGTTCTTAAATTGTCATATCCCAGGGGGAAAATCAATCAATCGTTCCCCAACAACAATGCCAGAAGATGTTTTCACTTCCAAAGACAACCTCAGATGGCTCAGAAGACTAATGCCTAGTAATATCTAGATTTTATTTGTCTCATATGATCTTCAAGAAAACAGATACATCATATACATTTTATACACATATGTAAATACATACAATAAACAACATGGGTTAGTTCATTCATCCAAGGACATAAGCCATGTATTTCTAGTATTCTTTCACATATGCAATTCATAGAAATATATGTATGAACTAGTGGAGGCCAAGTAGTTCGAGGACCTAGAGTTTAATCAACTTTAGCAGAGCAATGAAAGAGGAGAAGGAAATAGAATAACTCATCATATAGAGCTTGAAACCTCAAGAATTCTACATTTATCACATAGATATTGGAGCGTCAAGAGTTCTACACTTATCTGAGTTATAGGTAGACATAGTGGATGAAGGACAATTGGATGTGATAATTCATGGAGTGCAATTTAAAAATATAATCTCAAAGCTACATACAAGCATGTGCATTAACAAGTCAACACAAATGAATCTGTAAGAAAGAATGAAACATTTCTGGCAGCTACAATTAGATGAAATTAGAGAGGAAACATGAACATATTGGAATTTAACAAAGAGGTAGCATACTATAGTACTCGAATGTAGGAATCGCCACCATTTCATTAATATTCTGAAAGATGCAAATCTTGAAGTCATATAGTCTCAGAAATAACATATGGTTATTCTTCAAAATTCAGAACCTTTTCTAAGTGTTTCTTCCTCCCTTTCATAAGGAGAGGGAGAACATGAAAATTACAAAAATATTAGGCTATAACTTCGAGCAGCCTACACGACTAGTTGTCTCGGTGTGCTGGCTTTGTCAAATACAATTATTACAGCAGAAAGATACTTTTCTTGGAAATAAAACAAAATACCTATATCAATCAAAAACAACAAAAAAAATTTAACAAGTGACCTGAAATGTTGGTCCTGTAGAAAGTATATCCATGCAACTCTTTTTGTTTGCCTCTGATTCAACTGAGTTTCTGCTACATCATGCCTCGTGGGTTCTCAGTCAGTTCCATGTATATTTTAGTCTTAACAATTTTGCTTCCTTTGTTATAGGAAGCTAGAGTGATCACCCATGACAGTCACAACAGATTCTGAACACTGCTACCAACTCATTCATCCCTTCTTACAATCTTTATTAAACCAACAAAAGAAATCATGCTCTGTGTAAAAATCATGCAAGTGTATCAGGGATCAGGCAATTTGGGAACTTTGAATTGAATAAGATTCATAAAGCTACGATCTCTGATCTCCTTTGGCCCCTTATGCCTTAGCCCTAGGGGCTTAGGTGGAAACTGCATGGTAGAAACCTAGGGACTCAAGGCATAAGCCTTTTGGAGGATAAATCCCTTTAGCTGGCACAGGGGCCAATTCTTTGATATATTTCATTGTAATTGGTCCCAACGCATAATACGTAGGACCATACTACATATGCACTTGGGCCCCTTTTGCAATATAAGATCTCAGAGATCGGGAATCTCTAATCCTTGCCTCTCGTTGTACCCTCCCAACTCTTGTGATTGTGATATGCAACGTGGTTTGGCCCATGTGGAAAGAGGATAAGGGAGGGCCAGCACAAAGGAACACAAAAAACCTTCAACAAATTCTCTACCCAACCATTGGTTTGATACATAAAGCACACATAATCATCTGACCCGCCTTATGCCACCTGTCCACCTTGCTTTGGGCCCATGATAGTGGGGTTTTCATTATTGCCCTTCACACTTAAAAACATTACAAAATAAGCGAGTTCCGGGATCTGTAGGCCCTTTATGGTTTAGCCCCTTTCTGCATTCCTTCTTATATGACCAGGGTTAGTGAATTAGTGCCTAGTCTTATATCAGAGATCGACAATCAGGAATTTTCTAATCCATGCCTCTGGTTGCACCATCCTAGCTCTCGCAATTGCGATCCGTGATGAGTTGAGACCTCCGATCATCAATTTTCGAGATGACGTCATAATTTTTCGTGTGTCACCTTGTGAGTGGTGACATGTTTCTCCCTATTTTGGCCCCTTATGACCCCTAAAAATGCTCAATTTTCATGCCACATGTCCTCCATACTACCATGTCATGATGACGTCAACTGCCACATGGGTTTATTGGGACCACTAGTATTCCACCATGTGGTCTGTTGGAGGAGAGAGAAAAGGTCTGTCCTTCCCTAGTTTTGCAACTGATTTCCTTTGTTAATCGCAATCGGCCCTACACAGCGCTTTAACACTAGAGGCTTGAATCTCGATGATTTTTAATGTTATCGGCCTTCAGCGTTTTCATGACACCATATTTGGTTGTATCGTCCAATCCTTGCAATCACATATATACCAATCCACCTCAAACCTATGATTTCCTACTCATCAATCGCTACCAAGACCTTTGATGTGTGATAAATTATGGGCCATGGACCTCTGATCGCTGATTGTCGATATCAGTGATCGCTCATCACAAGTTCATTGTACACTCTCCTGTTGTTGCTTTGCCAAAACTCTGATTTTCAATTTTGCTATATTGGTGATCGTTGATCGCAGATTTCACTGTCTTCCCCTACTACTCCTTCAGTAAACTCCGATTACAATTTGCAATGAGCCTTACCCTTGGTCCTTTTCTCTTTGTTTTATGTCTTTCAAAGGGTAGCTTCAATCTGCCCTAACTTCTGATCCAGCAGTCCATTTTTGGACTTCCACATCCCATTGGAAAGCTTATTCCAATCACTATCCATTGGAGGGGGTCTGATTTAGATTTACGGGCTTTTGTAGCATGGAATATGGCTGCAAAATTATCTATTCTTTAACCCTATTTGTACATATGGAACTCTTTTTTCAGAAGGTGACAACACAATGTTAATTTGTATTAAAATGTTTTATTGATAACTCACATTGAATATTTTTTATATACAACATTGAAATATTTTATTTTAAGAAATATCTTATAAAGTAATTGGAAGTAAAACAATGTGTAAGTAAGATGTTTAAATCTTATACTTTTCAAGAATAGTTCAACTTCTCAATGTACATGTTATGTAAAATATTTTAATGTCAATTACATTATATTATATATCATTTTTATAAAATTATGTACATATCATGAAAACATTAAGTTTTTATGGTTAATCCTATATATACCCTATTTAGCATTCAGAAAATACAAGTTAAACAATGAAAAATAACAAATTATATTTTTCACTGTAGAGAAGTTTGTACGTGAAGAAATTTGATCCCTCTCCGCTCATGTTAGATCCATACTTAAGATGGATCTATGCTAGTGTTATTTAGACTGTTCTTTCAAATGCATAGATAGATTTATATTGAAAAATATCTCAACATTCAAATTATGTAGATTCATAACTCAAACTTGTGATTCCAATGAATCCTTACCAGATTGCTGGTAAAATTGACTAAAAAATTACCAAAAAAATAAAATATATAAAATTAAAACTATTAAATTAGTAATATTAGTAAATGATGTTAAAAAATGTCTTTTACAAACTTAGTGTGGTGTTCCATAAAGAGAATGTAAGAAAACATTGAATGTAAAAAGATTTATTTAGCTAATAATTATTATCTCTATCTTAATCTCAATTAATATCCATTTAAATATTTAGTAATTTTGGTTAATACAATAATTATTCTTCATTGCATCAATTTTTAAAGTAATTAAATAATTAAAAAAATAAATATCAATATCAACCATCAAAACAACCATTGTTAGCCATTATTAATCACGGTCAACCCTCGTTAACAATTTTTAACTATAGTGAGACAATGTCAACCATAGTCAACCATGGCCTACTAATCTATTGCCCCATAATGTCATACATCAACTAGCACAACCACATCAATAAAGTGGTTAATATAAACCGGTTGGTGTTATTTTTCAACTCATAATAATACCCATTTTTTAACCTTGGTTAACCCCTTGTCAATCAAAGTCAACTATAGTAAACCTTATCAAACATGGTCAACCATTACCAGTCAACCCTTTTGAACCATATTCAAGCATCATTATTCATAAAAAACTCTTAGCAGCCATGCTTAACAATTCTTAAATTTTGTCAACTCTAGCCAACAATTGATAACCATAGTCAAGCGATGTCAACCATAGTAAACCATGGCAATTAGGGACAACATGGACTACCATGTTCATGGTCAACCATAACTTGATGATATTTAACTATATTCAACCATGCTCAAACAAGGTCAAGGAAAATTAACCATCGTGAAACATAATCACCCAATTTACCTTAGGTCAAGGTTACTAAGCAATGTAAGATAAATACACTTCCACATTAATGGTTAACTATGGTCAATGAAGGTAAACCTAAACAACCATGTTCAACCATTTGTGTAACATTAATATCAACACAATGTAATATCAACCATGGTCAATGGATATTAATGTAACAATGTTCAACTTTAATGTCACATGAATACATTATTACGTTAATGGTAAATGATGATAAACCATGGTCAAGCTTCTTCAACCATGGTCAACGTATTCAATGAAGGTCAACTTCATAAACTGTTTGAACCATAGTCAACTATCATCGATCATAAACAACCCTTCGCAACCATGGTTCCATTGTCAACATTGGATAACCCTCATTGAGAATTTGTAACCATAGTCAAACAATCTATACCATAGTTAACCCTGGTGAAAATGTATTTCCATGTTCATGGTCAATCATAACTTGACCATATTTAACCATAGTCAGCAATATTCAAACATAGTAAAGCAAGCTTAACCATTCTCAAAGATGCTCGCCAACTTTAGCCATGACTAAACTTATTTATAAATGTAACACAAGTACATTTTTATATTAATGGTTGAGGATGGCCAACTGTAAGAATAGCATTAAAATCAATGTAACATGAGCCATGGTAAACCATAGTTGAAAAACATTAATTTAACAATTCCCAACATTAATGTAACATGAAGGCTATGTTTAATCAAGTTCCATCTCATTAACCATTAATGTAACATTAATATTAACACCAATGTAACATCAACCATGGTCAATGATGTTTGACAAATATCAATCTAACAATGCTCAACATAAATGTAAGATAAATACATTATTACATTAATGGTTAACCAAGGTTAACCCTACTCAACCATGTTCGGCCTTGTCAACAAAATTCAATTACAGTCAACCTTGTTGATGATGGTCAACCATTTCCAACCTCATAAATTCTCTTGAACCATAGTCAACCATCATTAACCATCAACAACTCTCGACAACCATAGTTAACCATTGTCAACCATGATCAACCTTTGTCAACAATTTTTAACCATAGTGAGACAATACCAACAATAGTCAACTAATCTACCTCATGCATGTCATGTGTCAACTAGCACAACCACATCAATAAAGTGGTTGATATATGATGATTGACGTCATTTTCCACGTTTCATATGCCAATCTACACTCTTATGAGTGGAAAATAATGCTTACTCGCATATGTCAACCATTGTACGTATGTGATTGTATTAATACACCAATTAATCTTTACTACATTATTCTTTATAATAATATAATCATTCAAAACAATTATTCATTTATAAACAATTTTTGAAACATTTTATAATATAACATTTTATTGGAAAAAAATATTTATGTAATTAAAATTAAATTAATAAAACGATGCATAAGCATTTGTCATTTATAAATTATTCTTAAAACCATTTTTAGATATTATTGTAGATCATTTTACAACATACTTCATGAATAAATACAATATTATAGTTTTCTTTAACAAGAAAGTATTTTCAACGGCTCTTGATTACAAGATAAACTCAAAATAAAGAAGAATATAAATTATGACAAACCGTAGTTGATCCCTTAATAAGTGTAACACCATAAGTAATAGAGGTTATAAATTAATGTAAAAGGGAAAGAAGGGGAATAGCTACGTTGCAGCATAGTCCATGCCTCTATGCTAATTAATTGATTTTCACATTTACGTCTCCACATATGCTTCTTCCACATAGCTTTCTCTGCACAACAAAACTCCACATTGTTTCACATGGAGTTGAGTTATTCTTTTCCTTGTGTGAAGAGGTTAATTGTGTGGGACAATAAACTTCTCCACACATTAACCAACTACTCTATTAAATTTTTTTATTTGTGCACATCAATACTTCCACACCCCACACAAAAAGAAATATTTGTCATACTAGTTTACGGATACTCGATAAATTAATCACAAAATAAAACATTCAGGCCCCACCTCCTCGTTTCTGCCACCACACCTATGTAATCTTCCCCTCTACACATGGCCTTATAATCCATACATGAGATGTATGACTTCCATATCAGTACAACTCAACTTCTGCTTGTTGAAGGAAACAATGAAAGAGTTCTAAAAGTGAACTACTTAGAAAAAATGACAAGGCACATTGGATAATATTTTGAAATGTGTCCCTAGCAGATGTGAGTAGCTTTCCACCCCCATAGGTTAGATATAATTCTTCTTGTAGACATACCCGTAGAGGATGCCTTCAAACTAGTTAGAAATGGTAATACATTTGAATTCGTGCATAAATTTTTTGACCCTCTTCTTCTAAAATATCCGTATATCATGGGAGTGATTTCATTGTAATTTTTACTTTCTATAAACACTGGAACGTCCACAATCTGCATCATTTTATAGGTTCTCCTGAGAAAACAATTTTTTCATTTACATCATCATCAGATATCCTTCTGTAGTTGTCCCTTGCAGTGACGCACTTTTTGAAAGTTGGTAGGAGAGTATTTTTCTTCAGCAATGATATCCCGCACCGTATAAATAAATTTTATTTCTCCAGTAGCCTAACTATCATTGGATTTAGGTGTTTCATGCTCGACATTTGTTGGAAAGGAAGAGGAGGATAGACACAAAATAACAAATAATTAACACACAATTACATGAGTTGCGACTCTTCTATTGATCACACAAACTTGATAATTACAATGAACCCGATGAGGGTTTTTAAACCTTTTTTTACTAGTGACTCACTTAAAAGAATTTTGCATGAAACCACACACTAAATTTGACTTTACTTAACTCAACTTGACTGAATGTCTAAATTTATCCAACTCTTCATTCAAGAGTAATTATCTATTTTAACATTCCCCCTTAATTACGACCCCTAAAGTAAGACATGACTCATGACAACTCAAACATGCATGATGGTCTATGTCTTAGCTAGGCTTACAACACCCAAGTTTCTTCTATGGAACTCAAACACTTGTTTTGGTAATGACTTAGTAAATATATCAGCCAATTGATCACTAGATTTACAAGGCTTCAAGTGGACTTCTCCATTGCTCACAAGTTATCTAATAAAGTGATATCTAGTATCAATATGCTTTCTCTTTTGATGAAACACACTATTCTTGGACAATGCAATCACTAAGGTGTTTTCACAATATATTGTTGTTGATCCTTGTTTTTTCTTCTTGAGTCCATCCAATACTCTTCTTAACCACATTTCTTGACATGTTGTTGATGTTGCTACTACATATTCTACTTCTCTTGATGAAAGTGTCACAATAGGTTGCTTCTTAGATGCCCATGAAATCACACCACAACCAATATGGAACACATAAATGTAAGTTCTCTTCCCATCATCCAAACTACTTGCAAAATCACTATCTGTATATCCAATCAGATCCTTCTTTTATGTGCTTGCATACATTATTCCACAATCTCTAGTTCCTATTATGTATCTCAAAATTCTTTTTCCTTCTCTCCAAAGTGTCTCTATTGGAGTCTCCATAAACCTGGAAATCAAACTCATTCCTTGCATAATATCTGGTCTTGTAGCTATGAGATACATGAGGCTGCCAACCAAACTTTTGAATAGAGTTGGATTGAGATATGATACTTCATCATTGTTCCTTAACTTTGTACCCGTTGCAACTGGTGTAGGGACATGTTTACAATTCTCCATCTTGAATCTTTTCAGCAAATCACTAGCATATTTATTTTGACAAATAAAAATTCCTTATTTAGATTGTTCAACTTCTATGCCAAGAAAATATTTCATAAGACTAAGATCTGTCATCTGAAATTCTTTCATCATGGCTTCTTTAAATTCATCTATCTCAAAATCACTTGTATAAATCATGGCATTAACATATAAGCAAACAATCAAAATATGTCCATGCTCATTTACCTTTGTGTACAAGGTAAACTCAATCTTTCTTATGCAAAATCCATTCTTGATCATGTAGTTGTCAATTCTATTATAACCAGCTCTAGGCACTTGTGTCAGTCCATAGAGCACTTTCTTCAACCTATAAACTTTATCTTCCTTACCGTCAACTTCATAACTCGGAGGCTACTACACATGAATTTCTTCTCCTAGAATTCCATTCAAGAAGGTTGATTTCACATCCATCTGATATACTTTCCACTTGTTATGAGTTATTGTGGCTAGAAATTCTCTTATAGTATCTAATCTTGCTACTGTAGCAAAGTTTTCTCCAAAATATATTCTCGGTTGTTGTTAGAATCCTTTTGCAACAAGCCTTTCTTTGAATATATCAATTTCACCTTTCTCATTCAACTTTGTCTTGTACACCCATTTCACACCAATGAGGTTTTTATCCTTTGGTAAATCAACCAAAACCCATGTATCATTCTTTTCAATAACTTCAATTTCTTCTTCCATGTCTTGCACCCAATTTTCATCTCTGATCACTTCTTCAAACAAATAAGGTTGGAATGAAAACAATAAAAAATTTGAACTAACATCCAAATCATCATAAATATATCTCATACTTCTCATCTTTCTCTTACCATTGATTTATTCATCACCTAATTGATTGTGGGGAGATTTATGTTCTATTGATCTACTTGAAGATCCATGCTACCCAGAAAATCTTGGAGTCATTGCTAGTGTCTTCTCTTGTAATTCTTGATCCTCCTTCTCTGCTACATCTTCTTCCAGCAATGGTGTTTATGCATCAACTGTTTTGTCTACAGTCCCATTCCATGACTCTTGTTCTTTGAAAACAACATCTCTGTTGATCATGGTATTCTTGGTGACATGGTTATACAACTTGTAAGATTTTGACTGCTTACTATAACCAACAAATATGGATTTTTAACTTTTATCATCCAACTTGCCTCTAAGATCCTTAGGCATTTGTGCATAAGATATACATACAAACACTGTGAGAAGAGATATGTTGCAAGACGTACCTGGCCATGCTTCTTCTGGTACTTTGTTCATCACACTCTGTGTCGTATATCTGTTTATCACATAAACATCGATCACAATGACTTCTTCTGAATACTCATTAGACAATTTTCTTCCTTTCAACATGCTTCTCACCATGTTCATAATTGTCTTGTACTTTCTCTCAGCCACACCATTCTCCTACAGTGTGTACCTGGTTATAAATTTTCTTCTGATTCCATGTTGTTTGCAGTAATCATGGAATGCCTTCGAATCATATTATTCATGTCTATCTGACCTCAATACCTTGATCTGTTGATCAGTTTGGTTCTTTTCTAAGGCTTTGAATTCTTTGAAATATGCAAACGTTTTAGAATTCTGGTTCAGGAAGTAAACCCAAGTCTTTCTGCTATAGTCATCAATGAAAGTGAGGAAGTAAAAACTTCCACCAATCAACTATGTCCGCATAGGTCCACACAAGTGTATATGCACTAGATCAAGAGGTTGATTTTCTCTATATGCAACTCCCTTAGTAAAAATTTCATAGTGTTTCTTTCCCAATATGCAACACTCACAAGTAGTAGCAGGTTCTTTGATGGGAGGTAATCTGACCATATGTTTCTAATGCAACAATCTTAAACCAAACAAGTGCAAGTGTCGAAAATGAAATTGTCATAACCAATAATCATTAGAACATGCAACTGTAAACAAACTGACATGAACACTCTAATTCATGATTAGAGGAAAGAGTATGTTCCTCATCATCTACACCTTTTCTATCGGCAGCTTGCTTGGGGCCTTGTCATATATAACACAATCATGTCCTTAAAAGATAAATTTGTATCCCTTATGTGTCAATTGACCAACACTTTCAAATTATGTTTGAGACTAGGGACATAATATACCTATGAGATTATCTTTGGCTCCCCATGCTTGGTTAGAATGTTGACCACTCCTTTTCCATCTACATCCATAGTCTTTCCAGTTCCCAACTTTAACTATTTCTTCAAAGATTGATCCAAATATGCAACCAAGTTCCCGTTGCCTGTCATGTGGTTACTACAACCATTATCTAATAGCTAAACATTATCATAAGGTTCATGCATGGTATGGAAATCTAGGAACATGGAGTTAGTACTCTCTGTAGTGACATTAGCTCTCTGGTTCCTTGATCATCTATCCTCTTCCTACAATCACGGGCATAGTGACCAAATTTATTGCAATAATAACAACTCACCTTTGATTTATCAACTCTTTGTTTATTGTTGAAGCTTTTGTTGTTGCTTCCACTTTCATTTTCATGCTCTTCTTGGCCATCTCTCTGACCACCATGTTTTCACCTCATCCTCTGCCTCTCGATTTACTTCTTCCTCAAACTTTGTGTCTTGAAATAGAAACCTGATTTTTGAAAGAGGTTTCTAAAGTGGAATCCTTATTTTTGTCTACCCTTGCCTCATGTGATAGAAGTAATCCCATCAACTCATCAACCATCAATGATTCCAAATCGTTAGCTTCTTCTATGGCTATTACCACATCATCAAATTTGGTAGACAAAGATCTAAGGACCTTCTCAACCACTGTTTGATCTTTAATATCTTCACCTTAAATTTTGAACTGATATATGACAGTCATGACCTGATTCATGAATGAATCGATGTCCTCTGTCTCCTTCATATAAAAAATTTCATATACTTAACAATACTAACTTTGTCCATACCTTTATAGCTTGTCACGAAGGTCTCCCATGTTGTCTTTTTTGAAGACATGCTCATAATCTTCTGGAACACTGCTCGTTCCACTCCCTGCTAGATAAGTTGTAATGCTTGTGCATTCTTCCTTTTGTCTTTCTTCCAAAGAACCCTCTCTGCATTAGTGTGAGCTCATTCTTCTGCTTCATCCTTCGGTTTGAAAACCCAAACTGGACATGATCTCAAACATCATGAGCCTTCAACATGGTCTCCATCTTAATGGCCCACACTGCATAATCCTTCCCTGTAAACGATGGGAAATGGGGCTCGAAATTTGAGAAAGCCTTCTTTCTTCAAAAACTTCTATTCAAATAATACTAAAACCCTTTTAATGAACCCTCGATCAATTTTTTTATATAAAATATTTTATAAAAAGATTTATATAGAAAAAAATTTTGATAACTTAAGCCCCTTTTAAAAAAAACTCCTATAAAAACTTTAAAGCCCTTTCAAAAACAATATTATAAAAATACTTAAGAAAATACATTTATAAAATTCTTTTAAAAATACTTTTAATTAAAGCCTTTTTCAATAAAACTCATGTATTCTTTGAAACCGTGTTGTCTTTAGTGCAACTTTTTGAAATTTTCTTCTAGTGGGTTTTTCCGGTCTAATTTCTTTAAAATCCGGCAGGAATTTATTGAAATCACAAGTTTGATGGGTAACCCCTGCACAATCCAAGTGCCCTAGGGGTTCTCCAAGATGCTGAATCCATATATATAGTCAAAAAACCAGTTTAAATAACACAAATCAAGATCTCACCTCAAATTTTTCCACCGGATTCCAGCACTGAAAAGTCCAAAAGGTCACACTAAACACAACTCCCTTGGAAACTACGTAAGCCAAAGAACAAACAACCCACGTGACCTATGAAAAATTGTTTTATGAATTTCATACTTTTTGCTTCCTCAAGGGATTTTTTAATATGTCACGGTTTTCTGTCTTTTTAACTCCTTACGTGGCTTTCACACCCTCGACAAAGTAAAACTGCACACTTAACCCGAATTTTGGTGAAATTGTAGTTAATTGAGACTTCACAATTTTTGTACTAATGAAGTGCAGATTTCACACCAACTGTGCACTTGTCACTCCTTAACAATGTGATGATTTGCAACACAATTTAAAGTAAACGGAAAATAACTTTTGGAAAATAACAATACATTTTTAGATGTTAAATAACTAAAGATAAAAGGAGACCTTCATATACATGATGCCACTAGGGAGAATGCTTATAATTCTATCTAGGAACATTTAGAAGAAAACATAAAATTGAAGTAAAGAACAACAAAATTGGAGTCCACGTTGATTCCTAAATCATTATTTACTCATCCCTTGACCATTAGGACACAAGAGAACAACCTAAAGAAATTATAGAGATGAATACCAAATCAAGGATAACACAAGGGATGTTGTAGGGGGTTAGAGAGACAATAATAGAAAATATCAAAGAGTGGATGAATTTGTTAATTGACCTATGGGAATTGATGAGAAATATCCTAATATTGTTACAAAAATTATTTCTTTCACTAATTCTTTGAATTAATGAGTCCAAGTTATTCAATATTTTTGTAAAAACTACGTTAACACTTTCATCAAAGATATTTTTGATATAAATGAATACAAAAGGAAAAATGAAAATATACATTTGAATTGAGGCTAAAGTAGGCCAAGGTTGGATGATACACTTGAATGATCCTAAAATCATTTATTACGACTTGTAATATGTTAGGGGAAGAGATACAAAGTTTTATTTAAGGTTATTTATGAAATAAAAGAGTTAGTTAAACCCTCAAGTATACAAAAAGACAATGTCCTTAACAAAAATATGAGTTGAAGTAAAGTACTACCAAGACCTCATTGGTCGAGCAATTCAATAGACTTACCAGCTTCTTTAAAAAGGAGATAATGTGGTGGATTAGTGATATTATTATTGAAAAATTTAGGGTTGATCCATTAATACAAGAGAAATTCATATAATTTTGGTGAATTTGAAAGAAAAATATTTATGTTAAAGGTAAAAGAGGAGGTAATAGTGGGACCCATAAGAAATTACATGAGGAATTCGACCAAAATGGCATCATAATAGATGTCTAAGGCCTTGCAAATTTTAATTAACAAGAGAGTGAGGGTTTGAAATTGAATATTAAACTTCATAAAAAGCAAATAATCAATAACTTATGAATTGATGTGATTATAAAAACTTATCAAATTGTTAAATTCGTGCAATTGGAAGTGTAATTTGACTACGTTAGTAGGCCTTTGTTGCTCGTAACTCTAATATTTGAAATGTTGATGGAAAAATAAATGTAAACAAGAATACGCAATTCCCCCTTTCTTATTTATAAATAAATAAACTATGTTATGCAGCACAAGAAATTATAATCACGTTTACTTCTAAAATCATACTATAAATACTTAAAATTGGAAAAATTCGCTAAATAATTACCAAGACTGTGACATTAATTTTCCACTTTATAGAAATTCACTATCTTCTTTCGGGGAAGGGGGTCTTGTCAATGGTAGGGGACATCGTTTTTTCGCGCATTTTATTCAGTTGTTTGAGGAATGAGTTTCAATTTCCGATAACCACTTCAGTAATATGATCTAACTCTAAATATGGTTTAAAAATAAGTGAATATAATTTAAAAACTACAGGCACTCAATTTCCTATATCGTCAGGTAACCAAAAATTTATACAGTACTTGCACCCAAAATTTATTGAAGAATTCTTGTCATAATTTATTATTCTACCAAGAGAATGTAGCAGTTAATACACGCGGTGAAGAGACAGGAGTACATATAATTTAATCGTGGTTAAGCACAAATACATTTCTAATTGAACTAAGAATGCAAATTTTAAGCCAATGAAAGGAAAATTTCCAATCTGTTTTAACTGTTTGCAACCCTGCAGTTGGCCCGGACTCCTCCTTGGTTGCCAGTCAATACACTAATCTCTCCCATTTTTATCATGGCGGTAGCAAATTTTTTCTGCCATCCTACCAAGTTAAGCCCCGAGTTTGCAGTCACAGTGGATTTGGTGTTTGGATCTGTAAGCAGGGTTGCATCAGATGTAAACAGACCACGGTTAGCTATAACTTCGTCGTAATAGACGTTGTCCAGGTTGAGTGGCGTATCAGGATCCATGAACACGGTCGTGTTAACGTTACTGGGGCTGCCTTGGGGACAACCCTGCTTCAGTATCTGAGCATATGTCGGATCAAGGGACGGGTCCGTCGTATTCGTGCCGTTGAAATTGTAGAGCCTGGCGACGAATGAAGAACAGTGAGAGACACCAATTGTGTGTGCTCCTGCATTCGCGCAAACAACACAAACATGACTGTACTCGACAAATGCTTTTGCTGAACCATTATTATCATCTACTATTATTGACATATTGATGATTTGCAGGTCTGAGAGCATACCTGACAATGTAACCATCTCGTCCTGGGATAGACCTTTGGATGCAAATAGCTGAGTTAGCTGGGTTACATTGAAGGTAGGGGGAGGTAGATTTCCCCGAATATTGGCAGCTAGTGAAATATTTCCATCCTTTCTTCCAGCTGGAACATCCCAGCAGAGAGGGATGGGAGATGCCTGCGATCAATCATGATTCATTATTAGAAATCAATGAGCATTTCTGCTATGCTATGCTATACTCAATTCAGTTGTAGTCATGTATGATGTTTAAGACGAGTACCAGTGATGCACTATCCCTAGCCGCGAACGCGACTATATCTGCACAGGAAACCACCTTTGGGCAGACCGCCTCTAATTGCAATTTTGCTTCGTCAATCACGTCGAATCCTCCAAGGCTCGGATTGTTAGCCGGCGAGTCTTTCTCCGCTACGAACTGGCCAGGAATGGAATCGATGAGAACGGAACCATCGCATCCCTGAAAGTGCAGGAGTTCGACATCCGTATTTCAAAAACCTCATTCATTTACACTCTAGCAAAGTACATTATCAAAAGTAATTTTGATACCTACCCTGACAAAACAGTCGTGGAAATGCAACCGTATAATCTTAGCAGCTACTCCAGTAAAGTTGAGGAATGCACTGCTAACCACCCGACGCACAGTGGGTTCCGCATCTGGGCAAATAGTATTGTAATATCCCACTTGAAGGTTGTCGCTTACTGCAGCCCCAGCTAAGGCACAAAATAATACAGCAAAGAGGGTCACCTTATGGCACAGAGTCTTCGCCATTTCACCTCCCTGGAAACCGACATCAAGAAAAACCAGAAAATGAAGTCATTCCGATCATTAATTTGCTTACAAATATGCATCCCGAAAAAGTCTATCGGAACGCCTAAAAGACAATCTATTGCTACCCAAGTTCTCACCTTGGATGACAGCTGGGAGTTGATGGTTGTGTGTGCTATTACTCAAAATCCTGAGATGGGAGATAATAGTAGTCAAGTTCGCTACTGAATACTGAGAATCATGTATGCAAAGCTACAAGTATTTATAGATGTATATAACAATATTTGTGTCGGTGAATGGAATTGGTCTAATAAAAGTTGCGGTTATAAGGTTATATTAGGAATTCCATGGATACCAGTAAAAAGTCAATTATTATTTGTTCCACTCTTCACTCATGTTCTATAATTCGAAAATATTTTCAAAATTTACCAGGTTTAAATTTCAAATTATTTCTGAAATTTAAAATTAACTTTAAAAATTATAGAAACATTTACATTAAAAAACTATAGAATACTTTACATTTTGTTTTTTGAACTTATTTGGATGGAAACAAATTGAGAAAATTCAGAAGTGTTTGATTACAAACAAATTCAAGATTAAAAGTGCAGTTTCTTATGCTATCTTGTCAAGTGATACACGGGCTGCTCCTATTGAAACAATTTCTATGGTGCCAGTCATAAGTTATTTAAAAAAAAATTGAGCAAATGGAAGAGTGTAGATGGCCTAAGGTTGCCTCTTTAATAACAGATTGTGCAACAGGAAAAAAAAACTTTGATGTAGCAAAATAACAAATGTTTTTAGTAAATGAGGTATTTGCTTGAACACTTGTCCCATAAACAACAAATAGATAAAAGCTTCTGTTATGGATAAGCTTACAAATGTACTTGGATAAGGAGCTAGGAAGAAAGAAAAAGTACTATATTGAAGTGTTTAATCCCACTCATAGTCATCAAACAAAAACATACATAGAGGCCATTATCTCTTGGAGAGCGAAAATTCTTATTGGTCAGTTAAGGACTAATATTGCTTTGGACTAATTCTCATCAACTAGGTTGTGAAACAGGGCGGTGGCTCAAAAGGACCAAAAGAAGTGTGGGAGGAAAGAGTATGCATTTTTTGTTAATCCCAAAAAATGGAAACAGAAAAGAATTTCATTTTAGAATGTGAGTTCTTCAAAGACAATATGGAAAGTTATGCAGATACACTGGCTCTCGAGATAATCTATTCAACCAGCGGTTTGTCCAGAAACTGAAGCATTTATTGTGAAACTTCATAGAAAAAAAATCAAATACATCAAATTAATGAAGAAGCAATCTATTACATAAACTATCTTTAATCTCGTCAATGTTAAAATAATTCCTTTCTTTCGTTCTAAAAATACTTCAAAATCTAATAATCAATTACCAAGAGTGAAGTAAAGTGAAAGGAATACTGCAATCCAGATAAAAATGCTCATCCTGTCTGACCCAAAACCACGCCTTGTCTTAAGCAACCTCACGCGTCTTGTATGACCCTACCGCACGCGGTCTCTCTGACGCTTCCTCCCGCTATGGAACAAAACTGATTATGTATCAAAGACCTAACGTAGCGGTCTGGATTCTGTTATTCGCCATCAAACAGACATCACATATTCTCATTCACTTTCATTGAAATTTTCTGTAATTCCTTTTCAAACATGTCACATATTGTCATCTTCTTTCATCGAAACTACATATACTAGTACAAACATGCCTTACAAACGCTCGGAAGTTGAAAAAAAAAAAAATTATTGTCATGTTTCATATAGCTAGTTTAATCGATGTAGGACTGTAATGAATTGTCAATCTAAGCCTGTGATTGGTTTCAGTTCTATTTCTGCCGCTAAATACTCAGACAAAGTCAATATATGCCCTCAACGGTTTGTATCACGCATTTTTGACACCTTCGTATTTTACGATGTTCGATGACCCGCAAGCTCACGACGGGTGATGTTGTTACATGTTATCACTACATACCATCGTGACGTTGCATTGTAGTGCTCAATATATTACATTTTGTACCCTGGCATCTCTTACCACTAGCTTATTCTGAGGAGAAGAATTCAACGAATTGATCATTGACTTTAAAATCATGAATGGATAACGCTGCCCCAAAGTCAAAACTCCATGCCAGAGTCTACTAGCTTATCTTCTTTATCAAGCAATCGACTGTAAAATTTTGTAGGTCGCTCACCGAGTCACCAGAATAAAGCTGGCAGCCTGCTGACTAATATTTATTTTCGATGGTGGGTCGTAAGCTTTAGTGGGATATGGTGGGTCGTGTGTAGCGAACAATATATGTATAAAAGAATTTCGCGTAGGTTAATTTATGTAGAGTTTTAAATTATAAATAGGTTTGGTTACACAATTTTGAATTAATATCACTGTCTATACGAAAAAAAAAACCATTTTTTATATTATATCCAAAATATTTTATTCTAATTATATTTTGTAGTTTTTTTTTATTAAATTGGAAAAAAATTTAACTACTTTTAAATAAATTTTAATTTTTTATCATAATTATTTTTAAAAATATTTTATAAAAATTTTATCATCTATTTATTAATTATTGATAATTAGATTAAAATTTTAGAAAATCCTATTTCAAAATAGACATTTTTCTTGATGCAATTAATAATGATGCAATTTAACTTTAATATTTGGTAATTTTTTATCTAAATTTAGATTTTTTTTTGTTTAGTTAAAATCATGTTTTTTAAAATTTAAATTGTGTTCCTAAATGCATAAATATATTTGACATTAAAAATTCTCTATAGGACTCATACTTGTAGATTACAAAATTCATAAATGATTTCAACAAAAGATTTTGGATAAAATTGAAAAAATAAAAATAAAATTAAACTATTACATTAAAAATTATCCTAAATAATATTATGTGATAGTGCACCAAAAAATAAAAAAACATTAAAAGTAAAAAGAGTTATTTAACTCATAGTTATTATGTCTATCTCAATCTTAGTTATAATAAATACTTATTAAATTTATTTTTAAAATAATTATATAATTTTAAAATTAAGTTAATAGTTTAAAATATTTATTATTTTTTTTTGTAAGTTATTTAAAAAATAAATTATAAACAAAATTATTGTTTGATATAGATATATCAATAAATAGAATGAGAAGATTTATACAAATTATTTTCCCACTGACAAAAGATTATATTTAAATAATTGTTCTAAATTATAAAACATATATAACTAAGGGTTTAGGTACTCTAAAATAAATAGAATTTTCTTAGTGATTAAACATCTCCAAAAAGAGTTGCTCAAACACACCTAGAACCAAAAAAAATTGATTGATGCTTTTAAAAATCCAATAATAAGTCTAAAAAAAGTTGAGTTCTAGATTAATAAATCTTATATATATATATAAATAAATAAATTAATTATTTAAAAATCCAATAACAAGTCAAAAGAAGTTGAATTCTCCGTAAATAAATCACTTAATAAATATATATATATGAAGAGCAATTGTAGCTAATATCAAATGACTTGATTTCCATACCCTTCCAATACTTGTAAAAGAAAAGTGGTGTTAAGAGAATCATACCTGTAAAGGTAACACAAACATTTCGGACAAGAACTTTGAACTAGAGTGGGAACACGTACATGTTATAAAGTAACATAGAAGTTTCCAATAGTATCATATTGTATAATTAAGACATAAAAAATATATTTGAACGAAGTATATCAAGTTGTGAATTTACCTCAGGGTTTCTAACTAATCTTAGCTTGAATGTCTTGTTAGAAAATTTATGATTCGAAAAAAATTATGGTGAGATACGTATAGAGCCATAAACCATGAAACCATAATATACTATAAAGGATTAACAGATTAATATTGTTTAACAAGTTAACAAGAATTTTAAATTAATGTTAGGGGTCAAGAATATTAATGGTAAATTTTACTTTGAACATATGTTTCAAAGAAATCGAAGTTTTGGAAGCCTTTTAAAAGTATACATACAAATAGGAGTGTGAAAGATATTAATGGTTATAATTTTAAAGAGAAAGGAAAGAAAGGATTCATAAGATAAAATTCTTATTTCTTTAAACTATGATAACCAATGTTTAAAACTCAATCATTTAGTTGCAGACATGATTATTATAGAAAAGAAGAAAGGGTTAAAAAAATGAAACTCTTTTTAGTCTACATATAAGGGAACCACAATTTTACAATAATAACAATAGTCAAAAGAAAGGGCTTTTAAAACCCTCCAATGCATAAATAGGAACATGATTAGAAAGGAATAATGGAAATGTGAAGGAGAAATTTGAAAACATAAACTTTAACAACCTGAAATAAAAGTAAAAGAAAGTAGCAAGAAGGGGAAAATAGGTCTAATACCTGGCGAGATAAAGTTTGTGTCCACGACAGGCTTGGTGATAAAGTAACATGGTGTTTGTCATTTCAAACCCTAAAATAAATTCAAATAAAAAAATATTTTCATTAAAGAACCAAAAAGGTATTTAAGCTCAAAACCCTTACCCTTTCTTTAATATGTTAAAAGTGAAATGCATTATCTCAAACTCTATATACTAAAACGGAAATTGACAAAGGAGAAAATTTCCTCTGAAGGATTAAGGGGTCGAAACCGTGGGAGTGGTTTCATTCCAAGTTCTCTTCTGAACATGTGAATCCTAGTTAGGTTTCCACCCTTGCTTTGAAATTTTAGCAGACTTGAAAAGATAATTATGTTTGGGGTGAAAGTTGATGTTTCAAATATTTGCTCTCGAAAATAAAGTGGAAAATCTAAAACCCCAAAAAGAAACTTTATTTAATAGGATTTTGTCAAGCGGTTTTCCAAAGGGCTTGCAAATCTCCAAACAATTAGTGGTTAGAAAATCGTTTAAAAATTTCTGATAAAAATTAATGTTTAGATAAATTTCTCTACACACCCAACATTAAAAACTCAAGTCTTTAAGTTTGAGTGTGATAAAACCCTTGACAACTCAACAAAATGGTATACCTAGGAAGGAAAATTCTGAACATATTTGCCACAAACAACTCAAGGCATGGATACAAGATGAAAGAGAAGCCATGCTCAGACGCAACATAACCATTATCTTTTACCAATGAAACAAACTATGTAACCCTAGTTCAGACAACAAAAATATTAGACTGCAAGGACTAACAAGTCTAGAAGGGTAGTTAATTTGACTAGAGTATTCACAGGATCACAATCACCATTCAATCACTCTATTCCATCTTAATCATCCACCATTCAATCACTGTATTCCATCTTAATCATCCATTTGTGACTCTGCTAGAACAATGGTTTGAATTTTTGACATGTGGATAGAGGACTCACATCATGTGCAATTTAATGGGATTCATGGAGGTTCCGATAATGACTTGTTATTATGTAAACATCACAAATATGACTAAGGGTTAAATTAGGGCTAAACAGTTCAAGTAACCTTATATGAAGAGTAGTCATATGACATAAGGCACAAGAATAACGAGGTGGGTAGTTGAGGATCATTTACGTGTTATGAATCGATGGTTCAGAGTTCAAGTCACATCCCTTTTATAAACGCGCACACACACATAAAATAATAACTTTTTTTAAAGTTAGGAAAAATAATTGTAAATCAAAAGCACCTATATGAAAATACATATCGAGTTGTTTCTATATTACGCCAAGGAGTTCATACCTTTATTGGATTAAGTAAAGATAGCATTTTTTATGTGGTGTTGGGGGTACATTACATGTCGTATCAAAGTTGTAAGTTGCACCACTCACGCTTATGAGCTAGATCATAGCTAGAATTTAACAGAATAATTGTTTGTATATCACAAGGATAAAAGTAAAGAAAAGTCATGAAAGAAACATGTTCAAGAACTCCTGATGGGGAGGAGCTTCGAATAAAACTTGGTGGTTAAAATTCATCACATATAGTAGAATTGTTAAATATTGTAAGACGTATGAAAGAGGAACTGGCAAGTATTAAAGAAAAGAGTGAAAAGGTCTTCAAACCTAGTTCCAATTAGGAGAAACTCATAAAAGCTCAAACTAAAAATAAAAATTAGAAAACAATAGGAAAAACCTTAGATAATGGAGAAAAATAAGAATTCCATAAAAGGAAGGATCAAAATAGTATAAATGAGAGTGAGCCACTAAAACTAAAAATGAAAAGGAGCTAGAAGAAGAAGCAAGTGAACATAATTAAGCTAAAATGTCACTGATAGCATATAATCAGATGAAGAATTATAAAATAGAATTGCAAGGACAATTTAAGAAGATCATCTCGTATTTGATGGTCAATTAGAGGAGGCAAATTAAAACAAGTCAATTGTAACATCAACAAATATTTTCTAGTATATGAATATCCCAGTAATGTGAAAGCCAAATTACCCACTTACTAATTGCAAGGTAAGGCATCCCTGTACTAGGATAAAATAAAAACTCTACATAATATAGAATCTAAGACTATAAGTTGGGAATGTTTTCAAAAATATTTGAAAGAAAAATATGTGAAAAAAATGTATTATGATGACTGGGCTAAAGAGTTTCATGAGTTGAAGCTTTGTCAGATGGCTATGGATGAATTAGTCACTAAATTCACCCATATCACATGACATGTATTGTACATTCATAAAGATAAAGATAAAATTCAATGATTCATTAACTATTTACCACTTTCCTTCAAAGAAAATATTATGTATGACATGAATCCGAAGAGTATGGATGAAGCAATCCAAAAGGAAAAAACATGTTACCAACAATCAAAGAGAATAAATGATAATTCAAAACCTTGGTAAAATAATAAAAAAGATAGGTTTATGCAAGGGAATAACGGGTTCAAACCTTCCTCCTTTAAGAATTATATTAAGAATCATCAAAACATAAATTTTAATAGGAACAGTAATCAACAAAAGACTCAGTTGCAAATAGGATCTATAATCAGAATTAATGTAGCCAAGAACGATCGAAAAGTTGAACATAAATCCACTATGATCAAATTAGAAGGTAACATTCTAAAGCAAGCTACGTCAATTCTGATAGATCAAGGAGCGACATTAAGTTATGTTAGTCCAAAAATAGTGGACAAATGTAAGCTAAAAAATGCAAAAACATAAAAAATCATTGACAATATAACTAGCAAATGGTACAAAGAGGAACATTTCCAATTTGATTAAGGATTTTCCCATTAATTTAAATGGGTCAAAATTAGAAATGAATTTTGATATCCTACCTCTAAGATCTTATGATGTGTAAATAAGTATGCATTTGCTGGAAAAGTATAGAGCTTTCATGAACTTCCTAGAATAGACTATTACTTGTACTGATGATGAGGAAGTGGTATAGGTCATTTGAGAACAATCCAAACAATATAGATATCAACCTTGTAGTTAAAAAAATGTGCAAGGAAGGGTTCTAAATTATTTGCAGTATAGGTGGAAAATTTAACATAGGAAAACATAGAAAATACTTTGGATGACTTTTCATTAGTGAGGGAATTTAAGGATGTTTTTTTGGAATAAATTATTGTGTTTCCACCAAAAAGGAACATTGATTTTAACATTAAATAAATACTTGGGGAAACACTAATTTCAAAGGCATCTTATAAAATGTGTGTACCAGAGATGAATGAGTTAAAAATGAAACTTCTAGAATTTTCGGGAAAAGGATATATCAAACCAAGTGTCTCGCCTTGAAGAGTTTCAATACATTTTGTAAGGAAAAAGGATGGCACTCTTATATTATGTATTGATTATATATATCTAAACAAGTTGATCATTAAAATAAAATACTCAATGCCTAGAATTGATGATCTAAGAGTCTTCTTTAAGATAGACTTCTCTAAGATAGAATTGAGATATGGTTCCCACCAAATAATAATTAAACGTGAGGATATACATAAGAATTCCTTTAGAACTAGATATGGCCATTATTAGTTTGTTTTTCTTCCTTTCAAACTCACTAATGCCCCAACCATGTTTATGTGTCAAATGAATAGTGTTTTTAGCTAATACCTAGATAAATTTGTATTGATTTTCGTTGATGACATCTTGGTTTTTTCCAAGACATTAAAATATCATAAAAAAAACTTACGAATAATGTTGCAAACACTTAGAGAGCATCATATGTGTGCCAAATTTAGTAAGTGGGATTTTTATTAGCATCAGATACATTATTTCGGGCAAGTAATATTCAAAGAAGGAATTGTTATAGATTGCAAAATGGTCAAGACAATTCTCAACTAACCTATTCCCAAAGATATAGTTGACATCATATCCTTCATTGGAATTACAAGTTATTACCGTAGGTTCACTGAAGGTTTCTCCAAGATGGCTATACTATAACATATTTACGAAATAAAGGAGTTAAATCTATCTAGACTCAAAAATGTTACGAAAGTTTTAATCAATTGAAATATTTACTAGTTGTAACTCCTATAGATAAGATTGTTGATTCCAATACAAACTATATAGTGTGCAAATATGATTTTCTAGAAGGATTAGGTGGAGTGCTAATGCAAGATAATCATGTTACAATCTATAAGTTTTGGAAGCTAAAGGGACATGATTTTTTTTATGTTGTGTATGACATAGAGATAGCTATAGTAGTCCTTTTTTTAAAATATGGTGGAACTATATTTTGGGAAATAAATTCACATTAGTTACTGATCATATCAGCCTCAAATATTATTTTAGTCAACTAGATTTAAATGCAAGGAAAGCAAGGTGGATTCCTTTCCTTAGTGAATTTAAATTTGACATCAAACACATTAAAGGAATATAAATAAATTGAATATGCATTGAGTAGAAGCTTAAATAAAATATATGATATCTTTCTTAGCAATGTTAGACATACTAAATGAATATATTCAGGCAATAGCCATAAGAGATCAAGAATACTGAAAAATATAGGAAAGATTGAAAAAATAAATTGACTCAACAGAAGGATCATATTATGCTTTAAATAGGGATGATTTGTTGAATTTAAAAAACATAATTTATATCCAAAATGCGCACAGAACTAAACAATTGATCCTAGATAGACATCAAAAGAAACATTTTTCATCTCACCTAGGCTACTAAAAACTTGTTACAACACTTGGGAAAATATTTTATTTCGTAGGAATGAAAGAAAAAGTAGTTGAATATTTAGCAAAATGTATGTAGTGCCAAAAATTTAAGGTGGAACACTATCATCCTACTAGGTTTTTGTACCCCTTATCTATTCCTGGGTGGAAATGGTAAATTATCTCCTTAGATTTTATTATAGGCCTACCTAGAACTAGAAAACAACACAATTATATCATGGTGTTAGTTGATAAATTGAGTAAGCAAACTAACTTTATACTAGTGTTGTAAACATTGAAATATTTTCAGATAGTTTATATTTTGATGAAATAGATATTCATACTTCATGGGGTACCAAAAATTGTCATATTTGACAAAGATGCAAAATTCACTCAAATTTTTTGAAGACACATTTTATAGGATTAGATACCCAATTTAATTCTAGTACTTCCTATCATCCTTAAACTAATGGATACATTGAAAGAACCAACCATATCCTTAATACATGCTTCGTATGTATGCAATGGATCAACATACTAAGTGGAATGACTATTTACATTTGGCTGAATTTGCATATAACAATAGTTATCTAACATTGCTTAAGATGAGTCTTTTTGAAGTTGTTTATGGATGAAAATGTCTTACTCCATTGACTTTAAGTCAACGAAAGGATAATCTAGTTTTGGAACCTAATCACTTAAAGAATATGGAGAAAGAGGTTAGAAAGGTAAGGCAAAAATTAAAAATAACTCAAGATAAAAAGAAAAGTTATGTAGACTAGAAAATGATTCACAAAGAATACAATGTGGGGGAACATGTTTATATCAACATCGGACCAAAGAGGACAACATTAAGGCTAGGAACTTGTGTTATGTTAACACCTATGTTTTGTGGGCCATTTAAAATACTAGATAGAGTAGGACTAGTAGCCTAACAACCAACACTACCACCCCACATAAAAGTGCATAATGTACTTCATATATCATTTCCAAAGAAATATATTAATGATCCAAATCATATTATTGATTGGAATTTCATAATGGTCGAACTAGAAAGTGGGTTCCAGGTCGAGACTCTGTGAAATTTAGATAGCACAAAAACTTTAAAATGGAACTGAAGCCAAGTTAGAGTGCAATGGAAGCACTTCGGCCTTGAAGAGGCCACATGGGATATGGAAGAGAAAATTCAAGAATAATTTCCTCCACTCTTTCAGGAGTGATGAGTAAAAGGAAAACATCAATCTTAATGTTTAAATAAAGGGGAGAGTAGATGTAGCCCTGATGCAATTAATTTTTAGAACTCTATTATTTTACGTTTATTTTTAATGACCTAAATTTAAAAAACTAGATATGAGAGGAATACTAACTTTGATTGAAAATGTGAAATAATAAATAAAATATTATTTTTAATTAGAAATAGTGTGGGAATCATGATCCGAGTAGTCAAGCTACTTCAGGGAAAATTTTAAGAACCCCCCCTAAATTTATAAATATAATAAATGGGCGAATCTCCATGGTATATAGGAAAAATGGAAGGCGATTTTATCAATAATATAACATGTATATATAATTTTTTGGCGAATCTTTCACTAGGCATGGCGAATATTTTACTCAATTATAAAATCTTGTAAGATCTTGGTGAGTCTTTCACTAAATAATAAAACTTTGTAAAGTCCTAGTGAATCTTAGCATAGGCTACATGCTGGTTTAATTCCCCCATTTAAATAGGCTACATTCCAGGTGAATACCATGGGTCAATACCATGTGCCATTTTTTATTTTTATTAATTCTAATATTAAAATATTAGGGTTAATAATGGTTTTTTGCATGGTATTAATAACAATCTAGTCCATGGTATTTGTCCCATAGTATTTTGGCCATAGGTTTCACCTAAATATAACCCATTTTTTGAGTGTTCGTAAATATAAGGTGACTTATGGAGTAAATATAAAAAAATGTTTTATTTGTTTACCATACCTCTCGTTTATTTATATTTTTATTAATTTACCATACCTCTTTTACAAATATGGTATTTGGCCCATAGGATTCACTTAAATAAAACCTCTTTCTTGAGCCTTCATAAATAGAACGAGGGTGATGGACTAAATATAAAAAGAGGTTTTATTTATTTACCATACGTCTAGTTTATTTATATTTATTTATTTACCATACCTTTTGAGTAAGGATAAAAAGACGTTTTATTTATTTACCATACCTCCACTTTACTTATATTTTTATTTGTTTACACCCTTACATGTATATAAGGTGACTTATGGAGTAAATATAAAAAATGTTATATTTATTTACCATACCTCTCATTTATTTATATTTTTATTAATTTACCATACCTCTTTTATAAATATGGTATTTGGCCCATAGGATTCACTTAAATAAAACCTATTCTTGAAAATGGGCGAATGGATTCACTTAAATAAAACCTATTCTTGAAAATGGGCGAATGGAAGGTTGTAAGTCCTAATTTCAAGGGCTAAATTTACCTTTTTTACCCTCTCCCTTAAAATAAGGTGGGCTATTTGAGGTGATTTGTAAAAATGTACTATGATACAAAATATTCGCCCACTAAAAATTTAAAACCCCTTAATTTCGCCAAAGGGCGAACATTTAGAGAGACGACATAACTAGAGATAAGTCTTATGTTGAGTGTGGGGGGGGGATGAAGATAATTCCAGCATATCTATAGATAAATGTGCATATAGAGGAAAAGACTAGAGACTTCTGTGAAAATCATGGGTATAGAAGAAACCAGGTAGACATTTAAAGCATGACTCTGTTAGAGTCTCCATTAGAAAGGAAGAGATTACAATTGAATGTTGACAAATTATTGATGACAATGGAGTGATTTTAGGATTGGGGGGAGATGCTCAATTTGCAACTCACTGGTTGGGAGGAATGTTCTTGTTCCCACTCTATTTTTAAGCATTAGGTAAGTAAAAATATAAATGGCGTTCATTATCTATCATAAATGATTTTAGAATGTATAAGTTAGTGAATATTAGCATGGGGTTGTTTGCTTCAAGAAGTAATAATCAACACTTCACGAAGGGGAATTTTAAGAGTTTTTTAAGACAAAAGAAATCTTTTGTCTTAAACATTTAATTTTTTCACAAACATTTTGGATGTGAATACATATTTTCGTCTTTAACATTTAATTTTGTCTTATAATTAATTTCATTTTGACAGGTCATATTTATGATATGAGGTCATAATTAATGAAAATTTGCATTGTCGTAGTTCACATAATCATGACGGGAGGAGTGTAGATCGATACAAAGCCTAGGTATCCCTGTTTAATAAGCAAGAAAGGGTGCCAAATTGTGGACAAAAATGATAAGGTTGAGAAGGATAAAGACACCAAGGAAGGAGGAAGATGTGAAGGAAGTAGAGGAGGAGGAAATTATTGTTTTCATAGAGTATTTGATTTCAAGCCCAATTCTTGTGAAGCTCTTTGAATAATATGATGAATAGTTTGTTAACCGAGTTGGTTAGGGTTTCTTCGTAGCAATAGCGTTAAGTGGATCTTGGAAAGACATGAGATTCTTGCTAAGTACTTGTATCTATATTTCTCATAGGGTAGTATTTGTATTTCTCACAGGGGGAGGGTGGGGAGAAATCCCAAATGACATAATCAAGGAAGGCTATCAAGTATTGGTCTCTATATTTCTCACAGGGAAATATCTATATTTCTTGCATGGTGAGGGCATGGAGAATCCCAAATGAAGAAATTGAGGAAGGTCGTCAAGTACTAGTCTCTGTATTTCTCAGAAGGAATTTTTTTTATTTATCACATAGGGTGAGGGCAAGGGGAAACACAAATGACAAAATTGATGAAGGCTGTTAGTTACTTTATAAGCTAGGCCCTGTAAACGTAACATTATTTTCATGGGGGAGGCAAATATATAACACCCTCCTCCCACATCTACTGATGTAACCATCCAACTGGGGTAATAATGTGATGTGAAATTACTATGATATGATTTGACCTCCTATGTTACCTTAAGGAAGTGGAGCCGATGGAAACACACCACACAAACCTTCCACATCAACAACAAGACTCTCAGGAACCATCCCAACTTCTCAGGTAGCTAGCCCCTGGGTCCGACTAACTTTTTAGACCATCAAACCCCAAGATGTTCCCTTGATATGGCCAAGCATGCGTCCAAGAGGCTCCAGATGCTCCCATAACATGGGTATGCATGCATCTAGGGACTTTTCTTCCTAATGTTGTGCTTATGTCTCTAAGATTTGAGCCACTTTTTTATGCCATGAGCCCAGGTCACTGCCCAAAGCTCAATGATACTTTTAGAAATGAAATACAACAACAAAATAAGGAAACAAAAGTAATTAATTGTACAAGGAATTGACTAGAACCCTACTAGCCATGATAGGCATTTCATCAAACATGTCACAATTATGTAATATACATGTTTAAACAACATATCTAAGCATAGGGGTCCCATACTCATACGAGAATCCCTACGAAGCATTGATGCCTCAACACATTAGTTGTAGTTTCATCCATTAGGCCATAAATACATTGTTCATCCATTTAAAAGTAAAAACATGATGAGATCCATACATAGCCACTGTCATAATACATGTTCATAACCAGCATACTAGAAACATAAATACCAAGGAAATCATAACCATATCATCCACATATAAACCAGTATAATATTCATGAAATAACAAGGAGAAATAACCTCATATTAATGATCCAAAGGCCAACTAGTTGTGGGACTTCAACGAACCACCCGGCCGTAGACATGGCTAAGGTAATTCTCTCTTGAGCCAATAAAACTTATGCCATATTCCAAGAATGAATATGGGATCTCATAAAACACATCAATCAAAACCATCTAGGGCTTCCATAGGCCAAACCAACACAACCCATCAAACAATTATTCCACCTCACGTCATACATCACAAACCATCATCAAATTGGTCTGTATCGAAGCCTTCTAGGGCTCTAGAGAATTTGTTCCAACCAAGGCTTACAACACAACTAACTCAACCCAAAACTTACGTTGGGCTTCCAAAGTGTGTGTCCAACTAGGTCTTCTAGGAATAGTAACTAAACGCATCAAGGGATTCCAAATCGTTTGTCCAACCAAGGCTTCTAGGAACTAGTAACTCAACCCAACCTAAAGGAACCATGAGAACCAACCACAAAAATAAAGAAATGAACCCCTAGGAAATGGCAAGCTAGATGAATCCACTTCCAAACAATCCTCCATGCCAATGATAGATCATGACCAAATAACCATATGCATATGCCATGAATTCTATAACTGGTTAGGAAAACATACAGGAAACTCGGTATCTTCAAGAAAAACCAATTGTATTTGTTGATTCCGATGTCCTCTTGTGCTTTCCTTCTCTTCCTTCACCTTCTTTCTCCAAAAATCCAAGCATGCCACACTCTCCAAGGGTGCTCCACGAAAACTCTAAGTGTCCAAGAGTATGAGAGAGAGAGAATAGAGAGAGAGCTCCAAAACTGAACTGACAAAAGTTCATGTATTGATACCATGAAGCCCTTTTATTAATGAGGCCTCTATTTTATTCATTTTCCATTATTTTCCTTCAATTTCCTCCTCACATGCAACCTGTGACCTTCACTTCCCTTTTCTCCTAATTTCAATTGTTTTATAAATAAATGTTCGAAAATGCCATTTTTACATTACAAAGCCTTTTCCATTACCTTGGAAAATTTTCTTAGCCATTAATCAATCACCAATGATCCCCATCACTATTCTTTTTCCCAACATTCAACTTGGAATAAGTATCCCATCAACCGTGGTTATTATTTCTCCTTTATTAACTTTTATTACATGGAATTTTCACCAAGGATGTTATAGAACCATCCCCCTTAGGGGAATACCATCGTCAGTGTTCAACAACACATATAACCAACAAGGCTATTGTAAGCAAGAAATACTACCCATGGACCTTTATATCTTAGCTCATTTGCAGTATTTACAATGATCATCCTACTACAAAGAAAACCAACAGACAACATAACAAGGATAACATTGTAATAAAATGACACCCATACCACTTATTGGAGCTTTATATTATATATCATGGCAGTATTTAAATCCATATACATATGTACATATACCAAACATCACCAAAACAGGTACCAAACACATATAACAAAACATCCACTCAACAAGCGAATAAGGAAGGATGCATATCCTGCATCTGATTTGCCATCTCCTATGTAGCTCCATCAGGCCCAAGGCGCTTCCATTGCAATTTAACTTGGTCATTTGCTTGGTTCCAAAGCATGAGCATATTTCTCAGAAAAATTCACTATGGTTCCGATTGGAATTCTCATTCTAGCTCCACCTGCAATACAAACTAGTTAATCAGATGATCAACAAATTTAACATACTTATTAAGCAATGATACATGGAAAACATCATGGAATTTCATTATTAGAGGTAGTGCATGTTGATAGGCTACTGGCCCAATTCTCTCAATAATCCTAAAAGTTCTACAAAACTAGGGCAACAACTTGGCACATGATCCAATTCGTAAGGAAATCTTCTTCGGTTTGATGTGAAAGTACACATGTTCCCCAACCTGGAACTCCTTGAAGAACCTATTCCAATCTACATAACTCTTCTACCTATCCTTTGCTGCTTTCAAATTCTTCTTGATTACCTGCATTTTCTACTCCATGTCTGCCAGCATGTTCGATCCAATCAACCCCCTATTAACTAGATCACTCTAAATGATGGGAGTATTTCAACTCCACCCACACAATGCCTCAAACAGACTTATCCTCAGTGACTCCTGGTACCCATTGTTGTAAGCAACTATACCAGTGGGAGGTACTATTCCCACTTCCATTATTCATGAATCACATACATCCTCAACACATCCTCCATTATCCTATTGACCCTCTCTAGTTGTCCATATGTCTATGGATGATAAGTTGTACTGAAGTCCAACTCTATGCCCAAGCCTGCAAATAAATCCTTCGAAAACATGGAAGTGAACTTTTCATCCCTATCTGACACAATATTCTTCATAACTCCATGCAACCTGAGCATGTCCCCTATGAAGACCTGTGCTACATCACTCGCTGAGAATGTAGACTTCACTGGAATGAAGTGAACTACCTTTCTCAACCTGTCCACCACTACCATGATGGAATCATTTTGTCTCACTATCCTCCAAAAACCTATAATAAAGTACATGGAAATGACCTCCCATTTCCACTATGGAATCATAATCGACTGTAGTATTCCATCAGTATTCTTACACTCTACGTTCGCCTACTGACAATCCAAGCACATAGGCACAAACTCTTCTACATCTCTCTTCAAATTCGACCAATAATATAATTTCTTTAGTACTATCAACATCTTCTGATAACCTAGGTGTCCTGAATATTGTTTGGCATGAAGCTCCCTCAATATCACCTTCTTGATCCCATTACTATCTGGCACATATATCCCATCACTAAATCTAACCAATCCATCTAACATGAGATGATAGTACACATCCTATGCACCTGTACCACTACCTGTACTTGTACCACTACCTGTACCTATACCCATACTTGTACCACTAGCTATACATTTACCTGTAATCAGTTGCAACCTGTGCACAATCTTTATATATTTGTCATCTTGCCGACCTGCCTAAAAGATCCTATCTTGTAAATCTGTCCCATAGGAGCTCATAACTATTGTATGATTTACCTGTATCACTTACTAAGAGCATTTACCACCTTGTTCTCTTTACCTTTTATACACCTGATCTCAAAGTCAAACTCAGTGATTGTAGCCAACCACTGAGCCTATGTTCCATTCATATTCGATTGGTAAAATAGATACCACAAAACACTATCATCACTCATCAATACAAACCTCTTTCCAAGAAGATAGTGCCTCTACATATTCAATGCATGTATGACCACTGCCAATTCAAGATCATGTTTCAGGTAGTTTTGTGCGTGCTCATTCATGTGTTGTGACTCATAGTATACTACCTGTCCTTCTTGAATAAGGACTCCACTAAATTCTCTCTTGCAATAATATGTACATACTAAAAATTCTTTGTCTAGATCTGCGATCTTTAACATTGATGCATGTGTCAACGACTACTTGAGCTGCTCAAAATTGGCCACACACTCCTCTATCAATTCAAACTTCATACCTTTCCTTTACAATGATGTGATAGCATAATAAATTTGCGAGAAGTTCTGGATGAACCTCTTGTAATAACCTACTAACCCCATGAGAGATATCATCTCATCCACATCCTTCGGAGTTGCCCTCTCCATGATAGCTCTTACCTTTTCTGGGTCCACTTCTATGCCATCCTTGGAAACCACATGTCCTAAGTAGTGTACCTCAGTCTAAAATAAACAACACTTTCTAAGCTTAGCATACAACTGATGCTCTCTCAACAATGTCAACATTGATACTAAATTCTCAGCATTCTCTTCTTCATTATTTGAATATACCGAGACATTATCAATGAACACGATAACAAACTTGTCCAAATATGGACGCAACACAATATTTATCAAGCACATAAAAGTAGCTGGAGCATTAGCCATATTGAATGGAAATACAATAAACTCATAATTCCCATACCTAGTCTGGAATGTTCTCTTATATATTTCCTCCTCTTTAATGTGTACCTAATGATATCCATATCCCAGATAAATCTTCAAGAACACTATTTCCCCCTTCAGTTGATCAAACAAGTAATCAATCCTTCTCAACAAATAGTTGTTCTTGATGGTCACCTTGTTCAACTTCCTGTAATGAATGTAGAACCTTAGAGTACCATCCTTCTTCTTGAGAAACAATACTGGTGTGCCCCATGGTGATACACTTGGCCTAATGTATCCCTTGTCCAACATTTCCTTCAACTGCAACTTTAACTCTACCAACTTAGGTCTACTCATCTTGAAAGGTTCCTTACATGTTGGAGCTTCCCTTGACACCAAATCAATAGAAATGTCTACTTCCCTGTGAGGTGGAAACCATGAAATATATGAAGGAAATACATCCTGAAACTATTTTTGGACTAGGTACCTGCTCAAAACATATACATCCTTAACTTCCTTACCTTTTTCACTTAGAAATGTTCACTACAAATAATACACATCATTTCCTATGACTACACTTGGCCTTCATAACTCTCACCATTCTAGCTGCTGTTTCTTTCTTCTTACCCTGCAAAACTCTTTTTTCGCCATTTTCATCCAATTACTAAATGGATTTGTCATAACAATCAACATTGGTTTTATGAAGGTACAAGAAATCCATGTCTAACAACATACTATATGATCCCAACGGTAATACATTCAAATGTGTGTAGGTAAGCATACCATTCAAATCAAATGAAAAAGCTCTTACCTAGTGATGAACTCGCTTCTCTGTACCTGTAGCCTACTACAATAACAAGGACTCTGCATGCAATTCTTTAAGAAAACCACACTTATCCACTAGGTCAGGATTAACATAACTATAATTAGATCCAGGGTTAATAAAAATAGAAACAACTTTATCGCAAATCTTACCATCCATCTAAATGATAAATGTTTGATGATTTTCTTGTCTATTATCTAGCGCTGCATAGATCCTAGGAATACTCTACCCAGCATCTCCCACTACTTGTTTCTCGTGAGCACTGTAGATCTAAAGTCTACCACTGTGATGCTATGGAAAATCTGTCCTCGGATGATCTTTACTAGAAGTCCAACACTATAAAGGCTTCCAGCCTTCATCCTTATTCTTCTCATAGATTGAAGTCCATGCCCTCTGTCAAATGCAATGAACTTCTTGGATCGAAATGCATTCTCTTTATTACCTGCATCCTAAGGTCTTCTTCGCTTCTTGTTCCATTCTCCTTTTTTATTTACATTATCTTTCTAGTCTAGCTTATTCTCAGATCTGTGCTTTGATTGCGCATAGAAATGATTTATCTTTTGGATGGCCTCCTCTAATGATCTAGGCTCATCGAACATAATCAGGTCTTTGAATGCAATTGGTAATCTACTAATGAATCTATGAATATTGTCCTCCTCCTCCTTGAGGTAAGGCACATACCTTAGTAGCTCGAAGAACCTGCTAGTGTACTCCTCATCTATCATCGATCCCATGTTTAGCTCATAGAATTACTTTTCCCTGTCATCGAAGTATCTCTTTGATACATTTTTCTTCTTGAATAGTCTCTCGAAATCATTGGAAGTCAAGTATTCATTATGAATACCTCTAACATTCTTCACATCTTCCCACAAAATATATGTTTTACCTTTGATACTAAATGTAGTTATTTTGGCTTTCATGTTTTCTGAATAATCATGCAACCTGAAGAACTTCCTCATACGAAGCACCCATGACTCTGCATTCTATGGTTTATTCATCTCTCCATCAAATTTAGGTGTTTTTTATTTCCTAAACTTGTTAGAAAATATTCCATATCACTCCTATTGTAAGGATGATAGTGATGTCGAATGTAATTTCTGTCAGAACCAAAACTAAAATCGCACATGCACCCATCACCTCTCCCATCTGGAGTATCCAAGGACCTGCCATCTCTGATTGTGTCATATCTATCTAGCCTATACTTACCATGAGACCTACTACCATATGCTCCATTAGTTCTTTCCTCCTACCCATGGCTAATCCAAAGGGGTCCCTGTCACTGTAATTCTAACAAACTCTAAAGTATCACTACATTTATCTCTGCTTATTTCTCTTATTCCTGTATGATTCTTTCATTGTCTATGTTACAACTCCTTATTTATTCCTTTAAGATTCTCATTTTGTCTCCCAAATAAAATGAGTTCCCAACACGAAGTTGCTCATCAAATCCATATGGAGAGTCTCAAGAACTGCAGTCTACCATCTTGGTAGTCATCTTTGATATTCTTCTTACAATATATATCATGTTAACTAAACTAAATCACAATAAACCAATGTAACTTTGTATAATTCGGGGAGAATACCTTGTATGCAAGATCAAAAAATTAGATTAATATATCTCTAACATAATGATGACATCATATAGAAATATAACACATAAACATATAACCACAACAATATAACCCTCATTATAGATAGAGTCTAGTCATCAATGCATGACCATATCAACTACACATATTGTTACCTCATGCATGAAAACAACAACCACGTCACTATACACTTAACTACATGTAAATAATAATGTTCATAAACAATGCATAATCAACCATACACTCATGCCAACACATTCCACAACAACACCATCAACTTCCCATGGTGACCTCACTCGAACCATAACCCATACCATACAAATGCAACAACCACATGGTCTCACAATACAAAAAGGCATATATAACTGACATGAATGCATGATAAACACACAACCTGTGTAGTCCAAGGGGTGAACCACTCTCTGATAACACTCTGTAACACCCTCCTACCACATCTACCTAAGTAACTGGTGAACCAGAGTAAACAAGTGACAAGAAGTTACTATGACATTATTTGACCTCATAAGTCACCTTAAGGAACTGGAACTAATGGATACAAACCATACAGACCTTCCATATAACCAACAAGTCTCTCAGGAACCATCCCAACCTCCTGGGTAACTAGCCTCTGGGTCCCATTAAGCTTTTAGACCATTAAAATCCTAGACTTTACCTTGATATGGACAATTATGATTCTAGGAGGCTCCAGACACTCTCACAGCACAGGTATGCATGTGTCCAAGGAATTTTATGCCCAGTGCTATGCATGTGTCTTTGGGATTTGAGCCACTTCTTAAGCCCAAAGCCCAAGTCACTACCTAGAACTCAATGACACTTACACCAGTGAAAGATAAAAACAAAATAAGGAAACAAATGCAACTGCTTGAACGAATGGACCCCTACTAGCCATGACAGGAATTTCGTCAAACATGCCAGAATTATGTAACCTACAAGTTTAAACAACAGATCTGAGCATAGCGGTCTCATACTCATCTGATAATTGCTAAGAAGTATTGATTCCTCAATAAATTAGCGACAGTTTCATCCATTAGGACATAGATACATTTTTCATCCATTTACAAGTAAAAACATGATGATAGCCATATGTAGACGTTGTCATAATACATGTTCATAACCAACATACTAGCAACAAAAATACCAAGGAAATTACAACCATATCATCCACATATAATCCCGTATAATAATCTTGAAATAACAAGGAGAAATAACCTCATATTAGTTATGAAAAGGCCAACTAGTTGTGGGACTTCCACGAACCATTCGACTGTAGACATGGCTAAGCTAATTCTCACTTCAGCTAGTCATCCTAATGGCATATTCCAAGCATGAATGTGGGATCTCATAAAAAACATCAATCAAAATTATATAGGGCTTGTAGAGGCCAAACCACCTCAAGCTATCAAGCAGTGATTCTACCTCACACTGAGACATCACAAAACCATCATCAGATTGGTCTCTTTCCAAGCCTTCCAGGGCTCCAGAGCGTTTTTTTCTAACCAAGGTTTTAAGGACTAGTAACTTAATCCACATATTCGTTTGAGCTTCAAGAGCGTGTGTCCAGCTAGGGCTTCTTGGAATAGTAACTCAACCCTCCAAGGCTTCCAAGACTAGTAACTCAACCTGAGCTCTTACAGGGCTTCTAGAGCCTTTGTCCAACCATAGCTTCTAGGTACTAGTAACTCAACCAATCTAAAGAAAACATGAGAACCAACCAGAAAAAAAATAAATGAACCCACAACACCATGGCTATCTAGGAAATGGTAAGCTAGGAAAATCCACAGTCAATCGAGGCAATCCTCCATGCCAATGACAAATCATGACCAAATAACCACATGCATATGCCATTCATTCCAAAACTAGTGAGGAAAACATACATGCAACTTCGTAAGTGCAAGAAAAAAACATTGAAGCTTTTGATCTTGTTGTTCTCTTTCGCTTTTCTCCTCTTCCTTTGCCTTCTTTCTCCGAAACTACAAGTATGCCACACTCTCCAAGAGTGCTCAAAGAAAACTCTAAGTGTCCAAGAGTATGAGAGAGAGATAATAGGGAGAGAGCTCCAAAACTGAACTGAAAAAAGTTTGTGTACTGATCCTCTGAAGCCTTTTTATTAATGAGGCCTCTATTTTCTTCATTTTCCATTATTTTCCTTCAATTTCCTCCTCACATGCAACTTGTGACCTTTCACCTCCCTTTTCTCCTAATTTCCATTATTTTCATAAACGAATGTTTGAAAATGCCATTTTTCCTTTCCAGAGCCTTTTCCATTACCTTTGCCAATTTCCTTATCTATTAATCAATCATTAGTGATCCCCATCAGTATCCATTTTCCCAACATTCACCTTGGAATAAGTGTCCCATCAACCGTGGTTATTATTTTTTCTTTATTAACTTTTATTACATGGAATTTTCACCAAGGTTGTTACAGAACCCTCCCACTTGGGGGAACACCATCCTTGGTGTTCAACAACACCTATAACCAACAAGGTTGTTGTAAGAAAGCATATTACACATGGATCTTTATAACTTAGCTCGTTGCAATATTTACAATGATCATCTTGCTGAGAAGAAAACTAACAAGTATAACATGATAATAACATGACACCCATACCTCTTATTGGAGCATTATAGCATAGCTCATGGGAATATTTACATCCATATACATATGTACATATACCAAACATCACCAAAACATGTACCAAAAACATATACCAAATAAAAATACCAAAACATCCACTCAACTAGTGAATAAGGAAGGATACATAGCCTGCATCTGATCTGCCATCTCCCATGTAGCTTCATCGGGCTGAAAGTGCTTCCATTGCACTTTAACTTGGTTGATTTCCTAGTTCCATAGCATGAGCATATTTATCTGCAAAATGCACTGTGGTTCTAAATGGAATTCTCTATTTGGCTTCCCCTACAATACAAACCAGTCAATCACATGATCAAAATCCTTAACATACTTCTTTAGCAATGACACATGAAAAACATAATGTACTTTCATTGTTGGAGGTAGTGCAAGTCAATAGAATATTGGCCCAATCCTCTCAATAATCCTGAAAGGTCCAAAAAACAGGGGTGTCATCTTGGCAGATGATCCAATCCACAAGGAACTCTTATTTTGTTTGATGTGCAAATAAACAAGTTCCCCAACCTGGAACTCCTTGAACAACTTATTCTGATCTGCATAGCTCTTCTACCTATCTTGTGCTGCCTTCAATTTCTTCTTCATTACCTGCATCTTTTTCTCTATGTCTTCCAGTGTGTCATGCCCAGTCAACACCCTATTAACTGGATCACTCCAACTGATGGAAGTATTACAACTCCACCCATATAATGCCTCAAACACACTTGTCCTTAGTGAATCCTGGTACTCATTGAGTGAGATTTACTAGTGGGAGGTACTCTTCCCACTTCCAATGTTGATGCATCACATACATCCTCAACATTTCCTCCATTATCTTGTTGAACCTCTCTGTCTATCCATCTGGTTGCAGATGATAAGATTTACTTGAGGCCAACTCTATGCCTAAAGCTGTAAATAACTCCTTCCAAAACTTGGAAGTGAAATTTGCATCCCTATCTGACACAATATTCTTCGTAATTCCATGCAATCTAACCGCGTCCCTAATGAATACATATGCTAGATCACTCGCTAAAAATGTATACTTCACTTGAATGAAGTGCTCTGCCTTTGTCAACCTATCCACCACTTCCATGATGGAATCATATTGTCTCATTGTCCTTGGAAAACTTGTGATAAAGTCCATGCTAATGACCTCCCATTTCCACTCAAGAATCAAAATCAATTGTAGTTGTCCACCCGGATTCTTACATGTTGCCTTCCCCTACTAACAATCCAAGCACCTAGCCACAAACTCTTCTATGTCTCTCTTCAAATTGAGCTAATATAATTTCTTCACTACTATCTACGTCTTTTGATAACCTAGGTGACCTAAATATTATTTCACATGAAGATCCCTCAAGATCACCTTCATGAGCTCACTGCTATCTGGAAGATATATCATGTCCCTAAATCCAACCAATCCATCTGCCATGAGATGATAATCCACATCCTAAGCACCTACATCTATACATGTACCTATAACCGTACCCATGCCATTACATGTACCTTTACCTATACTCTTCTGCAACCTATGCACAATATCCATATATTTGTTATCCTACTGACCTGCGTGCAAGATCCCTTCCTATAAGTCTATCCCATAGGAGCTCATAGTTGTTATGTGATTTACCTGTATCCGCCTACTAAGAGCATCTACCACCATGTTCTCTTTACCTTTGATATACCTGATCTCAAAATCGAAGTAACTGATTGTAGCCAACCACCGATTCTATCTTCCATTCACATTCCGTTGGTCAAATAGATATCCCAAACCACTGTGATCACTCATAAATACAAACCTCCTTCCAAGAATATAGTGCCTCCACATCTTCAATGCATGTATGAGCGCTACCAACTCAAGATCATGTGTCAGCTAGTCCCGCTCATGCTCATTCAGTTTTTGTGACTCATAGCATACTGCCAGTCCTTCCTACAAAAGGACTCCACTAAGTCCTCTCTTGCAAGAATATGTACATACTAAAATTCTTTGTTCTAACTTGCAATCTTTAACACTAGTGCATGTGTCAACAAGTACTTGTGTTGCTCAAAATTGGTCGCACACTCCTCTGTCCATTTTAAATTATTAACTTTCCTTTGCAATGATGTGATAGGATAACAAATCTATGAGAAGCTCATGATGAACCTCATATAATAACGTACTAAACCCATGAAAGATATCACCTCATCCACATCCCTGGGAGTTTCCCACTCCATGATAGCTCTTACCTTTTCTGGGTCCACTACTATGCCATCCTTGGAAACCACATGTCCTAAGTAGTGTACGTCATCCTGAAAGAAGCTGCACCTTCTGAGCTTAACATACAAATGATGCTCTCTCAACAACCTCAACATTGCTGCTAAATACTTGACATGATCTTATATATTTTTTGAATATTTGAATATATCATTAATGAACACGAGAAAAAACTTTTCCAAATACAAACATAGCACACTATTCATCAAGCACATAAAAGTAGTTGGAGCATTATCCAAACTGAATGGAACTACAATAAACTCATAATGCCCATACCTGGTCGACAAATATGTATTGTAGATGTCCTCCTCTTAAATGTGTACTTGATGATATCCATATCCCAAATAAATCTTCGAGAACACTACTACTCCCTTCAGCTGATCAAACAAGTAACCAATCCTCATCAACAAATACCTTCTCTTGATGGTCACTTTGTTCAATTTTGTTTAATCAATGCACAACCTAATAGCACCATCATTCTTCTTGAAAACCAACACTGGTTCACCCCATTGTGACACACTTGACCTAATATATCCCTTGTCCAACATTTCCTTCAACTGCAGCTTCAAATCTACCAACTCAAGTGTACTTATCCTGTAAGGTGCCTTTCATGCTGGAGAGTCCCCTGGCACCAACTCAATATAAAATTCTACTTCCCTGTGAGGTGGAAACTCTGAAATATCTGCAGGAAATACATCCTGAAACTATTGTAGGACTAGGTACTTGCTGAAAACATCTACATCCTCAACTTCCTTACCTTTGTCACTAGAAATGTGCACTACAAATAACACACACCCTTTCTTGTGAATACCCTTGGCCTACATAATTATCATCATTCTAACTGATGTTGATTTCTTCTTGCCCTACAAAACTCTTTGTTCCCCATTATCATCCAAGCACTCAATGCCTTTTCCATAACAATCAACCTTGGTTCTATGAAGGTACAAGAAATCCATGCCTAACAACATCCCAATGGTAATACATTCAAATGTTTTGAGGTAGGCATACTATTCAAATCAAATGCACAATCTCTTACCGAGTGATGAACTTGCTTCTTTGTAGTTGTAGCCAACTACACTAACAAATGCTTTGCATGCACTTCTTTATTCAAACTACGCTTATCCACCACGTGAGGATTAACATAACTATAATTAGATCCAGGGTCAATAAAAATATAAACAACTTGATAAAAAATTTGACTGTCCATCTCAATGATAGATTCCTGATGATCTACCTGTTTGTTATCCAGTGCTGCATAGATCCTGGTAATACTTTACTCAACATCTCCCATTGTTTGTGCCTCTTAAGCACTGTAGATCTGCACTCTACCACCCTGATGCTATGGAAAATCTATCCTGCGATGATCTTTGGCACAAGTCCAACAATGTAAAGGCTTCTAGCCTTCATCATTATTCTTCACCCCATATATAAGTCCAGGCCCTCTATCAGATGCATTGAACTTCTTAGATGGCTTTGCATTACCTTTATTACTTGCATCTTGAGGTCTTGCTCGCTTATTCTCCCATTTTCCTTTGTTCTTTATATTATAACCTTTCCCATCCAACTTAGTCTCAGATATGTAGTTTGATTTCTCATAGCAATGCTTTATCTTTTGGATGACCTCCTCCAATGACCTAGGCTCATCGAACTCAATCTCGTCTTTCAATGCAATTTGTAATCCACTAATGAATCTATGAATCTTGGCCTTTTCCTCCTTGAGGTAAGGCACATATGTCAGTAGCTCCAAGAACCTGATAGTGTACTCCTCATATGTCATCAATCCCTTCTTTAGCTCATAGAATTATTTTTCTCTGTCATCAAAGTATCTCTCTGATAGGTACTTCTTCTAGAATGGTCTCTCAAACTCATTCCAATTTAAGTCTTCCTCATGAGAACCTCTAACATTATTCGCATCTTCCCACCAAATATGTTATTTATCTCTTAGACTAAATGTAGCTATTATGGCTTTCATGTTATTTGAATAGTCATGAAACCTAAAGAACTTATTTTGGGATATGATACCCTAGGGTCAATTTTGAGGCAAAAGCCCAAGTTTGGGGGAAAATCCCATGTCTGGGGAAAAAGCCCAAGTTTTGTTGTATAAAAATGTAAATTCTCTGCAAATTGTGGTCGCAGAGTGCGTAGATAGTTAAAGAGTCACAAAGGGTTTTACCCTTATTTATGTAAGTTAAGTCAGATTTTTGAGAATCTGCCCATGGTCCGCAGACCATGAGATTGTATAAATAAGTGTGTCTTAGGGTGTCTAAGGCAGAGTAATGAACTTTTCCTATGGGAGAAGTCTAGAAATTTAGCACAGAAGAGTAGGAAGAAAGTCCTTGCAGCTATGTGCATAGACGTCTAGAGTAGAGTTCGCAGCTGAGTACGTGGACCCATGCAGCTGAGTGCACAGGGAAGTCTTGATTTTGTAAGCTGAATCGAGTATTAAATAAGAACTTATTGAATTGCAAAACAAAATCGGAACTTCAATTTGAAACTGCATGAATGGAGCTACGATTACCCTCAATTGCCTCTTCATGTTGGAACTTCAATCTGAAACTCCATGAATGGAGCTACGATTACCCTAATTTTCCTCTTCATTTGGAATTTGGAAGAGGTAGAAACTTAGCCTATAATCTATTTGGAATTTGGAAGTTGGAAGAGGCTGAATTTCACAGGGAAGTCTTGATTCTGTAAGCTGAAGTGAGTATTAAATAAGAAGATTATTACAAAAATTCTCATGTTTGTCTCTTTACTTCTATTTTATATGAATGTGCTTATGCTGTGATGAATGTTTGGCTTATGGAATAATGATGTATTGATGCGAAATTCTACACAAATTATATTGTTATATGAAGGTAATTACTGTTAACTATTTACGCGAAGATTATCTTGTTGTATGTTGAAGTTATCGAACACTTAAGTTGATGGGGGTAATTACTGGGTTAAGAATGATCTTTGGTGTGCATAAGTAGTTGATTAGTCTGTTCAACCACGAAAGATAGTTTTAGACCTTCGTGGAGGTCTAGAGACTGGTTAAAGGAAGTTATATCGATAAGCCATAAGATCTTACTGATCTGCACGTAGACAAATTTAGAGCACAAAACGACATCGCGCTAATCATTGGGCATAGAAACTTGGTTCCAACATCCCCACATACAGCTTCGGGTGAGACTTTAGTCCACGCTCCATGGATTGATGTTGAAAGGGCTAGTAGTGTAGGGATTTTTTTGGCACAACTAACTCTGAACCTGGGTCAGGACCCACTAAGCCAACAAATGGTTGTGTTTCCAGGACCAGGATCTGCATAAAGAGATGTGTGATGTCACGTCACTCGAATCCGACCAAGAAATAAATTGAGGAGTGGTTGGATAGAAAGATCCACAAATTCACGGCACAAGAAAATAGAAATCCACACCTGACGAAAGAACAATGGTTGGATAGATATATGTACATAGAAATACACGAGATCTTCTTTTGCACCTTCCCAACCGAACTATACGAGTGGATCGGTAAATTGGCAGACGACAAAGGAAGGTGGAGGCTTGACGGTCCAATAGTGTGGACCCCAGAACTAGTGTGGAGGTTGGAATCTTATGAATATAAGCTCGCGTGCGTCGCTGATCATTGCTTGATCAATTCATAGGAGGATTCATGGTTGATACCTTAGTCAGTAACAATGAAGAAGAATGAAGCTTTTTTAGGGGACCGCGAGGTAAGTATTTGAGATATTTGAATACTTGGATTAAAATGATCTTGTGTGAAAACCGGGTTATGCCATTTCCTTGTTTTTTATATCTATGCGAAGTGGACAATTCTTTAGAAATCAGGAAAGAGCAAGTCCTGAATACAACCCATTGATAGAACCTCCTTCAAGTGACGACAAGGGAGCAGTACAGGCCTCACCGTGAAGCACTGTACAATTGACAAGACAAGGTTTTCCATGAATACCTCATCCGCCCACACCACCTCCACCTTCACCCCCATAGCATACACCTTCTCCCACACCACCACCACCTCTGCCACAGTTCAGCATGTCGAATACCATGAAGTTTCCCATTTTCAAGGGCTTGGGAAATGAGGACCCGGACTAGTTTTGGTTCATTGCAAAGGTTGTGTGGAAAAAAAAAAATATTAAAGATGATCATATTAAGAAAGCATAGTTGGTTACTACTCTACAAGATCACACATTGACGTGTTACATTAAGTACTATAGTGACATCCTGTTGGCATCATTAGCAGACACTCAGACTGCTTTGAATAAGGAATTCAGTAGGCCTAAGTCTGAAACACAATCAGTAGTGTGGTTCAAGGAAATTACAATGAGGATCGGCGAAACACCTTGGGAGCTGGATTAGAGACTAAAGTGCAGAATCCTTGAAGCAAATATGAACCTCATAGACAGTCAACACCACAATTGGTTTATAGTCACACTCTTGCCTCACTTAAGGATTTCTTTTTCATAACAAAAGATAGGGACTGAGGCGGAAGTGCTAGAGATCGTAATGAGATTACATGAGACACCTATCTAGGATGTGATGTTGGGAGTTTAATAGATTCATGTGAATTTATAGAACCTTTGCCTAGAGTTTTAGAGCTTGAAGAAGGAAAAATTGGCTTGGTCGGAAGTGCGTGAAGAAGTTTGGTGCCTCAAAGTGTAAAAGCGAGGGGCATGATAAGGATCACTTCCCTGTTTTCAAAAATTATATGGCAAGAGGAGGGTCAATGCCCCTGAGGTAGGAAGCTCAAGCTGGACCAAGTATAGAGCCCATGCTATGGTGCACTATATGTCAAGTAGCAGGAAAACATGTAACGGACAATTGCCACTTGCTGCAAAAGTTTGTGGAGACACTGCAACAATTATTCTACAATTTTTGTAAATTAATGGGCCATGATGAATGTAACTATGATAGCTATGAATTGATGATGGAAAGAATGCCCACGTATTGAATGAAAACAGAAACTCAGCTTGTGGATCAAGGTGTTGGGGGACTGTATGGAGGATAGTAGGGACACGGACAAGGCCGAGGAGGAGGAGGACCTGCAAGAGGTTGAGGGCAAGTTATTTTCTATAACTATTGAGTTCCGGGACATTACACATGGGAGTGTATGAGCCAGAAATTCCCATCATGCTGGTATTGTACTCAGTTTTACCATACGATAGAAGAGTGCCCTATATTGATAGCTAAAATGAAGGAGAAGGAGACATAACCTCAGCAACCTACCCAGAACATGCAAATGATGACGGCCTATTAATGGTGTTGGACCCGCCAATATGTTAAGGGGATCTCTCTGGTAAGAAGTCCCAATTAGACCTCAAACCCTTTTGGTGTATTAGTCCTAGGAGTGGGTCATAAGGTAATTCCTTAACCGCGGTGTCACACAAAGGAAGGTAGAATAACTCTGTCAGAAGCAAGGGTATGACTAATGCAGTGAGTCAAGGAATGTGTATGAGAGGTTCCAACACTTCGAAAGGGGAAGGAGGTGAAGGCGAGTTCCAGGTTGAAAGGGATCAGTCCCAACTTGGCTAAGAACACAAAAGAAAAAGGACATGCACAACTTCCAGTTGAGTAGTCCACTCGGATGCAATAGACACATCATACAATGTAAAATAACACGTACAACACTCATGGATCAATCTAAGGTGAGTGTGACCTTTCTTATAACAAGGTTCAAGTGAAAGGTTTGTCTGATGCCCGACAGAGCAGTGGACATGGATGGTGACAGTATTAACAATATATGAAACACATTAACAAAAAGATTCATATAATTGCATGTGAATCAGTTCATACACAAGTACGTAAGTTAAACAACACATATCATTAAAGCAACCGAAGCAATCCAACTACAATAACAACATATGCATGAAAATGTGTTGGCTCTTATTATATAAAGAAGTGTAAGTCACACTCATACAATGCATCCATGTAAACCTTCTAGCCCCAACAGTGGAACATTACAGTGACATCTTCCTACTCCTCCAAGGAGTTGTACTAGCTTCGTGCAGTGGAGAAGCGAAGGCGTGTTACAATACTATCCAAGCCTTCTTCAAAATAGTCTTAGTAGAAGCTTGGCTGACCAAAAGCCCTTACATTGAGTTATGAGGGACTATTTATAGTAAAGGATGGGGTGACCCTTGGCATTCCCCCTTTGTGACCTTTCAACTACCTTCATGACTCTTCACCTACTCTATGACTGTTACATCCACTCTTGACATTTGACTTACACTTGACATGACTCAACATTACAATGCACATGTAGCCATGTGAACAATGGCTTGGACAAGCCAAACTAGACATCATTCAGACTTCAAAAATGATAGAAGTCCAACTTCTCGACATCCTCATGCTATGTAGTGATGTCTTTCGGAGTCACCACATTCATGTTTGATTGTATCGACGTTTTGAACCAACCTTTGTGGTTCATCATGAGGATCAAATGTGTGAAAGATTTAGACAATGATGGGGAAATAAATAGAGGAAAGGTTGGGATGGTAATGTAAGGAGCTGACATGTTTGATAATCTAAAGAAATAAATTAAGTTTATTAACTAACTAACTAACTAGCTATATATATATATATATATATATATGTTTATATTTCTTTATTTATTAATTTATTTCTTTATTTAATTTTTCTTTAGATTTAAGTATAATTATTCAACTATAATATAACATTGCAACATTATAATGTTATTAACTAAAAGTTTTAGTATTAGTTATTTTTTATAACATTAATTAATACCTAATGTTATTATTCTAGTATAATATAGTGTGACATTATAATATTATAATGTTCCAAATGTCATAATGTTATTTGTCAAGGAACAAAAGTTTTTGTATTAATAAATTTTGTTTTCTTTAGGATCACTATTGATAATAATTATGTCTTCTATGTATTAATCACTGAATTTTTATTAATTATTAAGTTTGAGATGTATTGCTAAGGATTTTCCTAAATTTTTTAAAGTTAACTGAGGTTTAAATAAAATTATTTGAATTTAATCTTACTAAAGTTCTTTTAGGGATGAAAAAGGGTTCTTGATTAGTGTTATTTATTCAAATATTAATAAAATGATAGTCAGGAATGGGAGTACCTAGGAGATGGTAGAAGCCCCAATTAGTGTAGGATTCCAATTATCACTTATTTTCCAGTCATCATTGTGGTTGAGGTTATTGGAGTGTTTTCCTATTTTGATAGCTTCTCTAAATTTTCTATGGTGATAATGGTCGATTTTGGCCACAACACAGGAGCTTTCGGTACATGGTATTGGATGCTTCAGCATGTATAAATATGTATTGTAACATTGAAAGGAATAATAATGAGAAATCAATCTGGTAGTCCTGGTTTTGGGATATAGGGGAAAATCTCTATGTATATGTGTTTTATGTGTTATGCTCTCTCATTGTTTATTTTTTGTGTTTTAGAATTCGTATGTAGGTAATTTTTGTACGGGGTTAAAACCTACATTTGGTATCAGAGAGATTTTGCCTTCAAGGGGACGCCTTTGTTGCCGAGGTGTTTCGCTCGGGCATGTGGTAGACCCTGTTCAATAGGAGATCTGCGGGATCGATTCTAGTGGTGAAAGAAGATGGCGAGTAGTGGAAGGATAGAGATTGAGAAATTTAATAATCAGAGTTTTGAGTTGTGGAAACTCAAGATAGAGGATCTATTGGTGGATAAAGATCAGTGGATCGCGATAGATCTGCATAGTAAACCAACAGGAGTGTCTGATGAAGAATGGAAGAAGTTGGATCAAAAGGAAAAGAGAATAATACGATTGTGTCTCAGATTCATTATTGTTAAATGTATCAGAGGAAGCTACAACTAAGGCTTTGTGGGATAAGTTAAGAACTTTGTACCAATCTAAGTCTCTTGTGAATAAACTGTTCCTACGGAAAAAGCTATATAACCTGAGGAAGAAAGATGGAGACTTGGTGATAGAGCATCTGAACGCATTTAATATTGTGTTAAGTTGGTTATTATCTGCTGATATTAAAATTTTAGATAAAGATAAGTGCATCAATTTGTTGTGTTCTCTACTAGATTTGTGGGATAGTCTGGTTATTGCAATAGGTAGCAATGAAACTACCTTGCAGTTTGATGAAATAGTCTCATCCTTGCTAATCGAGGAGATGAGAGGGAAAAATATGGAGAGCCATAAGGGTGATGCCTGGTTTGTACGAGGTTGGTCCCAAAATAGAAAGAAAAATAATTCATCGAGTGGGAGATCTAAATCTCCAGGAAAATGTGAAGGTGGTGTGCTGGAAATGCGGAAAGGAAGGGAACTACAAAAGGGACTATAAATCTAAAGCTCCTGAAAAAGGAAAGGGATTTGATGATGCTCCTTCTACAAAGGCAAAAGCCACCTCAGATGAAGGTGGGGATATGTACTTGGATTCTTCAAGTACACAAGTAGATCATGAGGCATGGTTGATTGACTCAGGTGCATCCTTTCACTTCACTCCCCATAGAGAGTGGTTCTGCGAGTATGAGAAATATGATGGTGGTGATGTCTTGTTGGGGGATGACAGGAAGGCTAGAATTGTTGGTCACATAAAAGTAAAGTTTAAGTTGCAAGGTGGAAGGGTTAGAACACTTCTAGGTGTTCTGTATATTCCTACATTGGCTAGAAATCTTATTTCCGTAAGCAAGTTGGATGATGCAGGTGTAAAAACATTGTTCGAGAAGGATACCTACAAGATGGTTCGTGGGGCACTAGTATTGATGTGGGGAGTTCGGATTGGAAATATGTACAAGCTACAAGTTATCACTATTGTTGATTGGTGTAATAGTTATGTTGTTCCTGAAAGTGGAGCAGAAAATCTAGTGGTCTTTGGAGAGAAGACCATGTTGTGACATCAAAGGCTTGGACATATTGGAGAGAAGGGTCTTCAAATACTTTATGGTATAGGTATGGTAGATGGTATGAGTAATAGCTCTAAGGATTTTGATCTCTGTGAAAATTGTGTATATGGAAGGCACAAAAGGGTGAGCTTCCCCTCTGGTGGTAAGAGGGCGAAATATATATTAGAGCTTGTGTACAGTGATGTGTTTGGACCTATGAAGGTTCCATCACTGGGTAAGTCTATGTACTATGTATCATTTATAGATGACTTCTCAAGGAATACATGGATATATTTATTTAAGAAGAAATATGAAGTCTTTGATAAGTTTAAAGAATTTAAGGCTCTGATGTAAAACCAGATAGAGAAGAAGATAAAGGTGTTGAGGTTAGATAATAGTGGAGAGTTTTGTAGCAAGGAATTTGAAGAATTCTAAAAGAAGTGTGGTATAGCATGGTAGAAGACTACTCCATACACACCTGAGAAAAATGGAGTTGGAGAAAGAATGAAAAAAATGTTGATGGAAAGGGCAAGAAGCATGCTCAGTGGTGCTAGGTTAGGACAGGAATTATGGGCAGAGGTGGTGGAGACAACATGTTACCTAGTCAATTGATCACCTTCATCAGCATTGGAGGATAAGACTCCACAAGAGGTATGGACTTGTAAGAAACTCTCTCTTTCACATCTGAGGTTATTTGGATGTGATGCATATGTACATGTTCTAAAGGAGAAAAGAACCATGTTGGATAGTAAATCTAAAAAGTGCATCTTTATTGGGTATAAGGATGGTTTAAAGGGTTATAAGCTTATGAACCCAGTAACAAGGAAGGTTGTGTACAATCGAGATGTGCTGTTCAGAGAGGTGAAAGATGTTATTAAACATGAAGTCCAACCAAAGGAACCTTTGAAGATAGAGTTTGAGCTTATGGAGGAAGAATCAAACTCTACAACAGAAGAGGAATCAGAAGATGAAGAGCCATAAACTCCGGGTGTGAGAAGATCAGTTCGAGAAAAATGGTAGCCAAAAAGGTATAGTTCATCTGCTTTCTGTTCAAATTTTTATTTATCTATTACTGATGATGATCCTAGAACTGTGAAGGAAGCAGTAGATTCAGAGGATGGAAAACTCTGGAAAGAGGCCATGGTTAATGAAATGCAAACTTTTCTCAAAGATGAGGCTTGGGATTCGGTGGAGTTGTCGGCTAGAAGGAAACCGATTGGCAACAAATGGGTGTTTAAGAAGAAGACAAATGCTAAAGGAAAGGTGGAGAAATACAAAGCTCAGCTGGTAGAAAAAGGTTATTCCCAGGTGTCGAGAATTGATTTTATTGATATTTTTTCTCCTGCTGCCAAGGTAGCTTCTATTAGATTATTATTATCTGTTGCTACTGGTTTTGATTTTGAGGTGGAACAGATGGATGTGAAGATAACATTTCTTCATGGGGATCTGGAAGAGGAGATCTACATGAAGCAAGCTAAAGGCTTTGCTATGAAGGGTAAGAACGAACTGGTATGCAAGTTAAAGAAGTCTCTATATGGGTTAAAATAGTCACTAAGGATGTGGTATCACAAATTTGATACATTTATATGGGGACTTGTCTTCACCAGAAGAAAAGTGGATCACTATGTGCATTTTAAATTAATTGGTGACCGTGTTATCTATCTGGTCTTGTATGTGGATGATATGTTGTTGGTTGGAAATGATAGAGAAATTATCCAGGATTTGAAGACACAATTGTCCTCCAAATTCGACATGAAAGATATTGGTGTTGCAAACTATATTTTGGGCATGGAAATTAAAAGAGATCGGGAAAAGAGGAAGCTATGGTTAAACCAAAGGAAGTATGTCGAGACAATATTGTAGAGGTTTAAGTAGGATAGTAATCTAGTGAAGGTTCCTATTCATGTAGGTGTAAAGTTATCCAATGAAAAGTGTCCCAAGACACAGGAAGAGGAAGAGGACATGTCTCGTGTTCCATATGCAAGTGTAGCATGTAGCTTGATGTATGCAATGGTCTGTACTAGACCAGAAATTTCACATGAAGTGGGAGCATTGAGCAGGTTTATGTCAAAACTAGGAAAGGAGCATTGGACAACATTGAAGTAGGTTTTCAAGTATTTGCGTGGCACTAGTGATTATGGTTTATGCTACCAAGGAAGACCAGGATTGGACAGAGTGTTGGATATTCGTGGCTTTGTTGATGCAGACTGGGATGGAGCTCTAGATCAAAGAAGATATACAAGTGGGTATGTGCTTGACCTATTTGGAGGTGCAGTCAATTGGATGAGTAAGAAATAATCTATAGTGGCATTATCAACTACAGAGGGGTTAGTATAGGGAGCTATAAGGATAGACAGTCACAGCCAAAGTGCAATTTTCTTGAAAAGAACCTTGCTTATCATTCAAAGACAAAGCACATTGATGTTTAGTATCACTTTGTGAGGGATATGATAGAATACAAAAAGGTGTTGCTAGTAAAGGTGAACATTTTGAAGAATATTGCAGATGCATTGACAAAATCTATGAGCTCTAAGAAGTTCTCTTGGTGTAGAGAAACAATGGGCATTGTAGGGCTAGATAAATGACTAAGATCTCTTGTGGCCCACTGTGAAAAGAAAACAACAAGTGGGAGAATGTTGGGTTGTGTTATATTCTTTCCATGACTAGCCTACGTAGTTAACCAAGAGGTTAGAGGGAGGCAAGAGCCCCCCCTTCATTGTGTCGATTGCATAGAGGAGGGTGTGGTAGCCCCCCTGTCTAGGTGATGTGAGGGGGGTGGGTATACCCCTTCTACATGGTCTGGGGTAGTGCCCCGAGATATTTTTCTTTGGACCCTATATTAGGTTGGGTAGACCTACCTATGATTTTGTACATGGTTTTCGCGCATGGTTTTGGATGTGATGGTTTTTTGTCCATGGTTTTGGATGCAATGGTTTTTTGTCCATGGTTTTTGACGCGATCATTTTCGGTCCATGATATTGGATGCTTCAACATGTATAAATATGTATTTTAACATTGAAAGGAACAATAATGAAAAATAAATCTGGTAGTCACGGTTTTGTGATCCAGGGAAAAATCTCTGTGTATATGTGTTTTATGTGTCATTCTCTCACATTGTTTATTTTCTGTGTTTTAGAATTTGTATGTAGGTAATTTTTGCATAGGGTTAAAACATACATGCATGAGTGTGCACTATAATCTCCATGCTTTTGAATACTCGTGCATGGGAAGCCTGTATGCTAGTGATGAGTTGCAGTAGGTCTTCATAGTTCTAGATCTTACTCTAGATATGTGCTTGAAACTTGACTGCATTGGCCTTCATCATCTTTGGCAAGTGAAATGGGGCACCCTTCTACTTGATCATCGATGCTCACATGTTATCAACAACAGTATGTATGTTCTTCAATAAGCATACACTTCTTGCACACCGCTGCTACCATCTGTGGAGATTAATGACTACTTGATGCACGGTACCAAACTTGGAGTACAATGCTCGCATAACTATGACCAAGGATAATACTTCATCTAGTATTGCCTTATTTAGGTCATCTCAAACGGACATTGTCACCAACTCTCCTTCCTGCTTGGCCACCTGTAGTTCCTTCGCCATTCACTCATTCTCAGTTCTGATAAAATGAACACTTGAGCTAGTGGCTTCAGCATACACTCTAGTTTCATTCGCCAATGCAGTTGAATGCTTGTGCACATCAGTCACGCTCACTTGCTCTTCGAATTGCATAGGGGATGTTTGGTCCTTCGGATTCGGTACTCTTTGAGACTACACAAATCTGTGATGAGATTCATCAAAGGAGATGTTGTGCATCTCTACTTCTGGTTGACCACATACGAACTCAGTGCCTCTTTGGTCAATCGAGACATGCTCATCATCGCGATGCAATGAAGTGGGTGAGTTGACATCTTTGGGGTGAGGCATGAGGTCGGTATCCCATTCTAACTCTTGCCACTCCATGCCTGCATCGAACTATTCAAGCACCTGTTCTATCTCATGAGAAACGTTTTGCCCCTCTGATGGTTCACCCTATTTGCCTGATGCCAGATGTTTATATGAATCAACTACTTGTATGGGTGCTACTTCATCTATCTACATGTGATGTTCCCTCTGATAATTCTATTGCTGTTGCACTTCCTTCTCTTGTTGGCACAAACCTTGTTCTTTCCAGAGTTTCTCCCTCAGCTCATGTAACTCTTATGCTTCTTCCATTCTCTTCTTATCCCTCTGCCTTTGCACGATTTTCTTTTCGCACTTCTGCCTCTTTGCCAAAATAGCCATAACTTCTTGTTCTACAAGTGGATCTGCTCGAAACTTGTAGCTTTTCTCCTCCCCCATGTGGTCGACAATATTCCTCTTCCATTTGTCACGCACAGGTATGCTTGGTTGTCTTGTCTCTACTATTGCTACTACTATTGTTGGTTCTCTCCATGGTGCTGCTTCATGCTACGTTGTTGAACACTCTACGGAGAAGCTGACCTATGCATTGTGTCTAGAGGAATTGTGATAGTATCTCCATGAGTCCTCCTTGGACCAATGAAATGTCCCATGCATCCAATTGAACTAAACTCTCAAGCAGTGATCCTTCACAATGCAATGTGGGTCATATGGGTTGAAGATTCGGAGGTTGAATGGGTATTTCTTCATATGTTCAGCTTCAACATCTGTTTTCTTGATGCTTTAGATCTTGACTAACCCAATCCACAATGGAAGAGTGGGCCAAGGTGCCTTCTTCTTCTACTAAAGCCTAATTGTCAATCCTACTAAGATATGATACGCTACTTCTTGCATGATAAGCACGTCCAAAGAAAACTTTGGCAGAACATGTAGATGCTTCTCCACACTGAACACTCGGATGAATGTGCCGGCCAGTGAGGCACACCAATCTGCAATACCTAAAAATGCCTTCATCACTTCTTCTAACATGCAGGGTGGATCCTATTCAAATATCAACCTATACACTAGGGTGCCAAAATTGTCAGACAACCATATGATCGCACCTTTGAAGTTGCACTCAGACAATAACTTGAAATACGTGTTCACAATAATCTCTGTCGGTGACTATGCCCACTCTAAGCTCGGGAACTCATTCCAGGCACAGACTACATCTAGAATGTAGGTGGACATGTAAATATTTGCATACATGCCTTCGGGTGACTGTCAATCCTTCATGACTTGCTCCTTCAGCTGATGAAATAGTATGTCATACCAGTTGCATACTTCTGTAGCCAATTGGTCTAGCGCAACCACCCAACTCTAAGGGAATGTCTCGGTGCTCACTTGGCCACTCAGTCGACATGTGAATATCACCAAGTACCAGTATTCCTTCCTCAATATCTTCGTCTTATATATCTGATTGGGGGTCATCCTGAAACGAGCTGGCTCTTTTACCCAATCCTTCAGAATGTCTCTAGAGTGGCCTCTACTGTTGGGTAAGCTAGACAGTGGAGTCATGACAGTCATGGGCTCGGTCATTTGATACATCTAATCTAATCTTGTGCCCAAAATTTGCAAGATTTATCCCACTGACACTGCTCCATGTCATCGTCTTGGGGTCAGTGTGAGAGATGATTCAGTGAATCATGTCCGCACATGGGAACACGGGGTATTTGCTTGCAATGTGGTAAAATCCAAACTTATGAATGTTCACGTACACCTGACAGTCTTCAAGGTATTCCCAAAAAGTACCTGTGAATGTTTCATTCACCTATTTCCACTTCAGTTTGATATCCTTGTCTAGATACAACTTCGTATCTTCATAGATCAAAAAACTAGAGGACACCTACTGAGCTACTGCTCTAGCTTCCATACCATCAGTGCCTTGAGATCCTATTCCCTTGGAAGCCATTGAGACAGATGAACACCTGAAATATCTAGAAACAAGAAGCATTCATGGAAAGAAATATGTCAGTGAAAACAAAGAAAATCTGGGGAAGGACACAACACATACCTGGGAAACTGATGAGCAAGATTGTACAAATTTCACTCGGAGGTTGAGCGACTGGCTACCAAAACTGCGTAAAAGGAAGTCCGGACTATCTGTGAGACTGGACTGGCTTCTGGATTTGTGAAATGTGAAATCCATTTGGGTAGTTGGCTTTTGGGATTATGCAATGCCTAATCCCAACCGGGAAGAATTACTAGCCCATGGACATATTTGGAAAATTTATTGGGCCAAGAAGCCACCATCCTCCAGGAATGTGCAAAACAATCCAAGAGGCTAGTGCTGGACCAAAATGTGCAAATCTAGAGATGAAGGTCAATATTCCTTCCCCATATTGTGTAATGGAACCTTGGTGAAGGGAGAGACTGGGCCAAGGTTGGCCCGACTCACTGATGGGCAACTGAAAGCAAGTAAGTCAATGAAATGCATGACAACACTAAGTGATAGCAAAAGTGATAGACATTTCTTCAAAACATGAATGGAAGATTCAACAAAAAGATCAACATGAATGTGGGTGAGGTTGTTCATCGGTTGGGCGAACATGCGTGCAAAACAATTTCATGCATGCGACAATAGTGAGATAGTGATGAAAACTTAAACAGAGCTAGGAAAAGCTAGAATATATGTAAAAAATAGTAGGCGTTCAAAGAAATCAATAAAACAACACTAAAATGAGCGAATACATAAAAAATGACAAAAATGCTAAAAAAGACAATTTGAGGCCACTTACCCGTGAATAGCTGAGCCAGATGTGTCAAAGAGTCCTAGATGTGCTATGTGATGTTAGAGCTTTAAGATTGATGTGAATGAATGAGCTCTATTGGGTCGAATAAATAATTTTGGTCTCATGATGCGCATGCCACAAATCTAGGAAAAGGTGACACTTGGAGGGAAACTTCTAAAACAACTTTGCATGTAACCCCCAGCTGCTAAAAATAACTCCCTGAATCATGGGATACCCTTTTCATGTTGTATCTTTCTATTTCGAGAAGATCAATTCATGCATGCATGCATGTCAAGTTTCCTCGATCCCGTGTGGAACTGGTTAACGAGACATTTCATGCATGCAAGTACTCAAATGCTCGGGAAAAATGTGCATGCCTAGCTTGGAGCTGGGCTGACTACTTGGGAGTTTTCCACAATTTTTGGATAGAGCAACTGACTACTTCCTAGATTTGTGCAAATCCTAGGCTAAATAACCTGCTGCTAGGAAAATTTTTGTAAATCTTGCTGGGAGGGTTGGCTAGCAGGATTGCACAATGCTGGAGCCCAACAGGTTGTCAGAGAGGATTGTGCAATTCCCAGAGGGAAGGCTAGTTTCCATCCAAAAATGCACAATTTTCCAAGGGAGGCTGCTCAGCCTGCAGTTGTACCAAGTCTGGGTAAGCAGCCTGTGAGGAGAATGGATCGACTGTGATTGACAGGATGCCTCTCTGTGAATAAAACACTGAAGCTTGAGTACTTGACAAAGCAAGACAAAGTGTTGCATAAGGTTGGTAGTGAGGCTCCAAACAAGCTAAGGAAAAATTTTGGAGGGTGGTTGTAGCCACTACAACACTTGGCAACACACTGGTAGAACTCCAGCTCTCTGAATAGACCTTGTTCATGAAAATCAAGTCTAACACCTTTAGAAGTATTGTTCAATTCTTATCTCATCTTGGCTTCACACTAACTTGATTGTAAGATGTAGCATCTACCAAGCTCTTGGTTGATCGGCACACATTATAAGCTAAGGCAACATAGTTGTTTCGATTGTGGTTGCGGGATATATAGGCGCACAAGCAGTATAGTCATCAGAGTCTTAGTTTCATATCTGGTGTTGCTCCACTACCAGCAAGTCTGAACAGTACCCAGGTGGAGTCACATAGGAACACAAGCATGGCTCCTCTGCCAACGAGTCTGGTTAGTACCCCAGTAGAGTTAGTTGCATCACCTCCCTACGCAGGAAGCCTTTCTCTTCTTTCACCTTATTTATTTTTCATTTTGATTTTTTTGACTTTTCTTTTTTTTCATTTTTCATTGTGCATAGCACTTATTCATTTCAGAGGCAGAAGAGGGATCGTAACTTATTGAGACAATAGGAGGTTGTTCTAGCAGAGAAGCAGTTTATTATATCTTTGATGTGTCTTTTGAGGTTTCCCCCTCACCTTACTCTACTTGACTAAGCTAACAAGGGTTGACCCAAAAACAATTCACTAGAGAAGGTGACACTAGTTAGCGCGCAAGCATTGTGTTTACACCAAGGTTCAGTTCGAGGAGTATGTATTTTCCTTCAAAGTATCATGTAATAAGAGTAATAAGCTCACCATATATAGGCAAGATGACAGATAACCAAGTATTGAGAGATGTATAAGTCCTCTTGTACTTTACCCAGGTTGCTTCAAGAGTCATACATGGTTTCATACAAGACTAACCTACCACAAATAAAACGAACCAACAAAAATCAAAGCAAATAAAAAGCAGAAGCAAAAGTGAAAGGAAAGAAAGTAATCAAACAAGCAAGCAAACAAACAAGCAAACAACTAAAAGAAAACACTACTCCTACTCTTATACTAACATGCATGGGCTTGATCATGTGAAGTGATACTTCCAGTGTAGCCATCGGTGCATTGGTAGAGCCATGTTGGTGAAGGCTTGGTCTGTGAGCAGCCCAGTGGTGTGAACCAGCAAGCAAAAAGGATATAACAATGAAGACAACCACACTTCATGTTTCAAAGTGCCCACGTAACATAAGTGAGTATAGGAGAATGACAGATAGTCCATGGACTTCTCATGATGCTATGTGACATTACATGAAACTTTGAAGCATAAGCACACTCTTAACTGTGACATGCAAGCAAACAAAAGAAACAAAGACAACTTGTGTCGCGAATGAGTGTTTGTAATGTAAGACTCCTCTAAAGCATGAGTTATTGGATCATGCAGTTCAAGTTGAGGAAGTTTGATCTGTGTGTGAGATGTATCTTCAATGCATACATATGAGTGGTGAGGAGCCTTAGGTGATTGAATGATTTCATGATCGGAAGTGAGACTAACCTCAAGAGAGCGAGGGCCTGACATAACCATCATCTCAAGTTGAAGTGCCTCGACAGTATTGGGTGTCTCAACTTCATCATCAGGTAGATCATCATACACTGGTGGCTTTGAAAGATGAACTACAACAGATTCGTGATGGTGATCAAAATTGGAAGCAAATGGATCACGATCACCATGATTAGAAAAATCAATGAATTCTTCGGCATCCTCATGATCAAATGAATCAAACAGAGGGGTAGATGAAAAGTGAATGAACTTATCCTTTTTGTTCCTAGAAAAGACAGATGAAGGATCAAGTGGACCTCCAATGGATAACTTAGCCTCTCCGTTGTCGAATGATGGACTAACATCCGGTGAGTCCTGTGAGTGATCAACAATGGGTGCATCTATGGATGAAGACATACATGCAAAATCATGGATGACAGGTTCACCAAAGAGGCTAGGAAAGAACAGAGGGGGCTCAGAAGGGATTCATCCTTCGTTGAGTGTTGATGTTCAAACTCCCACTCATACTCTTCATGAATGACAACTCATGTTGGTTGTGCAACACCAGCTTCGTAAGTGGATTGTTCCTTGTTCACAGCAAGTGAAGAGTTTGGAATGGATGAACCCAAGACAACATCATTCGAAGGAACACCTGAGTGCCAAGACAAAGGTCCAAGAAAATAATGTATATGGGAACTCAAAGGAATCACAACCAACTCAGTGGAAAAATTGAGTGGAGTGATGTTGGGGGAGTGTGAAGGATGAAGAGGTGAACAAACATGATGCTCAACATCATTGGGTGATGGTGGAACTGTTGAATGAGAGGGAGGTGGACAGTCCATTGAGACAGTGCCTTCTCCCACATGAGATTTCACTGTTCAATCAACGAAGAAGGTTGAGTGAGGCTTGATCTCAATATATCTCTTGGGATGGGCACATTTCTTAAGACAATACTCGAATCGATCCTAGAGATAACAAAACTTCATCTGGCTCCTTAGAGCTTGAAACTGCAAGTCACAGAAGTGCTGCCAAAAATCAATAATGGATTCATGCGGAGCCCTCCGTTGCTGTAACAGTTTCCGTTCAAGACGGTATGGATCAAAATGATAGAACATGTCTTCAATAAGATCACAAAAGTGCTCAAATGAGTGCATGGTGTCATCCAGTAGGCTAAGCACCCAGCAAAATAAAGATTCGCGAAGTGTGTATGAAAGCAACAAACCACCCTGTTTGTCAGAAAACTCATCTTCCTCATGAATCATGGAAAGAAAGTTATGTAAGTGCTCAGGCCAAGCCACTTCACCTTCACCATCATATGTGTGAGTGGACAAGAGATCAAAAAGTTTCCCGGAGATGGAGACATCTTCACGATTCGTAAAACACCTCAGGGGAAGAATAATGCAAGACTCAATGAAAGAAATGCAAAGGTTGAAAACGGGATGAGAGGACACTACTTGCCATTAGGCCCTCCTTCTAGTTCCAGAAATGTTGACGGCGCTGGACCCGCCAACATGTCAAGGGGATCTTCTTAGTAAGAGGTCCCAATTGTACCTTAGACCATTTGGTGTAGGAGTCCCAGTAGTGGGTCGTAAGATAATGCCTTAACTGCAATGTCGCATAGATGAAAGTAGAGTAACTCTGTTAGAAACAAGGTATGAATGATGCAGTGATATGAAGGTGTATGAGAGGTTCCAACACTTCGAAAGGGGAAGGAGGTGAAGGTGAGTTCCAGGTTGAAAGGGATCAGTCCCAACTCAACTAGGAACACACAACACAAAGGACATGCATAGCTTCCAGCGGAGCAGTCCACTTGAATGCAACAGTCACATCATACAAGGTAAGATAACATGTACAACACTCATGAATTAGTCCGAGATGAGTGTGATGGTTGTTATAGCAAGGTTCAAGTGAAAGGTCTGTTTGATGTCCAGCAGAACAGTCGTCACGGATGGTGACAACATTAACAACATATGCAACACATTAACAACAAGATTCATGTAATTTCATGTGAATCAGTTCATACACAAGTACGTAAGTTAAACAACACATATCATTAAAGCAACTAGAGCAGTCCAATCATACATCACATCCATGTAAACATGCTAGCCCCAACAGTGGAACATTACAGCCACATTTGCCTACTCCTCCAAAGAGATGTACTAGCTCCATGTAGTTGAGAAGCCAAGGCGCGTTACAATATTATCCAAAACTTCGTCAAAATAGTCTTAGTAGAAGCTTAACTAACCAAAAGCCCATACAATGAGTTATGAGGGACTATTTATAGCAAAGGGTGGGGTGACCCTTGACATTCCCCTTTGTGACCATTCAACTACCCTTATGAATCTTCACCTACTCTATGACTATTACATCCACTCTTGACACCTAAATTACACTTGACATGACTCAACATTACAATACACATACCCATGTGAACAATGGCTTAGACAAGCCAAACTAGACATCATTCGGACTAGACAACCATAGAAGTCCAACTGCTCGACATCCTCATGCTGATCAATAGTGACATATTAATTCCAAGATTGGTAGCCCTTGAGAGTGTCTGTGTGTTTTGCTATGACATCCATCTGGAACCTAAACCTTGCCTCCATAGCATCTAGGCACATTACTCGGGCTCATCTTTCCAACTCGTCTATGAGCATGCACATCATTGTCTTTAGTCTGGGCGGACCGGCAATTTACTTGCACGTGATGTCTGCACTAATAGGAAAGTCTGAGCTAGTGACAATGCGCATCAACTCATTAAAGTACGAGTCTAGCTCCTATTGGACATGCTTCTTTGTCTTTGCTTGGGTGAGGGTCCCAAGTGATGGGATCGCATGAGTGTGCACTATAACCTCCATGCTTTTGAATACTTGAGCATGGGAAGCATGTATGCCAGTGATGAGTTGTAGTGGGTCTTCATAGTTCTGGATCTGACTCCAGATACACGCTTGCAGCTCGACCGCATTGGCCTTCATCATCTTTGGCAAGTGAAGTGAGGCTCCCTTGTTCTTCATCATCCATGCTCACATGTTATCAACAACACTATGTATGCTCTTCAAGATGCGTAGTCTTCTTGCACATCACTACTGCCATCCATGGAGATGAATGACTGCTTGATGCACGGTACCAAATGTGGAGTACAATGCTTAGATAACTGTGTCCAAGGACAATAATTCATCTAGTATTGCCTTCTTCAGTTCAAATCGAGTGGACATTGTCCCAAAGTCTCCTCCATGCTTGGCCACTTGCAGTTCCTTTGTCATTCACTCATTCTCAGCTATGATAAAATGAACACTTGATCTAGTGGCTTCAGCATATAGTCTAGTTGGATTGGCCAATGTAGCTGGATGCTTGTGCACATCAGTCACGATAACTTGCTCTTAAAATTATGAGGGGATGTTTGGTCCTCCAGAGTTGGTACTCCCTGAGATTGCACAACTCTGTGATGATATTTGTCAAAGGAGATGTTGTGCATCTCTACTTCTGGTCGACCACCAAGGTTCTCAGTGCCTCCTTGGTTATTCGAGACTTGCTCATCATCAGGATGTAATGAGGTAGGTGAGTCAACCTCTTTGTAGTGATTCATGACATTGGTATCCTATTCCAACTCCTGTTGCTCCATGTCTGCATCCAACTATTCAGGCGCCTGTTCTATATCATGAGAAAAGTCTTGTCCTTGTGATGGTTCACCTTGTTTGCCTGAAGCTAGTTGTTGAGATGAATCAACTACTTGTACGTGCACTGCTTCATCTGTCTGCACATGATGCACCCTCTATTGAGTCTGTTGTTGCTGCATTTCCTACTCCTATTGGCGCAACTCTTGTTCTTTTCAGAGTTGCTCCCTCAGCTCATGTATGTCCTTCTCTGCTTCTTCCATTCTCTTATTATCCCTCTGCCTTTGCGCAATTTTCTTGTCGCGTTGCTACCTCTTCGCCTGAATAGCCATAGCTTCCTGTTCTTCAAGTGGATCTACTCAAAACTTGCAGCTTTGCTCCTCCTCCATGCAGTCGACAATCTTCCTCTTCCCTTTGTTGTGCACAAGCATGCTTGGCTCTGTTGTCTCTGCTGCTCCTACTACTACTGCTGGTTCTCACTACAAGAAAAAATTTCATTGGTGAGGGTCATGCCTATGACGTACCTTTAAGGTCCCTCATTAATGTCGCATATGGTGATGGTCCTTGAAAAATCGTTGTTGTAAGTGTATATAGTGATGGTCCTTTAAGCTTTGTCACCAAAGCCATTTTTAATGAAACTTTTGGTGAGGGTCGTTAAAGGGCCTTCACTAATTCTCTCTTTGGTGACACATTTAGTGAGGGTCGTTAAAGGCCCATCACTAATTCTTTACTTGGTGACACTTCTAGTGACGATATTTTATTGACCCTCACCAATGCTCTTTTTGGTTACTTTTGGTGATGGTCAAAAAATGTTTGGCAACATTGATCATTCCAATGAGTTTTTGATGATGTTATGCACATGTTAGTATATTTTTTGTCAAAAATTAATGATTTAAGACCATTGTTCTGGGGTCCATTTCATTATGCGTCCAAGGCCATAGTGGTTAGAGTCAGTCAATTTTTTAAGAAATACTTAGTGTCTATCGTTTCCCTCAAGTCATAAGAATATAGTTTTCCTATGAGTCAACACATAATTCATCTCTATTTGGCTTATTATCTAGCAAATTTGCTTTAGATAAAGTTCCACTAGTGTGTGTAGGAACTATATTATTTAATACATAATCAAGACCTATGAATTCTATTAATGAGAGAGACCTAGCACTCCTCAACACTCATGGCACACCTTAACATGCTTTGGAACACACTAACATTCGTTGGCACCTCACATGTCTTGGACCATCTTTCTACCTGGAACATCTTGCCATGAGTAGGATGCCCAATCACATGTTGGCATGCCCTATCATAGCATAACACTCCCCTAGCATGTGTTGGCATGCCCTGTAGTCCCTAGCATGCCCTAGAACACCTTGGGATAATATTGCATTGACATACATTAGCACTTGGCACACATTGGCACTTGGCATGTATTGGAACATATTATTAGTGTGCCTAGCATTCCCCTTTTGAAAAAGATAAAGTCCTGACTTATTAACCCTCTTATGTGTTCATTTCCTTTCATTTTAGATTGGCTATTCCTTTTGTTTCCTTGAAACTCCTTGACGCATATCCGTATACTTTGGCACCTTGCACATCCTAGCATGTCTTATCACCTAGCATGCCTTGGTACTATTTGGTACATGTTAGCACACCCCAGAACTAACTAACACACCCTAGCACTTCTTGACATGCCCTGATATTCCCTGGCATGCCTTGTTCGTGCTTAGCATACCTTGTCACTCCCTCCTTGGCATGACATCTAACAGTCATTGACACTCCCTGAAACACCCTCATATTCATTCACTTCCATGAATTTTGACCTAGTGATCCCTTGTGTTTTCCTAGTACTCCCTAACACTCCTCAACATGCATTGGCACTCTCTAGTACACCTTAGCAATCATCAAAATGTTGTGCCACTTAATAGCATGCATCACACTCCCTGACACACATTGGCACTTGGCACGTGTTGGAATTTGTCAAGTCTTAGCATGTTTGGCATGCCTTGAGATGACTTGGTATGCTTTGGCATGGTTTAATATTAAATTTATTTGAGATCAATTATTGGAAGGTAAATGAGAATCAACGGAGGAATATTTGGCACTTTGAACGCACTAACACTTGACACTTGGCACCTATTAACACCTAATGTTGGTGTGCCTAGAATTCCCCCCATGGAAAAGATAAATTGATGACTTATTAACCCTATTGTGTGTTCATTTCCTTGTAGTTTAACTTGTTCCTCCCTTTTTTTCCTTGACAATCCTTGGAATAGATTGTTACACCCTTGCACATCTTGGCATGCCTTAACACTTGGAACATATTAGATTGTTTGACATGCCTTCGTATTATCTCACACATGTTAGCATGCCCTAACATTCCCAAACACACCTTAAGAGTCATGCCCTCACAAATAGCATTACATTTTTCCACTACTTGGGAACCTTACATTCCCTAGAACACCTTAACACTCCCTAGTTGTCATGCCCTCATAAATAGCCTTAATTTTTTGTGACTTGGGAACCCAATCAATTCATGAAAAAAACAATATTGTTCCCAACCCAAAGTTTCCATTTCTATGAAATTGATTTGTCCACACCTTATCACAACCATAGGCTTGCTTCCTGTAAGTCCTATTTTGAACTTCTCTTAAACAATTCATCCTTGGGACATCTGGAGTTCATTAACAATCCTTCGCACACACTCTTATTCGTTCATTTCCAAGGATTTTGACCTAGTTCTCCCTTATGTTCCCCTGACACTCCCTAAAACTACTCAACATCCATTGACATTGTCTTCCATGTGTTAGCACACCTTTTCATTCCTTGGCATGCCCTGGCACTCCTTAGTTATCATGCCCTCACAACTGCCCTTACTTTTTTTGAGACTTGGGAACCCAACCAAGTCCCACCTCGACTAAAACAACTTAATGAAGTTATAGTTACTATAACTAGAATATGCCTTGTTCACCTAATAACTACCTATAACACATCTTAGGCTACTCATGTCCAATCTCAACTCATCTCACTTAACAAGTTACCAAGTCAAGCCTCATGTCCAACCATGGCCATAAAACAACTAAGCAACACAGTTTACATCTTTACATGTGATAACACCTGGCACATCTAACGATCGCTTAGCCCTATGTGGAATGTGTTAGCATCCCCTACATTTCTTAGCATGATTTGCACTCCCTAACACACCCTAGAACTCTAGCATGCCTTGGCACTACCTAACAGATAACCTTGCCACTCCCTCCTTAGAACACTTGGAACTCATTGACACTCCCTATCACACACTCTTCTCTCTTCATTTCCTTGCATTTTTGAACTAGTTCTCCCTTGTGTTTATGTGGCACTCCCTAACATTTGTTGGCATGCATTGGCACACCCTGGCACTTGTAAGATCTTGGCATGTTTCCGTGGCACTCTATCATTCCTTGGCACTACCTAACATATCTTGTTACTCCCTCCTTACCACACCTAGAACTCACTGAAGCTCCCTGTCACACACTCTTATTCATTCGTTTCCATGTATTTGAAACTAGTGATCCCTTTTTCTTCCTTCGCACTCCATAACACTCCCTGGCATGCATTGTCACACCATAGCACCTGACACATCTTTGCATGTTGCCTTGGCCTCCAAATGCTTTAGCACTAGCTACCATACCTTGTTACTCACTCAGCAAACCTGTATCTCACCGACACTTCATGTCACAAACTCTTAGTTGTTCATTTGCATGCATTAATTTGACCTAGTGCTCCCTTGTGTTTCCCTGGCACTCCATAATACTTCCTAGCACATGTTGACACCCTAGCACCTGGCACATCTTGGTTGCATGTTGCCCTAACAATTTAGCATGACTTATTGCAACCTAGAATACCATGTCACTCTCTCCTTAGCACACTTGGAACTCGCTAACACTCCATATCACACGCTCTTATTCATTCATTTCCATGCGTTTTGACCTAGTGCTCCCTTATGTTTCCCTGGCACTCCCTAACACTCTTTAGCATGCATTGGCACACCTTAGTGCTTGGAACATCTTGGTATGCTTCCCTAGCACTGTAGAATGCCTTGGCACTGCATAGCATACCTTGTCGCTCCCTAGTCATCACACCTAGAACTCACTGACACTTCATTTCCATGCATTTGAAACTAGTGTTCCCTTGAGTTTGATTGACACTTGGCCCTAACACTCCCTAGCATGCATTCACGCCACACCCTAGGACCTGGCACATCTTGGCATGCCTTACTAGTTGGCTTCACAATCCCTAATTGTCATTCCCTCATAGATAGCTTTACTATTTTTGCGACTTGGGAACCCAACCAAGTAATTAGAAAAACAGTGTTGTGCCCAACCCAAAGTCTCCCTTTTTCTGGAATTGCTTTGACCAACCCCTTATAATAGTAACCATTGGATTGCCTCCTACAATTCCTATTCTGACCTTCTCCTAACACACTTTGTCCTTGATACACCTAGAATTCATTGACACTCCTAGGCACACACACTTATTTGTTCATTTCCATGTATTTTGACCTAGTTCTCCGTTGCAATGCCCTAACACTCCCTAAACATTTCTCAACATGCATTGGAAATGCTCGACATGTGTTAGCATGCTTTTTAATTCCTTGGCATGCCCTAGCACTCCTTAGCTATAATGCCCTCACAACTACCCTTACTTTTTTTTGGGACTTGGGAACCCAATAAAGTCTTGCCTCGACTACAACAAGTTGACCAAGTTACAAATATTACAACTAGACTATGCCTTGTTCACCTAAAAAATGACTATAACTCATCTTCGTTAATCATGTATAATTTGAACTTATCCAACTTAACAAGTTACAAGTTACCATTTCAAGGCTCATATCCAACTGTGGCCATAAAACAATTGAGCAACATACTTTACATCTTTGCATGCCATAGCACCTAGTGCATCTAACAATCCCTTGGCATTATGTGGCACCTGTTAGCACTCCCTTCATTCCTTAGCATGCTTTGGCACTCCCTAGCACTCCATGACATGCCCTAGAAATCTAGCATGCCTTGGCACTGCCTAGCATATAACTTTGCCACTCCCTCCTTAACACACTTGAAAATCATTGACACTCCCTATCACACACTCTTATTCATTCATTTCCATGCATTTTGACCTAGTTCCCACTTCTGTTTCCATGACACTCCCTAACACCTGAAACAAATGCCAATTTTATTATTCCTGGCTATGATGTTCTTCTTTTATACATGTGACCCTTGAATATGCCATGAAATCCTCCAAAATCTTCTTAAAGGATGGGAGCTCCTCTTCATGGATGAAGCTAGTGGAATGTGATAATTTATCCAAAATTCATCCAAATATGTAATTTGTGCCTTGGGAAATGTGAAAGGTACCCTTGGTGGAAAAACATGCATAAATATTTGTGATCAAGTTCCCTAAATGTGATATGTTTTCCACTTGTCAATTTTTCCTCTTGTTGGTGATCAAACCAACACCCTAGTTGTGCAAGGCTCACAAAGTGTCATTTTCCATCAACTCAAGGTTGTTGTAGATCTAACCTGGAACTACTATAGATCTGATATGAAATATAAGATAATGCAAATAAACCCAAGAATAAGATGAAGTGATTCTTTATTGATCAAACCCTTAAGGTAGGGAAACACCATACATTCACTCCTTAAGGAAGGAGAATACTCCACAAGCCATATGCCTGTTCATACAATAATACTTCTCTTCTTCCCTCCATGTGGAGTCTCTAGCCTTTATATAGGCCTCATACATACAATACCATGTATCATTACCATGGTTTCCTCATACCATCAACTAATACCATGGGCCCCTTACATTATTATTAATTACTTGTGGTCCCTTACATGACATGGGTTAACCACCTTATTTATTACTATGGCCCATCCCATTATTACATTATTACCTTGGGTACCTCCCTTGGTACCCCATATTATCCCCCCTAGGTACATAACATTCCACCCCCCTAAACATGTTTCGTCCCCGAAACATGGGAAGAACATAAATAATAAGATCTACTCAAGAGAGTAGTCCACTGATACCATGCACGTGCATCTAGCCATCCAAGAGAAAGGTGAACCCTCGATCTCGCTGGTGCCTCGCTCGCTTGAGATGGAAGTTGACTGCGGTAGCTCTTCTGTGTGGAAGTGTAGTAGGTGGATCTTTGTTCCTTTCGATCTGTCTTGCGGGGTTTGTTTTCCATGTGGCTAATTGGTTGCCATCTTGATTGTTGTCTTGCTGGGTGATGTGGGTGATGATATGTTGAAGTTTTAACCCACGATGGCTTTTTCTTTACTTCACCTTGCTGTGGTGCCTCTTGTGGTGTCTTCTTTTTCAATATGACTTCAACCACTGAATCGTCCTCAGATGTATCAGCACCTATAACCTTTTCTACTTCAGCCTCTGTTTGTGTTTGATTGTCGACCATCAACTGCTCATCATCTGATATGTCAGTCCCTGTAACATCTTGTGCGTCAACCTCCGTGGACTCTACCTGTTTATGGATGGAAATATCCTGTAATGTAATTTTCTTCTTTTTATACCATAGCTTCAAGAATTTCTTCTGCACATTAATATTGATAGTACCCACAGATTCCATCCAAGGATATCCCAAAACAACATCGATATTATCAATCTCTGAAGCATAAAAATCACCATGAAACACATACTTATCCATAGAAAGCTTCAAATCCTTATAGATTTGAACATCCTTATCATCAACCTGTGTATTTTCAATTTGTTTTGCTGGGACTTGCAATTTCTTTGTCAAGTTGATATTTATGAGATTTTGCTTGCAACTCGGATTTATATACACAATGATTTTCTCCTTCTGAATCAATCCATGAACCTGCAATAAGGAGACACCCGTAGCAATTAAACCCTTATGTGTCTCATTCTCCTTTTTTCTAGCCCGAGACCATTTGTCCAAAAAGACTTTTTCAAATTCTGCATCTGAAATGTTGGTCAACTGCTGGTGGTCAAGTGATAACCACCAATTTTTAGCCTCATCTCTCATACTACATGTTATTGGAAGCCTCCAATATTTCCCATGTGAGGACTTGTATCTTTGTATAAATTCTTCAATAGTAGGACCATCATATGTTCTTGTAAAATATAGAATCTTGCTAGAAGCCATGAAGAGGGTTTTGAAAAAACTTGGAGAAAATTTGAAATGGCCACAAATCCGTCAATATTGCTCAGAATCCTTATTATGACCTGTTTTTAGAAATGGAACCATCATTCTGCATCTGCCCATGTGCTAGAAATTTTGATCCAGGCACTAGAATTCCAGATCTGCGCTGCAACTTTCCCGCCGTCACCCAAAATTTCTGAAAAAAGAGCTGATTTTAAATCAGCGATATCTTCCTCATCCGGACTCCGATTCGCCTGATTTTTTTTTTGAAATCAGGTGTTTTTTCACAAGGATTCCAGATCTACAATTATAACTTACAGATCTGGCACAAGGACGTCCAGATCTGCGCCGCAAATTCCCTGGCCCTAAAAATTCTCTGCAACCCCACTGATTTTTAGATCAGCGATATCTCCTTCATCCGGACTCCGATTCAACTAATTTTTTTTTTGAATTTGGGTATTTTTTCACAAGGAATACAGATCTGCAATTAGATTCTATAGATCTAGCACCAAAATGTATAGATCTGATCTGCAAATTCGCCACCCAAAAAAAATCCCTGCAAAAATGAAAAAAAAAATTCTCCACGGTTTGCCCAAGAAAGAGCTCTGATACCAATTGTTGTAGATCTAACCTGGAACTACTATAGATCTGATATGAAATATAAGATAATGCAAATAAACCCAAGAATAAGATGAAATGATTCTTTATTGATCAAACCCTTAAGGTAGGGCAACACCATACATTCACTCCTTAAGGAAGGAGAATACTCCACAAGCCATATGCCTGTTCATACAATAATACTTCTCTTCTTCCCTCCATGTGGAGTCTCTAGCCTTTATATAGGCCTCATACATACAATACCATGTATCATTACCATGGTTTCCTCATACCATCAACTAATACCATGGGCCCCTTACATTATTATTAATTACTTGTGGTCCCTTACATGACATGGGTTAACCACCTTATATTACTATGGCCCATCCCATTATTACATTATTACCTTGGGTACCTCCCTTGGTACCCCATATTATCCCCCCTAGGTACATAACAAAGGTTGTTTACATTGTCACCTCAGCAACGAATCCTCTCAGTTTGGATGAATTATTGAATCCTAGGGGTGTCCCAAAGCACAAATTTATGGGGTATTTTATGTGAGTAGATCACTAGCATTGAAAACCATCTTTACATTGGATGGTTTAACATCTTAATGATCCCTATCCTGTGATGAGCCTCAATATTGCAACAAGAATGTTGCAACTCCCAAGGCTACCGACTTTAAGTATCAATCCAGGGTGCGTACAAACTTAAGAGGTATCGGAACTATATGTGCAACATACAATGTGTCCTTCCTTTGTTATCATGATGTAATGGAGTGCATGTACTAAAGTCAAATTCTAAACTAATTGGATAAAATGAAATGTTCGAAATGGAACCTTAACCTATTGCAAGAAAGAAAGTACAAGGAAAAAGAATGAAATCAAATGCTAAAACACACCATTTTATAACTAAATCCTAAGAGTATTTGCTTCAAAAGAATGCTAAGTTAACATGTATGCAATCCTGTTGTCCTAAACATGCAGATTCAAACCATCAAACCTTCTACTGCTATGCATGTAAATGAATAAAATAAATTTGTTTTTTTTTGTCTTTTTTCCTGTGAGAGTGTGAAAGCTAATCTATTTTGGTGATGTGGAAGGTGGCTTGGAGATGATGGTGACTGGTCAAAATGCTTGGGAGACAAGCAGGGACCCTTTTGTAGCTTCCTAGAGGATTTTTCCTCAATTCGGCCTCAATACAGGCTTTCCTACAGGATGCTACAATGGTTTCCTACATGATCCCCTGATTTCCTACAAGATGTACACATTTACTATAATTCATCGAATAACCAAGAAAATCAAATCCAAATTGGATGGGAAAAATTTAAGTATTAACTAGGATGTCTTAGGTCCCCATTCTAAGTGGAATCACTCAAAAATACCTCTATTAACCTATGCAAAAAAAAAAAAAAACATTACTAGTCGAAAATCTAGAAATTCGAGAACTAGTGGGATAATAAATCTAAAAGATGCATAACCAAATCAAGTGAAAATTAAATGGGGTAATTTTTGTTATGAACTATAATGCTTTTTTGATCTAATTCAAGTGGAATCAAGTCAATTGAAGCTCGTTAGCATGCTCTAAGAAACAACCTAAATTTATTGTTCTTTGCTAAAAGGGAAGTCCAATAATTTAGATTTGGGAATAAGAAGACTAATCCAAGAAACTCAATTATTACTATGAAATTCCAAAGATTTTCCAAGGATGAAATTGTGCTTGTGATCCTGCAAAATAACTTACATCGAGCATTTAACTCAATCCAACAACAAGAAATCATTAATACTAAATGCAGAAGTAGAAAAAAATAAAAACTAGAGATGCATGTGAATAATCAGTGAAAAGAAGGAAAGAAAATGATACAAAATGGATCTAAGGTTCTTGGGATGGCCAAGCCAAAGGAAACTCAAAGACCTATGGAGGAGAACAAGATTAGAAGCTGAACATGACACCAATATTCATTATTTTCATCAATATAATTACATCCCTGCAAGAAAATACAATGGAGCTGCAAAAATACAAGCTCTCTCCATAATAGCACTAATGAAAATATCCTCCTAGAGGAAAATTCAACTTGGTACTTATACAAAATTATTAGGAATCATTCCGCATGAATGGAGGAAGCTTTCCCCACCAAAATCCCTTGATTAGTGGATCTCGTCCCCAATACTAGGAATTTGCATTAAATGGCAGGGAACACATTCGTAGGTTTTCTCAATGATTCCCTAATCCAGGTGGATGTTGGTGGCCATCCACCTATCCCACTTGGACCCCCACAATTGTTTCTTTGATTTTTTCAGTTTCCTTCATTGTAACACAAATCAGAGGCATGTAGCCGCCACATCTCTTCTCAGAGATAAGCTACCATCGCCCTAGTTTGTTTATTTCCATTTCTATTTGTAAGCATATTTTAGTATTTTACATTAATGAAATGAAGTAATATATCTATTGCATCTCTATATTTATGGTTATCTTTGTAATTTGTTGTGTTCCTATTTAAATCCGGTTAAGTGGTATCAGAGTGGTCTAATTTTTCTCTATTTCTTTGCATGTCCCCAACGAGGTCGAGATATAAGGAGTTAAGGCTTGAAGTGGTCGAACCTTTGCGAGACCAGCTTCGTAAATCCCAACGGACTCTTATGGTAGATGAAAAGAAAGATGAGGGGGCAGAAGATCCTATCAAAATCTTTCTCGAAGAAGCCCTCGAGCACAAAGGAATGCGATGATAGACAACTTTGCCTAGATCCTTCAACGGCTACCCATAGGCGACATGTCGGCTTCCAACAACTACTCTAGAAATGCCACACCCTTTAAGGTACAAGTTAATTTTAAAATCCCCATATTCGAGGGTAGAATGGACACATATGCCATAGATAAATGGTTAAATTTGCTAGAAGCGTATTTTTCTGTTCATGATTTTTCGAGTCAAGAAAAGATAATTTTTGCTCTTCTCAAAGTAGCCCCCCAAGTTAAGGACAAGTGGGAAACCTACTGCAAGCAAAAGTATGAAAGTATGGGCTCACTATTTTCAGCCACACCCACTTGGAATTCATTCCAGAATTCCATCAAGGAGCAGTAGTACTCTCTCAAAAGCTATGAGGACATATACATAAAGTGGACCACGTTGCAGCTCTGTGGCAGGGAAGGGACCAAGATGTGTCAGAGTTCACAAAAATTATTGATACCCTTCACACACAGTTGGGTATCAAAGACTTTGAGCTACATTTGGTACTCAAATACTGCGTCTTCATACACAGGTACATCCAGGAAGAGATGAAGTTCCTAAACATCTCTTGGCTCGACACAACATACCAATACGCTCTCAAAATCGAGCAAAAGTTTAAACAGAAGAAGCGAGACATTGGATCTGCGAATCCGAAGACCAAAGGACAAAGCTAAGATGAGGCAGCCCAAGACAACCCGTCGAAGCTACAAGAAAAGAACAACACCACAAAGTCGAAGAAGGACACAGGAAAGTGGTGTGAGTTCCAAAAGAGCCCCACTCACAACAGAAGTGAGTGTCGGACCAAGAAATCGTTGGTGGCCGAGTTGAAGGATTTGGAATCAAATGCATGTTTCGACCCTATGTTAGAACCCGACAAAGGGAATGGAAAAGGGAAGAAAATCATTGACGCAGAGCCCAGTGTCACTATAGCCATCGCCAAGATCCGGAAGAATAAGCCCGAAGATCCATAGGAGGCGTAGCGTCTTTTCCACTCACAGAAGTGGGTGAAGGGTTCTTCATTGCAATTCATTATTGATAGTGCGAGCCAAAAGAACCTCATTTCAGTAGAGGTCATGAAGTGGTTGGGTCTACCGACTACCCACACCCGCAGCCATACAATATCGGGTGGCTTCACCAAGGACAAGATCTCCGAGTTTGCCAGCAGTGCCACCTTCCCTACAACATCAAGCCCTTCACAGACGAGGTATTGTGTGATGTTACACCTCTAGATGTTTGTGATGTATTATTAGACCAGCCATACTTGTGGAGATGACATGTTGTGTATGAGTCAAGGCCTCGTGTTGTTATTATTTCTTTGGGCAATTCATTATACAGGATACTGGAGGTAGCCCCACCTACCGCCACTTCTTTGATCTTTGCTAAGAAATGTAGCAAGCTCATCTCCGAGACTATGAAATTCATTTTCTATTTGGTTCACTCCCAAAGTAAGGGGAAGATCATCGACACATCCATTACTCCGATGAAGGGTTCCTCTACGCAACAACAGCAACTGATGGATATAGTCATGAAAACATAGAGGAACATCTACTCCTCACCCACAGGGACACTGTTGCACTGTCAGGTCAAACATTGATTTGATCTAACTCCCACAGCACCTCTACCCAATAAACAATATATCACCACTCCATTCTGAAAAATGACAAGTACAAGAAGCGACATGGTCCTTACACCAGTACCAAGGCTATGGGTAATAATGCTTTGGAGCAAAACATTCCCCCATTCCTTCACTTACGTCGAGTGTTCAATGTGGACCGCCATCTACCATGCTTCCCACCATTACTGGACACATCAGATATTACAGAACAACTCACTAGGAACCAAGTTCGGCAGATGGAGGAACTCAACGTAATGGGGACCATTTCTTCCTAAGGGGGGAGGAATCATCTAGGTGGATGTCGGTGACCACCCACCTATCCCACTTGGATCCCCACAACTATTTCTTTCAGTTTTTCAGTTTCCTTCATTGTAACATAGTTCAAAGACCTGTAGCTGCCACATCTCTTCTCAGAGATAAGCTACCCTCACCCTAGCTAGTTTATTTCCATTTCTATTTGTAAGCATATTTTAGTATTCTACATTAATGAAATGAAGTATTATTTCCGCTGCATCTCTGTATTTATGGTTATCTCTGTAATTTTTTGCATTCTTGTTTAAATCCTAATCATTCCCTAGAGGAAAATTTGACTTGGTATTTATACAAATTGATTAAGAATCATTGCCCATGAATGGAGGAAGCTTTCCCCACCAAAATCCCTTGATTAGTGGATTTTCTCCCTTGATTAGTGGATCTGCTCCCTTGATTAGTGGAACACATTCCTATATTTTCTCAATCATTGCAGTTCCATAATTTGTGCCATAATTCCATAATATCTTGTTGAATTATTATTTATTATTGATCCTCCAGTAGTAGGGAACAAGTTCCTAAATTATCTCCTCCTCCAACTCTTCATAATCTACCCAATATTCTCATAATATTCCACAAAAAATAAATAATAGTAGGAAAAAATATTCAATTATTCATAAACATTCATAATGAATATATTAAAGTTAAAAATAAATTATCTAATGCAAAAAGAGAGGTTTAATGTGTTGAAGGATGGTCATAGGCCTTAATTTATGTTTTAAATTAGAGGCATGGGCCTTAATTTATGTCTAATTTAGAGGCCCATCATACCCCCTTGTTGAAAGTGTTTCTCATCCTCTGAGCAACTTAGTGACGTCATTATGCCTCATCCATGGTCCTGGTGGCCTCTCTCTTGTGCATTAACAATCTGTGCTATAAGCTCTATAAGGACAAGCCCAAAAACAAATTTGTTCAAAGAAAAATGATTATTTCTTGAGACCATTAGCTTGCTTTCTTGCCCTTATTCAAGATGAGTTCTTGAATATTTTTTTAGTTTAGCAAGGTCTTTTGTATCCTTATCAACCTTCTACTACCTTGTTCTGCCATTTGGACACCTCTAAAACCTTCAAACTTCCTTTAGATGAGAACTAGGACATCCTATAGTAATTCCTGTGAAAATTACAGGTAACCTACATGAAACCCTGTTAAAACTACAGGATACCAGTTGTGAGCATAAATGATAGTCTAAGATTAGGGAAGGCCCTTACTTGACTTCCATGCCTTTCTCCCATTTTTATAACATCCTTTAGGCCTTGGACAAAATCTAGAAAGAGATTAGAGACCTCTTGGAAACCCTCTTTTTATCTCTGTAGTTTGAGTTTTGTTTTCATGTTGAATGCCCCACTTTCTTTTGTTGCCTTCTTCTTCTCCTTTGTGGCCTAGGTGACTGCCTCGACACCTTGGATTTATCTGAAAAATCTTTTCCATCTTGGGGTTTTGGATAATTTGTTCATTTCTTCCTTCTTGTAGCTACATTCTACCTTCCTGTAGTAGCCATTCCTCCTCTTTCACAGTCTTCTAACTATATGAGAGTCTTCTTCCCTTTCTTCTTGTTTTTTGATGAATCCTTTGTTTTCGAAAGTACTTGTGGTTGAAGATGGTGGTGGTGGTGCTACTTTGGAGCCCTTCTACTCTTGGATCATCATGTTGGAGGCTTGTTGCTGTTCGGTGTGGAGCATGATTATCATCCTAATTTTGAGGTCTTTTTTCCAGTCGGATGTATACCCCAGGAAGATTGTACACCCCTCCACGCGGGGGGGTGCGGGGGCACTTGTCCCCCCCCCCCCCTGCGGGGGTTCAAGGGGGGGCCTTGCCCTCCAGCTGGGGGGTCTAGGGGCCAACACTCCCCGGTAGGGGTTTCGGGGCAGCGCCCCCGAAGCTAAAAGCATATGTAAAATTTCCTTGTAAAAGTATAGTAAATTCTAGTCAATCTGGGTTGTTCATTAGGTGGATGATCTAACGATAGTATTTATGTTTAGTTTAGGGTTTTTTTTCCCTATAAGGCACCCCCTCTCTTTGTATGAGGGTATTGTATTGAGGATGTGGAATATATGTGTATTCTCAGAGCAAGAAACAGATAGGTGAGACTGTGAGAGAAAATATAGGATATTATAGTGGATCTATTGTAGCTTGTGTCTCTTCATTTTGCTAGATAATAGAAAGGAAGGATTGGCTGTTCGGGGTGGACGTAGCCCAAACTGGGTGAACCATGTATATCTGTGTCTCTCTGGCTTTATGTGTTTGTGTTTTTCCACATATTACATGTCTTGCATTTCTCTATCATATATAATATTTTTCTAACAATTGTTGTTATGATTTGTATTTTGTGGGAGAGGCTGCTACAAGATTTTCTACAGGATGTCCTGTAGTTGCTTCGCCCTCAAAACTATTAATAATACACTTTTTTGAGATGGTGAAATAGATGGAGAGAAATAATAGAAGTGCAGAGAACAAGGAAAACTCAGTTGATGCTCTCTATTCCTCCCTGTTTCCCTTCTTTTCGAAGACTGGATTTCTTTTTTTGAAACTGATTTTGTTTTTAAGGGTGAATGCATGGGTGATGATGGTGGACAAGGTATGGTGATGGAATGATGAAGGGGGTGCATTTCATTCGCATAGAAAGTCATTTATTTGCCTTAAGACTACCTCCTGTAGGATTTTTGGGTCACTGTAATTCCTACATTATCATCCTGTAGAAAACACAGTCCCTTTGTAAACTGAAGTAAAGGAGTGGAAAAAATGATAGAAATGGTGGAGGAATGAATGGTAATGAGTGGTAAAATAAAAATGTGAGTGACAGGGGTCTCTTTGTGATACTCCTTGATCCAAAATGGATCTTGATAGACTTCTAAGTCTAAAGTATTCCTCACAGAGAAAAATGAAAGTCCAAGGATGCTCTTGGAAATAGCCCCATTGCAGAGATCGTTTCATCCTGAATCTACTACAAATTGAATGGGCTAAAATGGACTTCGGAGGCAGAAGTTATCGTAGAAAGAAGTTGCCCTTTGTTCTTTGGAAAAAGGGGAAAAATTTTCAAAAACAGAAAAAAAAAAGCTTATAAAGGGAAATTGCATCAAAGATGGTCCAAGAGGTGGACTTAAGCGAAAAGGGAAGAGAACCCCGATTGCCGATTCCCGACATATCGGGTCAGAGGTAGGAATGTGCAAATAACATAAGGAAATGACCCGGGCCGATGTGACATTGCGATCATCGATATCGGCGTTCGACGGATCAGCGTCGGCAATGTCACGAGGCAAGGGAAGGACCCTCGAGGCTATGCGAGATGTGATTACAATATATCGCATCGCAACGTCGCATCATAATGATATAAAGCAGCGATAGCATGTCTGACCTGCTGGATTTTATAAGCACAGTTCAATAAATTTTGAGTTCTGATATATGTTGGGTCTTTTGTGTGTTGGGTATACCGAATTACTAAGAGAAACAAATATAAACATTAACCAGCAGCAACCATAAACACATAAACACACAAGTTTATCTGGGAAGACCCCAAATCTGGGGAAAAACCCAATGATAATGAAATTTCATTATCCTGGCCAAAACCCGGGCCAGCCAAATGAGCCTTCACCGATCACCTCCAGGCCCTTGCATTACAATGAAGTCCTTCCAGCCTTTTATTGGCTCCATTACATATAATAGCACAGGCAGAATACCATTGGTGTACAATACCATGTGCCCCAAAACCATCACTGTTTAACCTCCTTTGACTCTATCCCGAGTCAAGTTTACTTAACAATTCCCCCCTTAAACTTGAATTGGGGTTCCGTGACTAACTCCAGCCAAACCTGCTAAGTGAGACAATTCCGCTCACTCTAGCTCTTACCCCTCAGTCTTTTACTCGGGGTATTGTTAACCTGACATCACCCCTATCACCTAGGTATAACCAAGACTTTACCGGTGATTACCCAGGGGTACACATGCCTTACTAGGTCTTACAGTAATATGCTCATTTACATGCAATAATTTTGACTTCATTAATTAATTTTATTTTTTTTGTTTATTTCTGCTGCTATTCTCACCCATCTTCTCTCAATTGCGGGCATCCTTGTGTTGTTTCTTTGATGCCTTCTTGCCAAGTTTAACTGCCTTTAAATTCTTAGATGAATGTGTTGCTCCTTTGATGCCTTCTTGCCAAGTTTAACTGCCTTTAAATTCTTAGATGAATCCTTAAAACCCTCACCTGGGGTGACTTCACCAGGAGGCCTTGATCTGGATCTGGAACATGCTATGTTTCTTGTTTGTTTGATCTATATCCATGGCATTAGCATTCTCTTCCATGTCACTTGACCTTTCTCGCTTATGACCTCGTCGACCTCGCCGAGACACAGATCTGCTCTGAGCTCTCTCTATTGCTGCCCGAGCTCTCTCTATTGCTACTGAAGGATCCCAAAACAACAACTGCTCCTCCTCCTCCTGATCCTCTACCTCCAGTATCTTGCCTGCAACAACTCTTTCATGGCCACTACAGACTGCACCTTTCGCCTTCATCTATCTGCCTTTGTAGAACCTTGTTTTGGTTGCATTTAGATTAGATTTGCGAACAAGCTATGCATCAATTCTTTCTATGTCTACGAGGCTAAATAACCCTTGGCAACAAAAACATTTTTCTGAAGCCAATACACAACTTTGGCTCTGATACCAATTATTAAGAAATTTACTGCATAACATAAATAATTTCTGCAATATTTTATGTGTTCCATTGCTCCGTAATATATAATTTTCTAACAACTGGTATCAGAGCCGAAGGTCTATTTGGCTGATAAACTCGCAGGAAAGAAGGGTTCCTGGTTCGAGTGGGAGCAATGGCAGAAGATGGTAAGTTTAGGGTCGAGAAATTTAATGGCCAAAACTTCTCGCTGTGGAAGATGCAGATGGAAGATTATCTGTATCAGAAAGATCTATACCTACCATTAGGCGGAAAAACAAAGATGCCGACGGGTATGAAAGACGAAGAATGGAACCTTCTCGATAGAAAGGCACTCGGAACAATACGGTTGTGCCTTGCTACGTCAGTCGCCTTCAACATTTCGAAGGAAACCACGACAGAGGGTTTGATGCAGACGTTGTCGAAACTATATGAAAAACCCTTGGCCTCAAACAAGGTATTTCTTATAAAACGGTTATTTAATATGAATATGTCGGAAGGTGGATCTGTTGCAAACCATTTAAATGATTTTAATACAGTTACAAGTCAGTTAAGTTCTGTAGGGGTAAACTTTGATGATGAAGTTAGAGCTCTGTTATTCTTGTGCTCATTACCAGAAAGTTGGAATGGTTTGGAAATGGCCATTAGTAACTCCATTTCTGGATCTAGTACTTTAAAGTTTGATGATGTTGTCGGTGCTATCCTTAGTGAGGAAATGCGACGGAAAAGCTTCGGTGAGACATCGGGAAATGCTTTGAGTGCAGAGTCTAGAGGAAGAAAAATGGAAAGAGAAAAGAGCTTAGGATATCGCAGTAAATCAAGGAAAGGCAGATCCAAGTCCAGATCGGGGATAGTGTGCTGGAAATGTGGAAAGAAAGGACACCTAAAGAAAGACTGTAGATCTCGGAAGGGAAAAGAAGGAGACGCACAACAAGAAAACAATCATGAAGCAAATGTGACAGGTGAGGTGTTACAAGATGCTTTGATTCTTTCTTTCGAAAATATTACTGATTCCTGGGTGGTAGATTCAGGGGCTTCATTCCATGCCACACCTGATAAGAAATACTTTCATGACTATGTTCAAGGAGATTTTGGACAAGTTCATCTGGGTGATGATAAACCCTATAAAATTGTTGGAATGTGTAAGGTTCTTGTAAAACAGCAAAATGGAAACCAATGGCTATTAAAGGAGGTAAGGCATGTTCTAGATCTAAAGAAAAATCTGATTTCAACAGGGCAGTTAGGCAGTGAAGGTTGTGTGACAACTTTCACAGATAAAGCTTGGAAGGTCACCAAAGGAGCCCTGGCAATAGCAAAAGGCGAAAAGGTTGGTACATTGTATTTATGCAATGGTATTTCTAACTTTGTTAATGCTTTAACTTCCAAAGGAGCAGATGCAGCATTATGGCATCATAGGCTTGGACACATGAGTGAAAAGGGGATGAAGATTCTTCACTCAAGGAATTTTTTGCTGGGCTTGAAGAATGTTGATTTGGATTTCTGTGAGAATTGCATTTATGGAAAACAGAAGAGAGTCAGATTTCTCAGAGTTGGGAAAGAAAAGAAGAGTGAAAAATTAGAGCTTGTGCATACAAATGTATGGGGACCTGCTCAGGTATCATCTCTCGGTGGCTCTCGTTATTATGTTACTTTTATTGATGATGCAACTAGAAAAACTTGGATTTATTGTATTAAGAATAAATCTGATGTATTTGATACTTTCAAGAAATGGAAAGCTTTGGTTGAGATTGAGACAGGAAAGAAATTGAAGTGTCTTAGATCAGATAATGGAGGTGAATATTGCAGCAAAGAGTTTGATAGGTACTGTTCAGAACATGGAATTCGCAGAGAGAAAATAGTTCCAAGAACACCACAAGAAAATTGTGTGTCAGAAAGGATGAACAGAACAATCATGGAGCGTGCAAGGTGCATGAGATTGCATGCAGGATTGCCTTTACAGTTTTGGGCAGATGCTGTAGATACTACTGTTTATCTAATAAATGGAGGGCCTTCAATTTCCTTGGATGGTGGTGTTCCGGAGGAAGCATGGACAGGTAAAAAGGTAGACTACTCTTTTTTAAAGCCTTTTGGTTGTGAGGCCTTTGTCCATATTGATAAAGAAAATAGAACAAAGCTTGAGGAAAAGTCAAAGAAATGTACCTTTATTGGATATGTTGTTAATGATTTTGGTTATCGCTTATATGATTACAAAAATCACAAAATCATTAGGAGCAGAGATGTAATATTCAATGAAAAGGTCTTGTATAAGAATCAGTTGCAGGAAAAGAAACAGGAAAAAGAAAACAAGGAATACGCAGTTCTTGATGAAATCACTGAAAAGGTAAAGGTGCCTGAAAATAATAATAATCAACAACAACAACCACCACAACAGCAACAGGCACCCCAAACACCTGAAAGTGGTGTTAGAAGATCTACCAGGATAAGTAGACCCCCTGAACGATACTCTCCTTCATTATATTATTTATTGTTGACTGATTCTGGTGAACCTGAATGTTATGAAGAAGCAATGCAAGTTGAAAGCAGGAAGAAGTGGGAGGTAGCCATGGAAGAAGAGATGGACTCCTTAATGCATAACCAGACTTGGGATTTAGTCAGGTTGCCTGCAGAAAAAACTACATTGAAGAATAAATGGGTTTATAGGATGAAGGAAGAAGATGGAGGAAAACAGAGGTACAAAGCTAGACTTGTGGTGAAGGGGTTTGCACAGAAGAAAGGTATTGATTTTGATGAAATATTTTCTCCTGTTGTTAAAATGACTTCAATAAGAACTATTTTAAGTCTTGTAGCAGCCGAAGATTTGCATCTTGAGTAGTTAGATGTAAATACAGCCTTTCTCCATGGGGATTTGGAGGAAGAGATATATATGCAGCAGCCACAAGGATATGAGGTGAAAGGGAAGGAGAAACTAGTGTGTAGGTTGAAGAAGAGCTTGTATGGCTTAAAACAGGCTCCAAGGCAGTGATATCTAAAATTTGACAAGTTTATGTCTAAACAAGGTTATACTAGATGTCACTCTGATCATTGTGTTTATCTGAAAAGGCAAAATGATGGCAGCTATATTATACTGTTATTGTATGTGGATGACATGCTTGTTGCAGGATCTAACATGCACGAAATAAATGTACTCAAAATAAAATTGGAAAATTCATTTGCAATGAAGGATTTGGGAGCTGCAAAATAAATCCTTGGTATGAGAATCACTAGAGACAAGAAAAATCGCAAATTAACATTGTCTCAGAATGAGTACATACAAAAGGTGTTGAAAAGATTTAATATGCACAATGCAAAACCAGTTAGTACACCTTTTGCTAGCCATTTCAAACTTAGTAAGGAAATGTACCCAAAGACCCAATAAGACATGGATTATATGTCTAAAGTTCCATATGCATCAGCAGTTGGAAGCTTAATGTATGCAATGGTCTGCACAAGACCTGATATTGCACATGCAGTGGGAGTTGTAAGCAGGTACATGAACAATCCAGGAAAGGAACATTGGATGGCAGTGAAATGGATTCTCAGATATTTGAAAGGTACCACAAATCAAGCATTATGCTTTGGTGGTGCAAACATTTCTCTACAGGGATATGTTGATGCAGATATGGCAGGTGACAGGGATAATAGGAGGAGCACTACAGGATATGTATTTACTGTTGGTGGAACAACTTTCAGTTGGATTTCAAAAATCCAAAGTGTTGTTGCACTTTCAACAACAGAAGCAGAGTATGTTGCTGCTACAGAGGCTAGTAAAGAAATGATTTGGTTACAAAGGTTTATGGGTGAATTGGGTAAGGAGCATGATATGGGCACGTTATACAGTTATACCCAAAGTGCCATTCATCTTGCAAAGAACTCAACATTTCATTCTAGGACTAAAAACATACAGCTCAAGTACCATTTCATACGATCAGTGTTGGAAGATGGAGAGTTGAAGCTGGAAAAGATACACACTAGCCAGAATCCTGCAGATATGCTAACAAAAGTTGTAACCAGGGAGAAACTGAGAATATGCTCAGTTTCAATTGGTTTTCAAGGATGACGATGAAGATGAGAAACAGCCAGGTCCAAAGAGGATTCATTTTCCAGCAAATGGAGCAGTGGTGGAGTTTCTACAATCATTCTCCAAGTGGGAGATTGTTGTGCGTGGAGCATGATTGTTCAGAGGTCTTTGTTTCAGCCGGATGTATACCCCAAGACGTTTGTACACCCCTCCACACGGGGGGGGTGCGGGGGGGACTTGTCCCCCCCACGGGGGTCCGGGGGGGCCGATCCCCCTTGGCTGGGGGGTCCGGGGGCCAGCAGTCCCCCGGCGGGGGCTCGGGGGCAGCGCCCCCGAAGCTAAAAACAAATGTAAAATTGCCTTGTAAAAGTATAGTAATTTCTAGTCAATCTGGGACGTTCATTAGGAAGATGATCTGATGGTAGAACTTATGTTTAGTTTAGGTTTTTTTGTCCTAGAAGGAAACCCCTCTCTTTGTATGAGGGTATTGTATTGGAGGCTGAGAGATAGATGTGTATTCTGTGAGCGAGAAATAGAGAGGTGAGACTGTGAGAGAAAACAGAGGATATTACAGTGGATTTGCTGTAGGTTGTGTCTCTTCATTTTGTTGGATAATATAAAGGAAGGACTGGCTGTTCGGGGTGGATGTAGCCCAAACTGGGTGAACCACGTATATTTGTGTCTCTCTTGTTTTGTGCATTTTCTGTGTTTATATTTCTGCAATATTTTATGTGTTCCATTGCTCCGTAATATATAATTTTCTAACAACTAATGAAGGTGGTGGGCCCCGGTAATATCACGATGAGGTCCGTGGATGAGCTCGGTTAGACAGGCGGTGTGCTCCGGATTCTTCATGGACGTGTCCTGGTCCCAACATGGTGAAGAGGAGTTGACCTGGGATAGAGCAAGCTCTCGAGGCAGGTGGTGCTCCATGTAAGGCGTGTGCTTCCAACGCATTGGAGCGAAGAATCCTAGTTAGTAGAGAGTGGATGGATGGATAATCGTTTGAGGGGAGGCTCGATGGTCCTTTGTTCGAGGGGAGGATTGTTGGATATATGACCAAAGTCCCACATTGACTAGAAGTGGAGAGGATCATGGGTATATAAGGATGGACAAATATCTCCATTGGTATGAGGCCTTTTGGGGAAAAGCCCAAGATCAAATCCATGAGGGCTTAGGCCCAAAGTGGAAAATATCATACCATTGTGGAGATATGTGGTGTCCAAAGCCCTTACACTGTGTATTGATGCATTTCGGGATAAAAACCGAAATACAAAGGAAAAATGCCCGAAGTGATAAAGCTAGACCCGAGGGGAATTATAGGCGTAATTCATAAAATTTGAGTTCCATAAAGGCAAGATTTCGGGCGGGCCTTAGGCGGAAAGCGATGTTGGGCTGGCTCCGTCCGATCCCACACATTGGTTGACATGTGGCTAGTGGAGGAGAGAGGAAAACTACCTTTTCGGGCGGGTAACCTTCGTACTCCTAAGCCACCCAGAAATGGATATCAACCGTTGGATCAGAGATCCTGCAAATCAATGGTGGGGATTTTGATAGTGGCCAAAGGTGGACCTGATGCGATATTAAGGCAGATGTGATAATATTTGAAGTCCGATAGAAGGAATTTTGATGAGTTTTTCAATGTATTTTCCCGTGTATTTGGCCCAATATTCCTACGCGATGTGATATGCTGCATAATGGCAGACCCGATAGGGTTTTTAGGGGTGATTTAATGGAATTTCACATCCGGAATTCACGCCCGATAGTGTATTTTCTAGGAAAACCTCTGTGTAATGGATTTTCTCTAATTTCGGGTTTTGCCTAAGGAAAATCTCTAAAACCTCTGTAACTGCTCCAGATCATCATGCCAAATTGCAAGCGGGCGTTTTTACGGGAAATGATGCATTTTGAAGCCACAGAGCCATAGAACCAGATGGCCAGTTGAACTGATAAGGAGTAGGGAAGCCGCAGAGTTGCAGAGAGATGATGATTCGCAGAGAAACAACTAGGGGAAGCCGAAAAGATGGAAAAGTACCTCAAAGGAGGCAGAGAGCTCAATTAAGAAAAGAGAGAGCAGAGAGAGCGAAAGCTAATGAGCAGAGCAGCTGATGGAGTTGCTCAAAGGTCAAGTGAACCATTGATGCATGTAGAGGTCGAGAAAGATCTCAGAGAAGCCGAAGCCGAAGATCCAGAGCTAGATCCGAGAGCTAGAGCCAGAGCCGAGAGCCAGAAAACTGAGAGCTTCAGAGCCAGGGATGAGATGGTGTTCTAAGCCTATTGTTTCTGTGTAAAACAATGGAGTTGAGTGTGGAGCTTGTAAAAGAAATTCTACCATAATCCCAGAGACCCTAATTGAGTTAACTAGAGCTCAAGGAGATGTAGCCCAAGAGTTTTGGGTGAACTCCATATTAAACTTGTTGTCTTATGTGTGATGCTCATTTGCTGCATTTTTTCATTGTTATATGTTTTATATCAGTGTAAGAAAATCAATTTATAGCACATAAACAGTTATAAAACAACCATAAGCATACACCTTATTTTCAAGAACATATTTAATTCCGCATTGGTTAATCATAAAGACTTGGGAATATTTAAGCTTTGGAAGTGGGACAGGTTCTTGTAAGTTAGACAAGAAGCCTTTAATGCCCCATTTTCAGATCAGGTGGTGTCAGAGCTTGAGATTGGATAACCCCACCTTCAAAGAAGGTTATATCATAATGCTTGATTGACAAAGCAAAGATTTCTTGTTTGGAAGGTGTTTGGGTAGTCAAGGTTTGATTTTCTGGTTGATTGTATGCTTGTTGCAAAGTGACTATTATGTGAGCTTGTAGAGGTGAAGGGAAAGCTATTGATATCTCAGTCCAGGAAGGACAAGAAGGAAGAAGGGCTGAAGGTATTCTTCTTATCCCAAAGGACCTCAAGGAAATCCTTGAAGCACAAGAGGTTTGTTGCAAAAGGTTGTTGAATAAGCTCTTTGTTAATCTTGTTTGAAGTTCTCTTGTTCATTGGCATAATGACTACTTTTACAAGTAATCCTCAAATTGTCCTTTCTTCACAAGAGTCTTTGATTAAGACATGAAGGAAGACTTGTCCACCATGATGGATATGGGGAGAGAAATGTATGAGGATGGAAGGAAGAGCAACATACTTAAAGAGAAGTTGAATTCCATGGAGGAAGAGAAGCAATTTCTTTCTGACAAATTGTAGGAAATGGAGAGGCAACTTCATATTGCAAATATGAACCTGAAAACGATACATGAGTTGGAGTCACAACTCTTTGTTTCCAAAGAAGCCTTAGTCAAGTATCAGCTCGAAAAAGAGGTAAACCATTCCTATTTATCTTCAAATTCTTCTAAGAATGCTTATATTGGTTCTTTTGAGAAACATACCAAAGGCATAGGTTCCAAGCTAATGTCCAAGATGGGCTATGAAGGAAAAGGCTTCGGTAGACATGCACAAGGTATTGTTGAGCCAATAATGATTGAGGAAAGGCCTAAGAATTGGGATCTTGGCTATGGACAAGCTTATGGAGAATGTTCCAAAGCTGGCGTGAAGACCATCGAAATAGCTCCAAGAAGGAGTTGCATTGCAGGTCTTCCACCTCAAGAGTGTGAAGATTGTATTCAGGAGGAATGCAACAGCTTGAAACATCATTTGCAACATGCAAGTGTTCAGAAGCATGCACCTGAAACAGAGAGTTGTGGAAACTCTAACAACCTTGAAGAGGTTGATGGTGTTCCAAAGAGAGCCACTTCTTCATTTGATTCACCTCCTCATGAAGGCAATAAAGGTGAAAGAGAAAGGTATAAATCTGTTTCTAATCATATTCCTTTTGATTTTGTTTAGCATGGTAAATTTCCACGTAGATATGGAAAAAGAATTGCATGTTCCTTTTGTGGTTTGGATAACCATAATGTTTAACTATGTAAACTTTGGAACAAGAACTATAAACTCAAAATGGGAACTCTGGAAAAAAAGCCCCGAAAAAACATCAAAAACAGTGCTAAAAATGAAAAGTGTGTATACTAGAATGATGATTTTATTTTTTAGGGGTCAATTTTGAACATGTTTTAAAAATGGAAATGACTACGAAATTTTCGTGAAAAATATAGCTGCCAAATGAAAGTGATGATACTGGAACAATGATTTTTTTTTTTAGGGTCAATTTTCAAACTTTTAAAAAAATGCTAGTAAAACCAAATTTTTATGTGCCAAACAAAGTTGTTTATGAGGAAAAAAACACATTAGTTTTTGGTAGAATATCATTTTTCTTTCCTAAGTATAAATTCAACATATTTTCAACCATAACATGCTAGATACAAAAGAAATTGAAATTCTTTCAACTATAAAATTAAAAAAATATGACATTATAAACAAATTACATCACTAAATGAATTCAAAAGTCAGTATTTGTATATTGAATAAAACATACATCATATATCTAATTTAATATTGCATTATAGATATTTTAAACAATAAAAATTACCATAATTAAGACATATAATCCAACAACATAAAAATGCCTCACAACTTCTCATTTAACACCATATGGAAATCATTAATTTTATTTCAAGATACGATGCATACATCAGTTATATAAATTGTCTTAAACAATTATTCAAAATCACTCATATTTTCTTGCACACCATCAGAATTCACATCTTCAGATGAGTGACTGGATGGTGACGAAGATGTTCCATATTCTTCTCTTTCATCAACTAGTGCCCCATCTGAGTCCACATGCATGTCCAATATTTCAGGTTTCAAAATTCTTCTAGATCTACGACTGGTTTCAACAAACTCCCATCTCAACATTGTTCCTTCTGGTAACAACCTTTTCAGAATCTCTATCGTCTTGAAGTGAAGAGTTCCTCTCCTTGTTAAATTGAAGTCATAAACAAGTATGTCAACATCCTCCAATTTTAATATGTCTGTTCGGCAACGATTTATATTTGTACCCTTTCTTTTTCTCTTTCCACCATTTGTTTTGTCAACTACCATCTCTTGCTTATACACACCATTGAATGGGTGTGTATTTGTGGCATACCAATGTACTTCAACACTTGTAACATCCTCATTTTCTGTAAAGACCTTTATAACCTTAGCAACCCAAAATGGATAGCCATTGGGATCTCCATCTGCTAGCACTACGATCATGCAACCCTCCTTAATATCTTGTACTGAACCCCTGTAAAGGTCTTCCATGGCTTCACGTTGTGCACGAGATCTTCTGGAACCAATATACATCTCTCTTTCCTCTACCTGTGAAGAATTAATAATACCTTGAGATTGTTGTTGTTCAACAATGTTTATTTCCTCATGTTCATTCAACACATTTTGTGGCCAAATAAATGGATTTTTCAAAGGTATATCTTCATTTGTTGTTGTTGAAATGATATCACTTTGATTATTGAAAAATGACTCCCACCAAACTGAATCAGCAATGTCAAAGTACTCATATGTATATCTAATACATTTTTTAACTTCTTCTAGGCAACCAGAATAGTTTATATCTCTATTTTGTCTGCGTGCATTTTTAACTTCACCAACTGATTGTAATAACAATATTTTTGATGCAAATATTGGATGATCTGGAATGAACTTCAAAAATTGCAAACCTGATGATGGTGCCCATTCTGCAGTAGTTGAATACTTCTTGCCCCATATTAGTGTTTTCCCATCAATTTTTTTGATACGAAATTGATGTTGGAAGCTAATGTCATTAAGTTGTTCAATGCATTCCCCTCACCATATGATCCCAGAATAAACCTTCGCATGTCAACAGTTTCTTCCAACACATCAAAAGTAGGCTCTGGCATGTATGATTCTTAAGACATTCAATTAGTGCTGGCAAGCTCCTGACTTGCTTCCTCCTCAATATGACTGAAAACGACTGAACATATGATCAATATGGTCATGAGTGTGCCCAACAAGAAGGAAACCAACCTTTACCTTTTGAAAAATTCTCAATTCAACAAGAATGTTTAGATATCCAAAAATAACCTGATTTTTGTTTTCACGGCAAGTGTTGTCCAATTGTGGATACAGAACTTCAGGAAGATTACCAGACCAATGAGAAATCACATCATGAGTTATGGTTATGGTCAGATTTGCATCATTATGAATATTTGGAGCTGTGAAGCACACCCTTGGCAACATTTTCCCATTGAAGACCATACAACCGACCAAATGAAACTGAATAAAATTTTCCTCTTGTAAATTTTTGGGTGTGCGAACAAAATGTGGTAAAAGTGTTTTCTTCTAGTCCATACCATCAATTATCAAACCCAAATATTTATTTGGATTATCATAACACTTTTTTGATGCTTGTACAAGTTCTTCCTTTCGTTTGTTTATTGTTCACAATGCTCCTGAAGTTCTTTGACAATTAAATCTACAGAACATAAAAGAAATTCATTAAGAAATATGTTTTTATAGTTGATGACTTACAATTTTAAAAGTTAAAGTTATGAAGGCTTACCTCTTTCTGACCCTTCACATTTGTCCCTTTTCTATTTAAGAGAAGCACATGTACTGCAAATCCCCATCCTTGTCTTCTTAGGAATACGGACATTGTTGAATTCTTTCTTCCATACTTTCACAAAATATTGATATGTAATAAACTTTCCATGTCCCTCAGTAGCTTCTGCATATTATTTGTATAAGTTGTAGATTTCTCGTCTTGAAAAATTATCTGGAATATGTATTGTCTCTCTGTTTGGCATACACTCTACATGCTTTGAAAAGAAATCTTTCATCCATGACATTGCAGTATTTGATAATGGCCCAAACTGTTTTTTATGACGTACTTCTGAATAAAATGTGGGATCCTTTTCCAAATTTTCTTGAATTCTAGAGAGAAGAAAATTCCTAATCGAATGAAACATTTTGAAATATTTTCTATAGATAAATAAAGTCCTAATATGATAATCATAACCAGACAATGTAGATTGCTTGCACCCAACTAAATATGAGTTTTGCATGCTTTTATTCATTGAAAAATATCTCTTCCTACTTTCTAATGCAAATTTGAAATCAATATGTTTCAAGCAATCTTTTTGGCAACATTCACTTGAAATGAGAGTGCTGATAGAACTTCTTCTCATCAGATATTCTGCTCTACCCCCTGTATAACTAGAACAACTTGCATTGATATGAAAAGGGCTGCCCCTACTCCTCGATACAATATTTCTTGGCAACATCTCCATCATTGGATCATCATTTGTATAAGGATTTTCATCATCATTAAGTGGAATGTTATCCACGCTATGATCAGCTCTGATTTTCAAATATTGACTTGGAGGATATTCTTTATCTTCCCCTTCTTCAATGCTACTGTCATAGTCCTTAGAATTCGGACTGAATGGAAAATTTGACTCGATGTTCAATGGATATTCTTCCTCATGTGCATTGTCAGTGCTACTCTCATAGTCCATAGAATTAGGACTACGTCAAAAATGTGACTGTTTACTTATTGAACATGTTACATACTATCCTTTGTCACTGCTACCTTTATACTCATTAGAATTAGGATTAAGTGCATCATCCTATCCTTCATCACTGCTGCTCTCATAGTCCTTAGAATTAGGACTAAGAGGACACTGTGACACTCCATTCTTTTGAAATTCATCATCACGCTCTTCATGACTGTTTCTCTCATAGTACTTAGAATTAGGACTAAGTGGACACCGTGACACTCCAATCTTTTGAAATTCATCCCGCTCTTCATCACTATTGCTCTCATAGTCCTTAGAATTAGGACTAACAGGACACTGTGACACTCCATACTTTTGAAATTCATCATCATGCTCTTCATCACTACTGCTTTCATAGTCCTTAGAATTAGGACTAAGTGGACACTTTGACACTCCATTCTTTTGAAATTCATTATCATGCTCTTCATCACTGCTACTCTCATAGTCCTTAGAATTAGGACTATGTGGACACCGTGACACTCCATTCTTTTGAAATTTGCCATCATGCTCTTCAAAACTGCTACTTTCATATTCCTCAGAATTAGGACTAAGTGGACACTGTGACACTCCATTCTTTTGAACTTCACCATCATGCTCTTCAAAACTACTACTCTCATAGTCCTTAGAATTGGGACTAAGTGGACATCGTGACACTCCATTCTTTTGAACTTCACCATCATGATCTTCATCATTGTTGCTTTCATAGTCCTTAGAATTAGGACTAAGTGGAATCTGTGACTTTTTATTTATTTGAAATTCTCCATCCCCTCTTTCATCAGTGCTACTCTCATAGTCCTTAGAATCAGGACTAAGTGGAAGAATTCCCGCTATATTCATCAATATTAATAGATTTGTTACGCGATGAAGATGTTGATGGTGTATAAATCGAAACTTCACTATCGAAACAATCCATCCCTTTCAAATAGAAGATGTTGAATGATACAAATGGAGAGTCTCCTAAAGATATTATATAGCTTAAAGAATGAAATTTTCCCTCCAAAAAGTTTCGCGAAAATATTTCCCTCCAAAAATTTTCGTGAAAATATTTCCCTCCAAAAAGTTTGTTAGATTTATTTACTTTCATTATTTTATTCTACAATTTATTGAAAAATGTAAACTAATTTTTTTTATGAAATAAATCATTAAAATTAAAATTGTAAACTACAACTTCTACATTAATTATTTTAATAGTTAAAGTATATAATATTTACTAAACAATTGAATTTTTTTTTAATTTTTATAATATATTCTAAAATAAATTAATCCCACATTCAACCCATTGTAAAACAATTCTACAACATTCGCTTTATAATATTTTGAAACAAATTATCCCACATTAACCGTACGGTAAAACATCTCTATAATTTCACTTATATGTTAAATTTCATTATCACTATTACTCACATCACATCCACGTTTTCTGAAGTTCGTTGAAAGACTCGTGAATTTGTGGAGCAGCTACATTGCTATCAACAACATATTCAACGAAGAATTCTCGCAATTGAAAGGTAAGTTAAATTTTTTTCCTTGAAAATTTTCATATTAAATTACTTTAATGAAGAAGAATTTTTTATTTTTTAAATTAATAATTTTTCTGAGCCAAAATAACAATTACGTCCATCGTGAGCATGGTGGGCCCGATCAAACTCAATCGCCCAATAGCCGTGGGTGGGCTGCTGTGGTGTCGCAGGGTAGGCGGGGAGGTTAGGCGAGCGGGTGGGGTGTGAGGGCGGGGGGGCGGTAGGGGGTGTGGGGGTAGCCTGGCGGCTCGCCCATCTATCGTGGGGGTTGGGCGATTCTGAGAATCGCCCAACCCCCACAGTGGGTGGGTGAGCTGTCGGGCTAGGCGTCGCAGCCCGACTCGCCCCCTATCACCTTCCCCCCTTCCTAACACCCTCACCCCCTTCACCCACACCTCGCACCCCTGCCCCCTTAACCCCCCCTCCACATTCCGCCCCCACATCGACCCCTCACCCACCCCGTGACCCACACGCTCTCCCCCTTACCTCCCGCCCTCCTAACTAACCCTCCCCCTCACTTGCAATTTTCCCCCTCCCCCTAACCTACTCTCCCCACCCCACCTTCCCCTCACCCACTCCTCCCCCGCTCCCTCTCCCCTCATGCCTCTCCACCCTCTGCTTCCTTTAACCCACTCCTCTCCTCCTCCCCTTCCCCTCACGCCTCACCCAATCCTCTCCACCTAACCCACACACCCTCCTCCCTCCACCCTCCCCTCCTCCTCACGCCTCACCCACTCCTCTCGCCCTAACCCACTCTCCTCCCCCTCCCCCTCCCCCTCATGTCTCACCACCCTCCCCCCAAGCTGCCTCCCCTCACCACTCTCCCCTCTCCTCCCTCTCCCCTTCCCCTCATGCCTCACCCACCACCCACTCCTCTCCCCCCTCCCCCTCACCACCCTCCCTCGCTACCCCTCCCCCTACCCACCTCCCCTCACCACCCTCGCCTCCCCTCTCCCCCTCTACCCCTCCCCCTCACAACCCCCCTCTACCCCTCCCCACCAGCCCCCCCTACTCGCCCCCTCACCCACTCCCTCCCCTCCGCTCCCCTCCCCCCACCCCTGCACATGGGCCCCTCCCCCCGCCCACGGGCCTCCCCCTCTGCCCACCACTCATCACCCCTGCCCCGCGCCCACTGCTCACTGCCCCCGCCCACGCCCACGGCCTCCGCCACCACCCCCGCTCGCCCCGCCCCCCGGTCACTGCCCCCGCCTCCGCCTTGCCCACAGCTGATCACCCCCGCTCACACCCACAACCTCCACCTCCATCGCCCGCCCCCACCCACTGCTCACTGCCCTGCCCACCACTCACCGCCCCCACCCACTGCTCTCCGGCTCCGACCTTGCCCATGGCCTCTGCCCCCTGTCCCCCACCCCCGCTCATGGCCTCCACCTCCGCCCCCGTCCACGGCCCACATCCCCGCCCGTCTAGTGGTGGGCAATTCCCAGAATCACCCGGCCACTAGTTGGGCGGGGGGGGCGGCGGGGGCAGGCCGTCGAGGTGGCGCGGGGGGGGCGGCGGGGGCAGGCCGTCGAGGTCGCGCGACCGACGCTGGCACCACCCCAATGGCGGGGGATCGGGCCGCCGGGGTGGCGCAGCCGAGGCCAGCACCACCCGGCAGCTCGACCCCCCACCTAGCCACCAGTCGGGTGTGGGGGCGGGTCGCCAAGGTGGCACCAACCGACGTCGTGCCACCCTGGCGGCCCACCCCCCCCCGCCCAAACAGTGGCCGGGAGATTCCAAGAATCACCCGCCACTAGTCGGGCAGGGAGGTGGTCCGTGGACGGGGGGCGGAGGCAGAGGCTGTGGGTGGGGAAGGGGGCTGAAGGTCGTGGGCGAGGGCGGAGGTCTGAGGCAGAGGCTGTGGGTGGTGGGCAGGGCGAGGGCCATGGGTAGTGGGCAGAGGGGGAGGCCCATGGGCGGGGGTGGGTGGGGGATGTGTGTGGGTGGGGGTGGGTGGGCGGAGGCCCGTGGGCAGAGGGGGAGGCCCATCGGTGGTGGGGACGGGTGGGGGAGGCCCATGGGTGGTGGGGGCGGGTGGGGGAGGCCCATGGGTGGGAGGAGGGGAGTGCAGGGGAGGGAGTGGGTGAGGGGGAGGGGAGGGGAGGGGAGGGGAGGGGCGAAGGGGAAACGTGAGGGGCGGGAGGGGAGGGGAGGGGAGACGTGAGGGGCAGGAGGGGAGGAGGAGGTTGGGCGGGGGGTGGTTAGGGTAGAGAGGGTAGGGGAGAGGGGGCAGCTGGGGAGGTAGGGGAGAGGTGGCGTAGGTGGGGGGGGAGGGGAGGCATGTGGGGGGAGGTGGGAAGGGGAGGGTAGGGTAGGTAGTGGAGAGGGGGTGTAGGTGAGGGGGGGGAGGGGAGGCGAGGCATGAGGGGGGGGGTGTGGGGAAGGTAGGGCATGAAGGGGAGGCGAAGGGGGTGTGGGTGTGGGGGAGGAGAGGGGTAGGTGTGGGAGGGGAGTGTGGGTTAGGGGGAGGAGGTGGCGGAGGGGTTGGGGAAGGTGGAGAAGGGTGTGGGGAGGGCGAGTGAGGGGGAGGGTTGGTTAGGAGGGGGTGAGGGTGTGATTGAAGATAGTCGGCGTGGGGGTGGAAGGGGGTCGGGTGCGGGTGAGGATGGGGAGGTTGGGGGCCACCCCCCCCCTGCACACTCACCTCCACCCACCACCTGCCTGCCCACACACACGCACTCCTCTCACCCACACCCACCTGGACCGCCCGCTGACCCTGCCCGCCCTCACCTGCGTGGCTGCCCACCCCACCCCGCCGTCCCTCACTGTTGTTGGGAAAAGTATCCAATACAGAATGACCCTATCCCACTCTAAGGAGTGATAGTACCTCAGCAACAAACAAGACAAAACTATCTGAGTGTTCTTCTTTATGAAATGTAAATAGAGGAGAAGGATGTAACTAACCAATGTCTTCCACTAGTTTGTTGATCCAATCTCACTCTCTCCTACTTGCTTCCAGCTGCTTGCTCCTTCACTGGCCCAGCTACACCAAGTTCCTGTAAAATGGCAAGAGAGGGAAACTACAAGAAGCATACATTCATAACTAGTTTAAGGATTAGAATAAACTAAATATGCAAATACAACAAAACATCATTGAGATACATGCATATAGAAGAAACTCAAATGGCTTTATTGATGAAGAAGTAAAGTTCAGGAAGTGATACAACCATATGAGGCCCAATCCAGCATCACCTTCCTAGTAGAAAGGAATCTCCTCTTCACCTCCTTCAAAGCAAATCACCCAATAGCTCTAGTCTCAAACCAACAACAATTCTTTGCAATAACAAAATTCCAGCCTCCAGATCTCATGGGGGAGAGATCCATATATAGATGTTTGGAGAGAGGATGAGTCAGCTTGAGATGTGACTAGTGTCCTCTCCCTCTGTCAGTTCTTGATTCCACTTGGAGGTTCTTGCTTCCACTTGGAGATTTGGAACCTCTTACTCATCACCAGTCGAATTCCCTGAGGCAAGTGTCATTTTGGAAGCTTCCTGGGTTCTAACACCTTGAGAAATGAACTTGCCACATGTCCCTTCTCGCTCAGTGCAGGTAACCAGTGTTGCCTTTGACATTCAGCGCAGGTAGCCAGTGTTGGCTTTGACATTCAGCGCAGACAGCTAGTGTAGCCACTGAAATGATCCTGAATTGACTTTCTTTTGAGCAGTTTTTGGTGGAGAACTTCTCTGAATTGATGTGGTTTATTGGCCTTGTTCCTCTAGGGGTAGGAACAACATGTTTAGGGACTTTGGTTCCCTTAGATTATGGACATTTCATTCTCAATGCTGTAAGGCACAAAAATGTCTATAACAGTTGCCCCCTAAAGTATGAGGCCGTTTATCGGGTGAAATGCTTTATCAGGAGGATCCGAAGTTCATCCAATGCTGGGAGGAGACCTGTAATAAGATACAATACAATACATTATTTTTCATACTGCTTTCATGATCTAGCTGAGGTGGGCATTCCCATGCTCAGCTTTATAAATTCATTTTTCTGTACATAGAACAAACAATCGTCTGATGGTGGACCGATAATTTTTGATGAAATTATCATCCCTTGGGTAGGATGATCATCTGCTGTACATGTCAATGTCTTTATTTCCTGAATATATATCGCAGCCCGGATGGATGAAACTAGATCTGGGGTCTTCAATCTCGTCCGATCTTCACTCTAAAGTACAAGTCGATCCATGTGAGAATTTTTTGAAGTCGAACATGGAAAGACATCGCTTGATTACCAGTCAATGATGTAAACTGTTAACAAGCGCGAGAGGAATCACCGATAATGATGACGACCCTCAAGGTACTGTAGTACAATTCACGTGGTGTGAATAAAGGACTTGGCGTCGAACACCACGCAAAATCTTTCGGTCGAAGGTCATTGACGTATACCTGTCGCCAGAAGTGAGAAACTTGCCATTGAGGCATGCAAGCTTCAAAGTACTGAAGGGGGTGTTCCTAGATCAACTTCTTGGATAATGAGCTGATGTCGACAAGAAGCGATCCGTCAAAGGAGGGCCTTAATGAATCCCACATCAGTGACACGGAACGGAGCTAATGATTGTGATGGAGGTGAAAACGATCTGTGACATATGATTCAGGGTGGCGGTCGTGAAAGGATGAAGGATAATGTATGGCAGTGGATGGGACACGGTTGACTCTTTCTGAATGAATTCTCTTGAACATGTGGCGACACTGATGCGATGGATCGGTAGCATTACCCCAAATATGGATGGTATTGGCGAGACCATGGTGATGTGACCGGTGAATGAAACAACCCAACCCGATTGTGGTATGGAGGAAAAGTGTCATGTTCAAGAGCGACTTGCTACCATCAAAGTTTCTTTGAGTTTCTCCCAATTTTTCCCCAGTCATTGCTGACCAGTACCTCTTTATTTTTGTCAAGCTTGAGGAGGATAACATATGCTTGTTCTATAACCTGCCCTTCGGGCAAGCCCATCGCTATGTTTTAACGAGCCTAGCGATAGGGAAACTCGTTCTCGTCTAAAGACAAGTTTGTCGCTATTTAATGCATTTAACGAGTCTAGTGACAAAGACAACTCGGTCCTTTTCATTTTTAGAGAGTCTGAAAAGGTACGTAAAGTTAACTCCAAAAGTCCTTTTTCGTCATCTAATCCCTTAAGTCCGAAAAAGTATAAAACAATACAGAAGGGATGAATTTTCGATAGTTTTAACGAGTCGAACTAAACAAGCGCTCGATGTTTTTGTGCAATAATCCCTCAGGTCCAAAAAGATTAAAATCTAGAGGAGGGATAGCTCTTCCGGTCGCTTTAACGAGCTGGAAGGCCAAAACTCGGCAAACTTTTCATATTCTACGAGTCAGATGAAAAGAGCTCAAAGAAGACTCGTCTTTTGAGGAATGAGTGATGAACAGGGTTAGCAGCTGATTCTAGGTACAGGTTGGAATTTTCCAATCACGGCAGTGTTATGAGGATGGCTAGGTGAAATCACTCTTCGCAGCTGTTCCTCAAAATAGGTAAACAATCAAATGGAGGTGAACAATCAGCCAATATAAAAGTGGAGGTGGTGGTGCAAACACATCCAAGGGCTTTAAAAGGCTGAGATTTTATATTCACAATGGTCATTTACCGGTTCATTTTTTCTGGATGAGCTTGAACTCTAGGGGAAAGCTTGCTCACAATCGCTTTTCTATTTTTTAACGAGCATAAATTCCGCATCAAAACTGCTCGAATCTTGTGTTTATTTTTTAACGAGCATGAACTTTGCTAAAAACTGCTCGATTATACCAGTCATAAGATAAGAATGTCTCCTCAAGATTCTATTTTTTACTGGAGCTTCATCTTTAAAGCTTTGCTCCATATCCTTTCTTTATGCAAGTTAGGAAACGGCTAACCCAAAAAACAGATAAATAATCGTTCTTTGCTTGCACTCCAAAAGGTTTGCATGCCCCCAGGTATAAAACAGAGTTTCAAGGTTACCTCTACTTCTTTTCCGCCAAAACATTTGTTTTACCGAGAGAGGCTTACCTCTTTCAGGTTACCCAAAGATTGTCTCGTTAATCTTTCAAACAAAACATTTCTTCGGCGATGTCTACCGAAATAGACAAAGGTGAGTGACCCTGTTCCGTCAAACACATAACTTTGACAAAAGAATCCTATTCTAGAACAACCCCACTTCCTAGACGGACGGGGTACGGACTAGTCATATTCTCCCGCGGAAACCTACTCTATACCCAAAGTTTTCTCTGCCCGAAGCAGACCAGGATGCATGCCCCCTGGGTTCCAGTCACATCTTTCCGAATCACTCGCACTCATCGGGAAGAAGGACTGGGGGTGGAGACATTTCTTGATTGAACAGACCATTTAGGGTTGGTATGTGACTATTTGCGATGCGTGATCCCGGAAATGAAAGTTGGTCTACGAGCTTGACCATTCTTCCTTCGTGTGGAAAACACATTACTCTAAAGAGTGAGGAGACGACGGCTCCCATGCAATATATATAGTCTCGTCCAAGGAGTAGGTTATAATCCAAGGGTCCTTGAACAACCATCACGTTCATTTGAACGGCCTTCCCTTTCAATGTTATGGGCACATTGGGGAGGATCCCTAAAGGTCGACTGGTTCCTTTATCAAAGCCTGATAGATTTCTCATCTCAGGCAAAAGCGCTGGGGAACCCAGTGCTTTCCAAGCAATAGAGGAAAGGATACTCACAGATGCCCCCTCATCAATGATTGTGCCAGCCATTACCATTCTGTATATTTGGACGATAATTCTGAATGGTATACTGGCTGGCAACCAGGGTCTGCCTAGTTGGTTCCAGTCAAAGGACACAACCAGGTTGCTTGGTGGTGGGACCGAATACACGGCCGGATATGACCCTGACGAAGTTCCTTCCTGCGATAAAGGAATGGGCACATTGCCCCCATGCTCGTCAGAGTCTGTGTTGATGAAAAGAATCTGGATGGTGTCATCCTTATTCTCTTCAGTGACAGTGTCATTCGAAGATGAATCCTCTGAAGGCAAAACCGGGTCAACTGCCGTTTCGACCTTTGGACTTTCGTCTGATCTGGATTCAGTAGGTTCATTTTCAATGACTGACGCTTCAGCCGACCACTTGAGCAGGCCAGCTATATTCTCAACTAACGAAGGACTTGGCACGAGTTTTTTATATCCAGGAGGAAGTCATGACAGTGAAACCGGACGATCTTCCAAAACTCTCTTCGCCTCGTCTAAGAAGGGACAACGGTGGATGGCGTGATCGCCTTCACACAGTCTGCAGGGAGATCCAGCTCTCCCTCTTTGTCTTGGACCTTCACTTTCGTTGGTTGACAGTAAGCATTCAACATGGCTATCAGAGGTTGGTGCTACCGGATTGTGCAAACGAGGAGACCAGTCCCTCAGTATCCGGGGAATACAGGGACAATCCCTATGGAAGTGGTCTCCTCTACATATGACACATGGCGATTTAGGCGCGGTCAGTGCTGTGTGTGGATTTTTGTCAGATGTCCTTTGCTTGCCCCCAGTCGCCTTTGGCTCCTTCTTCTTCTTCTCTCTCTTCTTCTTCTCCTTCTTCTCTTTGGGAGCTTGGCTTTTGCCGGCTCTACCTTGCGAAGAGGAAGGAGGAGAGGAAGAGTTATAGGAAGTAGAAGGCTGGGTGGCAGCTCTAGACTGATCTAACTGTTGACTCGACTGTTCAGGAACCGTGGTGTTCTGAACTACATTGGTTGAGAATAGCCAGATTGGCAGGCCAATTGTCAGTCCTGGAAGCGACAATGTGGCCATATGGGGCACACCAACATCTCCCCAAGAGGAGAAGGGACTAGGATTTCCATCAAGGGGAATTCCTTGTTCAGTGTGTTCCATTTTCTCAACCTAAAGATCAACGTAGGAATAGGAGGTGATTTTGTTCCGTTTAAAATAAATTTTTAACGACGCTTTAGACACAACTTGCTTTTTCACTTTTAAAGAGTCGAGAAAAAGCTAAAGATGACTCTAGTCTCCTTCGATGTTTTAACAAGCCCGAAGTGACAAATGCTCGGATGGACTTTTTCTGTTATAGAGTCTGAAAAAGGCCAAAAGGAACTGCTCTGGAGTTCTAGGTAGAGGGTGTGCCAAACTTTTCGCAAAACCGCAAAATACTTTTTAGGGTACGGGCGGTCGATCTTCCTGAATGCTGTGTTCAGTGCATTGCGATCAGTAGGGCGGCCGACACGGCTTCCTATGGATAAAGGCTTTATTCCTATAAGGGTCTCCCAATATATACGCGATGGTACGTGGGAGCAAAATCCATACTGATACTTATCGCTTCACCGTGGAGGAATCACCCAACCACTCAACGGTAAGATATTAGGCTTAACGACGCCGGAACACGTCTCTAGCCTAGACCTCTATGTTGTGCGTTATGTTACAAAGCGTTGTTATGTTCATTCAATTTATTTTAGGTTGATCTTATTTAGAAGTTTGCCTTTTTGGATCACCACGAGATGTATGGTACAACTCCTAAATGCAGTCTAAAGATGATAAGAAAGCTTTTTCTATCTTTTCAACATATGAAAATCCTAACTACTAAGGGAAAAGAAAGACATCATCTTTTCTCACAGAGCATAGAGCACACAGTAATGCACTTTTTCCTAAATCAACATGCAAGCTATCAAAATGCAAATGCACAAATGCATGTATTTCTTTTCTCTTCCTTAATATTGATGTTTATACAAAGAAAGATGTTGTATAACTTTGAATTCGATTTCAAGTGAAAACACAAACAAGTTCTTTTTCAAAATCAAAAGACACCTTATGATTTACTTGTTTCGACACTAGAAATTCATAAATTCAAACCATATGACGAAAGTAAAAGCTAAATCAACTGTGAACAACAAACAAATTCACTCCTAAGATCAAAACGACACTTATGACAGGTCTAGATCTAAGGGGCCACAGTAAGACTAGTTTACTTTTGTAATGGGAAACTGCAAATGATGTAAGAAATACACAAAGAACAAATACAGTTTCTTTACACAACTGAGGCGGAATTGAGGCAAAGAAAGGTGGTTTCAGATAGGTACATTGACTGATAACAGGCTACAAAAACAGGGATAAAAACTGAGCAAAAGACACAGGGAACCACAACTGCACAAGGCAAGGACTGTTCAGCGCAGTCTAACACAGAGGTTTTGACATTCAGTGCAGGTAGCCTTCACGGGACCTGCATTGAAATGCAGAACCTCTTCACTGGCTTTGCGCTGAAGCAGAAACGAGAAATGTTTCCGGGTTTTGAGCTACGGTTTGCAGTTAAAATCACAGTTTTTGGCCAAATCAAAGCTATCAACCAGGTAGAATCTAAGGGATGATTCAAAGGAGGATGAAGATCTATCACTAAGAGCTGTTAGAGCACTTGTGGATCAGCTCTTCAGATCATAAACAGGCCCAGTGATTGGACTAGAGTAGCTGCCCTCTACTTTGCATTTGAAAAACAAATGCAGTTCGATTCGACACTCTTTGAGTTTATGAAATGAATAGCAAAAACACAAACAAACCAACAAGATACGATCCCCAGCGGAGTCGCCAATTTGTTTTTGGGAAAAGTATCCAATACGGAATGACCCTATCCCACTCTAAGGAGTGATAGTACCTCAGCAACAAACAAGACAAAACTATCTGAGTGTTCTTCTTTATGAAATGTAAATAGAGGAGAAGGATGTAACTAATCGATGTCTTCCGCTAGTTTGTTGATCCAATCTCACTCTCTCCTACTTGCTTCCAGCTGCTTGCTCCTTCACTGGCCCAGCTACACCAAGTTCCTGCAAAATGGCAAGAGAGGGAAACTACAAGAAGCATACATTCATAACTAGTTTAAGGATTAGAATAAACTAAATATGCAAATACAACAAAACATCATTGAGATACATGCATATAGAAGAAACTCAAATGGCTTTATTGATGAAGAAGTAAAGTTCAGGAAGTGATACAACCATATGAGGCCCAATCCAGCATCACCTTCCCAGCAGAAAGGAATCTCCTCTTCACCTCCTTCAAAGCAAATCACCCAATAGCTCTAGTCTCAAACCAACAGCAATTCTTTGCAATAACAAAATTCCAGCCTCCAGATCTCATGGGGGAGAGATCCATATATAGATGTTTGGAGAGAGGATAAGTCAGCTTGAGATGTGACTAGTGTCCTCTCCCTCTGTCAGTTCTTGATTCCACTTGGAGGTTCTTGCTTCCACTTGGAGATTTGGAACCTCTTACTCATCACCAGTCGAATTCCCTGAGGCAAGTGTCATTTTGGAAGCTTCCTGGGTTCTGACACCTTGAGAAATGAACTTGCTACATGTCCCTTCTCACTCAGCGCAGGTAGCCAGTGTTTCCTTTGACATTCAACGCAGGTAGCCAGTGTTGGCTTTGACATTCAGCGCAGACAGCTAGTGTAGCCACTGAAATGATCCTGAATTGACTTGTTTTTGAGCAGTTTTTGGTGGAGAACTTCTCTGAATTCTGTGGTTTATTGGCCTTCTTCCTCTAGGGGTAGGAACAACATGTTTAGGGACTTTGGATCCCTTAGATTATGGACATTTCATGCTCAATGCTGTAAGGCACAAAAATGTCTATAACACTCACCCGACCTCCCAACCGCCCACCGACCTGCCCACCCACCCGTTAGGGGTGGCTGGGTGATTCTGATTATACAAATAAGAAATTTCTAATATATTTTTTCTGTTAATTTAAGTTAATATGTTTTTGTTATTTACTAATTTATGTGTTTCTATTTTTCAAGAAAATGGCATCAAAGAAAATTTCTGTGAATCTTTCTGGACCAAAGACTCTTAAAGGTGCATCTTTAAGAAACATTGGTGAACGAACTCCACCTCAGCTCATGACTACAAATCTTTCAATTGCCTCAAGTGATAAGAAGATGATTTCAGACTGGAAGAATTCAAAAGAGGTGAAATTTCCATCAAGAATCTGGTATGTGAAAGAAAAAGATAGCACAAATGTGAATATATATCTATATATTGATATACCGAATGATAATGGAATTTTTGAGGTGATGGGAAGAGTCATAGATATGTGTTCGATACCGAACACTGAAGTTGTTTACATACTTATAAAAGCTCCCAAGTCACATGAAAGGATTAAATACCGACTACCATATTCATTATATGACACAAGAGAGGTATCTACAAAGTTGTGTAAACAAATAGTAAATGAGATGACACAAAACATCGTAAGTATTTATATTTATATTTGTATTTTGCGTTCTTGAAAGTGTCTCGCTATATTTTTTTAACTTTGTTTTTATTGACATATGATATTTTGTTTGGCAGAATTTTGTTGAAAGTTGTTCAATTAGGTTGGGAGGCATTCATTTCATAGAGCATGATATCATCAAAGTTGTCAACATTTTTTACTCAGTGTCAGAAGAAGATATGGAAAACAAGCAAAATGTAGTAATTGATGATGCTACAAAACTACATCCAAAGAATAAGAAAAAAGGCTTCTGGTGGATAAATCTAGCAAGGGTAAACAAGTTATTTTTGGGGACGATGAAGTTGAAACTGATAGTGAAGCATATGTTGCCATTATTGAAGATGACATTGGAACTGAGAAGAGTCATAAGAGGCCAAAAGTAAAAGTGCCCAAGAATAAATCTATTGAGAATGTTATGATGAAGAAAATTAAAGTTGAAGATTTTGATGTAGTCAATACCAACAGTTAAGAACCTAGTGAAACTTCAAAAGAAAGCAGAGAAATCATTACACCAAGAGCTGATTTAGATGATGGAATTATCAAAACAAAATGCCATTTGACAGAATTTGGTAAAGAGAAACTTAATTGATGGTGGTCGTACATTTCAGCTTAATGTCAGAAAAACCTATAAGGCAAGTGAAAGACAATGTCAATATCAAGTCAGAAAGCCACATCATTTGCATGTTCACAACTTGAAGACATTGATGAGGTACAATCCATATGCTCATGTGGTTAGTTACGTGCTTCTTGTTGATCCACTTCAAGTTCCCAACAAAGAAGAATTTGATAAGTCAAAATGTTTTGAATACAATTATTATGTGTTTGGGGGGAACCATTCTGTAGAAGCTCAAAGAAAATTGATGGATGAATATCCTAATAACCCACATTTTGAAACAATGAAATGTATCATTTATGTTGGTTTATCGGATACAAAAGCAAAGTTAGTGGCATGGGATCATAATTCAGATAATGAATATAGGATGTCTATGACTTTCATCCAAAGGGTTAGATTTATTCATAGCGAATTTCAAGAAAAATGTTGTGGGGATAGAATAAATGTTACTGCAGATTTTTAGAAGGAATGTTGTATGGAAATAGGGTATAAATTTGAAGAGAAAACCAATTCAAAAGGTGGAAAAGGCAACAAAAATAGTGATTTATTCGGAGGTGCTGATAACATTTTCCAATTGGCATTTAGAACTGGAGATGTTTGGAAGTTGATTGATGAGATTTTTAGCATGTGGGACGACATTGCCATTAAAAACAAGAGGGTCAAAAAGTCTAAGCCATTGATACGTAGCAACAATAAATCAGATCCTGAAATGAGGTAGCTTCCAGACGATATGACTATCACACCTTGGAGGGCGATGTAAGGAGAGAAAGATGAAAAAATTGTCAAAACAATATTAACTCGTGTGAAGTCATGGGAATTATCATTGGAGGAAATGTCTGAAGAATTTCAAAAGTAAGTTTGTTGAATTATTTTTATTTATTTCTAGATTATATTTATCTTTTAAATAAAACATGTTGTTCTTGGTAGTATTTTTCATACAAATCATTATATTAACTTTTTGTTACTTTATCTATGCAGTCACAAAGTTTACATGAAAATTCAAGAACAAATGGTTAGATTGTTGAATGAAGATAGTTGGGATGATGTTGTATGCAACTATCTAGATTCAAGTTCTACATCAACATTAAAAGCTTTTTATCTTGCATTTAAAAAGGTATCTTGATTTATACATTCATTTTTATTCATCTATATACTATTTTTAATTTATAACTTACACATATATTTGTTTATTTTAGAAAAGATGAGGAAGGATGATAATGGAGCACCAGATAGTTTCAAAACCTTTATTGAAAAAATAAAGATCGAAAGACTGAGGAAGCAACGTATTAAGAATGTTGAACTTGATCCAACTCTTAATCATTTCATTTGGAATGGGCTAGACACCATTCAATATCAAGTAATACAAGGCAACCGTGAAGACATTGCTAAACTCATACCTAAAAGGGATTATGCCCTAGTCATTGCAGATATTCCCCATGGTTTCAATATTCCAAACATTGACTATGATAGTGACCCTTATACTTATCAAGCTCTTAGTAAAGTGGTTGCGGGATTTGTAGAAGTCACGTCATCACCATTATGGAGATTTGTGACATTTCATTCAGACACACAATTGGCAATGATATTGTCAAGCTTCAAGGGGAAAACAAATTCAAGGATGCAGCTTACATGGTAAGACGTTTAAAATGTATATTTTATTAATGTTGAAAAATTCATTTATGTACAAGTTAATTGAACTTTTACTATTTCATGGTACAAGCAAAAGTCAAATCTTCTTAACAATGAAGATCAACAATTCATAAATGATTGTGAGTTCATTCATATTGATAGTTGGGCAAAATATGATAGCCATATGTCTATGATTTTTAATTGGGTAGACGGAAAGAGTCATAGCCAAATACTGACTTATGATGTTGTTGTGAGAAAACTAACATATGAAGACAAAGAAGCAAAAGGAGAAATAGTTAACATTTATCAAAACCCACAATTATTGATTAACTATCTTATAGACATATGTTCAAATGAAGGAGATTGGGTTCTAGATTTATTTTCTGGCTCAGGTAAGTTTTATTATATGGAATTGAATTTCAATATGTTATTTTTCAGTTAATATGTCATTGTACTAATTTAGTTCATTATTTCTTTTGTGCTTGATAATTAGGTACAACACTAGCATGTTGTCTTCAAAAAGGAAGAAATTGCATTGCAATTGAAAAAGATCCAGTACAGTGAAATTTCATTCAACAAATAATTAATGCTCTTCAATTTCTTCCAGATGCAATGTAAGAAATTGGGTTAAATAAAGGGGACTTCAGTGAATCACGTGTGGAAAAAAAGGCAAAGGAACCCCAACCACGATTACATGGAATATTTGAAAAGACATACATTGGGAGATTCATAGACATCAAAGATCCATTAGAAGAGGAAGCTAAGCAAAAGGAAGCAGAAAATATTGTGGAAGAAGACAATGATGAAACTCTAGAGGACGAAGAGTTTGGATTACGTGACAATGTTGATTAAGTTTAAGCTATGCTTGGAAATCAAGTTTTGCAATGTTTTGACTTTGACATTTTATGGGAAGAATAAACACTCAATTAGGGTTGTTATGCGTTCAATATTTCTAATATGTGATTTTCGCATTGATTTTTAAGTTAATCATTATTTTTTGAAAAAAAAAGTGATTATTATTATTTTTTTGACATGAAATTCATAAAAAAACTATTATTTAACCATTTTTTAGTTAAAATTTTCGTATAAAAATTGTGATTTTGACATGTCAATTCTAGAAAAAAATTATCAAAACGTGTAGTTTTTTTGTTATATTTATGTTAAAAATGGTTATTTTTATGTCCATTGTTAAAAAATATTGTTTTTTAGAAACACTTGTTTCATGTGGATTGAAAAATTAATTGAGGATGTATAAATATGTAGAATATCGAAAATTCAAAATATCGACCTTCTAATTTAAAAATGCAAAACAATAAAAACCTCACTACAAAAAAAAAAAATTAAAACAAAAAACAAGAAAATATGAAGAAAACAATCACTTCAAAAATTATCAAATTTACAAAATAATTATTTGGATTTTATACATTAGAAAATTTAAAGCCAAGAAGCACGTCTTTTAAAAAAAGGGTCTGATGCAAAATACCCAATTTTTCAAATCAGCATGAAAATCACCACCATTCTAAAACGTAATGTACATAAAAAAAAAAAAAAAAAGTGTCAAAATCTATGCTCTAAAAAAAACATGTGTGTTCTGCATCACCCCTTATCAAAATCAGGTCACTTTTTTGCTATCTCTACGAAATGGGTAACAGTATCAGTTCCCGTTTCAAAGTTTACATTGATGTTTCTAGATGTTGGAAGAGAATGGCTACATATAGGAAATTTTTAAAGGAAGGGAACCAAGAAGCCAAAGGTCCATTGGACAAGGCAAATCATGCTATCAAGAGGATGCACATGCAGTGCACTTACTGCCATAAGCAAGGACATCTTGCTGCAAAATGTTGGACTCTGAATCCAACAATGCTTCCACAAAAGCTAAAGAAAGTGGAAAGAGAAGATGGCAGAAATGGAGAGGAATATTCTATGATTGATATGTTTCAGGATGATTCACATGTTGATGCTGATGTGCAGACAAAGGTAGTATCTTTGAAAGGGATTGGTGAGAAATGGTTAGAGTTCTTACCCAATTAAGATTGCATGTCTATTGATGCATCTATTTGCATTTCTTTGTTAATAGAATGTAAGTTGCAGGATTTTACCAAGAAGGTGAATGGAGAAGTTGAGTAGGAGACTCACTTTGTTGCTGCAACATTATATTTCATTTCAGCTTCGAAAGTACAATGTGCTTAAGTGAAAGTTGAAGGATGAAATGCATGCATGAGCTTGATTTGCATGAACACAGGGATGCTGATGATTTCCTTGTTTTTGAACGTGTGTGTGTAATTAACTTGAAGGGTTGATTGCTTTGTTGTAACATGCATGTAATATTGACTTGAGAAAAGTTGATGTGGTCTCCAAGATGGAGATAATGATGAAGTATTTCATCTTTTGAAAAAGATTCCTATTGGTTTTTTCTACATGTTTGACTTGAAGGGTCATTTTTTTTAAAGGCATGTATTGGAGATTGTTATCTAGTCCATCATTTGTATGCAGATGTAAGACATGGAAGTGTTCACAAGATGAGAAATCTATTTCTTTTGTTGAAGCAGGAGCTTAGGCCATCTAGTTGTTGTCTGTATTTTTGTTATTGTTAATAGTTGTTGTTGACAGCTTGTCAAACAAGTACAAATGAAAGCTTTGTGGAGCAGATGTACTTCACATTTGTTTGAGCCACCTTAGATCAATTATCAAGGCAAAGAATTTCAAACTACCTTCTATGACTATTTTAGCAGGAGTTCTGCAAGAAGGCAAGGAGGAAGGCAGTTCTTCCCATGAGGACCAGCACATCCAAGAAGAAGAGTGGTTAGAGGCTTTGGTTCAGAAGCACTATGCAAGGCAAGTGTGTGGAGGCTGAAAGAAGAGGGTGTTGTTGCTCTCATTTACTGTTCAGATCAGTATATCAGTCTTTTGGAGACCAAAAGTTCTTTAGTGGGAAGGCGTGATCCAAAGTGGATCTTGATAGACTTCCAAGTCTAAAGTATCCTCACAGAGGAAAATGAAAGTTTAAGGATGCTCCTAGAAATAGTCCCATTGTAGAGATTGTTTCATTCTGAATCTATTGCAACTTGAATGGGCTAAAATGGACTTTGGAGGCAGAAGTTATCACAAAAAGAAGTTGCCCTTTGTTCTTTGGAAAAAGAAGCAAAATATTCAAACATGGCAAAAAAAACATTATAAAGGGAAATCACATCAGAGATGGTCCAAGAGGCAGACTTAAGAGGAAAGGGAAGAGACCCCTAATTGTCGATCCCCAAGATATCGGGTCAGAGGCAAGCATGTGCAAATAACACAAGGAAAGGACCTGGGTTGATGCGACATTGCGATCACCGATATCGGCGATCGGCGTCAGCCATGCCATGAGGCAAGGGAAGGACACACGGGGCTATGTGACATGTGATTGCAATATATAGCATCACAATGTCACACCAGAGCAATATAAAGGGGCGATAGCATGTCAGACCTGATGGATTTTATAAGCGTGGTTCGATAAATTTTGAGTTCCGTATATGTCAGGTCTTCTGTGTATTAATGCACTTCGGGATAAAAATTGAAATACAAAGGAAAAATGCCCAAAGTGATAAAGGTAGACCTGAAGGGGAATTCTAGGCACAATTCATAAAATTTTAGTTCTATAAAGGTGAGATTTCAGGCAGGCCTTAGGCGAAAAGCGATATTGGGCTGGCTCTGCTCGATCCCACACACTGGTTGACACGTGGCTAACAAAGGAGAGATGAAAACTACCTTTTCAGGTGGGTAACCTCCGTACTCCTAAGCCGCCCAAAAATGGGTATCAACCTTTGGATCGGAGATCCCACAAATCAACGGTGGGGATTTTGATAGTGGCCAAAGTTGGACCCAATGCTATATTAGGGCCGATGCGATAATATTTGAAGTTCGATAGACAATGTTTTGACAAGTTTTTTAATGTATTTCCTGTGTATTTGGGATTTTACCCAATATGCCTATGCGATGTAATATGCTACCTAATGGTGGACCTGATAGGGCTTTTAGGGGTGATTTAATGGAATTTCACATTCGGAATTCACACCTGATAGTGTATTTTCTAGGAAAACCTCTATGTAATGGATTTTCTCTAATTTCGGGTTTTGCTTAAGGAAAAGCTCCAAAACCTCTCTAATCGCTCCAGATCATCATGGCACACTGCAAGCGAGCGTTTTTACCAGAAATGATGAATTTTGAAGCCACAAAGCCAAAGAGACAGATGGCTGGTCGAACTGATAAGGAGCAAGGAAGCCGCAAAGGCGTAGAGAGATGATGATACCTAGAGAAATGGTTAGGGGAAACTGAAAAGCCGGAGAATTACCTTAAAGGAGGCAGAGAGCTCAATTGAGAAAAGAGAGAGCGAAAGCTAATGCACAGAGTAGCTGAGGGAGTCACTTGGAGTTCAAGCAAACCATTGATGCACGTAGAGGCCAAGAAAGAGCTCATAGAAGCTAGAGCCGAAGAGTCAGAGCTAGAGCCGAGAGCCAGAGCCATAGCCGAGAGCCAGAGCTAGAGCCAAGAGCCAGAAAGCCAAATTTTAGAGCCAGGGATGAGATGGTGTTCTAAGCTCATTGTTTCTATGTAAAATAGTGAAGTTGTGTGGCGCTTGTTAAATAACTTATACCATTATCCTAGATACCATAGTTGAGTTGACTAGAGCTCAAGGAGATGTAACCCATGAGTTTTGGGTGAACTCCATATTAAACTTGTTGTCTTACGTGTGATGCTCATTTGCTGCATTGTTTCACTGTTATATGATTTATCAGTTTAAGCAAATCAATTTACAACACAAACAATTTTAAAACAACCATAAGCATACACCTTATTTTCAAGCACATATTTAATTCCACATTGGTTAATCATAAAGACTTGGGAATATTTAAGCTTTGGCAGTGGGAGAGATTTTTGTAAGTTAGACAAGAAGCCTTTAGTTCCCCATTTCCAGATCACTCCTTTGCTCTTTGACCATCCTTCTTACTGACTTGCAAATGGAAATTTCATGTAAACGGAGAGAATGCTCTGTTTTTCTTTTTTCAAGAATAAAATGAGATGGATGAATGATGAATAGATATTGAATATGAAGTGGATGGAGGGCTTGGAGTGCTGCGGTGACCTTGGCCTTTGCAAAAATTTCTTCTTTTAACTGCATTCCTCATTCCTTGAAATAATCACCCTTCATAATTTGACTTTTCAACATTGCATGAGTGAAGGAGTGAGCTGCAATCAACTAGATGAAGGCGACTGAGACTTCCTACCCATCCTTAGCTTATAAAACCTCATCTCTCATGCATTGACAACAAATTTTTAACTATAATATGCTCAAGAGAAGAGGTCAATAATATTGCATACCTGTACCTACTTGATGGTTGTTGGAGAGACATGCATGCTGCTGCTGAGTTGATGTTGATGTGTAGGTGTTGGATGGAGATGCCGATGATTCTGCTATTGCTGCTAAGCTCTGGAAGAGCTTCTTTGACCTTTGGATCTCCTTTAAACTTGCTCACTACCAATCCTGTAGGTGTTGTTCTGTAACTTGTAGGGAATCTTGTATGTTTACAAGAGAGTGACTTGTTTTGTCCATATCTCCCAAACAATAGACTGGATTGAGCTGAAATTTTTTGAGCATGTTACCATCATCATTATGCGCCTCCCCATAGAAACATTTTGGTCAATGGATCCACAAATCTCGAGAAAAACTAAAAATGTATGAAGGTGATGGAGGCCAATTTCTTGGAAACCATGCACTGGAATTTGTTCAAATTTCTTGAGCATGTTACCATCATTCATATGCATCTCCCCCTGAAACAACTTGGCAAATGGATGCATTGTTTTCAAGTTATGGCAAAATATAATTTATGCTCTATGTATTTTTATATCTTGTAATAAAATTGAGCATCATGTAGTTTTTTAGGAAAACAAGGAAAATGAGTGGTAGAAGCTTGATAATGATGGGTGGATGGTGATGATATATGAGGGTGATGGATTGGCATGGCCTTGACCTTGTTGGAGCATTTGAGCAAAGTAGGAGAAAGTCAAAATTTGACTTCTTTTGACTAGGCTTGACCAAAATTCCCTATTGGTACCAACTTTCTTCATGTTGCTTGCACATGTTGGAGAGTACATGCATGCATGGAGCAATTATTCTTTTATTTTTTTCTCTTTTCTTTTCTTCTAGGCCTACTAGCTGCCTCAATGAGGTTTTCAACTAGTAGGTCTGCCTAGGCGCCTCAAATGAGGTTTTCACCTACGATCTTATTTTTTTTTCTTTTCATTTTTTTTTCTTTTCTCCCAACCCATTGACTGCTTCATGGAGGTTTTCAATCAATGAGCCAATCTGAGGCGCCTCCAAGAACGTTTTCACCTTAGATTCTTATTTTTTCTCTTATTCTTTAGTTTTTTTTCCTTCTATCCTACCATACTTGAAAAACAAAATCACTTTCAGGTATAAGAATACTTCCAATGGAGCGATGTGCACATCAAGATGAAAGAGAAAATGATGTGGAGGCTTTAAATGTATGCTTTGACATGTACTTAGATTTTAGAGACCAAATGATTTGACTTTGAAAGGATCAAGCATAGTTGAGGAAGAAAGTGATGCTACAACTTAGTGACTGTTTGGAACCATATTTCAATATAGTTGTGATGCGTCTGGTCCACTTATTGATTTAGATAATCTTGTATACCTTCTCCTACCATGACCTTCAAGTCTTCCACTTTTTGTTGATTGATCTCTTAAATACATGGAGGATTTGATGGTAACCATGAGGGAGCTCTCTCACTCTCCGATTTTGCTATCTGCTCTTCATCAAATGGAGTCCATGGTTCTTTGATCCTCTCTTTTGAGTCTTCTTCTTCTGGATGTGGTCCTTCAATGATATCAACATGATATCTCTATTTTCAATACTCTTCCTGAGCTAGGTTAATACCATCGAGCTCAAGAGGAGTTGTTTGGAAGTGTTGTACCTCAACATTGTAATTGGGTTGAACTACTTCAATGTGTGGGTTTGGAAATGGTGGTATAGGTAGTTGAGTGGGAGTGTATATTTGAGATGGATGTGGATGGGGTTGTGGTTGTGGTGGAGGTGAATGGTAAGGATAACATGGAGTTTGGTATGGAAGATATTCAAGAAACTAATGAGGATATTGTGGATGGCTCCCATAAGTTCCTTGCCAACCTTGTTGCCAAGATTGGTTTTGGGGTTGAGATGGCCAATGTTTCCAAGGAATGGGTGTGTTACAATTACTTTGAGGTTGATGTGCATAAGCTTGAAATTGTGAATTAGGCTGTTGCATCATATCAGGTTGAATAGGCTGCCATTGTCCTCTTGGAGCTTCATAACATTGCTACATTGGCAATTGTATTGCTCCATTGTCCTCTTGGTGAACTTCCTTCCTTCGTAATGAGGAGCAACATTTAACATCATGTGATTCTGCATGGTCAACACAAACATATTCTTTTTTCTCATTTTTTATTCTTAACATTTCTACTTGTTTGGTTAGATTTCTAAGAATTTCTATTTTAAAATCATCAAACAAATTTCCAAGTTTAGCTTGACTTATAAATCTTAATGTTGATTTACCTACTCTTGCTTCTCCTCTTGATATGTGTTTGAATGTTTCACAAATTTCCTCAAATGATAATTGATATACATCACCTATACTTATGAGATTAAGGAGATCAATCCATTCATCCCTAATTGTTCTAAGTAAGAGGGTTTTTAGTGTGTCGGATCCTAAATGATGTAGTTTTCTCCTCTTAGCATTATACATGAACCGCTCTGTTAGATCCTATAGACTCTCATCTTCTCTTTGATTCATTCTAAAGATTTTTTCTTTAAGATCATGACCTTTATATTTTTCTAGGAATATTTTTTGCATATCATTCAATGATCTTATTGAATTAGTCCCTAAACTCGTGAACCATTTAAGAACGCTATCCTTCAATGTTACCAAAAAATCTCAATTTTTGAGTTTTTAATAAGTAACCATAAGATCTACAAACAATATCAAATTCAAAGAGAAAGGTTTCCGGATCCCCTGACCTTAGACCATGAAATTTTGGAAGAAAATATGAAGGGATGTTCTTCATGTGCACACTTCCATTAGTATCTTGAATGGGAAATCTGATAGGATCTTCCACATTATCATCATCGCCATCAATTTCTTCTACGTTCTTCATCATCTTCTTCTTCTACCTAAAAAAGTAAATGGTGATATAGCTCTTACTGCACTACATGATCAAATGGGGGGGTGGGGTGGTGTTGGAGAATTTTTGTTTTTGCTTTTATGATTGAATTAAAACTATAATGCAATGCGCTTTTCTATTTTTGAAATGAAATATGCCTAATGCAACTGTTTTTTTGTTTTTACAAAAATTAAAATGAAATGAATCAACTAGGGAAGAAAACAATGCATACTTTGACACCTCCCCATCAAAGGCACCAAAAAGTGATGAGCCTCGGTATTGCAACAAGAATGTTGCAACTCCCAAGGCTACCAACGTTAATTATCAACCTGGGGTTCATACAAACTTAAGAGGTATCGGCACCATATGTGTAGCATATAATGTCCTCCTTCCTTTGTTGTCATGATGTAATGGAGTGCATGTACTGAAGTCAAATCCTAAACTAATTGCATAAAATGAAATGTTCAAAATGGAACCTTAACCTATTGCAAGAAGAAATTACAAGGAAAGAGAATGAAATCAAATGCTAAAACACACCATTTTCTAACTAACTCCTAAGAGGCTTTGCTTCAAAAGAATGCTAAGTTAACATGTATGCAACCCTATTGTCCTAAACATGTAGATTCAAACCATCAAACCTTCTACTACTGTGCATGTAAATGAATAAAAAAAATTGTTTCTCTTTTTGTCTTTTTTCATGTGAGAGTGTGAAGGCTAATCTCTTTTGGTGATGTGGCAGGTGGCTTGGAGATGATGGTGAATGGTCAAAGGCTTGGGAGACAATTAGGGACCATTTTCTATCTTCTTAGAGGATTTCCTCAATTCGGCCTCAAAACAGACTTTCCTACAGGATGCTACAGTGATTTCCTACAGGATCCCCTGACTTCTTACAAGATGTACATATTTACTATAATTCATTGAATGACCAAGAAAATAAAATACAAATCAGATGGGACAAATTTTGGTATTAACTAGGATGTCTTAGGTCCCCATTCTAAGTGGAATCACTCAAAAGTAACTCCATTAACACGTGCAAAAAAAAACATTACTAGTCTAAAATCTGGAAATTTGAGAACTAGTGAGATAGTGAATCTAAAAAATGCGTAACCAAAGTAAGTTCAAATGAAATGGAGTGATTTTTGTTATGAACTAGAAATTTTTTTTCATCTGATGCAAGTGGAATCAAGTCAATTGAAGCTTGTTAGCATGCTCTAAAAAATAGCAGATATTTATTGTTCTTTGCTAAAAAGGAGGTCCAACAATTTAGATTTGGGAATAAGAAGACTAATCCAAGAAACTCAATGATTAATATGAAATTCCAAATATTTTCCAAGGATTAAATAGTGCTTGTGATCCTACAAAACAACTTACGTCAACCATTTAACTCAATCCTACAACAAGAAATCATTAATACTGAATGCAGAAGTAGAAAGAAATAAAAATTCGAAATGCATGTGAATAAGCAGTGAAAAGAAAGAAAGAAAATGATACAAAAGGGCTCTAAGGTTCCTGGGGTGGCCAAGCCCAAGGAAACTCAAAGACCTATGAAGAAGAATAAGGTTTAGAAGTTGAACATGACGCCAAGCTTCATTATTTTCATCAATAGAATTACATCCCTGCAAGAAAATACAACAGAGCTGTAAAAATACAAGCTCTCTCCATAATAACACTAATGAAAATCTCCTCCTAGAGGAAAATTTGACTTGATACTTATACAAAATTATTAGGAATCATTCCCCATGAATGGAGGAAGCTTTCCCCACCAAAATCCCTTGATTAGTGGATCTAGTTCCCAATACTAGGAATTTGCATTAAATGGAAGGAAAAACATTCCTAGATTTTCTCAATCATTCCCTAGAGGAAAATTCGACTTGCTACTTATAAAAAATTATTAAAAATCGTTCCCCATGAATGGACGAAGCTTTCCCCACCGAAATCCCTTGATTAGTGGATATGCTCCCTTGATTAGTGGAACACATTCCTAGATTTTCTCAATCATTGGAGTTCCACAATTTGTGCCATAATTCCATAATATATAGTTGATTTATTATTTATTATTGATCCTCCAGTAGTAGGGAACAAGTCCCTAAATTATCTCCTCCTCTAACTCTTCATAATCTGCCCAATATTCTCATAATATTCCACAAAAAATAAATAATATATTCAATTATTCATAAAACTTCCTAATGAATATATTAAAGTTAAAAATAAATTATCTAATTCAAAAAGAGAGGTTTAATGTGCTAAAGGATGGTCATAGGCCTTAATTTATGTTTTAAATTAGAGGCATGGGTCTTAATTTATGTCTAATTTAGAGGCCCATCATCCTGTTGACGACAACTTTGTATTCATTATTTATTTCATTGCAACACCTCCAGTAGATATTGATGGTGTTCATGAGCCTATCTCTAGTTTTGATAAGGGGATTATGGGCTCCCTTATCACAACCCATAACCACTAATGTGTTTAATCCCTTAGCCAAGGGGGCATAAGGTTGTAGTTGTAGGGGCATTCGGACCAAATTTGGGGGTTCATAACATTAGGAAAAGCAGAATGGCATGACCAAAAAGCTTGTGGGGGGTATGTTATGGTGTATTGAATGGGAAAAGGGGATGCAAGGGTAGCATGGATGGTAGAAATCAAATTTTAAAGCATGGTTTACTAATATCTATAATCCTAGCATTAGAGAATGAGAAGGGGGCTTAGGACGTAATTTCATAGGGTTTATGGGGACCTAGAGGGAAGACAACAAGATAAATTGATAGGGGAACACCCAATAGTGGTGATAATGGGATTAAGAGTCAAATTATCACAAACCATAAGCCCTTAACCCACAACCACTATATTCCACATCCGCTTAACCCCCAATCGGTAATCCCTTAACCCCTACACTCAGAACTCATAACCCATAAACCCCTTGACTCATTAAATCTTAAGACACTAACCCCTAACCTATAATCCATGAACCAACTCCTAAGAAATAACTCCTTATCCTCCTAACATGTGACCCTTAACCCCTAACCCTTCACTGCCTAAACATCTTAAGTACTAGCCCCTTAACCACTAACACCTAAATTCCCTAATTTTTAAGTCCTCAACCTCTAAACTCAATTTTGTTAATGTAGAATAATATACATAAGATAAAATAAAATTATGCTATCCACATCAATACTTGAAATAGCCTTAAATTAGCCATGAGTGGTGAGCCATGGGGTGAATGTGGGGCACTATTAAAGCTACATATGTTTAAATTCCTTTTACACTGTGAGACTGTTCTCCAATAGGGTTGAAGCATCATCACAAGGAAGCATGACACATTTTCGTGGGGGAGCGATTAAATTTGTAACACAATTCAAGTTATTTACACCTCCAACGTAAATGACATCATTGTATGCTTTTGTCAGGTTGTTAGAGAGGTTATTTATGAACAATACATTCAATGTACTTAAACTTTATCCTTTTATGGCCTCGACTCTAACATGGATTTTTACTAGGAACACTTCATGCAAATGAAAGGGGGCCTCTTTGTTTAACCACATATGCACAAGAGCACTGGATGCTACCCTTCAGATCCCCCTTGGTGCGTTCAAAGTGGGTTTACATTCCCGTCGAGTTGAAACTAATTATAATAACTTTCCTCTTCTTAAAAACATCTACTAGATTTTCCATATACACAAGATACTAGAATTAAAGGATCACCTCATCTATAGATGAGGGTAGTGTTGTGGCCCCCGGATCAGTAAAAGAATTTATTTTGGTTGGGAGAATTGATGGCAGTCCAAGTACAGTTGGAGGGTTGTTAGGTGACTATCAAAGAAGATCCCTAGGTCCTATACTTGTGAAGGAAAACAAGACTGGTAGAAGGCTCGGTGTATTGGGCGTAAGGATGTGAAAACTTTGAAGGACTAAAGTAGCCATCAAGTGGGCTAGCCAACTAGCCCTAGTTCACAGTATTGTAGAGGATTGAGTTAGTGAGAAAAAGGGATGCCACGATAGCCCTAGACTTGCCATCTTGGAGAAGCAGTATGGAAAAATTTGGAACACCAAAAAGTTGTTCACAAACAGAGTTGTGAGCAGCTGATCGAATACCCTAAGTGTTGCATACCTTGAAGGAAAAACGAGGTAGCTAACGGGAAAATTTTGTTGAGCTGAGTTCAGTAACCTAAAAGAGTTATGTTTTTTGATAGAGGCAGATTGAGGAGTTGCAAAATGGAAGGTAATACAGCTTTCTATATGTGTTCGAGATATGTGGACTGAAATGGTTGTGTGTGGCCACCATCAACAAGTAGTTCAAGTGTTGTCTTGTTCAAGGTAGATTAGTTGTCAAAGGACTAACACCAAGCCCTAGTTGTATTCCTTGTATCAATGTGGTTGTAAATGGACATGATCCCTGCTAGGGGAGCTCTAGCATTTTCTATTAAAGTTTGTAATATAACAAAGAAGGGTTTGAGAAAGTTAAAAATTTGCATATTCACTAATTTGCTAATGTGCATAGATTTCTTTGTGCAAATTATATGTGTTGTGGCACTTAACAATGTTTGCATCAAATATTCTAAGACCAAACCCATATTCTCATGTGTCATGGAAATTCAACATATGCCTTGTTTAACTAAGAACTACCCGTAACTCATCCTATGCTACTCATGTCCAATCTCAACTCATCCCACTTAACAAGTTACCAAGTCAAGGCTCACATCCAACCGTGGCCATAAAAGAACTAAGCAACACAGTTTACATCTTGACATACCATAACACCTAGCACGTCTAACAATCCCTTGGAACTATGTGGCACATGTTAGCATCCCCTACATTCCTTGGCATGCTTTAGCACTCCCTAGCACACCCTACCACTCCCTAACATGCCATGGCACTCTAGCATGCCTTGCCACTATCTAACATATAACCTTGTCACTCCCTCCTTAGCACACTTGAAACTCACTGATAGTCCCTATCACACACTCTTATCCATTCATTTCCATGCATTTTGAACTAGTTCTCCCTTGTGTTTCCGTGGTACTCCCTAACACTCCCTAGCATGCATTGGCACACCCTGGTACTTGGCACATCTTGGCATGTTTCCCTGGTACTTGGCACATCTTAGCATGTTTCCCTGGTACTCTGGAATTCCTTGTCACTACCTAGCATACCTTGTCACTCCCTCCTTATCACACCTAGAACTCACTGACACTCCTTGTCACACACTCTTATTCATTCATTTCCATGCATTTGAAACTAGTGATCCCTTGTTTTTCTTTGGCACTCCATAACACTCCCTAGCATGCATTGACACACCATAGCATGTGACAGATCTTGGCATGTTTCCTTGGCCTCTAAAACTACCTAGCATACGTTGTCACTCCCTCGTTAGCACACCTCGAACTCATTGACATTTCCTATCACAAACTCTTAATCGTTCATTTTCATGCATTATTTTGACCTAATGTTCCTTTGTGTTTCCCTGGCACTCCCTAAATTGATGCATATAGAGGTAATTTGATTCCTAGGTCAGTACTTTGAATACTTTCTCCTTAGCGAGATCTGTAATCTCTCCTCTTCATGGATGACTAATTTGTGTTTTTACATCCACAATAACATTCTAGAATTAATTGTCAATTTCCTTTGTAATTTCCAATTTTCTTAGTAAATATAAATGCCCGAAACACCCTTTTCCCTTCGCACAAATCCTGAAACCAAATGGTAAAATATAGAATCTACATATCTAGATGTCTACTTCAACACTCATTAATCTAGAGTCTTAGAGACCCAGATACTTTTCTCTCTTGTGTTAGATTTGGAGATCTAGATGATTCTATTAGTTACCATATTGTGCACCTTGATAAGGGTCACATTTGTTTGAACCCATATTTACTTGTTAACCAAATCACTTGTTGGGTCTAGACAACTTTTGCGCACGCATCTCAGAATATGCTCCTTGTTATAACTTGTAGTTGCTAGAGTATGTATACCTTCATAGTTTTTAATTTTTATAGTTTAACTATGGTGATTCAATAACACGTTGGAGTAATATGGGCGAGGCCCAAGATCAAATCTTCTGCTTGCCACTATACCACCAAGAGCATATCCAACAATGTGTAAGACATATATGCCAATAACCTATTACTTAGCAACAATTGAGACATCATGTGGGTGGGGGCACCTATTCTTTGAGCATTATCACAATAGACCAAACATGTGCCTTGGAATTGAACCTAGGTGGATGAGAGAGAAAATTTTTCTCTCAACCACTCTAGCTCCACCTTGAGACTGCACCTTCATAGATATTAGCAATCAAATCACCGTGCACATGGGAGTCCCTTGTACCACGAATAAGGGGGTAACATACACTAATTTGGTTGGATGTGACCTTAAGAGTATAATATTATTATTATTGTTATTATTTAATTTGGGGTGGTTATGGAGGTTGCTATTGGAAGACTTGTGGCACATGAGGAGGGCCACACATGTGACTGAGCATGCTCTTGTACTTAGCCTTCTTCCTATCTTTCGGAGATTATTTTTGTAGGGTGAACTTGCAGAGGGTCTCTTCTTGTTATTTTTATATATTCTAGGAGGGCACACTCGTGGAGACATTTCTTATTATTCTTGGACACATAGACACACACAATCTCATGGAGTTTTGGCATGGTAAAAACCTTAATTCACCCTCATCTCCTTGGATTTCCATTGAGGAGATGGACCACTTTATATTTTAGTATTTTGAGCATTTATCTTCTCATGGAGTGCTCTATTTACTTAGCATCTTGCACATTTATATACGTAGTTAGCCCATCGGGACAGGGCAAATGGTGGATGTATATCATGCATTGGAAGGCATTTGCCAACTAATATAGTGCCCCAGCTGGCTTCAAAACTTGGTTTACATGTCTAGCAAGGCTTGTGGGAATTTGTGCTACGTTTAGGAGTATAATGGAAATTCCATTGACTTGTTCCCATGTCTCCTCAGTCACAGGTGACAAACTTGTCAGTTTTCCTGATAAAAAAAATCGATGGTGTTGATTACCTTGGAATTCACAGATGCAAAGTGGTTGCATGCATGCATAGTTTTAGAGGGTGCATTCTATGTGGACACGTGTATTTGACTTGGTTTGATGCCTATATGTGGTGGTGCATCCCCTTAAAGAGCATTATTTGGGGCATATTACTACTATTTTTGGATGGGAGCTAATTGTGAGGAAGGGCTAGTTTCCACATGTTGTAATGTGGTCCACCACAAATTTAGGAGGGATCTAATTACTCCATCACTATAATATTTTTTTGACTTGTCATGGAGTTAGTTAAAATATAACATTTTGTTGTATAAGAGAAGATATTCACTTTATAAGGTGATCTCCCTCACCATTATAATGGTGGAGAATTTGTGGATGAAGGAGGTCTCCCCTTGGGCTACATTTTATTTGAATTTTTCAATCTTAACATAAGATTGGAGGTATCATTCTATCATATGAGAGGCTTAATTTTTGCATGCATTTAATGTTGTTGGATAGTTGTAGGAATATCTTGCAAAGAATATGTTGTGAAGGCTTTATAATGGGGCATTTATCATTTGGATGGGAGTATTGTATGGGGATTCTCCTTCTCATTTTCTTTTTATTGTTATATATTTGCATATATTAATTCATTTTTTTGAACCATGGGAATTGGTAACTCGTTATAATGACCTAGGCTAGGCTTGATATTAAACCAACTGGCTGCACTATAACCTAAGAGTATATTCAACAACCCAAAAGCCATGTATGCCAATAACTTGTGACTTAGCAAGGGCTAAGGTGTCTCAAGGCACACTGGAGTGCACCTCTATTTGAGGGGCATCTACCCTTCTAGCTTTATCACAATGGGCCAAAGTCTCATTGGGGATTTGAAATTGGGTGGAGAGAGTGCAAAACCTACCCTTCCTACCATATTGTCAATCCACCTCGATGCTATCTATAATAATTCCTCACTATCAAAGAAGTTGTTATTGTAATTAATATATCATTGTAGGGAAACATGTCCTCCAACTTGTTCAAGAGTAGTACTAATAGGACTCTCCAAGACTCACTACCATAACTATTTTTGACATTATCAAGTTTGATTTTGGCATGTTATTTGCAAACCTCTCCTCCTTAACTATTCACCAAACAACCCTTTTTAGAGTGATATCCTTGACTCTATTTGCCCTAGATTTGGTAGACACTATTTTTTCAATTTTCTTCATCTTTCACTTGCCATACCACTCACTATTCCATTATGCTACTACTACCCATTTTGTTAAGGCTCACTCTTCCAAATTCAACTCGTGCCTCCACTCGACAACTTTAGTAATCTTATCATTAGAGATGTCTTGCTCAAGTTGGACAAGATTCAAGTAGAAGTGTGTGGAAGAATTATTGTGGTCACTATAGGTAACCTTCCTAAGTGCACAAAACTAACCCCTTAATGCTTAGGAATTTACATTATATAAGGGTGCTAGATTGTTGTAATAGATACAATCAACCTTCCTTAAGCAAACATATACCCACATAGTCTATGTCTCCAACCAAAAACATATTATGCTCAACTAAAAATATGCATTATACACAAAATGCACACATACAAAAACTTTTACTTTATATATTAGATATATCTATGCAAGAAGAGTCTAAACTTTTTATATTCTTTTATATTTTTGAAATTTTTTAAAGCAATTATCATTGATGTCCAATTCTATTTGCAATTCCAATAATCTTTGTAAATTTTAACTAAGTTTAAAAAAACAATAGAAAAATATACTTAAAAATATTAAAAACCTAAAACATTTAAACACTTATAACCCGGGTTTGAGGCGATGTGTTTCTCGTGTCTATCTTACCATAGACACCTATATACTACCTATTAGGACATAGCAGTTATAGCCTCACCTAGAGCACACCCATCTCATAGTTCTAGATTGGCTTTTCTGGCTGGTAGATGTAACTGCCCATTGCCCTGTTCTGTCTCTTCTTTTTGTGTTGGTTTTCTGCGAATCCTTTGTTTTTCAGTTGAGGTTTTATTCTAGGGTTTGGTCTTTCAGTGTTGCAAGTTTTAAATTGCAAAGATGCGTGAGATCCTGCACATTCAGGGTGGGCAATGTGGCAACTAGATCAGTGCCAAGTTTTGGGAAGTTGTCTGTGATGAGCACGGGATCGATCCCACTGGGAGATACCAGGGCACTTCCGATCTATAGCTCGAAAGGGTTAATGTTTACTACAATGAGGCGAGCTATGGTAGATTTGTGCCCCATGCTGTGCTCATGGATCTTGAGCCCAAGACTATGGACAATGTAAGGACCGGGATTTATCACTTCGTCTTTGGCGAGTATCGGGATGAAAATAATTGGGTCAGGGAAATTATACCGAAGGGGCTGAGCTCATCGATTCCGTGTTGGATGTTGTCAGCAGGCCTGGAATTTCAAATTCTTGTTGCTCGTCAAATGAAAATTTGATGACATTGTAGTATTTTTAACGCTTTTTATTTTACATTTTAAGTGAATTTGTGAGTGTCGACTTCTTTTTATCAAAAAATTCTCTTTTAGCTATGTTTTGCATTTCAACTTTATTTTTCATGCCTTTCATTTTATGTTTTAAGCAAATTTGTGAGTGTCAACCTCTCTTTATCAAAAAAACCTGTCTTTCAACTACTTTTTTCATTTCAACCTTCATTAATCTTCGCCTTTTAATCTCCACATTTTAAGAAAATTTATGAATATAAACCTCCCCTTATCAAAAACTCTTTTTCAACTACTTTTTACATTCGAAAATTCATTAATCTTCTTCGAGAGTACTTTGCTTTTTCCTAAATTAGCTAAACAAATGAAGACTTATTTCAACATGAAGCCTTGTGGAAAGCTAAATAAAATTGTTATGTTAAACAAGCTAATTGTGAAAATTTTTCTTTAAACAAAGGAAAGGTAAACAAGAGGACAATAGGGGAGCACAACAACAATGTTGCAGGAGTTCATGAAGGTTAAGTAATCTTTTATCTAATATAAAGAGGTTAATTTTGAAAAATTTGCTTTAAACAAAGAAAAGGTGAATAGGAGAATAATAAGGGAGCACAACAACAATGTTGGAGGAGTTCATGAAGGTTTAATACTATTTTCTCTAATATAGAAAGAAAAAGTAGACATGAGAGGGTTGTGATTTGGATATTCACTAGCAATTGTCCCAAAAGGTACAAAGAGAGGCTGATAGGATTATTAAATTAGAATTGTTGAATTTCCCTAGAAGAGATGTTGGTTCAAGCCTAATGGATGAGCAATTTGAGCTGGCTAAACGCCTTCTAATTGTTTTTTTATTATGGTAAAATTATATTGATAATTCATTGGTTTTGCTTTCAAAAGCTTGAAGGAATTTGAAGAGCAGGTATAGAATTGCTTTGTGGGATTTGATCCCAAAATCACTGATTTGTAGATATATACTCAATGAAATTTTAATTGGTTGAAACCCTGCACAAATGTTTGATATAAGCAAATAAGGCGAAAAGGTTGAAAGGCTTAATTGGTTTGTGGAAAACCTTGTTTTCTTGGACTGGATCATTGTGCAATTACTTTTCTTTAGATGTTTTGTTTATATCTATATTACACGGAACACATTGAATGTCTTATTTCATTTTAGAGTAAGTTAATCACCCAAAATTAAGAAACCTCTATAGATGGTCAAGCATCTATGAAGCTTTCTAGTGACCAAGGCAATAACCACCATGACTATGACTATCCCCTACCATTTGACAATGTTTCTCTACCCAACTAGATTGAATACTTAGGGAGGGAGAAGCAAGCCAATTACACAAATAAATTGCCTTTGGAAAGAATTATGCACATACATAGAGCAAAATCCAAATACTCTACCAAGAAGAAAGAAAGTTGTCCACACAAATTTGTTAAATGGATCCACTTTGTACGCTTGTTCAAAGTGAAAATAATGAAGAGTGGTTTATATGTAAAGACAAAGAAACTGAAATGTATTTCAATAATGAAGAAATAAATCTCACGTTTCTTGTCTCATGTAATGAAAAATGGCTTTATGTAAAGAAATAAACATTAAAAATTAAGAAATCTTGATGAAAAATTAATAAAAATATAAATACTCATTTGTTTAAGTGGAATGCATTTGTAGACATGATTTGTATTGTTAAGACACTCCTAAGTGTTAAGTTGTTGGTTTAATTTTCTGCCTTACCATGGGAAATTGAATATTAACACAGTTGAAAATTTTATTATAACATCATGAGCACAATGCCGCAAATTAAAGCAAAGAGTAAATGAACTGATATTTTTTTCACCATTTAAATTATTGCTATACCAATTTAGGTTTTTTCCCATGATGTTATTTTGTTATTTTTTAAAGTACAATCTTCAATTTACTTGATTGTTGATAAATAATCCAAGAAAGGGTGGTGAAAGAAAATTATTTTTCACTCTACTTATATTGTTGTTAAATTACTATTGTTGATTTTATTTATTTATTTATTTGAAGAAATATCCAGGTAGATCCATACTATCAGCTTATTAGCAGGCCTAACTACAAGGGTGTCGAGGAGAATTGACCCTGTGGCCTCTCATTAGCAAGGTGCTTTAGTGATGGGAACTCAACTAATTGAGTTAACCCTTGGGGCTTACTATTATTGATTTTAATTAGTAATTTGTTAAAATATATATATATATATATATATATATATATATATATATATATATATATATATATATATATATATATATATATTAGTTAAATTAAATCAATATTTATAGTTATGTAATTTTGAAGCAATTTATTTCTATTTATAATCAATAATAGATAATAAATAAATATTTGTTATTATGTTTTTTTTTGAAAAATTATTTCCAAAAAATTGTAAATAATACAAGGAGCAAAGAGATTTGATGTTTTGAGTTCTATGCTTTTTTGACACCATATTTCTTTAAATACAACTTAATTTTTTACATGTTTATTATCAACAATGTAGGTAGATGTTTAGATTGTATATTTTTTGATTTAGATTTAAGAAATATAAATTAATTTTTAAGTCAGCTTAGTTGTTTGAGGTATGAAAAGATTATATTTACTTAGGGTGGAGAGAAAACATATATAAAATTAATCAATCACCATGTATGTATTGTATTATTGTATAAAACTATTGTCTGAAGATTTGATGTGAAAAGAATCAAATTTAATGACGATACATCCTACACTATTACCATAATATGTGATTGAACTCACAACTTTTGTTGAGAAAAAATTGGTCTAAAACTCTACCCCCACCATACTAAACAACAATTTTGCCTAGGGATTTGGTCTAAAATTCTACCCCACCATATTGAACAATAATTTTTCCTAGGATACCTTCTCTATGCTATCAAATAGCATAGGAGATATCAAGGAGAGGTAGGCACAATATATCAATAAATATTAATCTCTCCTCACTGAAGGTTTACAATTTTACAGTTTAGCATGACAACAAATATAACATGAAGGGACATTGGAATTTGTGCATTATGATATAAAGAATTCCAAATTTACGATCATGGACTTTTTCCTATGTGTTAAATAAAAATGTTAAGCTAATAATCAAACAATGAAGTGCTATCTAGAGGGACATCTTAGGATATTACACTTTTCTCATTGAACAACTTATGACCCAATAATGCTTTTCTCATTGAACAACTTGATTACCCAATAATGCATGGTGTGGATGGATTTTTTGGTTTTATGAATTACTTAAATATAGATGAGAAGGAATTTTTTAGTTTTTTGAATTACTAAAATATAGATGAGAGGGATTTCTATGTTTAATGACATAAATCTAGTCCCATTTTGTAATAAGGATTGAGCACTTTACTCATCAATTAAAATGAGTTGCGATATACCATAATACAACTGACGATGATTATTTAATGATTTGCAATACACCATATTACAATTGGTAATGATCATTTGGACATTTATGGGATCATTTACTTGGTGTAATATCATTGTAAGTATCATCACTTACGAGAATTGGTGAACACTAGTTGTATAGATATCCTACATGTGTAAGATTGTTAATTATCATGGTTGTCTTGTTCGTTGTATAAATGTCCTGCAAGTGTAAGATTGTTAGTTATCATTTTTGTTTTGTTCATGTTAATGTGATTTTTTATTTAAAAACATATGCCTCTTACAATTTGACATAATATAATTTTTTGTTTGAAAATATATAATGAAATTTGCATTATATATGAAAGGTTATCAACCTAAAATAAAATTATTTTTAACCAAGTTTTTTCTCATTATCCCTTCATGTGGATAATATTGCAATGTTCTCCTACAATGCTTTGATCTCATTTTGGTCATAAGTTCATTGATAGACACATAGTTATATGTTGGTGTTTAATAATATATGTTGTGTTAAAAGTAACACACTTGTCTTGTCTTAATTTATAATGGTTATGAGCCTCATATACAACAGTAACAATGAAGTGTATTCTTCCTGATCTGGGATATAGAAATCCCAATAGTGAGAAACTCAAAGGTGGACCTTAGCCAAAATGTCGTAGGCATCCTGTAAGAGTCCTGATGTCCCTCTTATACAAACACTATACAACAAGCAAAATTGATGCAGGGTATTATCATAGCAAGAAAGAAAAATTGATGGATAGTTTCGTGTGGACTCCGTTTAGGAATCCCACTGGACACATCATGTAATACTAACGCGCATCCTCTGAGGTCACCTCACATTAGGGTGAGGTATGGTCGTGGGCTCAACCAAAGACCTTACTCCCGTAAAACCCCTAAAGCTTGTCTTCTCCACGGTTAGTAATGACTAACTGAATAATAAATAGGGAGATGGGATGGTCGCACCCCGGAAATGATTATACCAATAGCTGGGCCCTCTCTGCATTGTTGTTATAAACACTTAACCCTTGTTAGAGGGGGAATGGGTTTAAACCCAGGGTTGTTAAAACCTATGGTAAGGCAACGAGCCTTCAATCCAGGGTATGGCAAGGGGAGGAGGCCAACCACCTGACCTGAGCTCGCCTCTAGTTTTAACCGATAGGGTTGGTAGCTAGAGCCGGCCTTGTAGCTGCTACGGGTTGGTAGCCATGAACCAACATGGTACTGAACTCACCTCCGTAGCTAGAGACGAGAGGTAGCTAGGGATATAAAAAACAATTAGAAGGCCTTTAGCCAGCTCAAATTGCTCATCTGTTAGGCTTGAACCAACATCTCTTCTAGAGAAATTCAACAATTCTAATTTAATAATCCTATGGGCCTCTCTTTGTACCTTTTGGGACAATTGCTAGTTAATAGAGAGGAAAAATAGTCTTAAGAATAATTTAAATTAAAAAAATCACTTAAATAAAATATATAAAAATAAATTTGGAAATAATAATAATAATAATAAAATAAAAATACTCCCATCCCGCCTTTCAAAAGATTCAAAATGAGGAAGAGCCAGATATTTAGATCTTCCTGAATTGTTATTTATATAGTATATTTTCTTAAGAATTTGACATTGTGATCAGTGGACAACGAAAACCCAATACTACCAATGTTTTAGGTGGGTCTAGCCAAGGTCCACAAGTAAGCTTCATTATCAGTAATAGTTGTCCAAGAGCCGTGCAGGCCATTGCAGCGAGGAGCTTCATTGTATTATTTTGTATTGGGCAGACATGGTTTGGAAATAATTATTAAATGTAGCTTCAGCAATTTCAGCTGTTCCCGGCAGTTTCGGCAGTTACGAAAATTCCGACTATTCCCGGCAGTTCCGACGGTTACAACTTTTCTCAACAGTTCCAGCTTTTTCCCTTTGCGTTAGCTTTCCCGGTAGTTCCGATTGTTCCCGGCAGTTCCGACTATTCCCGGAAGTTCCGACAATTCCAGCAATTCCCACAGTTCCGGCTATTCCCGGCAGTTCCGACAATTCAAGGAATTCCCGGTAATTCCCGCAGTTCTCGGCAATTCCCACAATTCTGGCAATTAGAGAGGAAAAATAGTCTTAAGAATCAGTTAAATTAAAAAAATCACATAAATAAAATATAAAAAAATAAATTTGAAATAATAATAATAATAAAATAAAAATACTCCCATCCCGCCTTTCAAAAGATTCAAAATGAGGAAGAGCCAGATATTTAGATCCTCCTGAATTTGTTATTTATATAGTATATTTTGTTAATAATTTGACATTGTGATCGCTGGACAACGAAAACCCAATACTACCAGTGTTTTAGGTGGGTTTAGCCAAGGTCCACAAGTAAGCTTCATTATCAGTAACAGTTGTGCAGGAGCCGTACAGGCCGTTGCAGCGAGGAGCTTCATTGTATTATTTCGTATTTGGTAGACATGGTTTGGAAATAATTATTAAATGTCCAGTAAAATCCCCATTCAGAATCGATGCTATGTTTTGAATAATTTATTGTATCTGGAATATTTTTATTTGGTATCTAGGGTTTATCACAGTAAATTATTTTCAGTGAATGGTATTATGGAATATTGGACATAATTTTTTTATGAAATTTCTGAAATAACTTCGTTTATGAAAACGTTTTACTGCGTAAATTATTTCTTGCAAGTTTCAATTTTTAATTCCAGATTATTCGACAACAACATTACATAAATTCAGGAAATTTTCCTATTGAGATATATACCATAGAAGATTTAAATTCTAAATTGTCTTATTAAGAGTAAAATGTCCAGCCAGAATACTACATCAAGATTTTGAGATTGAAAACTAAAGGGTGAAGTTCACAGGTGGGGAAAATAACTATAATTACAGTTGGAGATTGAAGATTTCACTGTGTGGGAAACGAAATGAAGTGTATTTGGTGGGTTGTAGATCTGTTTAATATTGGAAATAGAAGACAATCGGAATAATGATTTTTCTTCTTCGAGCAACAAAGGATTGAGTTTTCATCCAGATAAAATAGAAAAATGTGAAAAGGGAGTTCACGACGTTGCTATAAGGGACTCGAGATCCTCCATATACAATCAGTGTAGCCTAATGTACCGTTAATATGAAACAGAGCACTCTGCCATACTTATTTTCGTATGGTAAAATAGAGTATCATGTATGGTGGAGTTTTTATACCACTAGAAAATTCTCTTGACAAAATGCCATGTGTTATTGTGTGCATTCTTTTTTATTTGTTCATTTTCAGATCATTTATATTTAGACCTTGAATGTAAGCATTATTGTTAGCTGTAACTTCTGATTTTAGTTGTTATTGAAACATTTGATTTTAGGTGTCATTGAATTGTTATTAGAATTATTTATTAACAATAACAAAGAAATATATTCTGAGAACAATAAAATACAAATAGAGTTTACAAATAGAGAACAATAAAATACAAATAGAGTTTACAAATAGAGAATGAATACCACACTATTAGAAATGCAACTATCTCCATCCATGTTGAGGAAGCCATCACTTTGTTTGAATAACTTCATAGAATGAGTGGCTATAAGCCTATAACTTTTTCGTTGACGTCCAATTTAGGTTAAAATTACTAATCAAATGTTGTCAACAAGATTTCCAGTCCATTCCACATTATATGATCTGTTTGTAGATGTAAAACTATGTCCATTGCAAGATAATTGTTAATCAACTAAGAACCACTTTGTAGGAGGTGTATTCGTTTAGGAATACAACTATTGCATATTTATAAATGTGTTCCTTCAGGAACATCAACATGAAAACATACAACTCCATTCTGTCTAAGCCTTGGAAAAGTACATCACTAACTTTAATATATTATGTTCTGTTCTTGAAGCCCAGTCTAGAATTTCCTACAAAGTAACTATATTCTCTCACAAGTATCTTAAGGGTCAAATATGCTGAAGGCGAGAATGCAAAAGATTTGTTGTTGCCTCAACAATGATCCCTTCACATCTACAAAGAAAATCTACAACATAAAATACTTATATCACCAAAATAGCCCACAAAATGTTAATATGTGTCAAGGAATCTATCTGTGTCTGCTTCTGATCTTAGCGTGTAAAGTTCACCTTTACTCTGCAGAAGTACCATTAACTCTGGTAAATCTCTCTCCTTTTGTAACAAGGCTCTACAATGCAATATGAAATATTGTTACATTTAGATGTCATTTCATCATTGTAAAACGTTAGTGATAAAATGAAATTAGATGTCATTTCATCATTGTAAAACCTCATTGACAAAATAAAATAGAAATCACCTCTGTGTATCATTTAGCAACAAACAAAGAACTTCAGTGGAAGCCTAGATTTCACATATGATATATAGCTAGATTATTTGAAAAACAGTGTTAGAAATGAATTATAGGGTATGGTGACTTTGGGTCAACTTCTATATTCAGAGGCAAGACAGTGAACACAGATTTTCAAAAAAATAAAGATGATTTTTCACAAATTCAGAATTTGCTAGAGAAGGGCTAGTGATGCAACTAATTTTATGTAAAAAACGACGCCTTAACCACAGTCACCAGCAAAATACGTGTGTTTACCATTACAGAGAATCCATCTCGATGACGAATTCCACGATAATGAGAAATATAAATTAATCTTTCAATGAATGCTCGTTTTACCCTATGAAATTCCCAACAAACAACATGATCCTGACTCATTTCTAGTTAAATTTGGTTAATCTGAGACTTAGTTGACTCATTGACCTTTGTATTATGACTAATAACTATCTGATAACAAACCTAAGTGAAAACAAACCTGAGTAGCTTCTTTAAGTGCAATTCCTGAGATTTCGGTTTTTTCCAGAATAAATTGCGACCTCCAAGAAAAGCTCTGTGGTATTTGTTTTTCCCAACCATGAACATGTAAGTTTCTTTTGAAAATAAATTTATTCAAGGTAAAAGGTGGCCGCAATTATGTGAGAATCTAGAGCAGAGGAATTTGAAGAGCAGGTATAGAATTGCTTTGTGGGATCTGATCCCAAAATCATTGATTTGTAAATACATACTCAATGAAATTTTAATTGGTTGAAACCCCGCACAAATGTTTGATATAAGCAAATAAGCCGAAAAGGTTGAATGACTTAATTGGTTTGTGGAAAACCTTGTTTTCTTGCACTACATCATTGTGCAATTACTTTTCTTTAGATGTTTTGTTTATATCTATATTACAAGGAACACATTGAATGTCTTATTTCATTTTAGAGTAAGTTAATTACCCAAAATCAAGAAACCTCTATAGATGGCCAAGCATATACGAAGCTTGCTAGTGACCAAAGCAATAACCACCATGACTATCCCCTACCAATATATTTCATTGAAAACCATAATTGTATATTGCATTTAGAAAGTCAAAACATAATATTAGAAAACATGTTGATATATTGTTATTAAAAGGTTAATTCCATTAGAAACCATGATATTATTATTATATTTTATAAAGAATAATATACATATATAGAATAATACTACATTGAAAACCATAATTGTATAGTGCGATTAGAAAGTCAAAATATAATATTCGAAACCATGCTAAATATGACATTACAAACCTTAAATGTCAAAGGGAGAATTTAGAAGTTGGAAATTAAATGACCACAGCCATTCCGAAGACCATGTCTATAGAGACGTTAAAAAATGGTCAATGCCAAATTAGGAGGCCGAAAGGCAAAAACAAAAATAAAAAAATACCAAATCGCTGCTAACATTACCTGTAGCAACAATAATAGAAGCACTTCTTTGTATCGTGTGGCAAATAGAAAACGTAGCGTTATTTACAAGAAAAAATACTACAAGGAAAAATACAATGAACAATCTGAGTCCATAAAGGTGTCAATTATAATCCCATTGGCTCACAATCTGACCCGGCTTCACTTGAGCACGCATGTGGCATAGGGAGTGATGAAACGCATGCTCCAATATTCAACTTCCAGGGTGCAAAATTTACAGACGTTTAAAGAATGTGCACGGAAAATTGGCAGTAACGATAAATAAGAATGCCCAAAGAGATTGACGGGCAATGGCAATTTTATTTGATGAAGTTTTGGGGGTCTTGGGGCAGCATTAATAACAGAAGGACAAAGCTAATCTCTGTGATATTTACAGCAGATTAAATATTTCAACTACTGCAAATTAGGAGACGTTATGCCCAAGCAAGAAAAGAAACGAAATATCCCCAAAAACACTCAAACGAGCACCAAATTGAGGCATACTGAAGAATAGACAAAAAATACCCATGAAATAAACCAGGGTCATTATCCTTCTTTTCGGTAAATTCATTCGCTTTTAAATTCATTAGCTTCGACTGCTCATGCTCTGATATAGAGAACCTTCCCAATCCTAGGTTTGTGCTTCGTTTTGGAATTTTAAATATGACACTCACTTTTTGTCTCCACACAAATTCCATTAATTTGGCAACTATAATTTTAACATCCCAATCTTTGTTCCATGGCCGAAAATTTTAGCAGGCCTGTAAATCGTATAAGAGATTTCGCGTGAGATATTTGTCTAACTTATTTATCAGCCCGACGTAGTTATATTGGTAACTGGTTTGGGCACAGGTGTGTGACCTGTTGCCAACAACAATCTCAAACTAATATATGCAAGCAAGTTTTGTTCATAGATTAACAAGAAGACAGAGCAAATATAAATGAACAAATTCTGTACATGAAGAGTAATAGATATTAATTTCCAAATAGTACACAGAACAATGGGGGATTACACCTGAACCTTTTGCACCCAGGTTGGGAATAATCTTACTGACCTGAAATAACAATAACAATTGAAAAATATGGAACATTACCTTTAACTCCTGGAGTTAAGATCTATAATAGCTTCCGTAATCATAAAGCTGTTTTGTTCATAGACTATAAGCCTCAGAACAAACAATAACAATGGCTAACATAGCCAAGCGCTGTACATGTATAAATGGAAAGGGATAGAATTGATGACAGGACAGGAGCAGTTTCTGATCCATCTGGAGAAGCCAAGCCAGACACGGCAACATAGCAGAAGTATTTTGTACACAAACCCTTTTTTTATGTATCAGTTTCTCCTTGGACGATCAGGTTTGCAAAAAAACATCAGCGACTATTCAAGCAGCAGCAGCCCAGTAGGGTTTGGCTGGGGTACGCTTCAGCATCTTCACTCCAAATGGATCCTTGCTACTCTGTGACAACAACAATTTATCCCCAAAAAATACACAATATCAGAAATTTGAGATCGAATCTAGCGAAGTTGCAAACTTGAAATGACTGGTTAGGAATATTGGTACTACCTTGAGGCAGGTCCCACCATCAAGATCGCAGACTGGGTACTCGCTAGGGCAGCAGCTGTAGTGATCATCACAGCAGGTGGCCGAATCAAGAGGGCAGCAGCCCCAGGGATAGCAGTAGCCTCTGAAGTCATACATGCAGCAGCAGGTGTTGCTCTGAGGGCAGGAATAATAGCTGTCACACACAGTGGGAGGCTTTATTGGGCTTGGGGGAGAAGGCCCAGGGTTTGGAGGGTTGGCACCCTTCTTTACAGGGTAAGATGCCTCCATTGCTATACCACAAATACCTGTTGAAGCTTCTTCAAGGTTCCTCTGCAGTCTGATGAATCCCTCCTCTCCCCAGCTCTTTCCCCAAGAATTCTTAACAATCCAGTAGTCTGTGCCCGACTCTGACCCATAGCCCACCAGAGTCACGCTGTGGTCTAGCTGGGTTCCGCAGGCGCTAGTGAACACACCCTGGAGGTAGATTCCATGGAAAATTAATCAATTGGTAAAATCGCATGGAAAAAGCATTAATCGCGGAAAGATAAGCTTAGCCAATGGAATTTACAGCATTTCAGGTGGTAAATTCCATGGGAAATAATTAATTGTTAAAGTCACATGGAAAAAAAATTAATGGCATCAAGAGAAATTGACTGGAAAAGAAACAAAGACAAACTTAATTGTCATAACCCACCTGTTTTTGAGGCAATAGGCTATCACTTTGCTGTCTGTGAGGAAATTAGTGTGGTAGATTACACAGCCGCATTGTGTAAGCATTAATACCCAAAGAAATTATCCATTAAGCTAAGGGAATGGATAACGTAAACATACAAAGACATCAAGCAATGCTAGCATGAGAAAGGACACTAATGAGGACCTGTGCAAGGAAGTGTACCTACATGATAAAGCTTTAGGACGGTATTGCGTGTAAAGCCATAGGTGGACAAGAAGGGGATTATTGATCATATGGAATAAAATCTCAATACAGGGGTATGACTATTCCAGAATTCTAATAGACATGAGCAAAGCTAATTGATCTTTAAGCGAAGTCAACTAATTTTTTGATGGACATGAACAAAGTCAACTGTTTGACTTTTATCATATCAATCATATCAGGTATTCCACTATAATAAGATAGCTTGTCATCACATATATAACAAGTACAAGTCGGACATGGTACACAAGGCAAGACACTGAAACCACTGATGTTGTTTGTATCAGAGCAAGAGAAAAATAACATAAATGCACCCGGTATAGCTAGGTAATCCGAAGCTAGCTCTAGAAGTGGGTATGGATATCAACTAATAAGAGACATAATCTTGTTAGTAAGAATGCTTATCATAGCAGAAAGCATTGTAATCTGGTAAGGGTTCTCCTTTCTTCATGGGGTAATGTAAAAGAGTAGTTCTTATGGAAGAGTTCATATATTTCTTAGGTCAATTTATAAAATTTCATAAGACCAACGAGGAGAGTAAAATCTTCAATTACACCCGAACATGCATAGAACTGTCAACAAAGGTATGCCTCATAGGGTTGACCTAAATTTGAAAGGATCTCAATGAACCCAGCCTGATGACTATGGAAGTACAATCTTCAAATGCACACTCTGCCAAGATGCAGGCCGTCTAATGACTGCCTGCACAAGAAAGGTACAGCAAGTGGAAGGACATTCAGAGCCATAATAGATCCCCCATAGATGGCCTGTAGTGGGATCCAAAATGTTGAGAAAATGAAAATAAGACCCGGTTAGATTAGAAGACAACCAAAAGGAAAGCAACCAAAATTATAGAAACAACAGCTACATAGGAGGCCCATGAAGAAAGAAGAAAACTCCTACAGACTCTCGAGTCTCAGCACAGGAGAAGACCAGATTTGAGAACAGGAACCAGGAGAAGAAAACCAACCACAACCAAATTTGTGAAAAAAAGAAATGAAGAAGACCACAGAACATCAAGATCCCTTTGCCAAATCCTCCACAGTGGAAAGTGGATACAAAAATCGATTCAAACAAGGAGCAAAAAGCAATGTTTGGTTGGTGGTTTTGTTTTAGCAAAATAGACATGCCTCATACATGGCTTGTAAGCCAAAGGAAGCCATACTATGCAGTGCATCTCCTCTGGACATGTTTCTTAAAAGATCCATTAGAGAAAAAGCATCAAGCAAACAAAGTGAATTGCTTAACATCACCTCAGATATTTTATTTAAACCGAGTGAGGAAAACAGGGCAGGGTGTTTGTCATCGAGTCCTAGGAAATTGACCAACCTGCAGAAATGAAACAAACTATGGTGAAGAAGACGGACAAGTGAGGGTTCAAATCTCAATTGTTTTTCCATTCGAGTTCGTTGATGGTGTAGGGTTTAGGGTTCTGCCATGGCTACTGATAATAACAATAATAGCAACCTGGCCGGGCGCATAGGAGGAGGTGGTGTTGGATTACCCACTGGGCCGAATCCCTCTTCCATTGCAACAAATATGGCGGGGGTTTCAAACCCTGGTCCTAACACCACCGCACACGTGACAAACCTCCACTCAACAATTACGCATTCGACTCCTGCATCCTCACACTTCTAGGTCCAGCCACAGTTACAGTCACAGACCCAATCCCAGTTGGCTGCTACGCCACCACAACCTGGCGTTTCCACCCCGTCAACCCTAATTCTGCAAACCCTAAGCGTGGTCAGCAGAAGCCTCCTGTCCGCCCCATGGGAGCCACATCTCTAACTGGAAATCCTCAATCGTCCCCATTCAAACCCACAGAGTTAGCCCCGGCCCCTCGGAGGAAGAAGCGCAAGGCTCCCGAGAAGCAGGTTCCCGACCGAGTCGCTGCGCTACTACCGGAGTCTGCTTTGTATACCCAGTTGCTTGAATTTGAGGCTAGGGTGGACGCGGCCCTGGCCAGAAAGAAGACTGATATCCAGGAAGCCCTGAAAAATACGCCCTCCCTTCAGCGCACGCTGCGAATCTATGTTTTCAACACCTTTGCAAATCAAAACCACCACGCCCATGGTACCGATGATAAACAACATATGTTGGAGCAACCGTCGTGGACCTTGAGAATTCTCGGAAGGATTCTAGAGGATGGCATAGAGACAGATGCTTCTGCTTCCGCTGGCACTATTCCAAAGCAACAGAGTTCATCGTTTCCCAAGTTTTCGTCTTTCTTTAAGAGGATCACAGTCAATTTGGATCCTAGTCTGTATCCTGATAACCCTGTCATTATTTGGGATAATGTTAGATCACTGACTCCTGTGGAAGGGTTTGAGATAAAGCGGAAGGGTAGCAAAGAATTCATTGCATCTATTCGATTGGAAATGAATTATGTTCCAGATAAATTCAAGCTCTCGCCTTCCTTGACTGAACTTCTCGGCATTGAGGTGGATACAAGGCCGAGAATCATTGCTGCACTTTGGCAGTATGTGAAAGCTAAGAAGCTTCAACATCCTTCTGATCCATCGGTCATTAACTGTGACCCACCATTGCAGAGGATTTTCGGGGGCAAAAAGATTAAGTTTTCTTTTATATCCCAGAAGCTTTCTTAGCATCTCTATCCTCTGCAGCCCATCCAGTTAGAGCACAAGATAAGATTGTTAGGAAATAGTCCTGTTGGCCATGCTTGCTATGATGTTTTAGTGGATGTTCCTTTCCCATTGCAGAAGGAAATGAGTGCGTTCTTGGCTAATATTGAGAAGAACAAGGACATTGATGCCTGCGATGAAGCAATTTGTGGAGCAATTAGAAAGATTCATGAGCATCGTCGCAGAAGAGAATTTTATCTGGGCTTTAGTCAATCTCTTGTGGAGTTTATAAATGCTTTGATAGCCTCACAGAGCAGGGATTTAAAGCTTGTTTCCAGGGACGCAAGCTGGAATGCTGAGAAGGAGGGCAGGTTTGACTTCTACAATCAACCATGGTATTCCATCAATTATACTTGTGCAATCCTTGATTAAGTTTATGTGGAGGCCAGTTAGTTATTAAGCATTCCTGTTCTATTGGATTTTGTTCAATGCGATCAGTAACGTCTAGATGAATTTTCATTATCTACCGCTATCTAATTAAAACAAGAATTTCCTTATAGGTACCCAATATACAGGATACCAACAGGTCCAACCTTGCGAGACCTGGCTGCCTGCTTCCTAACTTTTCATTCCCTTTCAACTCCACTAAAAGGTTTGATTCATCTGTTTTCTATTTTCTTTCCCTCCATCTTGTTGCTACTATGTTGACATAGTTTTCATATTAGTAAAGCATGTTGATGCTTTTTGAATTCTGATTTTCTCACTCCACATTTGATCTCTAACTGATTTTTTGGCAAATGGTGGCAGTATTCATGTAAGTACTGGAGGGAAAAGTGTTCCTATCACTCCGATAAACAATTCTGGGGGTTCTCCAAAGATAGCTTTACCAGTATTTGGTCTAGCTTCTTAGAAGTTTAAGGGGACAATGTGGAGTACTAATGGCAACTGTGAACGACAGCAGGATAACTCTTTGTTTCAGTTAGCTGATCAATGGTTGAGATTACATCAGATGAAACATCGAGATTATGATTTTTTCCTTTCACATGGTTCTTCATATGGACGATGAACTAGGAACATCCATAACAATGGGGTTTTTGTTGAAACGAAAGAATTAGTTGGGTTATGAATGGCTTTTTTTATTATAGCCATTAGTAAGGCAAAATACCAGGAGTCAATGGAGTGTGTCAACAAGCAAGTTGAGGGTTGTTCACAAATCTTCTTCTATGATATCCTCAATATAGTCAAAAGATAAAAATATAAACATTCTCAAAAAGTTCCGCAATAGAAAATGAAAAAATGCGAGTCAAAACTCATACCAAAAGGGTATATTTAAGAGAGAATGGGTTTTTGAGTAAACCTTTGGCTTGTCTGCTGTAAGAGAAAATTGATGGAAAAAAAGTGAAAAGAAAAGAAGAATTGCCATTTGTTAAATAGGAGGAAGAGGAGTCATTCAACGAGTGGAGTGCATATGGTGCTGGAGTACCGATAGTGTTGAATAGAAGCGACACTTTTATGTAGTGTTATGTACCGTCTCTTTCTGCCATTCAACTTTACACTCACCCTTCTGGACCTAATATTTGCACCAGGTAGATTATCCAATTCACCAGTTATTTTCATAGCAAGTCATGTCAAAGGGAGGTTCCAATTCATGTCAAAGGGAGGTCCGTTAATATTTTGTAAATCTAACCACAGCTGAATGCTTTTGTATAATAATAATATGGTAAATAAGGCATAATATACACCGTAGCTCCTGTTGTTTTAACTTTAAGAATTTAGCTCCTGTTGTTTAACATTTTTTTTTGGACAAATCTATCTTTGCAAATGATTCTACTCTAAGGTTGCTCCAGACGATGAAAATATTGCATGCTTCGGCGGCTCTCTATATCAGTTGTGTCATATTTGAGACAAGATTTTGCCTGTCACAATTCAATGTTAATGCACATGTCTTTCATTGGAGCATGGTCCGTTTTCTGTTCGCCATAGGAAGTTCGCAGACAGAAACCAAGTGTGTGAATTAGGTGGGGGCACCAATACTTATTGGATTCTTACAATGATGCTTGCTGGCCCAGAGGAGTGGCCGGCCAAAGGGGACGGAAGAAGTTAAGGAGTGTCAGGTTGTGCTTAGCTTATTTTTGTTTGGGATATGCACATATATAATGCATGGATGGCTTGTGCTTAATTAAACGAAACTAGCTAATTAAAACTTGATAACGTTTGGGCACATGATTCATGCTGGCTCAGTTGAGTCCTTAACATGCTCTATTTTTTTTTGCAGGTCCCCTGGTGGGGAGAGTGATGCAAGTGATGATTATAGAGATACAGGTAGTGAAGGTAGTAGTAATAGTGATGAAGGAGAGTGAGACTCAAAATAGGGTGGGGCAATAGAAGTCACTCTAAAGCTGCACAAAAAGGCTTTTCTAGTGATGATGGTGAAGGACGCAGTTGCCCTTCATTTCAATATTTTTATCGAGCAACTCCATATAGTCGTGAACCTCTGGCTGACAAGGTAAGATTCAGTTATTCATTTATTTTGAGGAATGTTTTATTTCATAGTGTAGTTTCAATTGCGAGGTTAAAATTAATATCTGTTAACTAGATGTTGCAGATTGGAGATCTTGCCAAGGACTTTCCATAGATGAAAACCTTAAGAAGTATTGATTTGTTGCCAATCAGTTGGCTATCAGTTGCTTGGTATGCCATCAATTATACTTGTGCAATCCTTGATTAAGTTGGTGTGGAGGCCAATTAGTTATTAAGCATTCCTGTTCTATTGGATTTTGTTCAATGAGATCAGTAACGTCTAGATGAATTTTCATTATCTACCGCTATTTAATTAAAACAAGAATTTCCTTACAGGTACCCGATACACTGGATACCAACAGGTCCAACCTTGCGAGACCTGGCTGCCTGCTTCCTAACTTTTCATTCCCTTTCAACTCCACTAAAAGGTTTGATTCATCTATTTTCTATTTTCTTTCCCTCCACATGGGCATTTTTCTACACATATGCATGCAAATTTATCAGTCATGATAAACTAGAAAAATCAGCAGGTAGCGGGATCGAATCCCGCTTAAACAAAAGACCATGAGAATTACCCTGTAAGCGTCACATGATCCATCGTAGGCCGTGTAGGGGTAATCCTCCTCGCTGTCAAGTCCACCATTGTTTATGATAAACTCGAAAGCGTAATCCATGAGGCCACCATTGCATCCTTGGTTGTAAGAAGTATCACAGTCCACCAGTTCTTGCTCGGACAGCGAAATCAAATCGCCGGTCACGATTTGATTGATTCCTTCAACGGCCGCCACAGTTGAGAACGCCCAACAACTTCCTGAAAAAATCGAACAGAAAAAGTACAATACAGGGCATTTTTATGGTCTAGGGTCTGAAATTCAGGAGATAAAACTTCTCAAATAAAAAGTACTATACAGGGCATTGTTATGGTCTAGCCGACATTGTAATACTTATCGGTGCCGAGATCCTGGACCTCGATACCCTTTGATCGGAGGTGTTCGATAAGGGAATCTTTGAGCGCGCAGCCGAAGTCATCAGCTCCTGCAATGATCTTGAGAGGCTTATTGGCGTCAGTGCTTCCCATTTTCCTGGACCGCCAATGAGGAGGGTTTGGGAGGTTGGAAAAGCAATGAAGGGAGCGAGGGTAGTGTCGAATGTAGAGGGAGGAGTTTGTGCAGACAAGTGCATGCAGACTATGACGAGTAATTGAAGGAGACCATGACGGATATCTTGAAAATGTGCACAAATGTCAGTGGAAAGCAGAATGGTGGCGCTTGTTCTCCGAAATTGTCGAGAATAAACAGAAATTGCACGACACATATGAACAATTTCCCACTGAATGTGGACGCCAGGTGTCAACATTAGAAACAAAAGAACGACGAAAGTCTCTTTCAAAGGAAAGCCTATCGGCCTAAATATAGAAAAATTAATAATTGATTTTACTTTAAAATTACATATATTTTTTTATAAAAATAAAAAAATATATATATTTATAATAAAAATGAAATGATATATGAATTTATATAAATTTTAATTTCAAATATTTAATAAATATGTCTAAATATCAACGAGTTATGAGTTTATATATTTTGTTCTATAAATATTCAATAGATAAATTCTTCATCATTGTAAAATTAAATTCTATCTCTTTACCCTTTTCTTTCCAAACCAAAACAGTATCCCACTAAGTTTGAACTCTCTTCTTGACCAGTTCAGTCTGTTCTTAATTCTAAACATTACAAACACTCTTTTATATCAGTTTAGTCCATTCATAATTCTAGGCATTATGTTTGTCTATAGAGGTATTATCATCAATTTTGACAGAAATTAAACGTCACTTGACAAGTTACAAGTGTATAACATTTGACGGGGAAATTTTTCCAATGCCCCTCAAATACGTCTGGGAACACGAAATACGTTCTACAAGACGTCAAATTCCAAGCCGGGTCGTCAGGAAGGAGGCAACTACAAGTCGTAAATATCCACGCTGTTGTTTCATTAAAACTGTACAAGTCATTATAGGCTGCGGACTGCCAAATGGGACCACAGTGGGTGACCATAGATCGCTTAATGTCCCTCGAAAAGATTCTTCTGCCACAAAACTATTTACCACGTCTGTCAGGAAGGAGGCAGCTACAAGTCATAAATATCCGCGCTGTTGTTTCATTAAAACTGTACATGTCATTACAGGCTGCGGACTGCCAAATGGGATCACAGTGCGTGACCATAGATCGCTTAATGTCCCTGGAAAAGATTCTTCTGTGACAAAATTATTTACCACGTCTATCTATCAATATCGCACGATGTCCTCCACACTGCCGTATTTTGTATAGTTGCCACATAAAAGCAGAAGAAATGTATGGTAGGAGGAGCGTTTTTGCTTTGCGTCTTTTTACCTTTTTTTTCAACTTATAATGTCGGGCCTAGCTTTTGCCCACTGTCCTCTCTGTGGGTGGAGGCCGCATGAATTTTGAATGATTGTTTCAACTTTCAAACTTAATTTTCTTCTGCTGAGCACAATTATTTTCCTATTAGATTGCTAGACAAACGAACCGTGACCTTTTGCACACTTTAGTGTCTGCGCGTTGAGACTCAACTGAATTTTAATTGATTGTTTCAACTTACTTAGGGGTTTCAAGTGTGTCATTCTTTGGGAGGAGGTACTGGATCTGTGATGGGAACCACGCCTGGAATTTGACGTCTTGTAGGACGTATTTTGCATTGGAAGATGTATTTGACCATTATTGTAAGTTTTTTCACCGTCATATTTGACTTGTGTTATATTTCTTCATCCCGTCATTTTGACGTTTGATTTCAAATGTAAACCGTAAAAATTTATGATACCTTCATCCTACCTAAAGTTACAAGCAATGTGAAATTATGAATGGATGGGACACTCGAGGATAGAGTTCGACTTCGAACTTCAAGCACGGTATTTTTTTGAATTCGCCAAAACATGTAGTTGGAATAGTGTAACCTCATGAAGAAGTGTTAAGGCGGCCCTTGTAATTTAAAAATAACGAGCCTGAGTTATTCAGGCCAATTCGTCAACTTACAACCTTCCTCAGCATTTCAATTACTATCAACATATGACGCTTGCATTAATAATCCATTGATTATGAGTCATCAACATTGGATATTTTTATTTTTCTTGACTTTATTGAGAGAGCGAAATACCTACAGGGTAGACCGCTTTTTCCAAACAAATCCACCCATACTATCACATGAGTTGTATTCAAATTCGGCCATACTAACAAAGACTTACTATTCCCACCCGTTGAAACTAGCATAATAGTGATCATGGTGGTAGCTCCATCATCTGCATTCACTGGGAGGTCTTGTTTCTTATCCCTACTTATTTAGCTCTTTGCTGCTATAACTGTGAATAGCATTCAGAATTTTGTAAATGTTTTGCAAACAATCCATTCAAACAGAAGCAGCAGCTCGCTGCGACTAAGTTGCCCCCTGGGAAGCATTTACTCCATAATAACATCAAGGTTGAACAGAGACTTTCCTCACGGCAAACAAGAATAAGCTTCTCTATTGGATCAAAGGTCACTTGTTTTTATTTATCTCTAACACCTCATGGATTATTCCCTTTTAGTTTTTTTAAAGATTCGAAAAAAATCGTTGGCTTATGTGCCCCTAAATTTTGTTTTGTTCTTTTGTCCTATGTCAATGTATTCCAAATAAGATTTGAACAGTCGACAACCTAGTCAGGTATTAAATTTGACCACTAACCATCATAATTTGAATTGTTGTTCCATGGTCTTTTGGTTTGTCTCATAATTTGAAATTTCACTTTCATTGCCTATTCCCTGGTCTTCCAATCTAGGTTTATAAACTTATGAACATGTGGATTTTGTTTAAAGGAAATTGGAGAAATAATAAAATGGAGCGGTTTCTACTTACCCTGTTATTTTTAAGAAATGGTTTTAGTTTTATTTGTGAAATTAGCTTTTATTTTCAATTATTTAATTTTTTTGAGCTAAATTATTTTTTATCCTGGAAAACACAATATCTTGTTCAAATCTATGACAATTAAGGGGTATTCATCCCATCAAAATCATCAAAAATTGCACTCGTGTCCTCGTCCATTAGCACATTCACTACAAGTGCCCCAACTTCTTTTTGAACCACAACCGAACATACAATCTTTTAAGATATAACTACATTGAATTAAATCGATTAATGTAGAGAAGCCTAGGTGACAACTATCCAAGGATTTGACATTTCCTTTTCCACATAAAGTAGCCGCTTGAACGTGTTGGGCCTTTATAACCCGACTTCACCAATCTCCTTCATTTGCTTGTCCTAGTTAGTGTTGGGCCTTTATAACCCGACTTCACCAATCTCCTTCATGTGGTTGGCCTAGTTAGTGTCGATCACTTTATAAATTATTCATTATGTTGTTTGTTGAGGTATAATTAGTTTTTGAGCATTTTTTTAGGTATTCAAGTTATGGATTGTCCTGTTTTATTAAGGGTTTAATTTACGGTTAGTATTTTATTTTGCAACTTATGTTTGAGGAAAACAAATTGGAATTAGTTTATAGTAATTGTCAAGGATGTCAATGTTCTCTCAGCACAATCTCTACTGATTCACTTTATATGTTATTATGTAAATTTATTTTTTAATGGCCCATAGGAACTCATTTTAGTTAGATTTGCATATATATTGAAGATTCTCTACATAGTCTTTGTTCTTCTTTCTGCTTCCACTGTTCATAATAAACAACATCTTTTCCAAATAATACAATGAAGAATTTTAAATGTTATGATATATTTACAGATAATACAGGAATGCATATCGAATGTTGCTACATATCCTAACATATCTTAATGCATATTGAATGCTGCTACATATCTTAACATATCTTAATGAGTATAAAGAGGGCATGGTGATAGTGATATATTTTCTAGTATCAAGTGGAAGCTATGTGCTAAAGTTTTATATGGTTTTTTTTTAAATCTCCTTGTGGAAAAAATTACAATTTCTATTCAAAAAGAGGAATAGAAATCACATCTAGAAATCACATGCCTAATGTGCTTTAAGCATGAGCACAAAGGTAGTTGAAAGTAAAAAGACTAATATTTTTCCCTGAATACATGTGGATCAAAAAAATAAAAAATCCCACCCTAAAGTCAACTCTAGAAGCTTTCCTCCCGAAATAAGCCCCCATAATATAAATCTCATGAGAGTTTTGAGTTATAAGGAATATATATGATAATTAGAAAATAAAAAATTAGTGAAAATGACTCATCAAAACTAGACATCAAATAAAAAAATAGAATACCTTGATTGTATTAAGGTTCTAGATATAGGGTCTTTCAAAATAGTTCATCTAGTAGAACCGAGATATTGTTTCACGATTACATGAGCCTTACAGTCCACTCTAGAAACTTTCCTCCCAAAATAAGCCCCTATAATATAAATCTCATGGCAGTTCTGAGTTATAAGGTATATATTATAATTAGACAATAAAAAATTAGTGAAAATGACTCATCAAAACTAGACATCAAATCAAAAGATAGAATACCTTGATTGTATGAAGGTTCGAGATATAGAGTCTTCCAAAATAGTTCATCTAGCAGAACGAAGATATTGTTTCACGATTAAATGAGCGAATGATATTGTCTCAAACATGTAATGCCTCTTTTCACCGATTTACCAAATCTTCCAGCGGAACCTAGTGAATTTGTATCTTCCCTTTCATTGATTGAATAACCAAGGAAGAATCCTATATATGTCGAAACTCACTCATTTTCCCACGACTATCTCTAAAAGAAGATTGAATAACCAATGAAGAATCCGATATATGTCGAAACTCTCTCATTTTCCAATGGCTATCTCGGAAAGAAGACAAAGGCCATCATTTCAGTGTAATAGTTTTTCTCCCAATATTTATACTTTATACAATAGTAGTTGAAAGATAATTTTCAAATAGGGGAGTTTGACACTTACAAATGTGTGTAAAATCTAAAATGAAGGGCATGAAAAATGAAAAAAACGTCATCAAATTTTCATTTGATGGGCATAGAGAATTTGAAATTCTAGGCCTGATGGGAACCCTTTTGGTCTCCATGGATCTCCCATGGGAACCATTTTGATCGCCAAGATTAGGGAGGAGTACCCTGATAGAATGATGCTTACCTTCTTTGTTTTCCTTTCTCCCAAGGTGTCTGACACAATGGTGGAGCCTTACATTTCCACGCTTTGTATGCATCAGTTGGTGGAGAAACCATACAAGCAGGCCTGGAATTTCAAATTCTTGCAGTTCGTCAAATGAAAATTTGATGACGTTTTAGTATTTTTAACGCTTTTCCTTTTACGTTTTAAGCGAATTTGTGAGTGTCGACTTCTTTTTATCAAAAAATTCTCTTTTAGCTACGTTTTGCATTTCAACTTTATTTTTCATGACTCTCATTTTATGTTTTAAGCAAATTTGTGAGTGTCAACCTCTCTTTATAAAAAAAAACTGTCTTTTTTCATGGTTGAATTGAGGCTTCTGTGATCCATAACAATTATAAGAAGAAATTTCGGTGTAAATCACATTTAGAAAATCTTTGTCGACGCGTTTTGAACTAGCTAGTGTGGTTTATCGTCAAGACAAGTTAAGGATTCAGATCATGGTTGCATATTAAATAGGGAGAGCAGATCCTCCAAACGGCTAAGTTGACTAGGTTGACCAACAACGGCTATAAAGAAAAATGACTATATAATATTATAATGTTAAAAGGTGAAAAAATAAAAAATAAAATAAAATATTTCACTATAATTATAATATTAATTTTTTTTATTACCTTTTGGCTAAAATAAATAGTATTACATTCGATATATAATATATTATAATTTAATTAATTAATTTATTATTATTATTATTTTTAATATACTATATATCCGAAAGTGATTCCATTTTATTCATATAATATTCTTTGGTCAATAATATATTTAATTCCTTATTGATTTATATACTAGGGATAAGTAAAGGGGGTTATTTTAGAAAGTTTTCCTTCAGTTATTAAATTAATTTAATCACTAGGGAAAAGTAAAGGGGGTTTTTCTATAGATTTAGTGGAAATAATAAACTATTAATGAATATTGGTTAAATTTCTATTTATTTATTTACAAATAGAAATATTTATTTATTTAATCTATTTATTTAATATTCTAAGGTTGTTAAATTAATTTATTTAAATAAGTATTTATATCACTAGGGATGAGTAAAAAAGGGGGCTTTTTTAATAAAGTTTATTAAATGGAAATAATAAACCATTAAAGAATATTAGTTAAGTTTTTATTTATTTATATCTTTCAGGAAAAAATAAATAGAATGACACATATTAAAAAAGAAGAAGGTCAGGAACAGGACCATTAGTAAACCACCGAGCCAAAAGCAGAAACCCTAGGAGGAAGGAAAAGACAAGGTTCCAAGAGAAACATCAAAAGCTTGAAAAAGCTAAAAAAGTGGGGGAAAGGAAAAGCATGACTAGGAAGAAAGGGTGGGGATCCAACAACTACTGATCTTCCAGCCATCATGTTTATTGAGATTGTTAAGCCTTCTTTCAATTTCAATAGCTTCCTTGAATTTACGGTGATGGAACTACACAACCTTGGCAATAACCTTGGCCTCCTCTATACAAACCTGATGCTTGGTATTTTATGCATGCTCTGCTAACACTGAAGACTTGGTTCTCCCATGTCTTAGGTCAGCTGCATGTTCGTTGATCCTCTGATGGATGGAGCGCCCTGTTTCCCCGATATAGGGGGTCCCACAAGAACAAGGGATCAAGTAGACACCCTTCATGTCTTTATGGTCAATGGGATCTTTCACTAATCAGAGGGATTTACGAATGGTGTTGAGGGGCCTAAAGGTTGAGGGAATATCATACTTCTTAAGGATCCAAGCAATTTTGTCCGTGGTTCCCTGGACATAGGGAAGATGGACACCTAGTCGGCGTTCTTTAGGTTCTTTTTTAATTAACGAATTTTTAGAGGCTTTAAGGAAAGCCTTCTGACCTAGGCACCTATTATAGCCATTCTCCATAAAGACATTAATGAGATGGGATCTCTCCTTATCGAAGCTCTCATTATCAAAAATCCTAAGGGCAGGAGTGGCGACGGTGTTAAGAACACCCATCTTTTGAGCAGCGAAATGATGGGAATCGGCATGAAGATACTGCTCAGTATGCGTTTTCTTTTGGAACATTGAGTGGGAGAGTGAACCATCCTTATTCTTAGATATAAGAATATCTAGGAAAGGGAGGCAACCATTGACCTCTTTTTCCATGGTGAACTTAATGGCAGAGGACTGATAGTTGAGGTGATTGAAGAAGAGATCCAACTCCTCTTGGCCATGGGACCATATGACATTAGTGTGATCTACATACCTTTTCCACAGCTTGGGAAGGAGACGAGCCGAGGCTAAAGCTTTGGCTTCAAAATCTTCCATAATTTTTTTTTAATATTACAATTACAGTGAAATATTTTATTTTTTTATTTTTTTCACCTTTTAACATTATAATATTATCTAGTCGTTTTTCTTTATAGCAGTTGTTGGTCAAGCTAGTCAACCTAGCCGTTTGGAGGATCTGCTCTCCCTATTTAATATGCAGCCATGATCTGACTCCTCAACTTGTCCTAAGGATGAACCACAGTAGCTGGTTCGAAACGCGTCGACAAAGATTTTCTGAATGTGATTTACGCCGAAATTCCTTCTTATACTTTTTTCATTTCAACCTTCATTAATCTCCGCCTTTTAATCTCCACGTTTTAAGCAAATTTATGAATATCAACCTCCCCTTATCAAAAACTCTTTTTCAACTACTTTTTACATTTTAGAATTGATTAATCTTCTTCCCAGAGTATTTTTGTTTTTTTTCCTAAATTAGCTAAACAAAAAAGGCTTATTTCAACATGAAGCCTTGTGAAAAGCTAAACAAAATAGTTATGTTAAGCACGCTAATCGTGAAAATTTTGCTTTAAACAAAGGAAAGAAAAATAGGAGAACAATAGGGGAGCACAACAACAATAATCTTTTCTCTAATATAAAGAGGTTAATTTTGAAAAATTTGCTTTAAACAAAGAAAAGGTGAATAGGAGAATAATAGGGGAGCACAACAACAATGTTGGAAGGGCCCATGAAGGTTTAATAATCTTTTCTCTAATATAGAAAGCAAAAGTAGACATGACAGGGTTGTGATTTGGATATTTAATATAGAAAAATCAATAATTGATTTTATTTTATAACTATTTAATATATAAAATTACATATATTTTTTATAAAAATAAAAGAATGTATATATATTATAATAAAAATTAAATGATATATAAATTTATATAAATTTTAATTTTAACTATTTAATAAATATGTTTAAATATTAACCAGTGATGAGTTTATATATTTTGTTCTATAAATATTCAATAGATAAAAATTTTAATCATCATAAAATTAAATTATATCTTTTTGCCCTTTTCTTTCCAAACCAAAACCATACCCCACTAAGTTTGAACTCTCTTCTTGACCGGTTCAGTCCGTTCATAATTCTAGGCATTACAAACACTCTTCTATAACAGTTCAGTCCATTCATAATTCTAAGCATTACATTGATTTGTAGAGGTATTATCAAAATTGACAGTTGAAATTTGAAATTAAACGTCATTTTGACAAGTTACAAGTATATAACCCACGTCAAGGTTGACATGGAAATTTTTTCAATGGCCGTCCAATACATCTTGGAACACGAAATACCTACAAGACGTCAAATTCCAATCCTGCATACGAGTGTATGGCACTGGACATTGAAGCCCTTTACGACATCTGATTCAGGACTCTCAAGCTCACAACTCCTAGCTTCGGTGATTTGAACCATCTGATATCTGCAACAATGAGTGGAGTCACCTGCTGCCTGAGGTTTCCTGGTCAGCTTAACTCAGATCTAAGGAAACTGGCAGTGAATTTGATCCCCTTCCTTCATCTTCACTTCTTTATGGTGGGATTTGTCCGTTGACTTCACGTGGTTCACAACAATACAAAGCCCTCACCATTCTGGAACTGACACAACAGATGTGGGATTACAAGAACATGATGTATGTTGCAGATCCACGTCACAGCAGGTACCTTACTGCATCTGCCATGTTCAGAGGCAAGATGAGCACCAAAGAGGTGGATGAACAGATGATGAATATTCAGAACAAGAATTCCTCTTCTTTGTGGAGTGGATCCCCAACAATGTGAAATCCAGTGCATGTGATATCCCGCCAAAAGGCCTGTCCATGTCGTCCACGTTCATTGGGAACTCAACATCCATTCAGGAGATGTTCAGGAGAGTGAGCGAGTAGTTCACTGCCATATTTAGGAGGAAGAGAATATGTAACTTTGAAATATTGACTACCATTATTATTCACCCAACCACTCAAACTTACACTTTCTGAAATAAACTCACGGTCTTCACACAACCTCGTAATTTAAATTTTCTAATCTTCAACTTTTCGAAACATCAACTACCATTATTATTCAATCAACTACTCAAACTAACATCCTTCTGAAATAAGCCCACGCTCTTCACCCAACCTCGTAGCTTAAGTTTTCTATATTCAACTTCTGGACAAAACAATAAAAACATAAGAGGCCTATTAACAGAGGCCCAACCTAAAGTTCTGTTCTTTTATTAACCCGATACAGAATTGCGGGACCATCACAGGAATAGAAACATGATGAGCACTCATGCTTCACAAAACATCGCGGCTCCGTTTCCTATGTTCATCTTATGGGGAAAACAAAACAACGTAAAAATGAGAGGCCTGTCAACAGGGTCTGGGGAGAAACTTAACTTCGAAACATGGACTACCATTATTATTTATCCAACCACTCAAACGAACATTTTTCTGAAATAAGTCCAGACTCTTCACACTACCTGACATTTTTCTGAAATAAGTCCAGACTCTTCACACAACCTGGTAACTTAAATTTTCTATTTTCAATTTTTTAAAATATCCAACTACCATTATCATTCACCTAACCACTCAAACTAACATCTTTTTCTATCTTTAACTTCTTGAAACATCAACCACCATTATTATTTACCCAACCACTCAAAGTAACATCCTTCTGAAATAAGCCCATACTCTTCGCCCAACCTCATAACTTAAGTTTTCTCCCTTTAACTTCTAGACAAAACAATAAAAACATAAGAGGCCTGTCAACAGAGGTTCGACCTAAAGTTCTGTTCTTTTATTAACAAGATACAGAATTGTGGGACCTTCACAGGAATAGAAACATGATGAGCACTCATCCTACACAAAACATCGCGACTCGGTTTCCTATGTTCATCTTATGGTGAAAACAAAACAATGTAAACATAAGAGGCCTGTCAACAAGGTCTTGGTTTAATTGGAAAGTCGCAGGAGAGTTCGCGAGCAGTTCACTGCCATATTTACCATATTTAGGAGGAAGGCCTTCTTGTTAAGCTCCATTGATTTACACAAAAGCTACCTTGATTTATGGAATTGCAGCTTTTCTTAACTTATGGAAACCAACTGCAGTAGTTTCCTTAAGTTAAGAAAATCAACTGCAATTACTAAATTTATAATTGGGAGCTACTAAAGTGGTCCATCACTTTGATCTGATCTCTACCTTGATTTGTGGTTTTTCTAACACATAGCTTTTAGAAGCTTGATGGAAGCTTAGCTATATGTTCATCTGTTTGGTCCCCAAGCTCATCTCTCAATCCCCTTCAGTTCTACACCATCTAGCTGAGATAGCAGAGCTTGGAAGTGCCTTCAGATTAGTTGTCTTCTTTTTCTTTTTTTTTTGCATGCGCAGCTGGAGCGTGGTGTTTCAGAAGGAAATTGCATCAACAGTTTCACCAATGGCTGGAGGTAATTCGTATCCCTGGGCATTAAGTTTCAGTGATTCTTTTCAGTTCTTTCCGCATGCAGAATCGCTGTTTAAGTTTATTAGTTTTCTAACAGTTGGTATCAGAGCCCTTTTACCTCTGCCTTGCTGTGTGTTGGCCAAGAAACAAATTTCGATCCACCGTTTCGTTCCATAATTTATTTCCTTTTGCGCAAACCGTGGGTCGTATACATGACCTGTGTATTATGTGCATTGGCCAATATCCTCGTTCTATGCAACTATCACCATTTTGTTGTTGGAAGTCAGAGTCGATCGCGCGCAAGTGTATGCAAAACAAAAGGTTGAATTTTCTTTGAATTTTCGTTCAATTTCCTTTATAAATTTTCTGATAGATGTTGTATTGGGACGATTATTGGCTACAAATGATCCTTTTATCAGAAATTTAGAGGGAATTTTGTTTGCAGAAAATATATTTTATCTGCAGTTTTGTCCCGGGCGATTTACATCGTCAAAACCTTAAAAACAGGGGAATTTTGAATCCGCCTGTTATCTCAAGGCTCATATATTGCCAGCGCGCATTAATGACGCAGTTTATGAAATAGCTCAAATCTTAGGGTAATTTGTGGTCAAGAGTTCAATTCTTGCGGAGGAGTTTTGTCTTCCCGCGAATCCGATCCATACAAAACTTCAATTATTATTGCTGTGTATGGGGACTGGATGGCTCGGCCTAATTGAGGGCAATCCATAAAGTTTTTCCATGTTCTTATCTTTCGTCTCTGAAAATGATGACAATTCATAAATTAGGGGCAAGGTGTACAGTAACATTTTCTGCTTTTTATGGCTCCTTCCTCGTTTTATAGTTTCCATGAAACTCAGCTGTTGTTGTATTTTTCTATGAGTTGTTGAACTTATTTTTGTTAGAGTAAGCGCCAAGGTTAGTCCCAAAATTTAGCGTTCCATGGTTCAAATTTGGAGTATGTATAGGAATTATGAATTCGATCCAGTGAATCCGTAAGATTCATTGCAGTAATTCGCATGGTGGCAAAAGGTTATTAAAATTGCCATCAATGCAAATGTATTTATATTACTATTCTTTATTTGGTTTTCGAATCGATGCAAGTTAATCATAACTGATTGATTCTGCTAATCAACAATGACAGTTGAATCGGTAACATAATAATCGTTATCATATATATTTAATCCATTATTCAGTGCTTTATGCGAGCCTTGTTTCTGATCTCTTGATATTTTGTAAAGTGTTTTCCAATAGTGGTTCACGTAGGGGAATGCTCTTTTCTAGTGTTTTCTAGTGGGAGCTATGAACCCCAAGGCGCTTTAATATGGTGCATGAAACAATTTTTTTTTTTGGTCTCTGGTTCATTAACTTAAGTACTAGTTTCTTCATTTTAGAAACAGGATTCTCTGAATTGCCCATTAGAATTTTCTAAAGGGAGAGGCTAAGGCTGTGATGGGGAAGATCTCCAGCGTTTTATTGACGGCTATGTCGCCGTTCCTGAGAATCTAGCAGCCGCAATGAAGCCCGTCGTATGATGTATTGGCATTGCCATATGTGGTGAAAGGAGGTCGACGGGTCGAATCCTCCGACCGATGTTCCTCTTGCATTTTGTAACGCATTATATATATCATATATTTAATGATTGGCATTAAAGTTTGTTTATCGTATAATATATGGTTACGATATTAATAAGGTCGTTGCGATATGGCTATGATATGGTTCAGAACCTTCGATTCATCACTTGTCACATGTTCAAACTCCGACGGTTAAAATTAACCCCAATTTTAGCCTATATAAGAGTTTAGTCTTTTGTTTTGAATATTTCAAATTTGCAGTTTTATTTCCAAATTGTTTAGAGCCCATTTTGTAATTAATTTAAGAATTAGTCTTAAATAAATTATGGGACAGTTAGACTAAGGAATGTAAATTTGATTTTGCTGGAAAAATATTACAGTTATATGGAGTTTATTAAAATGTCATTTTGACTTACTCCTTTCAGTAAACATTATTTTTCTCTCTGGTTAAGTTTTGTTTATACAGCAAAATAATGTCTAGTGATCCATATAATTTTAATTAATTAGAGAATAGCCACAGCATCTTTAATTAAATAAAATTATATATTGATTGGCAAGATCACATAAAGATTATTTAGACATTAAATTGTAATTAATTACACTGAATATAATAAATTTTATCCCACAGGAATTTTTATTATATTTATGTGATTAATTAGGATAAAATTTCATAACCTACCCACAGGAGTTATGAATTAATAAGTTTTATCATAAAGTTTTATTGAATCTGTTTGAATTGAAAATTTAGCCCACAGGCAATTTTCATGTCATTTGATTCAATTCTTTTTAGCATGTTTTACATTGGTAAAACATGAAAGTTCATAAAGTTTTATTGAATCTGTTTGAATTGAAAATTTAGCCCATAGGCAATTTTCATGTCATTTGATTCAATTCTTTTTAGCATGTTTTACATTGGTAAAACATGAAAGTTTATTAAACCTCAACATAAGCATGTGATTCTTTATTTTGATGCAGTAGTACAACCTGCAAATTTCTCTGGAATTCGTTCTGACATTCCCGAACTTAAGGAAGTAATCTCATTTGTTTGTTATGAATCTAATATGTTTAATGTTAATATTAACACATGATGGATTGATTCTGGATCGACAATTCACATTTCGAATTCCTTGCAAAGGTTTGCAAAACCTAAGGAAGCCAGTGGGAAGTGAGCAAAGCATCTTATCAGGAAACAAGATGAGCTCGCATGTGGAAGCTATAGGAACATGTTATTTAGCATTAAGTAGCGGTTTTATTTTGGAGTTAGAAAAGACCTTTTATGTTCCAAGTTTTTCTAGAAACTTGATCTCAGTTTCAAGGCTTGTACCTTTTGGATATTCCTTAAACTTTTCAGAAAAGAATCTTTCAGTCTATTCTATAAATCTGATTATGTTGGGAATGGTATTTTGTCTAATGGTCTTTACTGCATTAATTTACAAAACAATGTCACATATGATTCAATGCATGTTCACACTGGCACTAAAAGACGATGGTTATTAACACTTCTTCATTAATAACACTTCGTCATTAATGATTGACAACACTTCTTCATTAATAACACATCTTCATTGATTCCCCTCTAGTCATGGTGAGCAATTGGTTTGCAAGCTCAAGAAGTCATTATATGGTTTAAAACAAGCATCCCGCCAATGGTATTTGAAATTCCATAATGTAATTTCTTCTTTTGGTTTTGTAGAAAACATTATGGATCAATGTATATACCTGAAGGTTAGTGGGAGTAAAATTTGTTTTGTTGTTTTATATGTCGATGACCTTTTTTGCTAGCAACCAATGATAAGGGTTTGCTACATGAGGTGATACAATTCCTCTCTAAAAGTTTTGATATGAAGGATATGGGTGAGGCATCTTATGTCATTGGCATTAAGATCCATAAAGACAGATTTCGAAGCATCTTGGGTCTGTTCCAGGAAACCTATATTAATAAAATTTTAGAGAGATTTCGGATGAAGGATTGTTCACCAAGTGTAGCTCCCATTGTGAAGGGTGATAGGTTCAATTTGAACCAGTGCCTGAAGAACGACTTTGAAAGGGAACAAATGAAGAACATTCCATATGCTTCTGTTGTCGGAAGCCTAATGTATGCTCAATTCTGCACAAGACCTGACATTGCATTTGTTGTGGGAATGTTGGGACGATATCAGAGTGATCCAGGTTTAGACCACTGGAGAGCTGCAAAGAAAGTAATGAGGTACCTTCAAGGGACCAAAGACTACATGCTTATGTATAGACGGACGGACAACTTGGAAGTAACTGGCTACTCAGATTCTGACTTTGCTGAATGTGTTGATTCACGCAAATCAACATCAGGATACATTTGCCAAGTAGACCTTGATTGCCACTTCCACTATGGAAGCCGAGTTCGTCTCCTGTTTTGAGGCTACTTTACATGGTGTATGGCTTAAGAATTTCATTTCTGGGCTTAGAATTATGGATTCTATATCTAAGCCATTGAGAATATATTGTGATAATTCAGCTGCTGGTTTTATGGCTAAAAAAGTGGGAGTCGAAATAAACACATCGACATTAAGTATTTAGCTATAAGGGAACATGTTAAAGAAAATAAAGTGGTCATTGAGCACGTCAGCACTGAGTTAATGATCGCTGATCCTTTGACTAAGGGCATGCCACTGTTTAATTTCAAGGATCATGTATTGAATATGGGACTTGGTTCCATTATGCAGTTTTTCATTGTATGGACAATGTTAATGAAATTCTTAATTATTGTGATGTTTTTTCTCATATTTATGTGCACCTTAAGTTGATTTGAGAAAATTCATTTAAGAAGGACCAAGAATAAACATAAGGTTTATTCATTAAGATATTGTTGCCACATAAATTATAATAAGAATAAATGCATAGTAATACATGGAAGATAATACTCGTCATTAGAGGACTTATCGCCATGATTCATGTACCTATTACTTAATACAGATTATCAATGGTTTTTAAGTTGAGACATTAAGTTTGGAAGTATGGACCAAGTGGGAGAATGTTAAGCTCCATTGATTTACACAAAAGCTACCTTGATTTATGGAATCGCAGCTTTTCTTAACTTATGGAAACCAACTGCAGTAGTTTCCTTAAGTTAAGAAAATCAACTGCAATTACTAAATTTATAATTGGGAGCTACTAAAGTGGTCCATCACTTTGATCTGATCTCTACCTTGATTTGTGGTTTTTCTAACACATAGCTTTTAGAAGCTTGATGGAAGCTTAGCTATATGTTCATCTGTTTGGTCCCCAAGCTCATCTCTCAATCCCCTTCAGTTCTACACCATCTAGCTGAGATAGCAGAGCTTGGAAGTGCCTTCAGATTAGTTGTCTTCTTTCTATTTTTTTTGCATGCGCAGCTGGAGCGTGGTGTTTCAGAAGGAAATTGCATCAACAGTTTCACCAATGGCTGGAGGTAATTCGTATCCCTGGGCATTAAGTTTCAGTGATTCTTTTCAGTTCTTTCCGCATGCAGAATCGCTGTTTAAGTTTATTAGTTTTCTAACACTTCTTACATTGGTACACTGGTGAAGGCATGGATGAGATGGAATTCACTGAAGCAGAGAGAAACATGAATGATTTGGTGTCTGAATACATGCAATATCAGGATGCTAGTGCAGAGGATGATGAATACTATGATGATGAAGAATCAGCTCAGGAAAGCTAGGGCAAAAGCTTACGTAATGCCATCGACAACCGGTAGTTGTTTCAATGCCTAATAGTTGTTTGTTTGTGGAATTCATTTGCATTTCTTGTTCTTTCATGGTCTGCTTTGTTCTCATCGAAGGTTTTGGCATTGAATGCATAAACTTTGTATACAACTCCTACATTATGTCCTTGGTTTTGTTGATCATATTGAAATATTGAGAAGATGTAACTGCCCACCAAAATTATATGCGAAATTCAATCATGCTTGGACACTCCTCTGTATTATATGTTATATAATTATGGTGTTGAATGGCTTTGTAAGACTATAATATGTTTATGGGATTTGTAAATAGGAAATACAACAATTCTCTACAAATTCAAACTAGGGGAGTACATGAGAACAATGCCCACTATAGGATTCAATATAGAGATTGTAATGTTTAAGAATCTGAGCTTCACTGTTTGGGACATAGGGGGCCAAGATAAAACAGTATATGGTCAATGCCCAGGTATATTCCAGAGTTTTTATCTGTTATTACTGGAAGTTGGCTCCCGATTTCTCTTTTAAGAAGTTTGTTTCTTTAAGCATCTTCTATCTGTGGAGACAGTATATGGTCAATGCCCAGGTATATTCCAGAGTTTTTATCTGTTATTACTGGAAGTTGGCTCCTGATTTCTCTTTTAAGAAGTTTGTTTCTTTAAGCCATGTCTGTATATGCTGGATTCATTTAGTAAATTCATGATATAGCATTGTTGGATTCATTAGATAAATTTATGACATGAGATTTTTTGTTTGGGGGATTTTATAATGTGTATATGTTGGATTTGGATTCATTTGTAAAATCTATGGCTTTTTATCATTGGTGGGATTCACTCGATAAATTTATGTTTGTTTGTGGACATGAACTTTCATAATAATATATACTCTATAGATATCATAATATATATTATTTCAGATTCACTCAGCAAATCTCATATATTATATGATTGTTGTTTTGTATATAGATGTTAAATTTTATAGATACATAGATATTTTTTTTTAATGTAGATTGTAGATTTTTTGTATCTAAGAGATATAAAGTAAAGTTGACAGTCAACTTTTCTTATATTCCCAAAATGTTCAAATTTTTTACAGTAATCTTGTTCATGATTCTTTTGTTTTACAGGGTAATGTTATCTCAAGCTATGTGCAAATAAGCACTCAAGTAGGTAAAAGGGTGTTTGCAAGAAGTGGAGAAAACTCTGAATGAATTCATAGTCCATCTTTAGTGTTAGGCTGTGATTTTATCTTGTGGCTTTGTTATTTTCATGTCAATATTGTTCTTACTTATGCATTCATAACGAGATCAGGATGTTTTTCATATCTGTTTTTGTTCTTTGCTGCGAGTTGGAGCTCATCTGACTGTGGATTCTATTTGAGCCAATGTTGATTGCCATCTCTTCTTTTTCTTTTATAATAGAGTTTTTGTGGTGTATGCTAGAGTTTTTAAATTGACTGTTTTACTTCAACTTTTGATGTATTTTCATGTATGTTTTATTAGTTTGGTTGTATCTTATAACATTGACTTGAAATCAAAACCATAGCGTTGGACAAGATTTGGTAACTTCACAAAGGTTTATTCTTGGTGTGATAGGCTTGGAGTTTGTCTTGTTTGCTGGCATGATTTTGAATTATTATGAGTGGAAAGTGTCCTAAAAGCACATGATTGTTTAACAAGAAGATGATATATGTTGGGATGCATTTGTTGTGTTTCAATAGATTTTAGTTTGTCTCTGCATATCCAAAATCCAATACATTTTTTGGCTGCTTGATTGTATTATTTTTGGTTTTCTAAGTGGTTTGGGCCCTATGATGAGTGCATGCTTTGGCTCTAGAAAATGTGACCTTGGGGCATAAAAGTAGTAAGTGTGACTTAAGAAAAGGCAAGGATTTATACTTGTTAAAGAGAAACTCCTTTCATGAGTTGTATTGTTGTTATTTTAGGTTTTGTTATTTCATGGATTTTATATAAATTTCAGCTCGATATGTGTACTAAATTGTATGCTTTTGGAGACTAATATAATATTATGTTTGTTGCGCAGTTTGAGTTTGGCTTCTCAACATTGCCTTTGTGTCCAGTTTTTTGTTCAATCATGGCTTTCATTCGTTCACTTCAAGCAGAAGATATGACAATGATATCTAATCCCAAAAAGGTAAAGAATAATTGTTGTTTGATGATTTCATGCCTCACAATATCAACTTTAAAATCTTTCCAACATGCTGATTGTGCCTTGAGTGCGTTGGATTTATCACATATAAACATGTTGATTGTGCCTTGAGTGTGTTGGAAGAACCCATCAAGATGATTGATGGTAGAATGGTTGTCTGTAATTTGGCTGCTGTTGGGAAGCAACAATCGTAGTTGAACCAACTCCTTCAACAACCCATACAACCAGTTAATCCCTTTCAACTCCAACAACACCTTCTTCCACCCATGGTACCTGTACAACCCATACAACCAGCTAATCCCTTTCAACCAGCTACAACGGATCCTAACTTAAGAAGGGTCTATGTGGGTAATGTTCCTGAACACATGCAACATGCTAGAATGACTAATTTTTTCTCTCGTTATGGAGACATTGAAGAAGGCCCTGGTGGTTGATAGACAAACTGGTAAGTCTAAAGGATACTCCCTTATTCTTTACAAAATAATTGAAGCAACAAATCGAACCCTGGAAGACCTTGTTAAATCAATAGATGGGCATCAACTTTTTTGTAAATCAGCATTTGAAGGGAAAAAGCAGAAAGTTGCAGCAAACCAGGGCCAAGTTGTTCCTAATTTGAAGGATAAAGGTGATGTAAATCATGTTTCACAATATGGTGGATTGGGTCATGGGCCAGTCAACCTGCCACTTATTGGTCATCAGAATATTGTGAACCCAACATCAGTACCAGTTACCAGTCTAAATCCATATGGATTAAGTGATGCAACACTGCCAAGTTTGTCTATAGACCTTGTTGCAATAAACCTCCCTTATTCATTAAACTCTTCAGCACTGTTGGACTTGGGCTACCAACTTCTTCTCCAAGGAACAACTTCTGGTCAAGCATCAGTAGGTGCAGGCAATTACGGTCTTGGTCCATATGGATCCTCCGGATATGGAAGTCACTCATATAGTAGTTTTGGAGGTGCAACATCTCACTATGGGATTTATTCAAGTTCATCTGTTTCCCAAACTACTCCATATGATGGAGCAAGTCATTTCCCCCTTACATTTCATCAAAGTAAACTCCGAGGGACATCTCCATCATCGGGAGTTCTAACTGGCATGCGGTCTTACTACACATCCTAGGTTTGTGCTCATTCTTATTCTTCTTCTCCCATTTGTTTTAGTTCATTTTCAATTGTATTTATATATATTTGAAATGTTTGTTTTGATCTTTTGTTTTCCACTATATGTCAAACACCACTTATGAATCTGCGAGCATTTTTCTTTGGATCTCCTTTATTATTTTTCTTCTAACTTCTTTCTCTGGCAATTGATGAGAATAAGTTTGGAGCAAGGTTGGCAAAATAACTTGTTTCTAGCATTTTTTGTCTTGTTTTTAGTTTATTGTCACTACTTTTTAAAAGGTACCCTTTTGAATAATCAAATACCTTAGCTTCTTTCTCTAGGGGATGTGATGAGAATAAACATAAGTCATTGTGGTAATTGAGGATACTAGTTGGTATTAAGTATGGAGTTAAAGTTAGGTTGGCCAAATCATAGAGAAAATTTGTGTTATAATTATGGTGTATGATTACTATATGTGAGGGCAATTGTAGGCAAGATGTCATGGGCATAAAGGGCACATGGTTTACAGAGTACATTTTAGCATGTGTTCCATATTCAGAATATGTTATCTTAACTTATTTTACTATTAAATTACCAGTTGTTGTTAAGCTATGTGCAAATAAGCACTCCAGAAAATATTGAATTGTATGAGAGTGGTTAGGTAAAAGGGTGTTCGCAAGAAGTGGAGAAAACTCAGAATGAATTCGTAGTCCATATTTAGTGTTAGGTTGTGATTTTATCTTATGGCTTTGTTATTTTCATTTCAATATTGTTCTTACTTATGCATTCATAACGAGATCAAGATGTTTTGCATATCTCTTTCTATTCTTTGTTGCCAGTTAGAGCTCATCTCACCGTGGATTCTATTTGAGCCAATGTTGATTGCCATATTTTCTTTTTCTTTTATCATAGAGTTTTTGTGGTGTATGTTAGAGTTTTTAAATTCACTGTTTTACTTCAACTTTTGATGTATTTTCATGTATGTTTTATTAGTTTGGTTGTATCTTATAACATTGACTTGAAATCAAAACCATAGTGTTGGACAAGATTTGGTAACTCCAAGGAGGTTTATTCTTGGTGTGATAGGCTTGGAGTTTGTTTTGTTTGCTAGCATGATTTTGAATTATTATGAGTGGAAAGTGTCCTAAAAGAACATGATTGTTTAACAAAAAGAGGATATATGTTGGGATGCATTTGTTGTGTTTCAACATATTTCAGTTTGTCTCTGCATATCCAAAATCCAATACATTTTTTGGCTGCTTGATTGTTTTATTTTTTATTTGCTAAGTGGTTTGGGCCCTGAGATGACTACATGCTTTGGCTCAAGAAAATGCGACCCTAGGGCATAAAAGTAGTAAGTGTGACTCAAGAAAAGGAAAGGATTCATATTTGTTAAAGAAAAACTCCTTTCATGAGTTGTATTGTTGTTATTTTAGGTTTTGTTATTTCATGGACTTTATATAAATTTCAGCTTGATATGTGTACTAAATTGTATGCTTTTGGAGACTAATATAATATTGTGCTTGTTGCGCAGTTTGAGTTTGGCTTCTCAACATTGCCTCTGTTTCCATTTTTTTGTTCAATCATGGCTTTCATTCATCCACTTCAAGTAGAAAATATGACAATGATATCTAAGCCCAAAAAGGTAAAGAATAATTGTTGTTAGATGATTTCATGCCTCACAATATCAACTTTAAAATCTTTCCAATATTTAGTGGTAGTCCTTATGTATTGCTTCTCACTGCAGTCACATACTTTTCCCCTTGTAGTTCTGAAAGTTGAGGAAAATTCAAGGGCCGCATCATCATCATCATAATCTCTTCTTAAAATACCCCAACCATCTACTTCTCTGAAAAAATGTTTACAACCCTAATATTCTGATAAAATCTAGCATCTTTTGTGGGCTCTCTTCCATTAAACCCTACTCCCATTCCATAGAAGAACACATAGAAGGTTGTTTTTGGAAAGAAAGGGGGTTATCCTATTGTTTTATCTTTGTTTCTCCATACATAGAAGGTTTTTTTTGGAAAGAAAGGGGGTTATCCTATTGTTTTATCTTTGTTTTTCCTTGCCTTGTAAACTTGATTTTAGTATCTTTTAGTTTTTTTTATGGAAATTCTTATAGGAAGGGTTCTAAATTTTGAACAATCAACATATGCATTCTAGCAACAATTGTAGTAGAAGAATCCCAAAAAAAGTCAAAGAAGAGGGAAAACAAAACGAAATGACTTTCCATTGTTGTGCTTTTATTTTATTTAACTTATTGTACTTCCTATCTGGAGTGTCTTGTAGATCATTGAAATCTTATAGTCGTTCATGTAACTAATTCTCTAGAAATATTTATTATTTTTGTAGCAAATTGTTAGGAACTAGAATGGCATGTAGGCATGGTTGAGAAAAAAGGGTGGTGAAAATGAAATGGATCAACATCGATAATATAATCATAACCTTTAGTCATGTATTGTCTTTAGTTGTCCTTTCACTTTACTTTATCAACTCTTTGATTAAAGTATATTTTTTCTAGTTTATCCTTGATTGGTGATGTGACATTGTGTCATCTTTTCGATGAATATTGTTGATTGTCTCATATGACTATGGTATCTCTGCAAATTATGAGAAATTTTTTTATAATTTCTTCATGTCACTTCTTATGCATAAGACATGAGCCCCATAGTGGATAATGGTGTGATGTATACTATTTACAATGTTGCATTTTATATGTTGGAGCGGTGACATGATTACCTATAGGGATTCCTATGGAGGTACAAGGTACCATGCAGAAGTTGAGATACTCCAAATTTTCATATATATATATATATATATATATATATAAGTCGTGCCTCTAGGATATTCTATTTAGAATTTGAAGGCTTGGATATGAAATTTTCAATTATTTGTAGCTTTTCATCAATCCTATACCCTCCCTATAGAACTAAACATAATTTGCAAAAATTTTCTTGCTGGTGAACAATTAGATGGGAATTTTTCTTAAGTGGATAGGGTTTAATGAAAAATTATTAAAAATGAACAAGGATGAATATGGAATGGAAATAAAATAGAATGAGATGGAAGTGAAAATGAAAACTAGTAATGATGAGATAGATATGGTAATGTATGGAATGGAATAGTTTTGCTACAAAGTGAAAATAAGTGCTTTGATGTCCTTGCAATGATTTTTTTTTAATTTTTTTATATCCTTGTACTTTATACTAATGTGATTTATGCTTCTCTATTTCAAGTTTGTCCTATGGTAGGCTCTTCAATTACTTATAATTTCTTAACAGATAAATTAGAAACTATGCATGTCATTTGGAACTTGTGAACTATTGTGCATCGTTTATGTTAATATAATATGTTAAGTGCTAAAGAAATTGTAGTATTAATTAATTTATTTATTATGGAGTGTAGGTGTTATTTTTTGTTTTGTGTATCCTGGTGTGCACTATGGATATTAGCCAAAATTTTGTACTTACAATTTTAAGATATGTTTATTGGTTACATTTCAGGATCATTGTTATTGATTGTTGTATTTTGACATATTGAATTAATTAATAATGAGAAGCACTCCCAATTAGTTTTCTAGACCCCATAGCCAGTAGGATTCAAGCATGTAGCTCATTAGTCATAATTCCATCATGAATATTCATTTTTCTTACTTTTTGGCATGCAAATCAGTCACAACAGATTTACATGATTCACAAGGTGAGAAATCAATATTTGATGTAATTGCATATTTTAGGTTTGATAATTATAGGTTATAAATGTCTTCAAAGTTTCACTTCTAATTGAGTATTCAGCTAAACATATTGAGTATCTTATATGTAATTATTTTTCCTTCCACCCACTTTTTATAACTTTCATAACCATTAGGTAGGGACCTACAACTTCATTGCTATTTTATTTGTTTATTAAGATATTTTCCAAGACCTTACAATGTTTTATAATTTGTTCAAAGTTGTAGAATTTACAATCTATAAAGTTTCAAGGTCTGATTTTTTAAAATCTAATTTTTTAAAGGCTGCTAGCTCATTGGAAGAGCACTTGCTTTGTAAGCAAAAGGTTGGTGTTTTGATTCCATCGTGCCCTGATATTGATATGAAATGACGATGATTAGTTTTTGGTTACGAAGACTCTTTTGACCATCACCGATAAGATTATGGTGACATTTTTTTATCCTCACCAAAATATGAAATGGTGTCAGTCAAAGAACACCACTATATATATGTATCAATAGTAATGACCATGTAAGGTCCATCATCATAAATTGTTGTTGTTCATATGAAATGGTGACGGTCAATGAATGTCACCATATATATGCATTAATAGTGACGACCATGATTCCATCACAATAAATCGTTGTTTTTCATATGAAATGATGACAGTCACTATCCATCATGATAATCATTATTCGTGATGAACCTTGAGTGCCACCATAGCACCTACACCTTTGGTGACATTCATTTTTTTGGTGGCAGAGGTTAAGATCCGTCACCATTGCTCATATGAAATGGTGACAGTCATTATCTGTCATTATAAATCATTATTGGTGATGGACCTTGAATGTCAGCACAACACCTATACTTTTGGCGACGCCACCTTTGGTGACGTTCAATTTTCAGTGACGAGGGCTCTTTTGACCGTCGTAAAATTTTTTGACCATCACTAATGACCTTTTTTCTTGTAGTGATCTTCGTTGTGTTGTTTCATGCTATGTTACAAACCACTCTATGGTGAAGCCAACTTGTCCATCGGGTGTGGAGGAATTGTGACAGTATCTCCATGAATCCTCCTCGACCTAATGAAATGCCCCATGGATCTAATTGAACTGAGCTCTCATGTAGTGATCCTTCGTAATGCAATGTGGGTCATACGGTTAAAGCTTCGGAGGTCAAATGGGTACTTCTTCATCTATTCAGCTTCCACATCTGCTTGCTTGATGCTTCGGATCTCATATAACCCAATCCATAATGGAAGAGTGGGCCAAGGTTCCTTCTTCTTCCACTGTAGCCTAGATGTCAATCCCACTGAGATATGATACGCTACTTCCTGCATGATAAGCATGTCTAATGAAAACTTTGGTAGAACATGCGGAGGCTTCTCCGCACTGAACACTCAGATGAATGTGTCAGTCGATGAGGCATACCAATCTATAATGACTAACAATTCCTTCATTACTTCTTCTGACATGCAGGGTGGATCCTGTTCGAATATCAATCTAGACACTGGGGTGAGAAAGTGGTTGGAAAACCATATGATCACTCCTCTGAAGCTGCACTCAAACAATAACTTGAAATACGTGTTCACAATAGTCTCCACTATTGACCATGCTCACTCTAAGCCCAGGAAATCATGTCGGGCACAGACTACATCTAGAATGTAGGTGAACTGTAAATATCTACATGCATGCCTTCAAGTGATAGTCAAGCCTTCGTGAGTTTCTCCTTCAGCTGATGAGCTAGTATGCCGGACCAGTTGCATGGTCTTCCTTCTCTAGCTAGTTGGACCAGTGTGACCACCCAACTCTAAGGGAAGGTCTCAGTGCTCCCTTGGCCACTTAGTCAACATGTGAATATGACCAAGTATTGGTATGCCTCCTCAATATCTTCATCTTATAGATCTGTTTGGGGGCCATCGTGAAACGAGCTGGCTCCTTTATCCAATCCTCTAGAATGTCTCTAGAGTGGCCTATACTATTGAGCAAGCTGAACGGGGGAGTCATGACAGTCATGGGCTTAGTCATTTGATACATCACATCGTAATATCATGCCCAGAAGGTTGCAAGCTTCATCCTATTGACATTGTTCAAGGTCATCTTCTCGAGGTTAGTGTGAGAGACGATCTAGTGAATCATGTTCGTGCATGGGAACACACGATATCTGCTTGTAATTTGATACAATCTAGACTTATGAATGTTCACATACACCTGAAGGTCTTCAAGTTCTTCCCCAAAAGTACTTGCGAATGTTTCATTCACCTCTTGCCACTTCAGTTTGAGGTCCTTTTCTAGATAAAACTTTGTATATTCATAGATCGGCAAACCAGAGGATACCTGCTCAACTATTGCTCCAGTTGCCATACCATCAGTGTCCTGAGATCTTGTTCTCTTGGAAGACATTGAGATAGATTAACACCTAAAATATCTGGAAACAGGAAGCATGCATGGCAAGAAATATGTCAGTGAAAACAAAGCAAATCCGAGGAGGGACACAACACATACCTGGGAAACTAATGAGCAAGATTGCACAAATTTCACTGGGAGGCTGAGCGACTTGCTACCATAACTGTGCAAAAGGAAGTCTGGACTCTTTGGGAGGCCGGACTAGCTATTGGATCTGTGAAATGCGCAATCCATTTGGGCAGCTGGCTGTTGGGATTGTGCAATGCGCAATTCTAGTCGGGAAGGACTGCTGACCCAGGGATAGATTTGCGCAATTTCCTGGTTCAAGTAGCCACTATCCTCCAGGAATGTGCAAAACAGTCTAGGAGGCTAGCGCTAGGCTAGAATGAAAAAATGTGGAGAGGAAGGTGAGCCTTCCTTCCCCATATTGTGTAATGCAACATTGGTGAAGGAAGAGACCGAGCCAAGGTTGGCCCAACTCGCCAACGGGCAACTGAAAACAAGTAAGTCAATGAATGGATAGAAGAAGTGATAGATAGTACTAGAAGAAGTGATAGAAGAACTGATAGACAGTGCTTGCAAAACATGAATGGAAGATTTAGCAAACACATCAACATGAATGTGGGTGAGGTCGTTCGCTGGTTGGGAAAACATCCATGCAAAACAGTTTCATGCATGCAACAGCTTTGAGATAGCGATGAAAACTGAAATAGAGTTAGGACTAGATATAATATATGTAAACAACAGTGAGCATTCAAAGAATCAAGAAAACAATACTCACACAAGCGAATACACAAAAAACGATAGAAATGCTGAGAAAGACAAGTTGAGGCCACTTTATTATGAATAGCTAAGCTCGATGTGTCAAAGAGTCCTAGATGTGCTGTGTGATGTCAGAGATCCAAGATCGATGTGAATGAATGAAATATGATGCATTGAATAAATAATTTTAGTCTCATGACGTGCATGCCACAAATCTAGGAAAAAGCAATACTTGGAGGGAAACTTCTAAAAAACTTTGCATGCAACCCCCGACTGCTAAAAATAGCTCCCTGAATTTTTCATGTTGTCTTTTGCTATTCTGGGAAGATCAAGTCATACATGCATGCAAGTCAAGTTTCCTTGGTCCTGGGTGGAACTAGTCAACTGGATTGTTCATGCATGCAAGTACTCAACTGCTTGGGAAAAATGCGCATTCCTCGCTTAGAATTGGGCCAAATGTGTGGGAGGTTTGCATAATTTCTAGGGAGAGGAACTGACTTTTGCCCTGATTTGTGCAAATTCTGGGCTGAATAGCCTACTGCTAGGAAAATTTGTGCAAATCCTATTGGGAGGCTTGGCTGGAAGGATTGTGCAATCTTGGAGCCCAACAAGCAGTTAGAGAGGATTGTGCAATTCATGGAGGGAAGGTTGGATTACCTCCAGAAATAGGCAATTTCATATGGGAATATGCTCAGCCTACAGCAGGACCAAGTCCTAGTAAGTAGCTTGTGAGGAGAATGATCAACTTTGATCGAGAGGCTACCTTTCTGCGAGAAAAACTTTGAATCTTGAGTACTTGACGAAGCAAGAGAAAGTGTTGTGTAAGGTTGGTAAAGAGTCTCCAAAATAGGCTAAGGAAAAATTTTGGAGGGTGGTTGTAGCCACTACAATAGGGTCGAGCCTCACAAAGAGGATCTCGATGTGAATATCGTGTTGTGAATTGGTATGATGACTGGTGATGATAAGGGAAAACAACTCGAAGGAGGTGGATGGGCCCGCAAGGCTACATAAAAAGAAGTTGGGTTTGATCTGGAGTGCACAAAGGAAACATTCATGGAAGCAAAGAAAAGCTTTGCTGAAGCCTCTACCTCAGGAAGTCAGGATAGGCTGTCTGAAGAAGTTGACCCCTCCATGCTTACTACTTTCTTGGAGACTTGAATGAAACTTCTACACAACAACATGGCTGTGAAAGGATGAGAGGAGTTGATAAGAAAATGTGTTGGTAGGGATAATTCTTATGATGGGCACCACGTGGTCAGAAAGATTGGTAGACATAATACAAGTACAGGGTGCGAGATGAGGGTCACCGCGCAAATAGGAGAATACGAGATTGATCATGTTATTTTGGATCTGGGGTCCGATGCAAATTTTTTTCCTAAACAAACTTGGGAAAGAATAGTTAGGCATGTGCTGCAGTGGTATCTGATTTAATTAAGAATGAAAAATCAACAGAATATTATCCCTATGGGGAGATTGCATGGGCTGACTGTAGATATAGAAGGTGTAAGCATGTTGGGTGACTTTTAAGTAATAGAGATTGTTGATGAAAACAATCCATATCCTGTGCTCCTTGAAATTTATTGGGTTATCGACATGAATGGGGTCATAAATTTGAAGAAGCGGACAATATTGTTTGAAAGGAAAATGCTCCACATGGTAGTACCATTGGATCCTGCAGAAGGACCGCACTATACTAAACCGGTCTATGACTATGAGGACGATGATGATGATTTAGATTAGATCCATAAAGTAAAATCGTGAGACCAATATTGGGTTAATCCAATAGCCGATGGATGAATCGCATGGGACCGCAAAAGCTCTTGTGCATTAGATTCAGACGAAGAAATGGAGCACTGGAAAAATAGGTTGCATGAAGTATCTATGATGTGTTGTAATATGATGACTAAATAAATGTGTTGTGCATCATCTCAGGTAATAAGTTTTCCTTATTATGATGGTCTAACTAATTTAGATAAATTTATGGATGCATTTGAAAGGGAATTTCCTGAGATGCATTGCTTACAAGCATTGGATTTGGTGTTGCGCACTACGCTTGCATGGTGGTGGGGTATGCATAAAGACAATTTTGAGGAATGGCACCACTATAGGAGGACAATCAGGATGTGATTTGGTCGCCCCAAGGTATGGTTAACTGAGAAGTATGATGGGAGAAATGATCTGTGGGATCATTTGGCAAAGTGGACTAAGGTTTATGGAATGCAGCCACAGCCAGAGTGGGTGCATATTTTCTATCACACTTTGGACATCATCCCTATGAACTAGTATTTGGAAACAAAGCTCCACCATGGCACCGCGGAATGGGATATCTTAAGAGAGGGGTTTGTGAGGACATTCAGCTTTGAAGACAGATTCGAAAGTATTGATGAAGCACTGCATGAGGTTAAGGAAACAATATTCATAATTCCGTCAAATCCCTTCGAATTGGTTCAGTCGGATTGGAGTACCCAGCTGCGCCATGCGTTGGAATGTAATAATATGACTAATGAAGGAGAGGATGAGGATCCAAGGAATATTAAAATCCTCGAAGCAGAAGGCCACTACGAAGTAGAGGGACTGCGAATAGAGAACCCCGACATCACTGCGCCACTGAAAAATAAGCAAGTAAACATTGGTACAGAAGCGAAACAAAATTTGAAAAGATAGGGGATTACTGGGATGATGCTACAGTGGACAAAGTCGTTGAGTTGCTTCATGAATATCAAGATTTATTCCCTACCAAATTTTCGGACTTGAAAGGCATCATAGGCAATTTGGGAGTGGTGAAAATAAATTTGAAACTGGACGTGAAGCCTATTAAGTAGAGGCCATATTGCCTTAATCCCAAATTCAAGCAAAAGTTTTGCTTGGAGTTGGACAATATGCTTGCAATGGATATTATTGAACTAGTGGAGGAAGCTGATTAGGTGAGTCCCATGGTCATTAAGGAAGAGAAGCAGAAGGATGAAATAAGGATTTGCGTAGATCTCAGGAAGCTTAACGATGCTTACGTTCACGATCCTTTTCCAACTCTGTTCACAGATGAAGTACTAGATAATGTTGGCGGGCAGGAGGTCTATTCATTCACTGATGGGTTCTCTGGATACCATCAGATAAAGAGCGCGCCAGAAGATAGGAGTAAGACCACCTTCACGAACAAGTGGGAATGTTTCTAGTATATAGTGAAGCCTTTTGGACTCAAGAATGCATCAGAAATCTTCTCGTGCGTAGTCATCATGGCGTTCAAAGAGTTTATTCAAAAATTCTTGGAGGTCTATTTTGACGACTGGACAGTACTTCGGCTAGTCAAGCACCATGTAAACAATATGCACTTAGTGTTAGATGTGTGCTAAAGGTATCAGATTGCAATAAACTTGAAGAAATGTTTGTTTTGTGTCCCTTTTGGGATGTTGCTAGGTCATGTGGTATGCAGGCAAGGGCTTCTGGTGGACCCTGCTAAGATCACGATAATAATTAATTTGGAGGCACCAAGAAGTGTTAAACAACTGTGCACAATGCTAGGCCATTTTGGATACTATCAAAATTTCATCAAAGGTTATGCTTAGATTACCGCGCTTATGGAGATGCTACTGAAGAAGGATGCTACATTTTGTTGGGACGAAAAATGTCAGTGTAACCTAGATGTACTGAATGAGAGAATGGCCACCGTGTTGATCTTAGTATTCCTGGATTGGAGGAAGGAGTTCCATGTGCATGTAGATGCCTCATGTATGGTGCTAGGAGTAGTGCTGACACAGGCTGGCGAAGAAGAACTGGATCACCCTATATCATTTGCGAGCAGGAATTTTTCTAAGGCTGAAAGTAATTATTCAACGACAGAGCGTGAAGGTTTGGCTATGGCGTACATGCTCCATAAGTTCAGACATTACCTGCTAGGAGGACATTTTAAGATGTACACAAACCATTCTGGATTGAAATATCTAGTTAATAAGCCTATGTTGGGGGGGAAATATTCCGATGGTTGCTGTTGTTGCAAGAGTATGATTTCGAGGTGATTGTGATGCCAGGAAGGTTGAATGTAGGGCCAGACCATTTGTTGCTTATTGAAACAGCGGAGGATCCTACCAATTTGGAGGAAGGGTTGTCTGACACACAACTCTTCATGGTGTGCATGGAGGATGATCACTTTGTGGACATTTTCCTCTTTCTGACCATAGGGATGACTCAAGAGGGATACACCAGTCAACAAAAGAAAGAATTGCTGGTGTGCGCAACAGACCTTTCAGTTATTGTAGGCCATTTGTATAAGATGGGATCGGACGAAATACTTCGATGCTATGTGCCTGACTTTGAAAGAAACAATATCCTCATTGAATCTCATGGAGGAGCTACAGGAGGACATTATGCAAGAAAAGCAACATCACAAAAGATTTTACACATTGGGTTGTGGTGGCTAACGTTGCATAAGGATTCTAAAGCATATTATAGGGAATTCGATGCATGTCAGAGGATGGGCAGGCCATCATGAAGGGACGAGTTGTCTTTGAATCCATAGGTGCCATTACAACCATTTGAGAAATGGGAAATTGATTTTATAGGATTGTTTCAACCTCTAGGTAAGAAAACATGTATTCAGTATATCATCACTGCGACCAAATATTTGACCAGATGGCTGGAGGCACAACCTATGAAGGACTGTATAGGGGAAACAATAGTGAAATTTCAATTTGAATATGTGTTGACTAGGTTTGGCTGCCCAAAGGTTTTGATGAGTGAACGTGGTATGCATTTTCTAAATGAGACGATCAACGCACTAATAGAAGAATTCTAGGTTTACCATTAGAAGAGTATGCCATACCATCCCAAGGCTAATGTAACAATTGAGGCTTTTAATAAGATATTGGAGAATGCGCTGACAAAGGTTTGCAATGTGCAACAGAATGATTTGGACGTGCACATATCAGTGGTGTTATGGGCCTAAATAAATACTTGTAAAAAGCTTAATGGTCAGACACCTTTTAGGCTGGTCTATGGCGTAGAAGCTGTAATGCCTATGGAATACATTGTGCCTATTCTACGCATAATGTATTTCACTGGAATGGTGGACCGCAAATCTTTAGAAGAAAGGCTCGCACAGCTAACAAATCTCGAGGAAGATATGTTTTTGGCTATATTCCATCAGCAGGTTGAGAAGGAATGTGAAAAATCTTGGCACGTTCGGCACATCAAACTACTCACCTTTAAGGTAAATAATTTGGTTTTATTATATGACAGTAAGTTTGATAAGTTTCCAAGAAAATTTCATATGCACTAGCTAGGGCCATATGTTATCAAAGAGATTATAGATGGTGGAGAAGTTCAACTTGCGAAGTTGAATGGAGACCCATTTCCTGGAAGGGTAAATGGAAGCCGCTTGAATCCATACATTGGGGATCCATCCCAATGAGTACATGATGATAGCATAGTCTTACTGCTTTAGGCAACTGTAAGGGGGCATGGGACTATAAACTACACTGCCCGGGTTGTAGAGCTACGTGATAGGGGGGCTGTGTGAAATGGGATGATGTCATAGTACTAGGAGAAGTGTGAAGGGAGTTGTGCTATAGGGGGAGAGACCACACAACATAGCCAAAAAGTGATCGTTACAGTCACTCTTCATGATTTGAGAGTGAGGAGATGGTTAAGAGGAGTGCAGGCAGGCAGAGGGTAGAATTAAAGGCATTTAAGGATGAATTTTAGAGTGAAATATTAGGAAATCTATTGCCAATTCATCATTTATGAGAAAATTTTAGGGGGAATGGTTGAATTTGAATTTGAATTTGCCTATAAATTACGCATAGCCATCCAACAAAAAACACTTTACATTCTTAGAATTTCTGTGTTGAGCTGTCGATTATTTAAGAATCCTCAGTTTTCCATTGATTTAGTCACTGCTTCTGTATTGGATAAGTTACCTGAGGATACCCAACGATTTTTTCTCAGCATGATGTCTGGACTAGGAGAGAGTGCTAGTACTGGAGGAGTTGTCACCTCTGAGGGAGCTTCTCCAGAGGTGATGAGCATGGAGGCTCCAGCTATTGTGTCTATGGTGTCGATGTCACCTAGGGCGAAACCCACACTAGTGAGAGAAGTTTCCAACCCTAATAATGACAAGTAGAAGAAGCCCATGCTAGTGCACGAGTCACCGAGGAAGCATGCTGCTACCCAGGCCGAGAAGAAAGAAAATACTAACACTAAGGATAAGGGGAAGGTGGTGGATTTAGAGGATGAAGAGGATGTGGAATACATAGACACCAAGGGGGTGGATCCAATACCCAAGTTTCCAGATTTATCCCTCTGTGCAAGGGAAAAGTGAAGGTCCCTATGGACCTAGATGTGGGAAAATTGCTCCTCAATACACCCCTGCTACTGAAGAGCATCACTTTTTAAGGTCCTTGCTTCGCACAGATTCCCCACCTCAAGCTTGAAGACTAAGATCTAGCAGACCATGAGAGGTTCCCCCACTTGGCAATAGAAAACTACATGGAGAGTGTTGAACCTCAAAACTGCACTTTCCTTAACAACTTTTCTCATTCATTTTTCTTTGATTTTCCATGAAGAAATGCATTCCTATCATCAATGACCAATATACATTGCCTTAAGGAGGACATTTAGTGATTTACATATTATTTTTTCATGTTTTTATATTTGAATAAGTTTCTATCTTTTATCTACAGAACGCAGCCTATTCTGTAGCTAATCAGCTGTTCCACAGCTACTTCCATGCTTTAATAGGTTCCATGTGTCAGAAGGAGAAACTAGCTACATGGGTAGCTTGGAAAAAATCATGACATGGATCATGTCCTATTCACCTAGCCCAGGTGAGCAAGGAAGATGGTACAAGACTCTGGTCAAAGGAGAAGTCAAACATAGAGACCAAAGGCAAACAAGACTCTCTTATGTACACGTTTCACAATGATGAGATCTGAAACAACTTCGTGAGCCCACAAACTCCAATAGCCATCTGTGAAACTCAGTCAAACAACCATCATCTTAGATTTATGTCTTTAGTAGCCAAGGAAGAGAATTTTGTGTGCCTGTCTGCTACGTGTTTTTGGCTGTAGCTTATTTTTCTCCACAAACAGTTTCATAATTTTCTTATAAATACCTGTGTAAAGAACTCAACACTAAGTTCGAATTTCTTGATGTATTAAGCTCAGACTACTATTTTGTAATTTTGAAAACTCATTCTCTATTTTTAATATGAAGATCATGTGTTTTATGGATACCTGAAAGCATTTCTTGGAGTTTTGATTAAGGAGGGCCCCTGTGATGACTGAGGTTTTATTTCATTTTGTTTTATCTTTTCTAGTTAGCTGTAAATTCATCGTTTCTTCCATAGTGTTCATAACCATTTACTAACCTTGTTTATAATGCAGTTCTTATTATTTTCTTACTAATGCAGAATAACTTCTTTCAGTACAGAATAGCTCTCTCTTTGCTTAATTTCTTTCTCATTTTTATCAGTAATTAGAAGTTGAATTCAGTAGTGTAGAGTAGTTTGTTTCATTTTCTATTTCATTAGTCTTTAGGCTTTCAATTAAATTGATCAATGCGATTATTGTTCTTGTCATTTCATTACTAGTTTAGTGACTTATAGTGTAGATGAATGTTTGTAAAAGGCCCTTCTAGTTGATAATTCATCTTAAACTAAGTGGTTGAATACCTCATTCATGCAACGAATCTTTTCTGCATTTTTGTATTTATTTTCTCTTAGAATAATGAAGTACATAATTCCTCAAAATATCATCCCCAGGATGTTTGTCTTCAAAAATTGAGAGGTAGAGTAACTAAGTATTTCATTTAGTTTTGTTGCAATCTCACTTTCAGTTTTTCATCAAGTTTTGTTTTTGCAATAGACTAAACATTAGTTGTAATCTCACTTTCAGTTTCAATATTTCATTTTGGTTTTGTTTTCATAATAGGTAGTTGCAATTTCACTTTCAGTTTTAGTATTTCATTTAGTCTTGTTTCTATAATTGATTAACAGTAGTTGGAATTTCACTTTTAAGTTCTTTTGGTTCATGATTTGGAATTAATGATATGATTAGAAATAGAGACTTTGTTTTCATTTCTTAATTAAACTTTGCTTCCAAATCTTGTTTAAGCTCTTTTAGTTCTCATTTCTTTAGGTTCTTAGCAGTCTTTACAGAAGTAGATTTAAAATTTTGTTAAGTACATTATAAATCATTAGGGATTAAAATATGAAAAACCCCAAAACAACATAAAACTCAAAAACAATGAAGTAAGAAGGGTCATCTAGCACATATAGTGTACTACACTTCATCAGTTTACGATACCTAGATTGATAATTTATGTAGAGAAATTTAGGACACTAAATTGACCAAACAAAGAGGGTGTTCTACAAAGAATCAAGTGTCACCACGCTGGAGCTGATGGAGTGGATTCGTGGAGTGAATCATTCGGGGTTGTTGAACTTGTTATGGGTGCCCCACTACCACCGCTCCAACATCAACTTAATTTTGATCAAGAAGTTGCTAACCGTAGTGCATGACGACTGTTTGTGGTTGAGCATGCTAATCCCCATCACCGACATGTTCATCCATCAGATCATGTTATTTCCGCACTCAGGGTTGAATCTGGCCAAGGAGTTTGGCGGAAAGATGAGCGAGCATGACCTCACATGGAAAATGAAGGACAAATTCAAGCTCGAGAAGAAGTTGTACGGGTACTCTATTACCTCAATCACTGACCCCGCAGTAAATATTGCCACACATATCCTTTCGAGGAAAATTATAAGAAAATGTTGCACAGACGAGGTTCTGGTAGTAGTGATTTCTTTGGCTTCCCAATACGCAGAGGGTGTATAATTCAACTGGGTGCACTATCTTTATAGTGAGTTCCTCGCGAATTGTCAAGAGGTGCATGACGAGAATAAAACATTCCACTACTCATGGTTTTTTCTCTCCATTGTGCTCATCACATGGGATTTGCCAAAGGACAATCAATTTCCTCTTGTGGATAAGGATTTACTAGAGGCTACAAAGTTTTCATGCCTTTGGGCAACAAATAATGTCATGCGCATCATAGAGACCAAATTTTTCTTGGTGCTAATGGAGGTGAGAATTCGCATGGCCATCAACCAGAAGCCATATTTCTCACCTACCTTGCTTGAACAACTTTCAGACTTCCACTGTGTATACATCTGGAAAATGAAGGATCCACAACAAAAATGGTTTGACCTACCTTACCTTGTTATAGATGACACTATTGAAGAGGTCATCAAGTGCTAGCTGACAGATTGGCATTCTCCATTCAATCTGTCTGTACGTACTAGCAAGTCCGCAGAGAAGAAGAAGATAGAAGCAGCCAAGCTAAAGGTGTAGCAATTGGATGAGAAGTGGAAAAAAGAGGCCGAGGAGAAGGCCTAGGTGGAAGTGGAGCACGTCGCAAAGAAGCAGGCTGAACAAGAAGAGCGTGGCTCTGAGAAGAGTGAAAAGTATCCATCGCCCCAAACAGAGGAGGAGGAGCAGTTAGAGCAGGGCGATGGTGGTTAGGAGGAGCAGACAAGCACTCCCTTCTAGGTTAAAAGGAATAGGGAACAAGGAGAGGAAGGGTTGTGGAAGAAATGGAAGGAAACCAAGACATCACTGGATCCAATTACTCTGACAAACGATGACCTAGAGGAGATAGGTGACAAGGTGTAGGATACACTGATAGAACTACTACAATAGTTTTAGCAACAACAATAGTAGGCACTGAGCACCATTCTGAAGGATTTGTGTGAGCTATATATTCAGAAAAATAGGATCTAGGTAGGAGTAGGGTAGATCAGTGTTGCACCAACAAGTTTAGCGTCAGGGATCACTCAGGAAACAAAGATGGTTCAATTGTTGGATCTCTGGACAATTGTGCTACCATATGGCTCCTTGAGCACAGAGGCAGTCAATGACAAGGAAATAGTGAGTTCTTTGAAAAACATCAGCCTCAACATGTTTGCACTCTTAAATGAGTATCTTCACACACTGCAGGCAGGTGTGACAGTAGAGTTCCAGGTGCGGGAGAAACATGCACTAAGCCTCATAAGTGAGTATTTAGTAAACAATGAACTAATGTTAACTCAGAAGTCAGAGGTGTTGGAAGCAAAAAATAAAATTCAGGTGCAGAATGCCCAGCTTACAGCCACAGTGGTAGAATCCTAGAAAACAGTGCCTAAACTGCATATACCGGAGGAAGCATGGTTGGAAGCGAAGATCAGAAATTTGGTTGTAGGTATGGTGATGCCAAGATGAAAGTGGCTAGAGTTTAGTTCGAGCTGAACCTGAAGATAACAGAGTTGGAGTTGAAGTCACAACCTTCAACTTTGCCAGAGGTAAGGGAACAACATGAAGTCGCTGTGAAGGATGAAGTTGCGATGGTGGATGCCGCGGTGGTAGACTGAACCATGCTTTTTGAGAAGGATATGAAGGTAGTGACAACCCTATAGGAGGATCCCACCATGCAACTTCCAAATATAGAATTGTGTGAGCTTCAGAAACAGTATGATGAAGTAAGGGAAATGACGTGCACCGTTGCTACAACAAAATTCCTTGCTAAGTTGCAGATGACGAAGGAGCTGCTTACACAGGTGGAAGCAATGCAGAAGAAAGAGGTAGTCCTTAAGCCTATATTAGGGCCTTGGTTGGATGAGGCCTACATCGTCTCTACCAACTTTCAGGAGAAATTGGCAAACTTGTAGAGTACACAGTAGAAAATGAAGTGGGGCAGTATAGAACCAGCCACAAAGCATCTAGAAGAGCAGATCAAGCAAGTATCCATATAGAGCATGACTGAGGTAATAGTTACACAAGCGGAGCTGGGGAACCTTCATAGTATGATCTTTGCGCTAGCAGAGTGACTCGAGGGTGAGTCACGATATTTGTGTTCGGGGCCTGTTGGGATGGGGTCCCCAAGGGTCAATTTTGGGGCAAAAGCCCAAGTTTCATTGTATAAAAATGTAAAGTCTCCGCAAATTGTGGTCGCAGAGTGCATAGATAGTTAAAGAGTCATAAAGGGTTTTACCCTTCTTTATGTAAGTTGAGTCGACTTTTTGAGGATCCACCCATGGTCTGTGGACCATGGGATTTTATAAATAAATGTGTCTTAGGGTGTTTAAGGTGGAGTAATGAAGTTTTCCTATGGGAGAAGTCTAGAAAGTTAGTGCAAAAGAGCAGGAAGAAAGGATCTGCAGCTGTGTGTGCAGGGAAGTCTTGAGTCTATAATCTTAACTGAGTATTAATAAAGAAGATTATTGCAGAAATTCCCATGTTTATATCTTTACTTCTATTTTATATGAATGCACTTATGATATGATGAATATTGGGCTTATGAAATAATGATGTACTGATTCTCGGTTTTACATGAATGTATTGTTATATGAACGCAATTATTTTTCGCTGTTTACACGAAGATTATCTTGTTGTATGTTGAAGTTATCGAACACTTAAGCCAATCGAGGTAATTAATGGGTTAAGAATGATCTTTAGTGCATGTAAGTAGCTAATTAGTTTATTCAAGGTCCGCGAAAGATATTCGTAGAACTTCGTAGAGGTCTAGATATTGGTTAAAGGAAGCTATATCGATGATCCATAAGGGCTTATTGATTTGCACAAAGATAGATTTAGGGCACAAAGTGACATCACTTTGATCTCTGGGTGCGGAAACTTGGTTCCAGCATCCCCCCATACTAGTTCGGGTGAGACTTCTATCTGCTCTCCACAGATTGATGCTGAAAGGGTGAGTAGTGTAGGGATTTGATTAGCACAACTAACTTTGAACCTGGGTCAGGACCCACTAATCCAACAACTTCCTCATACCAAGAAACCATGACTCTCCATCCCATGATTTGTTCATCTCTCCATCAAATGTAGGAAGTTGTTACTTCTTAAAATTGGCTGGAAAATATTCCCTGTCACTCCTCCTGTAAGGATGGTAACAATGTCGATTGTAATTTCTGTCAGAACTAGAATTAGAATCATACCTGCACCCATCACCTCTCCTATCTGGTGCATCCAAGGACCTGACATCTCTGATCGTGTCATCTCTATCTGACCTATACTCACCATGAGACCTACTGACATATTCCCCTTTAGTTCTTTCCTCCTTCCCATCGTTGATCCAACGGGGGCCCTATCAGTGCAATTTTGAGAAATTCTAAAGTATCACTACATTTACCTCTTCTTGTTTCTCCTATGCCTGTATGATTCTATCATTATTTGCCTTACAAATCCTTATTTATTCCTTTAATCTTCTCAGTTTTTCTACCAATCATAAGAGTTTCCAACACCATGATTCTCATCTGATCCATAGGGAGGGTCTCAGGAACTATAGTACACAATCTTGATAGTCATATTTGATATTCTTCCTACAAGATATATCATATCAGCAAAACCAAATCACAACAAACCAACATACCTTATTATAATTCGGGGAGGATACCTCGTCTCAAAGATCAACAAATTAGAGTAATGTATGTATACCATAATCATGACAACATATAGAAATATAAAACATAAGAATATAACCATATAGTCATAATTATATCTAGAGTCCAGTCATCAATGCATGACCATATCAACTACACATATTGTGACCTCATGCATGACAACAACTACCACATTACTATACACTTTATCACGTGTGAATACTGACATGCATAAACAATGCATAATCAAACATACACTCACAACAACACACTCAACAAAAACACCATCAAATTCCCATGGCGACCTCATTACAACCATAACCCATGCCATAAAAATGCAACATGAACATGGTATCACAGCACATGCAACACATACGTAACCAACATAAAATGCATGATAAAAAAACAACCCATCCATCCCAAGGGGTGAACCATGCTCTGATACCACTCTGTAACACCCTCCTCATACATCTACCCAGGTAACCAGACAACTAGGGTGAACATGTGATAAGAAGTTACTATTAGATGATTTGATCTCCTAATTCACATAAGGAAGTGGAACCGACGTAAACACACCATAAAGACCTTCCAAATTAACAAAAAGACACCTAGGAAGCATCCCAGCCTCTCAGGCAGCCATCCCTTGGGTCCATTGAGTTTTTGAACCATTAAACCCCTAGACACTCCCTTGATATTGACAAGTATGCATCAAGGAGGCTCTAGATGCTCTCACAACATGGGTATGCATGCATTCGGGTTTTATGCCTAGTGTTGTGCCCGTGTCTCTGGGATTTGAGCCAATTTTTCAGGCCCAGAGCCCAGGTCAGGTCACTACCAAAAGCTCAATGACACTTTCAGAACCGAAATATAATAACAAGGGAAAAAAATGCAATTATTTGAACAAGGACTTTACTAGACCCCTATTATCCATTACATGAATTTCGTCAAACATGTCACAGTTATGTAATCTATAGGTTTAAACAACATATCTAATCATATGGGTCTCATACTGATATGAGAATCTCTAAGAAGCATATTGATGCCTCAAAAAATTTGTTGAGAGCGATACAAATATGAGTTTAGGGGCCCCATACTCATATGATAATCGCTAAGAGGAATTGGTGAGAGGCATACATATCCATTGTCTTAATACATGTTCATAACCAGCATACTAGCAACATAAATACCAAGGAAATCAAAGCCATATCATCCACATATAATCAAGTATAATACTCATGAAATAACAAGGAGAAATAACTTCATATTAATTATGCAAAGGCCAACTGGTTATGGGACTTGCACGAACCACCCGACCGTAGACATGGCTAAGCCAATTCTATCTTCAGCCAGTCACCCCCATGCCATATTCCAAGCATGAATATGGTATCTCATAAAACACATAAATCAAAACCATTGAGGGCTTGCGGAGGCCAAACCACCTCAACCCATCAAATAATGATTCCACCTCACGGTCATAAATCAGAAAACCATCATCAGATTCGTCTCTAAACAAGCCTTCTAGTGATCCAAAGAATTTGTTCCAAGCAAGTCTTCTTGGACTAGTAAAGCAACCCACAAATGTCATCAGGTTTCCCAGATGATTTTTCCAACAAGGGCTTCTAGGACTAGTCAATTGACCCACCAAGGCCTTCCAAAACATTTTTTCAACAAAGGTTTCTAGGACTAGTAACTCAACCCAAACTGTTACAGGGCTTCTAGAGTGTTTGTCCAACCAGGGCTTCCAAGAAATAGTAATTCAACCCAAGGTAAAGGAGACATGAGAACCAACAAAAAAACAAAGAAATGAACCCACAACACCATGGCTATCCAGGAAATGGAAAGCTAGAAAATCCATTTTCAATCTAGGAAATCCTCCATGAAAATGTTAGATCATGAGAAAATAACCACATGCATATGCCATTCATGTGAAAAATAATGAAGAAAGCATACATAAAACTTGGTACATGAAAAAAAAACCCATTGTAGGTCTTCATCCCGATGTCCTCTTTCACTTTCCATCTCTTCCTTTGCCTTGTTTCTCCAAAACTCCAAGTATGCCACACTCTCCAAGAGTGCTCCAAGAAAACTCTAAGTGTCCAAGAGTATGAGAGAGAGAGAGTAGAGAGAGCTCCAAAACTAAACAGATAAAAGTCTGTATATTGATCCTCAAAAGCCTTTTTATTAATTAGGCCTCTCTTTTATTAATTTTCCATTATTTTCCTTCATTTTTCTCTTCACATGCAACCTATGATATTTCACCTCCCTTTTCTCCTAATTTCCATTATTTTCATAAATAAATGTTCCAAAATGCTCTTTTTCCTTTGAAAAGCATTTTCCATTGCGTTTTCCATTTTCCTTAGCCATTAATCAATCAACAGTGATCCCCATCACTATAAATTTTCCCAGCATTCAACTTGGAATAAGTGTCCCATCAACCATGGTTATTATTTTGACTTTATTAACTTTTATTACATGGAATTTTCACTAGGGTTATTAAAAAAGAGGAAAGTAATAAAAAAAGGGAAGCCCTATTGAGCGGAAACATATATTTTTTCAATCCTTCCCATGCAGAGGAGGGATGAATTCCATGACATTAAAGGAAGATACAAAGGATAGGAGGGAGAAAAGGAGGAGGTGGGGAAGATTTTTTAAACTTCCAAAATTTGGTGAATGGATGTAAGTGATTTTTAGGGCTGAGGGTTTTAGAGGCGAGGGAGTGAGGTTGTTTGGATTGGAATTACAATTTCAATTGTAGTGGATTTAAATGATGTAGTGGGAGGGAGAAACATAGTCACATTTTTCCAAAACTCCACAGTATGCAAAAAATGAAGAATCCATAGTCTCCACATTTGTGAATCAAGCTGAGGAAGAAAAGTTATCCAAACAAGGCTTGAAGGCCCCTAGACATTTTTTTCTTACCATTTTTAAATCCCTATTTTCCAATGGCTTAGCAGGTGGAGTATATGTATCAAGGTCCTACATTTTTTTTATCTTTGTTCTTTTATTTTGTTTCATTGTTTTTTTGACAAGATGCTTCTGACCATCACCGTACTACTTTAGGTATATTACAATTTAGAGTAGTTGGATTACAACACTATAGGAATATCCCTTGTAACACTATAGGAAGATACCTTATAAAATCAAAATTGAGTTTTTGTTGCTATTGAAACTAACCAATACAATCCATGGTTGGTAGGGATGGGTCATGGCATGTCTAGCAATGGACATTTTTTTAAAACTATTTTATAGATGCCTCATCTAAAACCCTTAATAAGTAAAGTATAGGGAATGATACAAATTAAATTTTGGTTGTTGTAGTCCATATTTTTAGGTGACCATTCAAGGTTTGGCTAGCAATGAACATGTTTAAAAACTACTTTATTGATATCCCATTTAAAACCCTTAGTAAAATAAAGGTGAAGTTACAAAATTATCTTTTTGTTGTTGTTAAACCACTACAAATCATAGTTTTTAGGAATGGTGCATGGCATGTATTGCAACAAACATCTTTTAAGGAAATCTTCCTGCAGTTTTCTTATGCTCTATTGTAACAGTGTGCTAGCTAATTTTGAGGATTCAAGCCCTGGTTGAGGATATAAGAGTACCCACTTTCACCCACCCAATTGTCCTCTTGTCACTCAACCATTGTACTAAGATATTGTCCATGCTTGACATTGGAATATTCTTTTACAAGTAGGCATTGAGTTTTACCTTTCATTTCCTTTTTGCAATACACTTTTCAAGTTGACACCTTTTACACCATGTTAGTGTTCTTGGTATTTGATTCAAATATTGAGGTATTATGATTTTTCAATACTCAGGTCCAAAAGAAAGGCAAGACATTGGTCCCCATTCAAATGGCCACTTAAAAACTCTGTTTTTTGGTATTCATGTGCTAGTACCATATACCTTATTACAAATGCCAATGGCATTATGTTCATAACTTCAATGGTTACCTTGACTCAATTGTAGGAATTTGTAGCTTTATACCCATAATTTTGATAGTTATTTTGATTCAACTGTAGGAAAGTGTGGCTCTGTTTGACATTACAATGATTATGAATTATCATTTGTTGGACTGTACACTCACATGGGAAAAAACGTTTTTTATCAAACTAATATGTTATATGCTTTGCATAACCTGTTTTGATTCGTTGACCTCAGTGAAGTTTTAGCTATTTTGACATATATATTGTTAGCATCCATTTGATAATATCTTATTCCATTTATATAGTTTGCTAGAGGTATTGGATTGAGGGCCCAAATCACAGTGTCAATACATAAGTGTTCACTTGGTAGGGCTTTGAAGAAATGTACAATATTAAATCATTGTTATCGCTTAGTTATCAGAGCATAGCAAATAGAAATGAGTAAATTTCCTTATTTTTCATTAATATGTGGAGATAATGGAGGCCTATGAATTATTTTGTTTCAAACATTGGACTCCATGACTAGATGTTACTTAGTAAGAAAAAAATTCTTCCAGTAGAACCTCAACTTGTTTAGTAGTAAATTGGTGTTATGATCTTGACCTGCGAGAAGATACCAGAATACCAAATATGAGAATAAATATACCCAAAACACAGAACAATAAGAAATAACATCATGCATTTTATTATTCAGAAAGGAAATCAATGTTCACTTTCCTCTTTGAGGGGGCAACATCCAATAGAGCTAGGCTCAATTACAAAATATTACATGATGCTCCTCGAGGGGAGTTTCTATCCTTTATATAGGATTCATACATGCAATACCATGGTTCTTATTAATACCATCTATCTAATACCATGGCCCATTTTCAAATAATTGTGGTCCTTTCTTTAAATGCAGGTCATCCACTTACAATTATTAATATGGGCTTTATTGACTATTTACTTAACTATAACTATGACTCAACCCTATTACATAAATAAGGAGGTTAGGTTTGGACCCTAACATGCCCTCCCCCATAAAAATAGCCTTGTACTCAAGGCTGAAGCTATGGAAACTGCTCAAGGATAGTGGTTGGTTCCCAGGCCACATCTTCTGGAGAGGTGTCTTTCCACTTGACGAGGACTTCCTTGATTGTGCAGTTGTGCAGGTGTCATTCTTGTGTGTCGAGAACCTATTCAGGTTGGAGCCAAATTGAACCTTCTTCATCCAATTCCAGTAGACAGGTTTGAATTCGGCAATGGTTCCTAATCACTTTCTTGAGGCATGAGACATGGAAGACTGGACGGATTTTTGCCGTGGGTGGCAAAGCTAGCTTGTAGGCTACTTCTCTGATGCACTGAAGTACTTGATACAGTCAGTAGAATTTTGGAGATAATTTCTAACAACCCTTGCCTTTAAGTGATGTTTGCTTATATGGTTGCAACCTCAAAAATACCTAATCCCCTTCTTGAAATTTGCGTTCTGAATGATGTTGATCTGCCTATTGCTTCATGCAGCTTTGAGCTTGATGGAGATTCTCTCTGAGGTGGGTGAGCATGGTTGTGCGGTTCTATAGGAGTTGATCCACTGCTTGTCCCTTTGAGCATACTAGGATATAAGAAGTAGGTGAAGGAGGGGGTTGACCATAAAATGCTTCATATGGAGTCATTTTGGTGGTAGCATGATAGTTAGTGTTATACCACCATTCGGCTAGAAGTAACCACTGTACCCATAGATGTTTCTTTTCTGAAGTGAAACACCTAAGGTAGGTCTCCAGACATTTGTTGACTGCTTCAGTTTGACCTTGAGTTTGGGGATGATAGGAAGTATTGAGTTGTAATTTGGTACCTTGTAGCTTGAAGAGTTCCTGCCAAAAGTTACTAGTGAAGATTGGGTCACGATCAGACACAATGGAAGTGGGCATGCCATGGAATTTGAAGATCTAGTCCATGAAAGATTGAGCCACCAAAGTCGGTGTAAAAGGGTGGGGTAGGGCGCAAAAATGAGCATACTTAGAAAATCTGTCCACAACCACCGTGATGACTGACTTGTTGCCTAACTTTGGAAGACCCGTAATGAAGTCCATAGAAACCTCCATCTAGATTGACGCTGGGATGGGCAATGGTTGTAATGTTCCTGGGGATTTGAATGTTTCTCCTTTGTGGCACTGACATACGTCACACTTAGTGACAAAAGTAAGAATGTACTTTTTCATGCCTGTCCAAAAGAATGAACATCAAGTCCGAGCATGTTTTCTAAAAGCCTGAGTGGCCTATAGTGGGAGATGAGTGCAATTCCGCCAAAATGTGACTTTTGAGGGTGGATGTTGGTGATATCATGACTTTGTCCTTGTAGCGAAGAATCTGATCCTGCCAAGAGTAGCCCGCTATGGAATTTGTATCTGCCTACAATTTATTAATGAGTTGGGAGAGGAAAGGATGTGAAAACCATTCCTTTTGGGCCTCTTCAATCCATTCTAGAATGGGAAGGGAGATTGTGAGCATGGTGCTTTCCTCCTCAAATTGGCGTGATAAAGCATCTGCAATGACATTTTTGCACCATTTCTTGTAAATTATCTCATAATCATATCCCAACATTTTGGCGAGCCATTTATTTTGTTGTGCCGAGGATAGGCGTTGCTCAAAAAAATGTTTAAGGCTTTGGTGTTCTGTGCAGATTTGGAAATGCCACCCCAATAAGTATGGTCGCCAGATATCTACTACATGTAAGATGGCCATCATCTCCTTATTATAGGTAGATTGTCCCAGATTTGTCCCACTTAGTTGTTGGCTAGTGAAGGCCAAGGGTCGACCTTGCTGCATTAAGACTGCCCCAATACCCGTACCTGAAGCATCACATTCAATCACAAAAGATTTGGTGAAGTCAGGTAGTGCTAATACAAGAGTGGAGCACATGGCATGTTTAAGAGATATAAATTCCTATTGAACTTCATCATTCCAGAGAAATGAATTTTTATTGAGAAGGTGAGTGAGGGATCTAGCAATGCAACCATAATTGTGGACAAATTTGTGACAGTAGCTCATGAGACCCAAAAATCCTCTCAAGTTCTCCAAGGTCTTTGGTTGAGGCCAATCCTGCATTGCCTTGAACTTTTTTGGGTCCACCCTGACACCTTCACACCCCACAATGTGGCCCAAATACTCAACTTCTTCCATGCCAAAAGACCACTTGGACATCTTGACAAATAATTTAAGCTTTTGGAGCAGTTGCAAGAGTAGATCTGCATGCTGAAGATGTGTGGCCCAGGTGTGGCTGTAGATGAGGATGTCATCAAAGAAAACAAGGACAAATTTTCTGAGATATGATTTGAGCAGGTGGTTCATGAGGCTCTGAAAAGTGGATGGGGCATTATAAAGACCAAATTGCATGACTAGAAATTCATAATGGCCTTCATGAGTTCGGAAAGCAGTCTTTGGAATGTCTACTTCTTTCATGTGAATTTGGTGATAGCCAAGGCGAAGGTTGATCTTAGTAAAGAATTGAGCCCCATTTAGTTCATCTGGAAAATCATTAACAATCGAGATGGGAAATTTATCTTTGATCGTCAGCTTGTTAAGGGCCCTGAAGTTTGGACACATATGCCCTTCTCCATCTTTCTTGAGCACCATGACCACAGGCGATGAATATGGCCTAATTTTAAGACGAATGACACCTGCTTCCAGGAGTTCCTTGATGATTGTTTCAATTTCATTCTTTTGGGCGAACGAATATCTATATGGGCACACATTTGGTGGTTGGGCCCCTGGGACCAAAGTAATGCTATGATCATGTTCCCCTCTCGAGGGTGGAAGCTCATGAGGTTTGTCAAAGACCGGCATATGGTTATTCAAGATCTGTTGCATCTAAGGATGAATATGAAGAGAAGTGGGTTCAAAGGCCTGGAGGGCATTAAATTGGGCTATAACTCCATGGTGTCCCTTTTTTTAACAAATTTTCCATCCTATGTGAATTGACGATAGAGGGAGCACCTGCCTAGAGTCCGTGGAGGGTATGTGTGTGGTTGTTCTGCTTAAAGCTCATATATAACTCCTAGAAATCCATTGTGATTGGGCCAAGTGTACGGAGCCATTCAACACCCAAGACAATGTAACACCCTCCCATGTGTATGGAAAACATGTGGGTCTTTAGCTGATAATCCCCCATTTGAAGTTTGACATTTTCACAGTGACCTTCACATTTCATTGTCCCCCCATCAGCAATTTGGACCTAGAAGTTAGAGACTGCTCTGACAAAACAATGCACTACTTCAACGACTCTTTGATGGATAAAGTTATGCATACTACCACTATCAATCAAGACTACTACAGGGAAATGCTTAATAAAACCTCTGATTTTGAGAGTTTTGGGAGAAGAAATCCCTGCCAAAGTATGAAGCAAGATAACTAGTTCATTAGGTGTAGCTGGTTTTCCTCATCTTCCTCCTCTAGTTCCTCAAATGGTGGGGCTTCCTTTGATGAATTGTGATTAGTAGCATCAATTTGAAAGAATTTGGGTTCCTTGCATTTATGCCCTGGGGAGTATTTCTCATGGTAGTATTAACACAATGCTTGCTTTCTTCTTTTTGCCATTTCCGCTGGTGACACCTTTTGAACTTTAAGTTCTTGGGTGGTTCTTGGAGCTTGGGTGGGGTGACCCTTGGCTATGAAATTTGGACGAGTCGACTGGGCCGCTAACGTGCGTTCTAATTCATGAGCTATCTTGGAAACATCTAGCCATGAGATTGGGTGTCGCAGTTGGATGTGGGCTTGTATGGCTTCTTTGAGACCACTGAAAAAACATTCAAAGTAGAACTCATCTCGTAGACCTCCTGTGTGGAAGGATAAGGCTTCAAAGGCTATGATATATTCTTACGCTCTTCCTGTCTATCAGAGCTTAGTAAGATGACCCAAAAATTAGATTCATAGTTGAAGCAATCCGTAAGGGCTTTTGCGAATACCTGTCAAGTCAAGGGTCTTCCATAACAATGTTGATCCCACTGCCACCATTGCCATCTTTTGTTGTACAAGTACATGCTACCCACACTTAGCTAAGTCGCATCATATTTGTTGTGATTTAATATGAAATGTTGCTCCATTTGTGCTAGCCATGTGGCCAGATGAGAGCCATAAAATTTATACATGTCCAGCTTGGGTGGTCATGGTTTGGACTGTTGGTGGTCTACAAAGAGGTGAAGAGAATGGCTAGACTTGCCCTCAACGTTTTCATTAAAATCATATGCCTCCGATTGTTCCCCTAACTTTCCCTTTGTCATTGTGGTAGCTAAGATTTAGATCATCTTCAATAATGCATCCAAATTTTGTTCAAGGGTGTTGATCTTCTCATTAGCCATAGCTTGAGATCTGGTTTGTACCATGCATCGATCCGGTGCACTTGTTGTTACTGCGAAAGAAAAAAAAAAAATGGGACCACCCGAAATTTTGACGCTAACAAATGAATGGTACCACCTTGCTCAGCCAGTTGACTTAATTCTTATGGGATAAGTCTCCTATAAGCGTCCGATGAGGGTATTTTTTTTTAACTTTGAAAGGAGTTTTACTCCTCGCTTAGAAATACTGCAGTAGCCGAATCCCAAGAAAGTAAATTATGCCCAATGTCCTACGAGAATCACACCTAGGTACAGGGGCCCACACAAATAGTCAGATTTGTTGGCTAACCCTCAAATGCAGAGTATGAGTAGGAATGTGGCAGTGATTGAACCCCTACTACTAGATCTAAATGGCATATCTGATTGTGGCGACTACAGTAAAACCCAAACGGCTAGATCTGAATGGTAGATATGATAGATATGATTGGCAGATCTGATAGATCTGAATGGCAGATCTGAGAGATCTGAATGGTAGAACTGATTGTTACAGCTGTGATAGAACCCCACCTGCTAGATTTGATCTGGCAAAGATGATGCGTGATCTAGAAAGAGACAAGGGAACTATGGTCTAAAGGAGTGGCAGGTGCTACAGATCACAATATACATAAGGTTCTGACAGTAGTACTCGACCCAATCTTTCACGGCACTAACCAAGGAGGACCCATCATACCCTTAGCTGTACAACCTGACTACCCTATCGTACACACGAGTAATCTCCCTGAGTTCTATTCTTGGTGTACTGTAGCAACGAGATGACCGACAGTTTATTGATGGTAAGGTTTCGAGAGAGCCTAAGGGGCTTTCGATATACATAGAGGGTACTTGGAAGACAGTCTATGCGTGGTTCTATCTAATGTGCTACTACTCGAAGGGGTACCCCAAGGGTTACAAGGGATTCCAATAAGCGTTACCACCTCTTGTATTTCCTGCGTGCATGCCTCCCCAAATCTGTAGGTTTATGCGCTGAATGACAGATCCTGTGGTTTAAAGACGTTGGAACATGTCTCTAGCCAACTTTTTTTTTTTTGCTAAAAATGGCCCTGGAAAGTGCTCTGATACCACTTGTTATGCTCTTGACCTGTGAGAAGATATCAAAATAACAAATATGCGAAGAAATATACCCAAAACACAGAACAATAAGAAATAACAACATGTATTTTATTATTTAGAAAGTAAAGTAATGTTCACTTGCCTCATCGAGGGGGGAACCTCCAATAGAGCTGGGCTCAATTACAAAATATGTCATGATGCTCCTCGAGGGGAGTCTCTATCCTTTATATAGGATTCATACATGCAATACCATGGGTCAATACCATTGTTCTTATTAATACCATCTATCTAATAATATGGCCCATTTGCAACTAACTATGGTCCTTTCTTTAAATGCGGGTCAACCACTTACAATTATTAATATGGGCTTTATTGACTCTTTACTTAACTATAACTATGACCTGACCCTATTACATAAGTAAGGAGGTTAGGGTTGGACCCTAATGATGGGACAAGAAATTTATTTGTTTCTTACACCTTAATAATTTTTATTTTGAAATTCAAGGATTGTAGTTTTCAATCAACTTATTCTAGTTACAGACAAAGTTATTTTTCCATATGCCACTCATAAATATAATAAAGTCATTCTTTCATATGACACACATGTTAGGGGATTTCTATATTTTCTGGAAGTTGAAGTGGATGGCCTATGGAAGTGTTGGATTGTTTTGGATTGATGCGTTCTATGAGATCCCACATTCATGCTTGGAAATGGAATAGGGGTGAATGGTTAAAGAGACTTTTGGCTCAACTATTATACGGTTAGGTGGAACGTGGAAGTCCCATCTTGGGTTTTGATTTTGCATCATGAATATGAGGTTAATTCTTCTTGTATTTCTGTGAGTAATATACTAGTTTATATGTGGATTATATGGTTGTGATTTCCTTGGTATTTCTGTTGCTATTATGCTGGTTATGTTTACGTTTTATGACAATAGCTATGTATGGCTCTCATCATGATTTTACCTATAAATGAGTAAACAATGTATCTATGACCTAATTGATGGTATTTTAGCTAATGAGGTAAGGAAACAATGATTATTAGAGATTCTCACATAAGTGTAAGAACCCTATGTTCCGATCTGTTATTTAAGCCTATATATTTCATTCATGCTAAGTGTTTGATATAATGTTAGTGCTAGTTGGGGATGGGAAAGCCTAGTCTTGTGGTTATTTTTTGGTTTATTAGTCTTGTTAGCATGTGTTTAATGGATTCTAGAAGTTACAACAAGTTATGGGCAGTGGCCTAAATTCTAGGCTTGAAAAGTGCCTTAAATACTCCAGACTCTAGCAGAGGTCTTCTGGAAATAATCGCTGGATGCAGGCTTGTGGGAGCATCTAGAGCTCTTTGGACACTAGCATGCACATAGCATGGGAGCATCTAGAGTTTTAATTGATTAAATATTTAGTGGGACCTAGGGGCTAGTTAGCAGAAAAGTTGGGATGGTTCCTAAGGGTCCTATCGCTGATATTGAAGGTCAGTACGGTGTGCTTCTATTGGGTCCACTTCCTTAACGTGACTTATGAGTGAAATCATATAACAGTAACTTATTGTCACAATTTTAGCCCAGTTTCTCAGTTACTTTGGTAGATTGGGAGGAGGGTGTTAGAATAAAAATCCTGAAAAATTCGATTCACACGTCGATGAGGGTATATTACTTGTGCACTTTTCTCAAAGTAAAGAATATAAGTGTTACAACAAAGAGACAAAGAGGGTTGAAACTTTCATTCATGTAGTAGTATATGGAATAGATTCACAACCTGAGCCCTCCAAAGGAAACATGAACTCATATGGAAAATAGAGTTTAGACATTAGGCCCTTAGATCAAGATGAAACAGATTCAAATAATGAATATGTGGAAATGAGCATGACTCCAAAGCCTAAAACACCTTTGAGGTATGTACAAAAAAAACATCCTTAGATTATAATTCTTGGAGATCAAAGACTTGGTGTTTAGACCAGGAGGAAATTCTTTGGTCATTCAAGTTGTGTAAATCTTGCTTTGCTATCTCAGGTCGAGCCAAAAATCTCAGCCAGGCAACTGAGGACAAGTTCTAGGTGAGAGATATGAATGAAGAACTTGAAAAAATTGAGAATAATGACACATGGGAGCTTTTCCCAATACCCAAAGAGAAAAATGTCATAGATATAAAATGGGTAATAAAAAATAAGCTAGATGAGAAGGTTTGAGTAATTAGTAAATAGCTTGATTAGGTTACAAAGCGTATGCCTAGATAGAAGGGATAGATTTTGATGAAACCTTTGCACTAGTAGCTAGAATGGAAGTTATCAAAATGTTTCTTACCTTTTCTAGTCATAAAAACATCAAGGTATATCATATCAATGTGAATTCGACATTTCTTAATGGAAATATGGAAGAGGAAGTTTATATTGAGAATCCAAAACGATTCACACTCACCAAAAATGAAGGATTTGTGTGAAAATTAAAAAAGGCCTTATATGGACTCAAACGAGCTCCCAAATCATGGTATGCAAGACTAGATCGATACATTCAACAACAAGGCTTTAATAAATGTACTGTAGACAAAAATGCATACATAAAGTCTGAAGAAAATCATCTACTAATTGTAATTGTTTATGTGGATGACATAATCTTTGGTAGCAATCTAAAATAATTAGGATGCCAATTTACAAACTATATGCAGACAGAGTTTGAGATTCCCATGATTGGATAATTGTCCTTCTTCTTAGGACTACAAATTTCACAATAAAATAAATGGGGTATTTATCTCCTAATCCAAGTACTTGCGAGAAACTATAAAGAAGTTTCTACTGGAAGATTGTAATCCAATTAGCACTCCTATGGTTATAGGTTACAAATTGTCTGAAGAAGATGATAGACCACTAGTAAATTAGAATAAGTATAGATCAATGATAGGAACATTATTGTATCTCACAGCTTCAAGACTAGATATCATGCAAGTAGTGGGTCTTGTGGCCATATTTCAAGCTTTTCCTCATGAAAGTCATGTCATTGTTTTCAAAAACAATTTCAAATATCTTCAAGGAACAACTCATTATTGACTATGCTATGCTAAAAGTAGTGAGTTTAATTTGAAGGCTTATACTGATGTTGATTGGGTAGGAAGTATTGATGAAAGGAAGAGCATCTTTGGTGCAACATTCTTTTTGTGAAACTGCTTAGTGTCCTATTCGATCAAGAAAGAAAACTCCATTTATTTATCAACCGTTGAAGAAAAGTATATTGCAATTGCTACTTGTCTCTCGCAAATTCTATGGATGAAGAAGAATTTGAAGGCAATTAAGGTAGAGTTGATTGATCCCATTTCAATCATGTGTGATAATAATAATGCCATAAGAATATATAAGAATCTTTTCATGCACTCAAAGACCAATAACATCCCTATCAAGTTCCATTTCTTAGGAGAGAGGGTTGCATCTAATGTTGTTCGACTTGAATATGTGGCCACTAAATACCATCTTGTATTCATATTTACTAATCCAGTGGAAAGAGAACCATTTTCATATCTCAAACATCATATAGGAGTTGTGACTCCTCCTCCTAAATGACTTAATTATAATATGTGTTGGTAGCTACTCATCGTGTGGGATCAATTGAAGAGTAGGTTGAAATGGTTTAGGGGGAGGTTTCAAGATAATCCTTTCCCATTGATGCAAAAGGGGGAGAGGAATACTATAACATCAGAGAAGAATAACCATGAATAATACCATGCCTAGTTCCGAGTAGAGCTTGTGTTTATTACTGCTGCATTGGACAAGAACAATAATGAAGAAGATCATGTCTAATTCTAGGGGGAGCTTATGTTGTTTCCATCCATGCCAAAGGGGGAGGTTGTTGGACAATTGAAATTGTCTGATTTATTGGTGGTACTTGGTATGTTGCCATTGATGTCAACCTAAATAGAATTGAGGAAGAGTCTAGGAAGAGAGTTTGCAACCATGCTTCAGGTAGAAAATGGGCTCAACGACTACATCAAACCTTCTCCACTAGAAATGTATCTAAAATATATTTCCAACGTTATCTAGAAGTATGAAAATGACCTCCTGGATTAGGAGTTATTCCTTGTCAAAGTCTAGTGACATAAGTCCATGAAAGAAAAGCTAAACAACGATTGGAGGAGTCCTAGCATATAGCCAAAGTTGGCAGATGCTAAACTCAACGAAGATGGTGGAAGAACCTTGAAATTTCAGAGTGCTCAAAGCATCAGGACCTTACAACTTCATAATATCAATGTAATTCCATTTTAAGAATGTTCTGATCTGATACCACGGCAGCAGGGCCAAATTTCAAACCCCGAATACCAGGAACTTGGAACCAGGGCAATAAGAGAAATTATAATATCAAAGCAGGCATAACATTGGGACTCGATATCACAAGGACTAAGCAGGAATCATATCAAAACCTCAGAGTAGGAAACATATTGAAACCTCAAAGTAGGTGAATTTTTACATTTTAGGGATTGAAATCTCGTAAGTTCTTAATAATTGATTTCTTTTTAAAGTGATAAGGGTTGTGAGGAATATAAATTACAAAGGAAATTAGTTTCAAAACCAAATAAATAAGAAACCTTTATCTATCTTGTGATAGGACAAATGGAAACAAGTGATTGGCCCTAAGTAGCTGGCAGTGGCAGATGGCGTCAACATGACATGTCTGTTCGGAGGACACATGGCAGCCAGATTCAACATTTTGGGTGGCCTAATAGGGAAAATATGTGTGCACATGTCACCACTAAGGAGGCACCACATGGAGATGATGACATCAACATGCTGTCATCTTGGAGGTTGGTATATCAAAATTCGGAGATCTCGTAACTCCTGTGTAAATTATATTTGAAAAAGTTACGATGAAAGGGGTTCCAATGTGTTGGATTTTCGTTGTGAAAACTCAAAGAACCAAGGTCGAGAGGAAATATATAAGGAGACAGGGACCCCAACAAAAGCCTAAATGTCTTAACACCTAGGTTATATGTCATTGGTAATAACACAAGGTCCCATGGAGGAAAAAAAATAAGGGGCTAATCGAAGTGGGCTAAGGGCTAGTAGGGTTTTCGTGATATCGTAACATTTTCTTAATAAAGTTACGCAATGTTTTGGCTCTAAAATTTCACTGTGGTGTCATGTTACAAGATTTTGGGCTTCGATATTGCAACACATAGGTGTATCTAGATGGATGAGTCATAATTTGAGTAAATGTTTGCAGAACAGTTGGTGCTGCAGGAGTAATGGCGACAACAAAGATCACCAATTCAAGGCAGCGAGGAACATGATTTGCAGAGAAGAGCATCATGTCTGTCTTGAGTTGAAAGAGTGCTTCCTCTAATATTGTTGGAAAATTTATATGTGTTCTAATTCCACCATTTAATTATCATCCAGGTCTAGTAAGCTTCGAGGCACAAGTGTGGGTAACACAGGATCCGAACATCTAGCCTAAAATAACATCTTAAAATTATGGAATAATGTATTAAATGCAGTACAAAATTTCTGTTCCTAAATAAGTTTACTACATAACACATAATTAGGTACAGAATGGGACTTCTGTTTCTAAATCAATTTACAGAATTGGGTATAGAACCTAGCTTAGAACCAATCTTAATCAACACCCCTAGTTTCAGAAATAAATCTGATTAACCCTTATTATGAAATCAGGAAATAAAAAATTATCTACTCTAATGATTAACACACTACAACTCAACCAAATCAAATAACACTCTGTAAATGGCATGAAATCATCTAAGTGTTAACACACAATCTATACTAAGAAGTCACTCGGTTCCTAATTGATTCTAGATATTCAAACAGAGCATAAGCTACAGGAGTTTGGAACCACTAAAATATGGATTAATAAGAAATGAAAAATATTCAGTTTAAAACATGAAAATTGCTCCTTCAGAAACTTATTTGAAACCAAAACTTCTCCAATATTCATGAATCTGAGAGAATCATCACGGAGTTGTCACATAGAGCATGCTCATTAAAAATATTACATAGGCTTGCAAAACTCAAATAAAATTACACTCATTATCCTTAACTCAAACCTATGAAAATATTAAAGGAAACTCAAGTACAAAACTAAGTGCATAAATTCTAAAAATCACTACTAAAAGTAAATGAAAAATCAATTAATTATTTTAATTAATTCTAAAATAAAATTTGAATAAACTACTATCCCAAGGGTCACACCATCAATTAGAAAGTAATTACATAATCTAGAATGCAGAAATAAATTGCAGAATGCATAAATAAATTGACAAAGAAAATTGAATCTACTTCAAACCACTTGCAAGAAATAAAATATAAAAAAGGAAATAAACAATAAAATGTACACTTACATAACCTATATTACCCCTAAAAACACGATGGGTTTAGGCATCCTTTCTTGTCCATGAGATGCAAGTCTAAGATCAATTCATGAAATGAACACCAAATCTTACATCAACATCATTCCATTCTATTCCTTTAGACAAAACTGAGTGTAATATACAACAACCAACATATGTAATTGTGATTCTCTTCCCCCACATAACTTTCCCCCAATACTGATTGACTACAATATACATACTATGCATTTATAATTTGAGATCCTAAACTCATGGATTTGATCTTAGGTATATGCCAAAAATATTACAAAAAATAGATTTCAAATGATTGTTTTTTGGAATTTGGTTATGGAAAATTTGTCTTAGCAATCTTGTGACCCATGCATAGCTTGACTGAGATCTAGAATTTATGATTGAAACTCCACATAAATTGAAAAAGCGACAAAATAAATATTCAACTCATATCCTTCATGATGGTACAAAATATTAGAAACCATCAAACCTAAATTTCCAACACTTAACTTGAAATAATTAAAACCCAAAATTTTGGTACTTAACAATTTTGGTACTTAAGAATAATGTTGACCATAACTTCTTCATGGTGATGAATTTTGACAAATAGTTTCTGGGTTAACTAAATGAGGGTACTTTGAACAAAATTTGCATCTTATAATCTCGATATTATTCTTCATTTGATCACAAATTGAGATTTCTACCTACATAAATTTAGCGATTTTGTACTTAACTTGTAGCAACTAGCTTAATTGGCTTATGAATAATTTCGGCAATGGGTCCCTACAGTAAATAAACTTGGCAAAACCATCATTAGAAGATCATAGAAAATTCATATTTAATCATTGAAAGTTAATAAAACTAATGATAATCAACCACAAAGTGTAAGATATGAATTGGCAGAAAGTTGTGGAATTATGGTATGAAATGAGTTAAAAATATATGAATTTAGGTTATGAATAGTGGTATTGTGTGGTGTAAAAATGGGCATATTTGATGCCCAACATCCCCCCATTCCTGTGGATTGGCATGTCATCATGCAAACAAATCCCTTACTCATTAGCAAATCCTTAACATTGTTTTATAGATGTTGGTTCTTGTGTAGCAACATTGCTTGAATATTTGGAGGTGTTGGTTCTTGCAGAGAAACATTGCTTGAATATTTGGAGGTGTTGGTTCTTGTGGAAAGTCACTCTTCACATTTGACATATCATACTAATTTACAGAGTAATACAAATAGAGGAAAATAGAGGGATGGATGAGGAAGAGATGATGGATGAAATGAGGTGGTGATGTAGATGGGAAGTATGTGAATGGATGCTTGCATACTCTGTCATCATGAGGCCAATGCCTATATGTGGTTTCCTTTATCATTTCATGGAAGTAATGACTTCATCCACTGAATATAATGCTTGGATAAGACACTATAGAGACTTCCTTTATTAATATACCATAAGGATTTTATTTTAAACAGTCTTTAATTAGAGTATAAGTCTTTTTATTATGAGTAAAGAATGGAAGGAAAACAAAAGGATAATGATTTATGAAATATAAAATGTGTGGATTGAGAAGTGGTTAATCATTAAGTTTATTAAATCTTCCAATGAATGAGAGAATATTAAGCCAACTTTACCTCAACTTTTACCTTTTCTGTTGATGTTCTTGGTGCTGCAAGATTAAGTGGAGGATGGACTTGGTAGAGCTGATTTGACTGCTTATCTGATCTACTGGAGAAGGCTTAAGGATGAATTGAAGGTCCCCTTCTCCCCCATTCGTGAGAAGTTATATGTCCCCAAACAACTCAGTAAAGTTGACTGCTGCTGCAAATGAATGACCAGGTTGTTATATGGTAGCCTTTATTGAAATAAATATACTGGTGCAAATGAAAATAGAAATACTGATAAAAAAATTCAAACTTCTGCAAATCTATGTTGAGATCACAAAACCATATAGTCTTCAACCACTACACAACCATGTGCAATCTTGCATATGTGAATAAATAGTATCGATATCGAACATAAGCAAGAATCATTGGTTTAACCAACCAGATATATCCCACCTTTGATGTTAATGGGAATCAAGGCCTAGGTACATTCTACCAGCCATGAATGGATTTTTTCGAAGTTGAATGGACTACAAAATTCATCTACGAAGAAACATTGATTTATTTCCTTAGTAGATGACAAGGATACCTACTGTTAAGGTATGTAGGCTCCCAGGTACTTTATCTAACTCTAAAATTGATCTCAGATAATGTGTTGATGTCGATGGGACAAGGCTTATTGGCAAGTGGGCCTTAAGGGATCCCACATAAACTAACTCGAGTATAAACATAATGGCTAGAAAGATACATGATTTGAAGGACTCATACAAATTTAAAAACTTTATTGGGAACATTTCTCGCAAGTTACCTAGTTTTCAACAAATTTCCATGTCCACTTGTGCGAGACAAACGGGTTTTCATAAAAGGACTTATTTTCTCTTTACTATTTTCATTTATTTATTTATTACAATACTAACTTTCCTACTTCACTAGAGAAAAGACATCCTCATTCGAGTGAAAGTTAAATTCCAATGAAGCCATGTGCAGATCAGGTACAAAGATATATTCATGCCCAAATTTAACATATAGGTACATAAGGATGAAAAACAAACAATCTTAAAAGATGTGATCCAAAGAGTATTTGAAGATAAGAGTGGTACTTTGACTAGATTGTGATATGGAACCAATGCTCGATGTAACCCTAATGTTATTTCCCATTTATTCATTTGGACCACTATGAAATCCCTCGTTGATCATGCCAAGAAAAATTTGATAATTGGTGTCTAGAGTGCATTCAAGGCTTGTTGATGGGCATGGTGAAAGTTCCTTGATCTCAGGTTCAGCTAGATTCTCCCCATCAGATTTGGTACATGATTTCCCAATCTCGTAGGTATATAGGCAAGATGAACCAAGGGAGAATTCCAAATAATTTTTTGGTAGGAGAGAGGTAGATAATTTCTTGAATGTGGTGAGGATGAATTCTTCCTCGGAGGCAGATATCCTAGTTATTGCTAGGATTTGATAAAGTACTTCGAGGGACATTCTTCAAGCTCTTTATCATTCTTGAATTTCTCATGTTGGTTGATGATCCCTGTCTCACAACATGGATAAATACACAAGGGTTCTTACAGAACCCCAAGAATTTTTTATCTTGAAATAGCTTGAAATTTCAATCTAAATGAATTAAACTACTAATTGCAATAAAACTTACCAAACTTTACCTCCTCGCTTACTTTGACAACCAGACTTTGGAGAGACCCTGAACTAAAGCGGATGCATGACTCTTCACTCACGTCTTACCATATTCTCTGCCCTCTAGTTTCCCTACAACTAAGATGAGACAGAAAACTTGTGAAAGAAACTATGCTCTAATCCCTTTAGCACATCCTCGACAACAACACCAAAAACGTTGGAAAAATGATATGTGTTCTAATTCAAACATTTAATTACAAATAGAGGCTCATAAGATTTGAGGAACAAGCACAGGTAACGCAAGATCAGAGCATATAACAAAATAACATCTTAGAAATTCTGGAATAATGAATTGAATGGAGTACGAATTTTTTGTTCCTAAATCAGTTTACTGCTTAGTACATAATTAGGTACAAAACGAGATTTCTGTTTCTAAATCAGTTTACAGAATTAGGTACAGATCCTAGTTTAGAACCAATCTGAATCAACAAACATAGTTTTAGAAATAAATATAATTAAATCATATTATGGAATCAGGAAATAACAAATTATCTACTCTAATGATTAACGCACTACGACTCAAGAAAATCAAATAACACTTTGTAAATGGCATGCAATCCTCTCAGTGTTAACTTGAAAATTGCACTAATAAGTCACTCGGTTCCTAATTGATTCTATATATTCAAACAAAGCATAAGCTATAAGAGTTTTGCACCATTGACATATGGATTCATAACAAATGAAAAAAATTCAGTTTAAAACATGAAAATTACTCCTTCAGAAACTTATTTGAAATCGAAACTTACTTCTCCAATATTCATGAATTTGGAAGAATAATAATGGATTTGTCACATATAGAGTATGCTCATAAGAATATTGCATAGGCTTTCAAAACTCAAATAACATTACACTCGTTATCCTTAACTCAAACCTATGAAAATATTGAAGGAAACTTAAGTACGAAATTAAGTGCAGAAATTCTAAAAATCACTAATGAAAGTAAATGAGAAATCAATCAACTATTTTAATTAATTCTAAAATCAAATTCAAATAAACTACTATCCCTAGGGTCACACCATAAATAAGAAAGTAATTACATAATCTAGAATGCAAAAAGAAATTGTAGAATGCAGAAATAAATTGTGGAAAGAAGAAATAAATTGACAAAGGAAATTGAATCTACTTCAAACCAATTGGAAGAAATAAAATATTAAAAAGGAAATAAATAGTAAAATTCACACTTACAAAATCTATGTTAAACCTGTAAAAGAGATGGGTTCAGATGACCCCTCCTGTCCACGTGTTGTAGGTTAAGCTCAATTCATGAAATGGGCACCAAATCTTACAACAACTTCATTCCCTTTTATTCCTTCAACCAAAATAGAGTGTAATATACAACAACCAACATATGTAATTATGCTTCTCTTACCCTATGTAAATCTCCCTCAATACTGAGTGACTACAATATATAAACTATGCATTTACAATTTGAGATCCCGAAATCAAGGATCTGATCTTAGTTATATGCCAACAATATGCCAAAAATATTACAAAATACATTTCAAATGATTTTTTTATGGAATTTGGTTATGGAAAATTTGTCTTGGCAATATTGTGACCCTTGCATAGCTTGATTTAGATCTATAATTTATGATTACAGGTCCACATAGCTTGAAAAAGAGACGAAATAAGTCTTCAATTCATATCCTTCGCGCTGGTATGAAATATCTGAAACTGTCAAACCTAGATTTCTGATACTTAACTTGGAATAATTAAAACCTAGAATTTTGATACTTAGGAATCTCACCGACCATAATTTCTTCGTGGCGATGAATTTTGACAGACGATTTTTGGGTTACCTGAATGACTGCATTTTAAACAAACCCACATCTCAGAATCCTGAGATTATTCTTCATTTAATCACAAATTGAGATTTTTAACTACTGAAATTTATCCATCGGTACTTAACCTGTACCAACTAGATTAGTTTACTTATGAATAATTTCGGTGATGGGTCCCTAAAGTAAATATAATTGGAAAAACATCATTAGAATATCATATAAAAGTCATCTCTAATCATTGAAAAGTTAAGAAAACTAATGATAATCCACAATGAAGTGTAAGATATGAATTAGTGACAAGTTGTGGAATAGTAGTATGAAATGAGTTAAAAATATAGGAATTTAGGTTATGAATAGTGGTATAGTATGATGTAAAAATGGGCATATGTGAGGCCCAAAAAAGATATCATGCATACCTCAATGAATTAAATGAAGAACAGAGAGGCCATGCTGAAGTACCTTTCAAGCTCTATGGGAAATTAATTAGCATGGGGAGTTTGTTTGAAGTGTGTGGTTTGAATGGGAATTAATTGGCAATATAGAGAAATTCTTAGGAGCCCATTCCCAACGTTTAATATAGGATCAGTGGCCAAGTTAGATACAATAGTAGAATGGAGAACCATGTTGAAGAGCACACTCTCAGGAATTGTGAATGGTAGCAGAGGTAGAATCAACTAACGTGTAAAGGAACAAAAAATAAGAGCGTAACTGAGTAAAGTGGGGGATATAATATTCTTGTGTGAGATGAAGAGGGTGGAGTGCAGCATACGAGTTTTGATAAAATGGCCCAAGTGTTGAACTGAGACAAAGTGTTGTAGAGAGTTGTGATTAAGAGATGAAGGAGTAGCAAGGATCATAGTTCAGAGAAAAGTAGTGGAGAGGGCCAATACTATTGTGTGAGGTTGAGATTTCAAGTGGAAGTGCAGAGGGCTAAGAGCATAATCATAATACTATATTGAATCTGATTTTTATTTCTTTGTATATGTAATTTCCCTTATTTTCATTTTGAAAATTGCACGAAAGGTATAAAAATTGGCTAGAGCAAGTGGTGGCCTACATTCATAAGAGGTTGGGGCTTCTTGGCAAGTAGGTGATCAATATGTTAAGGGGTTTGATGCCTCCTGTGAGTGGGTTATCACAAACAAATTGAATGTAATTAATTAGATGTTTAATTTACATCATAATAAAAAACAAATTTGTGGTTTTTTCCCTTTGTGTTTCCACGTAAAAATACTTATGTCAATAAGTGTATGTTTCTGATGTGATGGATTGTATGTACATGTGAATGTGGTATATTTTTGATAGTTTTCATTTTGTATGAAAGCTCTCACAAGTAACTAACCATAGTTAAAAGAGTTAAAGATTTATAATTAAAATTTAAAGAACTTCACTATTACTTATTTACCCCCTCCCCCCTTGTAATTCCCTATTCCAACAAATATTTTGTTGGAGTAGTCCCTTCTATCTCTAAATCTTATGATGGTTCCAATTATTTATCTTCTTCCTCTTCACAACCTACACAAAATAATTTCTTATCACTACATTTGTGTCCCTTATTGTAGTTTCTACCATAATTGAATCAGAAACAATTTCTCATCTTAAATCCATTTGCTAAGGACTCAACCTTATTTGAATTAGGTTCAAAGAGAGTGTATGGTGCTCTTTATAGTTTTTAGTGACCACTCTTCTAGTACACATATTTTTTAGCTTCAATCTTCTTTTTTAGGACGAAATCATGTTCTAGCGATTTAGGATCAAAGAGACACACTTCATGTTGGGTGCTTTCCTTAAAAGTTCTCATAAAGATATTTAATAGATTATTCATTGGAATATTGTTTACCTTAAGACTTAGTTTTTGGAATTACTGAATATGCTTTATAGTTGGAACTTTTTTTTTGAATACCTATCATTTGACTAAATAATGAATTTATTTTATCACCATAACGTGTTATAAATTCATCTACACATATGGAATATGTAGAAACAAAAAACTTTTATTTATTCACAAAGCCATTGGCATGATACAAATTGATCACTTTTTGAATACAAGGATGCAGTAATTACCTTTTCAAATGTCGACACTTGGTTTAAATAAAATAATTTCTTAACTTAGAATATCCATGTAATAGGATCATTACAATCAAAATTTCTCACATTTGTCTTCAAAATGTAGTTATTTTGTTCTGACTTGGATCCATGATCATGTTAATCTTTGACTCATGAATGATCATGATTCTGAGATTCAATATTTGATATTCCCCATATGTGTTTGAGTGTAAAAGAAAATTTTCTCCTTATTTTCATTACTTCCTCATATCTCCATAACCAATTTAGATAACATTTGTAAGAGAATGGATTATATGGAATTCCTTATTTCATCATCATATTTCTAGTTTGATATTGCATTCTCTTTATAAGGTATTGATGAGAACATCATAAATCCACTTGTCTCAACATACTACCACTTATTTGATCAACTTGGTCCTTTAACATGGTTAGTCTTTTCTAAGCATTCACTTCCTTTAGATGTCATGTATGAGTTTTTATGAGGAGTACCAATAGAATCCTTTGTAAAAAACCATTCCGATATGAAAAATAATTACTACTCTTCCTTATCAAAAATTGTCAATCACCAAAAGTGTATCCTCAAATCTAAAGTTATGCCACTCGTAAGTTATGCACAATTAAAACCCTAATTTTTAGACTGTCTTCATGGTTGAAATTTTTCTTGATATGGATTAAAAAATTGATGTCTTATAAGTTTAAAATTTCAGCTTTTAGTACTTTGATATGACTTGTTAAACTTCGAAAAATTCATTGCAAAAAAGTTATAGAAAAAATGTGAAAAATGAGAATGTTAAGAATAATTTTAGGACTAGTAGAAAACCTTAATTCCTACAAGATATATCTCATAACGTATAATGAGTAAACATATGAAAATTTTCCCACATGTAAATAGTTATGTTATCTCAATATTATGATAATTTTATAGTTTATAACATCGTTGAAAATGCTTATAGCAAAAATTCCTAGATGACACTTTTCAAATCGATTTCAAAATTAGTCATACTCTATCTTCCATGCACTATTTATCCAAATTATAATGAATAAGAACCAAAATTTTTGACCAAATGTATGACGATATTTCTCATTAGCCTTCAACAAATTTTACTACCTCAAACTTCCCATATCAAATTGTATAGATAAAACTCCAAGATTAGTATTTTAAAATTGGTTTCAAGATTTTTCACAAACCATATCATTCACAGGCTACATTCCTGAAAATTTAAGGAGCCAAAAATTGAAATTTTGACTAGCTATAACTTGATATTTTTTTCTCAATTCTTCCCAAAATTTTAGCATCGAAGATATCTCATAAAAATATTATAGAAAAGAATGCAAGTTTGAAGAAAAATCATATAATTGTATCCTTTGATACCAAATCTTATGAAACAAATGCCTTGAAATCGATTAAAAAACTCGATGAATAACTACCCTAAGATGAAAAGTTTGTCTAAAATAGGAATGAACAATTTTGTTGAGCTACTATCTTTTAATCTTCTTCTATGTTGGGCCTTGGAAAATGAATGCCACTCTCTCCAAGTTTTTGGAGATTCACTCAATGTTATCAATTGGTTTAATATTGTCCAAAGATGTCACTCCCACACTTTGTCTCATATTATTGATGAAATATTTTTTTTAAAACAATCCTTTGATTTCATTACATGTTGCACATTTACAGGGAGAAACATGTTGACTAGGACCTCCTTTCTAAGGAGGGTGTGTAATAGGCTTATGAATTATAGCAGATTAGCGTGTCAATAGACAAGATTTTTCAAACATACCAACATCCTCCATTTTCTGAGCTATGATACATGTATTTATAGTTTTATTTACATATGATTTTAGACTATTTTTTTGTTTTCATGTACTCTTGGCAACAATTTCAATTTTTCCAAGTTTTTGAATATATATATATATATATATATATGTGTGTGTGTGTGCGTGCTATGATGGACTTAATTATATTTTTTGGTCCTTTCTCATCTCATGAGGAGGAAATGTTTCTTGATATTGGATGATCATAGGGTTGGTATGTATGGAGCCCATATTTTTGGGATCCACTTAGGTGATTGATAAGATGAATTCCTTATGGCATGTGAACATGTAACTTTTTTACTATCTCAATAAAAAGTTCTTATTTTTCCATTGGAAACAAATGTCCACTTCAAGGGGGGAAAATCATATTACAACAACTTAATTCATTAGGTAAGAGGAGGAAACTAGGCTTTAATTGCATATGTTTATGTATATCTCTGTATAGGAGACAAAAATGTAAAATTATATTTAAAGGATGTAGCCAACCAAACTAATATAAAATATAAATATAATTCACTTTCAAAGGTTTTACAAGGAACCTTTTTGATGGATTAACATAGGTGTTCTTTCTCGAAATGTAATATTTGAAGCTCAAAACTTTCAAGTGAGTGCTATTAGCTACTTTGGAAAGAATACAGAGCATAATATTTTAGATATTTTTTTAGGTATATATGAAATATTGAACATGTGTAATTCCATTTAACTTCATTTTTTGGAAAGAGACTAGAATCAACAAGTTTTCGTAATTTATCATAACATTTAGTTGGCACATAAAATTTTGGTTAAACTTGCGGTATTACATAGAAGAAATATCAACATACCATTTAAGAAATTTGTAAATTCAAAAAGACTAAAATTATAGAGATACACTAGGAGAAACATTAGGCTCAAAGCAATCTCCAAATCAAGGTTTCAAATGTGTGTAACTTGCAATTGGAATCACATTTGATTGGAAGATATCCTTTTAATGATTTAAAAAATTGATAAAGAGGGTGAAAATAGGAGTATTATTAATTTTCTCATGTGGCAAATGGTTTTAAAATAATTAATACTCCTAAAATATGACACTTGGCATCTAGATAAAGTGTACTTATCGAAATTTTTTTATCCCAATTTATCAACCAAGTTGATGAAATGAGTAGTTGTACATTGAAACTTTTCGATTTACCATGTTCCAAAGAAATATTTAAAAGGGAAATAGAAACATTGATTTATCAAAAAATGGAATGTTTACAAAGTCCCATGAATTCCATGCAAAGCATTCACTTCTGAAGTTTCCTAAAAAGGGATATGGAGATTCAAGTAAATCATTAAAATAAGATGAAAAATAGCATTGAACCTCACTTACGTATTGGAAATATTCGAACATCATTGGGAAACACAAATATTGAATCTTAGGATCATGATCATTCATGATTCCAACATCCACATCATTGGGAATTGATATTATCACCAAGGGACTACTTAATTCCCAAAATTAATATGAGAAAGCTTAATGGTAAAGATACTATAACATGAATATTCCAAATGGAGCAATTCTTTGATATACACCAAGTTCCAACCTTACAAAAGGTAATTTTTGTATCCTTCCTATAATAATTGATGATGGCATGGAAGTTGTATGCTCATCAACCGAAAAAATTCTCCAATATAAAACTACTAATTAATCCTCCCATATTTCTTTAAGTTGAACCCTCAAATTAGTAGTACCAATAATCTCATGGATGTTAAAAAATATATATAATAGTATATGAAATATAAGAAGTATCTAACGAAAATAGTGAATCAAAATGTGATGAAGAAATTAGAAAGTGACCAATATGAGAAATAGTTCAATGTGTCAGAAACAATTTCTATAAGTACCAATGAGGGTGAAAATGAGACGTTATTATACATAAAATAAAATAGTAGACCACAAATAAAGCTTATGTTTGATGAAAGATTTAATATATTGGAAAACACCTCATCACCTCATGAAGTTCCTTGTTTCAATTCCACAATGACTATTAGAAAAGATAATAAGTCAATGCATTTTCATAAGAGAATACTCAACATAAATAATCCACATAAGTAATAAAACTACATAAACTTATAATATGCATAAAACACATCCATAAAGAGAATATTCTACTATTACAATATGAACTATCTACAACATCAAAACTTTGAAAAAAAACGTAGGGATGATTCCCACATATCATCATCCAACTCCCATGTTTCCGCAATAGAGATGTAATGAGTCTATTTGATCTTTACTTGAATAGTTTTCCAAAGTAAACTAACGTTATTATCTAGAATATAGACTAGTTGTATTTGGAATTCTCCATTGACATCAAATCTCAATAAATGTGTTAGGTCCCTATACTAGTACTGTAACCCCTTATTGTTATTAGTGAAACCCCCTAATTATATTGTTGTGCCCATGTAGTCCCCATATTGTTATTATTGTGCCCCATAGAATCCCACTATTGTTATTGTTGTGCCCTTACATTATTATTATTATGTCTACTCTAATTATATTATGACCCTTAGACTCCTATATATAAAATTGAGGTCTTGTCATTTGTATCATCCAAGAATTTCTTATTTGTGTAATGTAAAGGAGGTTACACCCTCGAAGAGGCTAATTTCTAAGTCATTGAACTATCCTTTCTATCTTTTTGTTAGTTGGTCCATAACATTTGATATCAGAGGCTTTGGATTCTAGAGTTTTTCTGCTCTAAACAAGTCATTGTGACATTTTTTAGCTATAAATTTTTTTCTATGACATTTTAGAAGCTAAAAAGAACCTATTTGAGTTGAAACCATTCTGAACCTTGGGTCCAAATTTAAGATCTTGTCTCGATATATGTTCATAGACATGATTTGAGCAAGTGAGGGTTTTTGCAAGTTCGAGAATTCCATCTCAAATAGGTCATTGTGGAATTTTTCACTATAATATTTTTTCTACGAAGTTTCAGAGTCTAAAATTGAAACCCATATAAGTTGAAATCTTGGTGAAGCTTTGACCTGAATTACAGATCTTGTTTCACTATATTTTCAGAGATATGGTCTAGAACATTTATGGTTTTTGCAGGCTCCCAAATTAAATCCCAAATAGGTGACCTTGGAAAAATCCTCATAACCTTCTCTCTGAGCATCAGATTGAAATTTCGTCAGAATTTATAGAAAGAAGATGGAATGTACTTTTCTGTGTATCGATTTTAGGTTTGAAATTCAAAATAGTGACACATGGAACTTCGTACAATTTCAATCTACTGAAAAAGTATATAATGAGCTCATCTTGGGAGATTGGGCATAACACTTTCATGGAGAATGCAATTTCAATCAAACTGGTGGCATTGGAAAGAGGATGCAGAGGGCTACTTCAGATCTCAATTTTAGACCTTTGAGATCCGTAATTTTAGAGATACAACAGATTTCAGATTGAGCTGCTAAAAGAAAGAGAAAGAATGGCTTGAATCAAGAAAATAGAAACACGTAGTAAGAAAAATTGGATGGGTGATTTGAAGGCTACAATTGAAGCTAAGATAAATAGTTTTATCTATGCCATGGAAGTTGATATCGATGGTATGGAATCATATTGGAATAAAGGCATGGAATATTTGAAGAAAGACATGGAAGGTTTGAAGGAAGGCGCAACAAAGTTGCTACAAAAAGGTCTCCTAATGGAAAAAAACATAGTAGAGGAAACTCATGATGAGAACAAAAGTAATGTTAATCATGATTTTATAGAATCTAATGTTGAATTAAATATCCAACATATTCCAAAGATAGATATAAGGAATTTTGATGGCAAGGATCCTGTAACATGCATACTATAGATGGGGAAATATTTTGATCTGCATAATGTGTAAAACACACGAATGGTATGTATTGCACCTTTATAGTTAGAACCGAATCAATTTGTATGGTATAGAGGGATTTGTTCTCATAAACAACTTATCACTGGGTCAATTTTCATGGAGGAAATGATAGCACATTATGAGGATACAAAGAGAAACACCTTCTTTAGCCAATTGATAAATCTCAAACAAAAGGGTTCAATGGCAGAGCACATTGAGAACTTACAAAATTTGAATACAAGGGTAAATGATATTCCAGAGAAGCATAGGATTGAAGTCTTCATAGGGAATTTAAATAATAACATCCAAAATGAGGTGTGCCTTTGGGAACCTAATTCATTGGAAAAGGAATACAGGTTGGCAAGAAAAATTGAAAGCAAAATTATGGCAACAAGGAAGCCTACCACTCATAAATATAAACATGGAGTTGTTGTTGCTCCTAGCCTTTCACCACCTACAAAGTTGACACCAAAATAGTTGGAAGAAAAAAGAGCAAAAGGGATTTGTTACAATTGTGATAGAAACTACACTAAAGGTCATAAGTGTGGTGAGAAGAAATTAATTTACATAGATGGGGAAGAGGAGCAAGAAAAGGAACAAGAAATGTCAAAAGAAGAGGATATACAACAGGAACCAATCCTAGAGAAAGATGAAATGAACCTGACCATATATTGTAATGCATTAACAGGAAGTACCACTCAATCTCTCAAGATAGAAGGGCATATCAAGAAGAAAAAGGTAATAGTGTTGATTGATTCGGGTAGTACCCATAATTTTATTCATTGTAAGATAGCCAAGGAATTGAATTTCTTCCTATATCCAGCACCATAGTGTCAAGTAATGGTTTCAAATGGAGGAACCATAAATTTCTCTAGAAAGTGCCATAATATCAAGTTGTCCATGGGAGAATATGTCTTGAATAGTCCAATGCTTTCCATTCCAATGGGTGGTGCAGATGTTGTACTAGGAATCCAATGGCTACAATCTTTGGGTACGATAGCTTTTAATTTTCAAGAAATTTTCTTGAAATTTTTTTGGGAAGGAAAGGAAGTTAAATTAAGTGGTATCGCAAGGAAACTGGTAAAAAGATTCTAAAGAAATAACAATGGTGCATAATTGAACAATTATGTTTATTAAGTTTCCCACATCAAAATCATCTATTTCTCCAGATCTCCAAAACATTTTGGACAATCATTCCAAGGTATTTGAGACTCCCAAAGGCCTCCCACCTATTCGTGATCATGATCATTCTATTCATTTTATTCCAGGAAGTGTTCCCCCAAACATCGGGCCTTACAGATATCCATATGCCCAAAAGAGTGAAATTAAATGCATGGTCGCATAAATGCTAGAGGTTGGTATAATTCAACCTAGTCAAAGTTCTTTCTCTGCTCCAGTGGTATTGGGTCACAAAAAGGATGGATCATGGTGAATATGTCTAGATTATAGGGAGCTCAACAAGATTATCATTAAATATAAATTTCCCATTCCTGTGATTGATGAATTATTAGATGAATTACATGGAGCAATTTACTTTACCAAGTCGTATCTTTGTTTAGGATATCATCAAATCAAAAAATTTGTGTTAGATGTTATTGATGATATACTAATATACAACAAGTCTTGGAAGGATCATGTTCAACATGTTGATAGGGTGCTCAAACTGTTGTAGGAGAAATCATTATATGAAAAAAGATCCAAATCTTTCTTTGGAGTACAAGAGGTGGAATATTTGGGTAGTCAGTTAGTTCATAGCTTATTTTATTATCCTCAATCTGATAAACTGAGATAGTGACAAATGTTTGGAAGGATATCTTTATTGCTTTTTATCTGATAAACAAACATAGTGGTTCAACTATTTTCCTCTGGCTGAATGGTGGTATAACACTTCCTTCCATACTGCAGCAAAAATGACCCCATTTATGGCATTTTATGGATATCATCCACCGTACATCACATCATCTTTAAAAGAAAATTCTAAGGTTCAAGAAGTGGAAGATCACATCGAGCAACAACAATAAGTTCTCAAAATGTTAAAGGATAACCTCACTTTGGTGCAAAATAGAATGAAACAATAGGGAACTCAACATCGCAGCGAAAGAAGTTTTGATGTAGGTGATTGTGTATTTCTACGACTACAACCATACAAACAAATGTTCCTCAAGCAAGCTAATAAGGATAATAAATTATCACCAACGTATTATGGTCCATATAAGGTGTTACAAAAGATCGATACTATGGCATACAAATTGGAGCTTCCTGCATCCTCCTAAGTGCACCTAGTTCTCCATGTTTCATGCTTAAAGAAGGTTATATGTGAGAAGATTCCAGTTCAAACAATATTTCTAGAACTTGATGAGGAAGGAAAAATCATATTTCAACCTAAAACAATCACAAAAACAAGAACCTGAAAGCTACGAAATCGATCAATTTAAGAGCATCTCATCAAGTGGAAGAACTTACCCGCTAAGGATTCCACATGGGAGGACGAGAATTTTATGTAGAAGCATCCAGAACTACTCAGGCATTTAGGACAACACTTTTTGAAGGAGAGGGGCATGTTAGGTCCCTATACTACTAGTGTAATCCCTTATTCTTATTAGTGCAACCCCTTTATTATATTGTTGTGCCCATGTAGTCCCCATAATGTTATTATTGTGCCCCATAGAAGCCCACTATTGTTATTTTTGTGCCCTTATATTATTATTGTTATGTCGGTTTTGATTATATTATGTCCCGTTAGACCCCTATATATAGAAAGGAGGTCTTGTCATTTGTATCATGCAATAATTGTTCATTTGTGTAATGTAAAGGAGGTTGCCCCCTTGAAGAGGTTGATTTCTAAGTCGTTGATCTATCTTTTCTATCTTTTTGTGAGCTGGTTTCATAACACAATGATATGGTTAGGATCATGAATTCATGTTATTAATAAACATATATGCAATATATTATGGTCCTTTATGTAAATAGGTACCTCAATAATATATGAAATTGGTCCTATCTTATGAAATATTTAAAAAGGCCCACAATATTTGGTTGCGAACATAGTAAAAGTCCCTAATATTAAAGAATATTATTTTTGTTTAAGTTTTAGGAACACATGCTCTACAAGTTTAAATTTCCTTTATATTATGCTTTTATCTACGAAAATTGCTTTCTTGTTCTATGTTTCCTTCAGGTTCAACTTAATACTAGCTACCTATTATTGCATTCTCATGATGTTATAGACAATTTTGTGCCTTGCAGCATCAGGCATGAATTGTCAATAATCCAAGGGATCCAAAGTCCCTAAACATGATGTTCCTACCCCTAGAGGAACAAGGTCAGCAAACCAACAGCTCTCAGATCAGTTCTCCACCTGAAAACACTCAAAAACAAGCAATCCTGAAATCAAAGCAGGTGCTCCACTAGGCTTCTGTGCTGAAACTCAACTCCTCCATGGTGTACCTGCGTTGCAAAGCAGGTAGAACAAAGGCCACCTGCGCTGAGCGAGATGGGACAAGTGGCACACTGAGTCATTGCTTTGGAATCTTCCAAAAATGACACTTGGATCAGGGATTTCGCCTTGTGATGAGTCAGAGGCTCTGTTTCCCCAAGTGGAAGCAAGGTTCTCCAAGTGGACTCAAGAACTGAAGATCAACTGAAGAGAGAGAGGACACAAGGCAGCTACACATCAGTTGCAAGCTGACTCATCCTTTCTCAATTCATCTATATATTGAGCTCTCTCCTATGAGCTCAGGGGGCTGGAATTTTGTGCAAAGTAATGATATGCTGTTGGTTTCACTATAGAACTATTGGGTGATTGCTTGAAGGAGGTGAAGAGGAGAAATTCTTTCTGCTGGGAGGTGTTGCTGGATTGGGGCCTTCAATGGTTGTAACCTTCTCAGAACTTTACTTCTTCCATTAATAAAAGCTATTGAGGTTCTTCTATATGCATTTGTTTCAATGATGTATTGCAATGATTGTATATTTGATTTATGCTAATCCTTGAATCAGTTATGAATGCATGCTTCTTGTAGTTTCCTTCTTTGTTATTTTGCAGGATCTCATTGTAGCTGGGCCAGCAAAAGAGCAAAGAGCTAGGAGCAAGCAGCAAAGAGAAGAGATTGGAGCAAATATTAAGCGCAAGGCAACGGTTAGTGCATTTCTTCATTCTCTCTTGCTTTCATAAAGAAGTAAACCTTTAGTAGTTTTGTTTACAGTTGTTGCTGAGGTACTATCACCCTTAGAGTGGGATAGGGTCATCCGAGTCGGATACTTTTCCCTACAACACATGAGCATCTCTATCCCATGTACCACTCTATTAGCTAGGTTATCCTAATTTATCAAGGAGCTGTATTCTCTACCATAGAAACCATAAAATGGCTTCATCTTAAGATAGGTATGATGTATATTATTTTACGTGAAATTTTCTAAACATAAATAATTATCTCACTTAAAAGGCTTTTCCATCACATACATTTTCAACATATCTTCAATTACTTGATTAACTCTCTTTATTTTCCTATCCTTTATAAATGGAATGTTGTATTATATTTCAAATTTATGTCAATATCGTTCAATAACCTCTTCTAAAATTTTAAAATCAATTTAAGATCTTTATTTGAAATAATGACCGTGGGTATTTCATGGAATATAACAACCTATTTCATTTAGATTTCTATTATAGCTTTTTCCTTATCGAGTGAACTAAATAGAATAAAGTGAGAAAATTTTTTCAACTTGTCAACCACTACCGTGATGGATTCATGCTATCTTTTTGTTTCCATCATGGTAAACAAACAATGTAGAATCAAATTTTCTATTAGTGTTGATTTGATTGATGATGAAGAATTGGAGGTAGTTCCACTTTATGTATGTAGAGGTTGTGTTTTCGAGTGCCTATATATACATGTATGATTTTATCTTCATGTGGAGATATAATTATTACCTGCATCATTAAGGAAGAAATTTTTTCATCATTATTCCACATGAGAGCAAGTCAAAGATCCCACTCGTAAATGCTAAATAGACAAAAAACTTAATAAGTTCTCGCAAGAAATATGTTTTTTTGTTTTGTTTTTATTAAAGAAAATATTACTCTATAGAAGATTCCACGAGAGCTAAGTCATCCTTAGAGGGGTGTACCGACAAAAAAAAACAAAATATAGAGAAGTTATTATAACCATATAGGGGTGTTTTCTAGGATCCTAAAGGGTTACCACCCAAGGTAAAAGTGGATCATGAAATCTAGTTGTTTCACACTCTATGTTTCCAAACATTGGGTTGTACAAATAGTTTCTTATAGAATAAAATAAGGAGAAGAAGTAGTTGCACTAGCTACTAGAATTGGGTGTTATTCAACCAAGTACATCACCATATGGGACACCCATTACGTTTTTTTCTAAGAAGGATGGGAGTTGGTGGAGGTACATTGATTCCATAAATTAAAAAATAAATACACCCAACAATAGGTAACACCTATCAAAGATAGTTGATTTTCTAGATTAGCTGCAACAAGCCAAATACTTCACCAAGCTAAACATAAAGTTAGGATATCACTAGATTGGAGTTAGATAAAAAGGTACCTAGAAATGTCCTTCAAAACCAGAAGAGGTTTGTATGAGTGGTTAGTTATGTCATTTTCTTTATGCAATGTATGGTATAATCATGAGGTTAATGAAATATATATTGCACCATTTTCTAGATTCATTTCTTATTATTTATTTAGATGATATAGTAGCATGCAATGCTACCTAGGAGGAGGACATCTAACATTTGGTCCACGTGCTAAAAACATTAAGAAAGCACCAATTATTGGAAAATATAAAGAATCATGAGTTTTCATAATAGCCTTTGGTGTATCTAGGATATGTGACAGTAGAGGAAAGTTGAATATAGATACTAACATGATGGAGGAAATCATGAAGTGGTCAATCATGTTAGGAGTTTTGTTGGGCAACAAAATACCTAGGAAAATTCATAGCCTCATCTTTTGCATTAGAAACACCACTTAATTCCATAACAATGAGCGATAAGAGTTTTTAGTGAGGAAAGGGTCAATGGAGGCCTTTGAGGTGTTAAAGAAGGACACTAGTGAAGCATCACTTCTAGCATTACCGAACTTCTAGCAAGCCTTTGAAGTTGAGGTATATATAAGTGGGTATGTTATGGGAGCATTGTTGATGTAGGGAATAAGGCTTTTATGATACCTTTCTAAAGTATTTCATGAGGCGGTTCTTAATGACCCTATATACAAGCAGGAGTTCTATGATGTGATACAAACTACTATAAGTGGAATGCTATCTTATGGGAAAGGAGACAATAATCTACAATAGTCATTGGCTACCATAGTACCCACATGTTCGAAGTAAGATACATTAGAAGAATCATTACAATTTGATGGAGTTTCTATAGAAGCTTTATTTATTAGTCAAGTATAAGAAGGGAAGCACAAACATGTTAGATGACATGATTTTAAGGTCACCCACATCAAAGAACACATCTTTAGGAGTTTTGATGAACATGGATCCTTTCTACTACAATGTATACAAATATGCATATATAGAGGATGAGGAATTCAAAGACCTCCTTCAGTAGTTGTCGAGCTAGATTCATTGACATTATGGTGATAGCACAATTGACTTCCATCCCTAGAATGGGTTACTTTATAATAAGGATTAGTTCTGTGTTCCTAAATGTGATCAATTGCATTTTATGAGTGAGGGTCACACCTACAAGGTTTTATGACATTTTTGTGTAGGGAAGGGGATAGTAAATATGAGGAGGTATGTGTACTGGCCTAGGATATAAGAAAATATATCTAGATTCATAACATAATACATGCTTTGTTGTACTAGTACATTTAGTAACAAAAAAATTATTCTATAAATTCACTTTTCGATACCCACTCATCCTTGGGAAATAATTTCCATTACTTTGTGGGAGGTTTACCAACAATCAAGAAGGGAAATGACTACCTATTCATGGTAATTGATAGGCTTAGCAGGATGTGCATTTTAATTCCCTAAAAAATACCATCAATAGGCAAGAAGTAATGAAGATTCTCTTTGGATAGGTCTAGGTACATTTTGGAATACCAAGGAGCATCATTTTATACCTTCGGATATTGCATATGGATAGTAAGGAGGAGGGAGGGAGGATATCAAATGGGATGCCATGAGGTAGAAAAGATTCTTCAGAAGATGTTAGGTCCCTATACTACTAGTGTAACCCCTTATTGTTATTATTACAACCCCCTTATTATATTGTTGTACCCATGTAGTCCCCATATTGTTACTATTGTGCCCCATATAATCCCACTATTGTTATTATTGTGCCATTACATTATTATTGTTATTGTCAGCTCTGATTATATTATGACTTGTTAAACTCCTATATATAGAAAGGAGGTCTTGTCATTTGTATCATCTAAGAATTGTTAATTTGTGTAATGTAAAGGAGGTTTCCTGCTCAAAGAGGCTAAATTCTAAGGCATTCATCTATCTTTTCTATCTTTTTGTGAGTTGGTTTCATAACATTTGGTATCAGAGCTTTGGATCATAGGGTTTCACTGCTTCAAACAGGTCATCATGTCATTTGCGCTATAACTTTTTTTCTACGACATTTCAGGTGCTAAAACAAAACCCCATTTGGGTTGAAATTGTTCTAAAGCTCGGGATCGAAATTCAGAACTTTTAGCGATATATTTATGGAGATATGATTTGAGGAAGTTGGCCTTTTTGTAGACTCCTGAATTACATTCCAAACAGGGGACCTGGGGAAAATAGTCATAACTTTTGTTTTGAGCATCAAATTGAAATTTCGTAAGAAGTTACAGAACAAGGACAGACTGTAGTTTCTTGTATACATTTTTCAGATCCAAAGGTCAAAACAATGAAACGTGGCACTTCATACAAGTTCATTCTTCTAAAAAGGTATATAATCAGGTCATCTTGGGAGATTGTACATAACTCTTTCTTGGAGAATCTAAATTTGATCAGACTAGTGGCATTAGAAAGAGGATGCAGAGGTGTACTGTAAGTCGCAATTTCAGAACTTAAAGATCTGAAAGTACAGAGTTACAGTCGTTTCAAGATCAAGCTCCTAAAAAAAAAAAAAAAAAGGTGAGATGAGGAAGTTTGATGGCAAGGATCCAGTAAACTGGATACTACAGATGGAGAAATATTTTGATCTACATGGTGTACCACTATTACAAAAGGTATATATTGCATCTTCGTAATTAGAACAAGATCAATTTTTATGGTATAAAGGGATTTTTTCTCGTAAACATCTTGTTTCGTGGTCAGTTTTCATGGAAGAAATTATAGCACATTATGAGAATACAAATAGCAACACCTTATTTAGAGAAACACCACAACAATTGGAAGAAAAAAGAGAAAAAAGGCTTTTTTACAAAGTGGAAAGAAAAATTATGGCAACAAGGAATTCTAATCCTCACAACTATAAAGATGGAAGTGTTGTTTCTCTTATCCTTCCACAACCTACAACGGTTACACTACAACAATTGGAAGAAAAAAGAGAAACAGGGCTTTGTTACAATTGTGATAGCAAATGCACTAAAGGTCATAAGTGTGTTGAGAAGAAATTATTTTACATAGAGTATGAAGAGGAGGAAGAAAAGTCTCAAGAAACATCAAAAGAAGAGGCTATATGCCAGGACACAACCCCAGAGAAAGAAGAAATGAATCCAACCACATCTCATAAAGAATTGGCAAGAATTACCACTCCTCAAACTCTCAAGATAGAAGGACATATCAAGAAGAAAAAGGTTCAAGAAGTGAAAGATCACATCAAGAAAGAAGAAATGAATCCAACTATATCATGTAATGAATTGGATAGAATTACCATTCCTAAAACTATCCATATAGAAGGACATATCAAGAAAAAAATGTTGAAGAAGTGAAAGATCACATTGAGCATCAATAACAAGTTCTCCAACTTTTAAAGGATAACGCCACTTTGGTGCAAAATCGAATGAAACAACAGGTAGATCAACATCATAGTGAAAAATGTTTTGATGTAGGTGATTGGGTATTTTTACTGCTACATCTCAAGCAAGTTATTTATGAGAAGGAAATTTTGGCAATACTACGTGCACTTAGGAAATGGCAACCTTACTGAATGGGAAGACACTTTAAGGTAAAAATGGATCATGATAGTCTTAAATACTTTTTAGAACAACTATTATCTTTAGAAGAATAGAAAAATTGGGTCACAAATATGTTGGGTTATGACTTTGACATCATCTATAGAAAAGGGAAGCAAAATTTTGTTGTAGATGCACTCTCAAGAAAGGATGAGGATGTGGAAGCATTGTTTTGTGCTATTTCTATTATCCAACCAGATTGGATAAATGAAGCAAGGGATGAATGGAAGAAGGAAAAATAAGTATGGTGACTCATTCAAAAGTTGCAGAAGATCCCAATTCAAACAATATTTCCAGAACTTGAAGAGGATGGAAAAATCATATTGGACCCTGGATCAGTCAGAAAAACAAGAACCTGACAGGTACACAAAATCAATCAATTTCAGAGTATCTCATCAAGTGGAAGAACTTACCCGCTGAAGATTCCACATCGGATGACAATAATTTTATATAGAAGCATCAAGAACAACTCAAACATTGAGGACAACACTTTTTCAAGGGGAGAGGCATGTTAGGCCCCTATACTACTAGTGTAACCCATTATTGTTATTAGTACAATCCCTTATTATATTGTTCTACCCATGTAGTCTCCATATTGTTACTATTGTTCCCCATAGAAGCCCACTATTGTTTTTATTGTACCCCTACATTATTATTGTTATGTTGGCTTTGATTATATTATGACCCCTTAGACTCTTATATATAGAAAGGAGGTGTTTTCATTTGTATCATCGAAGAATTGTTCATTTGTGTAATGTAAAGGAGGTTTCCCCCTTGAAGAGGCTTATTTCTAAGGTGTTCATCTATCTTTACTATCTTTTTGTGAGTTGGTTTCATAATAGAAGATCAAGAAGATCCATCTACAGGTATAGGAGACATTACAATATTGACATGAAAACTAGAAGTCCAGTCGTAATTAGCTCATACTAGAGAAGCCATTAAGAGTGGGAGATTGAGTATTGTTATGATTGAGCACAAAGAGGTTATAGCATCTTGGTAAGAAAATTAAGTGTTTGTGATATGGTCACTTTGAGATACTATAATGGGTGGAAGATAATGTGTACAAACTAAATTCTACACCCATACATGAGCATTTACTCAATATTGGATGTAGAAAAGCTGACATTATGACGCTTCAATGTTGGATCTAGAAAAGGAACAAGTCCTCCCTTCTATAGAGGACTTACCATTAGACGCTCAAGAAGAGTTGAGAGAGGACACAATTTTGTATAATAGGTCTAGAGCTATAAGACAAGGGAAACATGACCATTGGTAGAATGGGTTTAAAGGGTAGCTTCCATATATGGATAAGTAGTATGCTCGTGAGAAGGTAGAGGAAAATTTTCATCACCTCATTCGGTAAAATATTTTGGGGAAAAAATCCTTTCAAAATGGGGAAGTATAATCTAGATTGGATCATTATATTATTCATCATCGATTTTGATGATTTTAGAGAGGAAAAATTTAAGAAATCTTCTCACTAAATCATTTTTATTGATTGCTCCCAGCTTGGTGAATTACGGTCTAAAACCTTTTGCATGAAGTTTGAGGCATTAAATGTTATTTAATTTATTATTATTTTTATTTTTTGGGGGGTGGGGGTGAGGGTGGGGTTAAAACATTATTTCTTAATTGTGTATCTTTATTCTACATTTAATTATGTTTTCAACAATGTGAGAAAGACCTTAAATGAAGTCCGTATGCAAATGTTATGCCACATAAAAGTTGATTTTCCTATTTTTGACCACCATGATTTGAGAGGATGTCATGCTATTCCCCATTATTCATGGAAAATTGGATATCCACATGACCATGTTGAAGATGGCTCTAAAAGAGTCAATATTGTATCTCCAGATAAGTGTTGGAGTCAAAATTAACTAGTAATAGGCTATCATGTTATGTTATAATTGGACTAGTAGGAGGAAAAGGGTTCCATTCTGTATTGGAGTGAATTTTGTCTCATAGATGAGCGAAGTAGTGAAGAATGGATAGAAAGAGATAAAATGGATACAATCGTATTAGTAAATGTTGTTTATATATGTTGATAGGAATTTAGCAATCACATTAATAATTATTCGATGTATATTGTTAATGTGGCAATTAGAGATTAACTATTTGTACATATTAATAACCATATAGTTAATATCAAACACACACGTACGTGCACACACACACACATCTAACAACAACAAAATTAACATAATATTATAATAGTATAGAGTTGTTACTAGTAATATGTATTTACCCCTCACTATTATCTTAATGATTAATATACATTTATTAACATATTAATATATCTATCAATATATTTTATAGATAATGATAGATTTATGAACCATTCCAACATAAAAATATTAAATTCTAATATTAAATCAATTATTATAAGCCCTAATATTATAAAATCCAACATTATAAACCCTAAGATTAATATTATATCCCTAAGATTAATATTATAAACCTTAACATTAAAAAACCCAATATTATATATCCCAATATTAAAAACCCAAATGCAATATTATAAACCCAAAATTAAAAAATGAAATATGGCAAATCCAAGGGATTAATATTATAAACCCAAGGGAAAATAAACTAAATGGAAAAACAATAAACCCTAGGATTAAAATGTTACATTATTAATAAGAACAATGTGATACATCATGATATTAAACTTTAATATTAAATTGAATATTATAAACCATAACATCATCAAACTCAATATTATAAGCCATAAGGTTAATATTGTAAACCTTGCAAGGGATTATAAATATTATAAACACAAGGGATAAATATTATAAACCCTTGGTATTAATAAACCTAAGGCATTAATATTAATATTATAAACCCTAAAATTATAAAACTCAATATTATAAACCCCAATATTAAAAAATGAACATTTGAAACCCTTATACTAAATGTGATATTATAAACCCAATATTAAAACCCAAATATTATAAACACAAAGGATTAATATTATAAACCAAAGAAGAAATAAACCCAAGAGATTAATATTACAAACCAAATGGATTGATACTATAAACCCAAAAGATGAATATTACAAACCTAAGGGATTATTCATATTAAGAAACAAATAGATTAAAACCTAGGGGATTAATATTAAAATGCTAAGGGATTAATAAACCCAATCTATTAACATTAAAAACTCAAAGGATTAATAAACACAATGAATTAGTGATATTATAAACACAAGGATTAATATTATAAACTTTTGGACTATTAACATAAACGATCAATAAACCCAAGGGATTAATATTATAAGCCTAAGGGATTAATAAATCTAATAGATTAGTATTATAAAACCAAGGGATTGGTAAACCCAATAGACTAGTATTATACCCTTAGGATTAATATTATAAGCCCTGTTATCACTCAAGTTGTCCCTTGGCTCCTTAAGGGATACAGCCAAGGTAACCACAAACCAATCTTTGGACTGCAGGTCCTAGCCTACCTGCAATCAGAGAGGGCTCTCTCTTTCTGATTTAACTTTGCTTTTGGGTTAATTTTAGGCTAGTTATGGACTTCTTTGGATTTTGTTTAAGTTTTGGTGGGATGATTGATGTTTTCAAGTAGGAATGCATGCATCGTGTGAGAGGTTCAAACCATTGGGCATGGAGTCATGGAGTTGGGCTGCTGGTGCGTTTTCTTGGTCACAAGAGGAATATAGAGCAGGATAGCTACACATGAAACAATCATTCAAGTTAAAAGGATGAAATAAAGGCTAAGGAATGAGAGGCAACTAAGAATCTCTCATTCAGCTTAACAGAGGGAAGGTGAGTGAACTATATCTAGGAGCAGTCAAGAATTCCTAAATAACAGTCATACATGAATGAAATAGAGAAAATACGAACCATGAGGAATTCATATTTATGCCTAAATTAGAAGAAAACATATAGATGTCAAAAAAACTAAGCATAGAGTGTAGCCATGCAAATTCTAAGCTAATCTTTCTTTCTGTAACTTAGATGTTGATATGTGTATGGTCTAAACATATATGAATTGAAAAAAGAGGTAAGAAACACTTATTGGTCCATGTAGCAGCGCAAGAATTCTATATTTCACTCTTCAACCATTAATAACACAACAGACAGTCCATCCTTCAAGCTTTTCAGCAGTCTTTGATTATGTAAATTCTCAAACATACAGTGCAAGTCCAGAATGAAGATTATCAACCAACCCACCCTTTAATCAATGAATTAGGGTGGTTTATATAGGGAAAATATCTAGAAATATCTATTACAGCAGACCTTCAACAGGTCTGAGGGAAATACGTTCTTTAACCTAATCTTGCCCTGAAATTAATGCAAGAAAATATCTTTGAGCTGCGCTAGAGGCAGCTACATCAAAATGAGTTAATATTGTGTCCTTATGGCTCTGTGCTGTTCATTTAGCCATAACTATGCTTTGGGCTTTGATCCCCTGCTCTTGAGTGGTTCTGATGTGCATTTACTGTGATCTGAGAGCCTTTAAATGGCTTCACCACTTTCTTTGACTTTGCACCCGCTTTGGTATTGCTGACCTGATACACTTTTCCGCTTCACTGATACTCTTTAATTGAATTTGGGCTTTATCTTTCCTATGATACTCTTTAACACTTGAATCGGGCCACTTTCTCTCGACCTGATATGCTTGAAACTGTCAAATTGCCCCTTTTCTGCCCTTTCAAGGCAAAAATGGCTGCTGCAAATGATTTCCATGGCCTCTGGAATGCTACCGGCGCTCGCCGATTTGAATATGAACATAAATGAAGAAATCCTATCAAAACTACGAATTTTTGGGCCTGTTGGTAGCCGAGCGATATGAAGCCTTCCATTTTGGTCATTTTTTCTTAGCGATGCGCAATTAGCACTAATCGCGCATCGAAAACTGCCTATGTTTTACATTCCGGGCTCTCTTTGCTACGATTTTCGCCCTTCACGCCTTCTTTCAGTGATGACATCAGCATGACATCAGCGGGGGGTCCCAGTATGGCAGTGACGTGGCAGGGTGACGTGGGAGTACGACAGGGATTAAATCGGCGATCGGCAATCGGCAGGGACAGGGGGTAATGGCTTTTATATATGTGATGCGATGGGAGCGATCGCCGATATTGGAAAAGTGATAAGGCATGCGGAAAAATCGGAAATATTTGCGGAAATGCCATATATTGAGGTAAAATGAGTTTAGCGGCAAAACTTAAGTTTTGCAATATAACCAAGTTTTATGGGGAAGTGGAGGCATATATGGATAAATGATGTGATTGCGATAGTGAGTGGATCGCGATGCGATATGCTTTCGGGTGTGATAGCAATATCGCATCGGCGGATGAGAGGGGGGCATATGTATATAGGTACAAAAACTTTGCGACTGCTGATCGCGATATTGCGATCAGCGAAATGATATCGGGGAGTTATAAAAGGGGGCCGATGAATGAATGCTGCGACCTCTGACAGTGATATCGCGTCGGAGGGGAGGAAAACTCATAGGAGGAGGGTTAATGCGATCGGAGGATGATTTATGTGATTGGAAAAGGCTTTTTAAAGCTTTGCAAGGGTTCTTAAGGCCTCGGAAGGGGTCCAATAACCAAGAAAGAGGGACTTCATGCCTTGGAAGGAGTCCAAAGACACTTTGAGGGAGTTTAAGAAGCAAAACTGAGGGTTCTTACTTAAGTTTCAGGCAAACTTAGTAATTCCCAAGCATATTTATGGTTATATTTCAACCAGAGGAGGGGATATGTAAATAATGGGGATTTTTACTATATTTTTTAGTATGGGAAGGGGAAATAAGGAGGGATTTACATAATAGAGTAAGAGTTAATATGAATTTTGTGAAGAAAGCACTAAGGATAGGAATCTTAGGCTTTAAATGGGAAACCAAACCTGTATAAGAAATATAAGCATCCTTAAGCAAAGCAAATCTTTACTTAGGCAATGATATGACAAATGATGAAACTTAAGAGATATCAAGCAAATCTTGACCTCTTTGGGGAGGTTAGTGAATTATTTGGGGAATAAGAAGAAGGGGGAGTTAGTCATGCCTCGCTTGAGCTGCTCCAAGGGAAAATTGCCTTGCACTTGTGATCTGAAGTAAAATAACACTTTGAGATACAAAATTGATCACACTTATTCATTCTGCAACCTCAAAAACTACTTACCCAGCCTACTTACCTAACATTTTTTCTTATTTTTGGTTTGGGTGCACTTAGACTTGCAGACCCTGATTATCTTCTTTTCTTTTGACTGCCCTCCTATCTAAATGTACCCTTATATCTTCCAAGGGCCCAGATTAAGCAGTTGGGCTCCTTTATTTCTCTACCTAGCTACTGATCTGCCAAGCTTAAGCTGTTTGGACAGATATCCATTCTCTATGTTCTACAACAAGAAATTGAAACCTAGGGAAGCCACAATTAAACTGTTTTGCCTTCCCTTAACTGGAAATTCTTCAAAATGGAATGACTCATCAAAATTGGAGTACAGCAGTGGCATTTAGACTAGCACACTTTCATGGCCTCTTCTTTGGCCTCCTAAGGAAATATGGAACATTGCAGCATGCAAAGTATGACATATTTGGCATGTGAAAATGTCGATCATGAGAGATGAATACGTGTTGCAACAGGAGGCTAACAGTGGCTCCACTTGGGGATGACTTTTCCTTGTGAAAAGCCAAGAACAGCAGGTCAAACTGCCTTGATCTTCTATTGTTGTTGTGGAACTGAAAACAATTCTTCGTTGGCTGCTAAAAGACTGGAATTTTGAGATTTGAACAGCACTCTCCTCGACTGAATTACTGTGAACTATATAGCATCGCCTGCTTTCTTCTGCGTGCTTAATGTTATGTACAATGTTGCCTGAGCACTGCCCTTTTGAAATAGTCTCAAAAAATGGATCAAAACTGATGTATTTCCCTTATTTTTCCTTTGACCAAGGGTGCTGATATGAAACCTAAAACGCTCCTTTGTTTTGATACTATTGACTGAAGTGGGAAGCTTGATTGTAGCACTTCTAACTGAATTTGATTTGATATAACAGCACTGCTTGGTTCCAAGCAATCAGATTGCTTATACAAACATAAAAAGGAAAGCGCTGACATATATACAAACACTAATATACAAATATATACACAGGGGCATTGTATCCCTTAAAAGGGATCTCGATAATGTTTCAACATTCGGCCATTTACAGGGCCGTCTTCCACTATGCTGTCATCTATAGATTTGAGAAAATATGTGTTATTGCCTTGCACAACGCTGATAGCAAATGGGCCTTTCCATAGAAAATCAAATTTTGCATGCTTTCCCTTATCTTCTCTTCGTGAGTCCCACCTTAGAACTTTGTCGCCAATGCAGAAATCCTCAGCCTTGGTCCTTTTGTCAAATGCTTTCTTTAGCCTCTCTTGCACAATTTGAGCCTGTCATACACTTGCTCTCTGGTTTGCTGAAGATGGATGGTCTGATTTATTCTTCGTTGAATATCATTTGGTTCTGCCTGAATCTCTTGTAATAGCTTCATAATGGAAATGCCCAAGAAGACAGAAACCTGGCCTCCATGCCATACACCAGCTCATAAGGGCTCATACCAATGGATCTCTTTGTTGAAAGTCTATCTGCCCAAAGGACATTTGTGAGATTTTTATGCCAGCTCTTCTTGTTTTCTTCTAATATCTTCTTGATAATATTAATCAGGCTCTTGTTGGATGATTCGGCCAAGCCATTACCTTGAGGGTAATAGGCTGTAGAGTGGCCTAAGGTGATATGAAATTTATGGCAAAAATTGATCATCTTTTTGGATTTGAAGGCAGTAGTGTTGTCAGTGATTATCTTCTCAGGGCAGCCAAATCTAGAAAGGATGTTGCATTCGAGGAATTGGATAATGGTGGTGTCATTAGCTTGCCTATATGGGATGGCCTCAATCCACTTGGTGAAATAGTCTGTGGCTGTTAGAATCCATTTGTGTTGGCCTGAGGAAGAGGGATGGATTTCTCCAATGAAGTCAAGACCCCATTGTTGAAAAGGCTTTTCGGTTGAGATGGGCTTAAGGGGCAAGGGCAATAGCTTTCTTTTGCCCTCAAAGATTTGGAATTTGTGGCATGAAACAACAAACTTCTTTACATCAACAAACAAAGAGGGCCAATAGAAACCAGCCCTGAGTATCTTGTCAGCAGTGGACTTCCAGTATAAGTGCCCTCCACAGTCCCCTGCATGGAATTCTTTCATGACATTGTTAGTTTCATTCATGGTTAGACAATTCAGCAATATTCCTTCATGATTTTTCCAAAACAGGGCACTATCTAAGACACAAAACTTTTATGCTTTCATCTTTAAAAATATATTTTTGGTTCTGGACAACCCTGGAGGAGCAAACAGGTTTAAAAGTACAAAACAAATATCAACATACCATGGGGATTGCAAGAAGGTTTCATTGATCTGTGGAGTCGCCAGCTCCTGTTCATTGTCCAGTTGGTTAATGTCTAGGGCCTGAAAATTTGTTTCGGACATCAGTTTGGCTAAACCTTGTCCCTTTATGATCTTGGTTGGCTTTATCTCAATGTCATACTCAAGGATATTAGCAATCCACTTACCTCTTTTGCCTTCTAATCCCTCTTGGGTTAATATGTCTTTTACAACAACATTTGGGACATAGGTAATCACACGTGAATATAAAATGTAAACTCTGAAATCTTTGATTGCTTTCACAAGGGAATAGGCCTGCTTCTCCATGATTTGGTACTTCAAAGGGGCATCCCTAAGGGCTCGGCTAAAAAATGCAATTGGCTTTTCATTTCCTTGATCATCCTTTTGTAAAAGGACAGCAGCTATGGTGTGATCAGATGCAAAAGAAAAAATGATAAAATCTTTGTCAAATTGTGGACTGGTGAGGACAGGGGCTTGGGTTAAGGTAGCTTTGATACTCTCAAAGGCTTGCTTGGTTTCAAGAGACCATTTTACCTTGGCATCCTTCTTTAACATGTTGCTTAGCATTCTTATTAGTTCAGCTAAGTTTGGGATAAATCTCCTAAGAAAATTGATCTTTCCAAGGAATGCTTGCAACTCTTTTATGTTTCTTGGATATGGGATTTGAAGGATGGCTTGAATTCTTTCAGGATCAATTCTAATCCCCTCTTTTGAAATGATATGGCCTAGTAATTTTCCTTCTTCAAGGCCAAATAAAGACTTCCTGGGGTTCAAGGAAATGCCATATTTCCTACATGTTAGGAACACTTGTCTCAAATGTTTTAGGTGCTCTTGATCAGATTTGGAGAAAGGGGTGAGGTCATCAAGATAGACAACCAGGAAATCATGGATTTCCTTGGCAAAGGCAATGTCCATTGCCCTTTGAAAGGTAGCACCTGCATTCTTTAGGCCAAAAGGCATCTTCACATACTTAAATGTTCCCCACGGTGTTGTAAAGGTTGTCTTGTCTTGGTCATCCGGGTGAACAAATATTTGGTTGAAACCTGAAAAGCCATCTAGCAAAGAGATTCTAGATGACCCCACTACTCTTTGTAGGATGTGGTCCATTTTTGGCAATGGGTAGTGGTCTTTTAGGGAGACTTGGTTTAAGTTTCTCAAATCTACACAAATTCTAATCTCACATGTTTTCTTTCTGGTGGGAACAAGATTGGATACCCATTCAGAAAATCTGATGGGTGTTATTATGCCAGCCTCAAACATTCTCTTTAATTCCTTCTCAATTAAACGAAGAAGCACAGGATTGATTCTCCTTATTTTTTGTTTGAAGGGCTTCTGGTTTGGTTTTAAGGGAATGGTGTGTTGGATCACTGAGGTGTCATAGGACTTCAAGTCCTCATAACTCCAAGCAAATACATCTTGGAATTATTTGAACAAATCAACATATTTGGGCTTTTGATCACGTGGCAAGGATTGAGATAGTTTGGTCATTTTGGGCTTCTTTGTTGTCCCAATGTTTTGTTCTTCTATAGCAGCGTTTAAGGGCTACATTTTTGGCTTTCTGGGAACATCATTTGCATCAAACATATCTTCTAATGGAGTGAGGATAGCAGGGAGAAAGTTATCCTTTAGATCAATGATCTCGACCTCTGTTTTGGATATTTCCTCCAAATGCATTTGTTTCAGCTCTTCTATGTTTGCATTGTCAAAAACAGTTGGGTTTAGCATTTGTTTGGCTGTTACAGTTGTTACAGCCTTCTGATTTTCATTTGTTTGTTGTTGTTCATCTGTCATAGCATCCATGTCAATGTTAATATTTGAAAACTCATGCTCAAGAGTGAGGAAATTGTTAATCTAGGTATCATTTTCGAGCACTTGCCAATCTTTAACATTATTTGGGACAGCAGGCCTCTGTTTTATCTCAGCAGTGAAATGGTGATTTGGCTCAAAGGGAAGCTTGCATGTACTAGCAAAAGTGGCTAGGTTGTGAGCATGTATGTTATGGCTTCTAGAAATTTTGGCAAGCTTGGATTCGGTGAAGGAATTTAGTATTTCTGTGGCAGCAGACCTATAAGCTCTCAGCCTATTGTCATTAGTAACAAAGTCACCTTTTATCTGTTGAATGATCAAATCGGAGTCACCTAGAATGGACACTTTTGCAGCTTCTAGAGCTTTGAGCAGTTTAAGGCCTAATAAGAGAGCCTCATACTTTGCCATGTTATTGGTACATTTGAAGTTTAATTTGTAAGCACGACCCTCTGCATGGTTTTTATGTGTATTGTGAATCCATATTCCTACCCCTGCTCCTAGCTTGTTAACAGAACCATCAAACTCTAAATACCATGTGATTTCTTGCTTGTGGTTCGTATTAAGAGTTTCAGTCATTTTACGATTGGGTGGACCTTGGTTTTGTGCTTCATGTGGTTCTTCTTGTATGCTGGTTGTACTAATAGTTGCACGGGTCTGGGCAACCGATTCTTGATTTATGCATGTTTCTTGTTCTAAAGGTAAAGGCACCTCATTAGTGAGAGGGAAACTATTATCATTGAACAATATAAAGGAATCCATATCAGAATGGACTGAGTAAATGGGAAAGTTTTGGGGTTTTTCCTCACTACTTACCACATACTTCATCAGCGTTTCTCTGTACAGTCTCTTTGGTTGTCCAAAGACTGAAATAGTGGCATAGGAGAGGTCTAGTTGGAGAGATCCTTGGAGTTTTGCTCCCCAAGATCTTGATAAGAGCATGTCGTACTTTGGTGGAATGTCAGCAACCACCACGTCCATTAGGATCGTTTTGTTGGGAAATTGGACTAAAGACACACAAAGGTCTTTCATTAAGCCTAAACACTTGACCTGACTAGAATCAAATGAGAACAAGTCTTTGTAGGGTCTAGTGACATCAAGGTTTAGCTTCTCCATTACAGCTCTGGGCATCAGATTGTGTGAAGCACTTGAATCAAACATAGCATTGTGTAACACTTTATCATGAATATGCAAACTGACATAAAAGGGTAGAACAGCTCCATGTCCTGATTTACCATTGACTTCAGGACCAAAAAGTAATTCAGGTTGATTATCTAAGACATTAACATCATCCTTGCTCTCTGGCATTTGAAGTGATCTTTGGATTTGTTGCCTATATACATCATGCTTAGCAAGTTTAGATAGAGGGATGGATATCTTAAGTTTACCTATTTCTGCCTCTAAATCAAATGTTCTCTGTGATTGGGTTTTAGTGTTGTGATAGGCAGGCTTCCCTTTTTCCATGGGAGTATCAGTGATTCACTCTTGTTCTTCATTGATTTCTTGAACTATTTTTGACTTGGAAAGGCTTTCAAGAGTGTTGTTTATGTTTTCCTTTGAGGGAAAAGATACAAAAGGCTGATTCTCCGAGGGCTGAACATCTGTGATATCCTCTATGGTCACTTCTTTTGGATTTGGGACTGTTTTATTAGCAGTTTCTATGAGGGCAACCTTTTCTTTGATCTTCTTAGGCTTCTTTGATTCCTTCTGTTTGATGGTCTCGGGCACATCAATTGTTCTAGTTCTCAGTTTATACTATTTGTGGACCTCATAGACAGCTGAATCATAGCCTTGTTTGAAGTCAAATGAATCTCCAGAGTTGGTTTGAAATTGACCTATATCATGGTCATCTTGGTCTTCTTCGGTTAGGAATACTTGTTGTTCACTTTTCAGACCCATCAAGTTTATGTGAGTGTCCTCTACCTGCTCGCTAGATGTGGATGCTTCAGCATAGTTTTCATGAAAAGGAGGTCTTATATCATGGTCAGGACTTGCCCTTCCAACGTTGGGGTTTTGATTTTTTCTAAAGTTTGGATTTTTGATAGGGTTGTTTTGCTGTCCTTCCCATGAGGCTTTTCTTTCAAATGTCCCCATTCTATTTTCAAAGCTGTCCATACCTTTGATGATTGTGTCCAATTTTTGCTCAAAGGCTGAAGATTCATCTTTGAAAGTTGTTCTTCTCTCAGCTCTTGCTCTATTTCGCTTGGCAATCAGATTTGCCTCCACGCTAACAGCTACATTCTGCATGTCTGATAAGGTTTGAGGGGCTCTTTCCCTTAACTGATAAGCCATGTCTGAATCAAATCCATTAGGAAATTTGTATAAAGCAAGATCAGGTGGAGGTCTAAGGTTTTGTGGAATAGCGTTGTAAACATTGTTGAACCTGGCACAATAGTCGAAGGCAGCTTCTTGAGGGCCTCTTTTGATAGTGTCATACTCAGATAATATGTGCAGAGGGTCCTTCTTCTTCTCCCATCTGTTAAGAAATGGTTGGTAAAGGGTCTCCGGGTTAGCTATGGAATTTGCAGCAAGTGAACTAAACCAAGGCCTTACATCTCCTGTTAAACTTTGGACAAATATCTTCATTGTTACACTATCATCATCTATTTCATAACTCTCAAAAAAGTCCTACATTTTATTGGTATGTTACAGGGCTATGCCAGAACCAGTAGCATAAAAATATGTGATTTTACTTTCATAATCCTGAGGCATAGCCCCTGGATTTGCAGGTAACTGTAAAGGTGCATATCTGTTAGCCATATTTACAGGGATAAGTGGAATGACTGAAATAGCTGGGACAGCTATAATAACAGTGGTGGTTGTGGTAGTCTGCACAGTGAATGGAGGTGTGGAAGAGGTGCTTGGAGAAGTGGATGATGAACAAGGGGAAGTGGGGTTTGAACGAAACAAAACTTTAACTGGGGCTGGAAAACGGCTTGGCTAAACTGTTTTAGGACTGGAATCAACAAGCTCTCATTGTTTTTGCTTGCTGAGGCTTCTAGAGATTAAATTGGGATTTTCAAAAACAGCTGGTGGATTTGGGTCTAGGTTTGACTTGGTATTATGTGTTTTCTTCTTAGGAGCCAGCTTCTAACTTGTTTTTTGGAATTTTCTGAATAAGTTCCCCAGTGGAGTCGCCAATGATGTTATCACTGAGGTTGTCCCTTAGCTCCTTAAGGGATACAGCCGAGGTAACCACAAACCAATCTTTGGACTGCAGGTCCTAGCCTACCTGTAATCAGAGAGGGCTCTCTCTTTCTGATTTAACTTTGTTTTTGGGTTGATTTTAGGCTAGTTATGGACTTCTTTGGATTTTGTTTAAGTTTTGGTGGGATGATTGATGTTTTCAAGTAGGGAGGCATGCATCGTGTGAGAGGTTCAAACCATTGGGCATGGAGTCATGGAGTTGGGTTGCTGGTGTGTTTTCTTGGTCACAAGAGGAATATAGAGCAGGATAGCTACACATGCAACAATCATTCAAGCTAAAAGGATGAAATGAAGGCTAAGGAACAAAGGGCAACTAAGAATCTCTCATTCAGCTTAACAGAGGGAAGGTGAGTGAACTATATCTAGGAGCAGTCAAGAATTCCTAAATAACAGTCATACATGAATGAAATAGAGCAAATATGAGCCATGAGGAATTCATATTTATGCCTAAATCAGAAGAAAACATATAGAAGTCACAGAAACTGAGCATAGAGTGCAGCCAGGCAAATTCTAAGCTAATATTTCTTTCTGTAACTTAGATGGTGATATGTGTATGGTCTAAACATATATGAATTGAAAACAGAGGTAAGAAACACTTATTAGGCCATGTAGCAGTGCAAGAATTCTATATTTCACTCTTCAGCCATTAATAACACAATAGAAAGTCCATCCTCCAAGCTTTTCAGCAGTCTTTGATTATGGAAATTCTCAAACATACAGTGCAAGTCCAGAATGAAGATTATCAACCAACCCACCCTTTAATTAATGAATTAGGGTGGTTTGTATAGGGAAAATATCTAGAAATATCTATTACAGCAGACCTTAAACAGATCTGAGGGAAATGAGTTCTTTAACCTAATCTTTCCCTGAAATTAATGCAAGAAAATATCTTTGAGCTGCGCTGGAGGCAGCTGTATCAAAATGAGTTAATATGGTGTCCTTATGGCTCTGTGCTGTTCATTTAGCCATAACTGTGCTTTGGGCTTTGATCTCCTGCTCTTGAGTGGTTTTGATGTGCATTAACTATGATCTGAGAGCCTTTAAATGGCTTCACCGCTTTCTTTGACTTTGTTTGGGGGCCTTTAATGTTCACCCGCTTTGGTATTGCTGACCTGATACACTTTGCCGCTTCATTGATACTCTTTAATTGAATTTGGGCTTTATCTTTCCTCTGATACTCTTTAATACTTGAATCGGGCCACTTTCTCTCGACCTGATATGCTTGAAACTGTCAAATCACCCCTTTTCTGTCCTTTCAAGGTAAAAATGGCTGCTGTAAATGATTTCCGTGGCCTCTGGAATGCTACTGGTGCTGGCTGATTTGAATACGAACATAAAAGAAGAAATCCTGTCAAAACTGCGAATTTTCGGGCTTGCTAGTAGCCAAGCGATATGAAGCCTTCCATTTTGGTCCTTTTTTCTCAATGATGCGCGATTAGCACTAAGCTCTAATCACGCATGGAAAACTGCCTCTGTTTTACATTCTGGGCTCTCTTTGTTGCGATTTTCGCCCTTCGTGCCTTCTTTCAGTGATGATGTCAGCGGGGGGTCCCGGTACGGCAGTGACGTGGCAAGGTGATGTGGGAGTACAGTAGGGATTAAATCGGTGATCGTCAATCGGCGGGGACAAGGGACAATGGCTTTTATATATGTGATTCGATGGGATCGATCGCCGATATCAAAAAAGCGATAAGGCATGCGGCTGTGCGAAAGATGGGAAATATTTACGGAAATGCCATATATTGAGGTAAAATGAGTTTAGCGGCAAAACTTAAGTTTTGCAATATAACCAAGTTTTACAGGGAAGTAGAGGAATATATGGATAAATGATGTGATTGCGATAATGAGTGGATCGTGATGCGATATGCTTTCGGGTGTGATAGCAATATGGCATCGGCGGATGAGAGGGGGGCATATGTATATAGGTACAAAAACTTTGCGACTGCCGATCACGATATCGTGATCGACGAAATGATATCGGGGAGTTATAAAAGGGGGCCGATGAATGGATGCTGCGACCTCCGATAGCGATATCGCGTCGGTGGGGAGGAAAACTCATCGGAGGAGGGTTAATGCAATCGGAGGATGCTTTATGTGATCAGAAAAGGCTTTTTAAAGCTTTGGAAGGGTTCTTGAGGCCTCGGAAGGGGTCTGATAACCAAAAAAGAGGGACTTCAAGCCTTGGAAGGAGTCCAAAGACACTTTGAGGGAGTTTAGGAAGAAAAACTAAGGGTTCTTACTTAAGTTTCAGGCAAACTTAGTAATTCCCAAGCATATTTATGGTTATATTTCAACCAGAGGAGGGGATATGTAAATAATGGGGATTTTTACTATATTTTTTAGTATGGGAAGGGGAAATAAGGAGGGATTTACATAATAGAGTTAAGAGTTAATACGAATCTTGTGAAGAAAGCGCTAAGGATATGAATCTTAGGCTTTAAAGGGGAAACCAGACCTATATAAGAAATATAAGCATCCTTAAGCAAAGCAGATCTTTACTTAGGCAATGATATGACAAATGATGAAACTTAAGAGATATCAAGTAGATCTTGACCTCTTTGGGGAGGTTAGGGAATGATTTTGGGAACAAGAATAAGGGGGAGTTAGTCATGCCTCGCTTGAGCTGCTCCAAGGGAAAATTGCCTTGCACTTGTGATCTGAAGTAAAATAACACTTTGGGATACAAAATTGATCACACTTATTCATTCTGCAACCTCAAAAACTACTTACCCAGCCTACTTACCTAACATTTTTTCTTCTTTTTGGTTTGGGTGCACTTAGACTTGTAGACCCTGATTATCTTCTTTTCTTTTGACTACCCTCCTATCCAAATGTACCCTTATATCTTCCAAGGGCCCAGATTAAGCAGTTGGGCTCCTTTATTTCTCTACCTAGCTACTGATTTGCCAAGCTTAAGCTGTTTGGACAGATATCCATTCTCTATGTTCTACAACAAGAAATTGAAACCTAGGGAAGCCAGGATTAAACTGTTTGGCCTTCCCTTAACTGGAAATTCTTCAAAATGGAATGACTCATCAAAATTGGAGTACAGCAGTGGCATTTAGACTAGCACACTTTCATGGCCTCTTCTTTGGCCTCCTAAGGAAATATGGAACATTGCAGCATGCAAAGTATGACATATTTGGCATGTAAAAATGTCGATCATGAAAGATGAATACCTGTTGCAACAGGAGGCTAACAAGCCCTAATATTACAAATTATAAATCTAAGAGATTAATATTAAACTGAAATAAATCCAAGAGATTAATACTAATATTAAACCTGAGATATTAATATTCTAAACCATGTGATTAATAAACTAAAGGAATTTGTATATAAACCCAAGATATTTAAATTAAACACTAGGATTAATATTATAAACCTTATGAATAATATTATGCCCTAGAAATATGAAGCCTTAGATTAATAAACCCAATGGATTAGTATTAAAAACTAAATGGATTTTAAACCCAAGGGAATAACAATAAATATTAAGATTGATATTAAATCCTAGGAACATAAACCCTAATATTAATAAAAAAAGTTATTAATATTATAAAACCATGGGATTATAAACTAAAGGGATTAATATTAAACACTCAGATTAATATTATAAACCATATTCTTAATATTAAACCTTAAGTATATAAACCCTAAGATTAATATTAGAAACCTAGGAACGATATTATAAACCCAAGGAATTACTAAACCCATTAAGTTAATATGAAAAACTCGAGGGAACCCAAGGGAATAACATTAGATCCTAAGATTAATATTAAACCCTATGAATATAAACCCTAATATTAATATTATTGATGAGGCTTTGAATTTGATGAGCCTCATCATTGGATAATTATCCGAGCCTTAATTCACCTCCTAGCTTAATCAAACCAGCTTTTATCACAACTTATTACATGTTTTTTATTATATTTTATTTATGATATGAGTTAGAGTTGGATATTATGCCTAGTTGACTAATATGCATTGAATATAGGATTGAAAGGCAAAATCAAGGAATTTTGGAAATATTAAGGTTCAAACTCGAATGGGAGAAGGGAGAGGGATTGTAGGAGGTAAATCCTCCTCATTTAGTTATCTCCCATTTGAATACTCCTCCATCCATCATACTAGATCAAAGTGCAAGCAACCAAGCCATGAGGATTAGAAGGCAATTGAGTATGTGAGAGACAAAGAGCTAGTTTATCTCGAGCTTGGGAGCTAAGCCTCCCCGATTTCAAGGAAGTCATTTGGGACTTCAATTGTATAAGTAGATAGGCCTAGAGCCTCCTTAGAATTTGGATTTTTTTTGTAAAAATCTAAGCTAATTTCGAGCTCGAGACTTGTGAAAGTTATATTGATGTAGTTTGTTGTTTTGGTAATATGAATGAGTTTTATTTTGAGCCAGCACTGAGTTAATTTAGAAGGCTGAAGCTCTTGGGTTAGGGCCCAACCCTAGCAACCAAGGCTCCTCTTTCTTGTACATGTATGTCTAGTGTATTTTCATAGCTTCATTGTTAGTTTTCTTTTAGATGCATTTCCATTGCAAGTAGTGTAGATTGGATTGGTTGTTTATTAGTTTGCTTCCTCTTGTGCATTACTTTAGTAGTATGTTAATAGGGATAAAAAGAAGCACCATAAGGTTTTCAATAGGTGTCTCAGCCTCAGTTCCTCCCTCTGGGATCATGACTTGAGGAAGGGACCTTTAAGTAGCCCCAAAAAATAGATTTCTATTTCTTTTATGAGCTTTGGAGTTTGTTGTCTTTAAATTAGTATTTGGTTAGTTTCTAAAGGTAGGATTCCATTGTCATATTTTACATCTTATTTTTTTCAGTATATCTTATCCATGCTTTCATTTTTTTCACCAACTTTCCTCATGCATAAAGTAGGTAGTTTCTTCATTAATTATGTTTTTCTAGTTTATGAGAATGTTTCTTTTTTACATAGCTTTTTGGAAGCTATACATGGTTTATGCAGAGCAGGTGATTTAGGAGGAGACTACGACTTTATAGCCAATAGCTAGCTTCCATTCCATCCACCTTATCCATCCCTTGTTTTCTCCATCACCTTGACTAGCTTTCATCATTTTTCATGGAAATTCTTCCAAGCACATTGAGTGAATCCAACCATCTCCTATCTTTGTTTTTGACTTCTAAGTGATCCTAGACCTTTTCCTACTCCATTCCACCCATCAAACACCTTTCCTAGGCCTTCCATCACCCCCAACACCTCACATTGTTCTCTCGGCTGTATCTTGTAGGTTTACAGGGAATCCTGTAGGTTTCAAGTACATCCTGTAGATTTTCCTGAAATGGCCTGTTTTGAGGCCGAATTGAGGGAAAACCTCTAGGAAGTCACCAAAATCCTCCCAAGGGTCTCCCACACCATCCAACCATCTCATAACCCTTCCAACCATCCACAAACATCCTGACACACCAAAATTCACCTGACACATCAACATTAGAAATTAGTTTGCATACTTGATTTTCCATGAAAAGAAGGAAAAAACAGATTTAATTCAGTCTCTTTACTTACACATTAGTGATGTTTGAAACTTCTTATATAACTTAGATAGCAGAATTTGGTTAATGTTGATTTAGAATTTCTTCAAAGCATAGTTTCTTAGCAGTTAATTAGGAAATGGTGTGATTTAGCCTCAAATTTCTACCTTCTCCATTATTGCAGTAGAGTAGCTCTCTCTTAGAGTATATTTACCTTTCTTCCTTCAAGAGATCAGGCTTGTTCTTACTCCATAGAAGTCTAGCTTGAACCCCAGTGGTCTCTTGCTAGCTGAATAGTGACAACAGGCAGAACCATCACTTTTACTTGTGTATACAACACTGTCACCTCCAAGTTTGTACGAAACTTGGGTTGATAAAGTAAATTTGGTAGCCCAGGAGTTGCAGCATCCTTTCTACAATACTGGCACTCATCAATTTTTTGTGCCCTTGATGGGGAGGTGTTTGAGTAAAATGTGATTACCACTTTCTTTTATTCTATTTATTGTCTTCAATATTCTATGATTAGTTTATTTCTGCAAAATTAATTTAGTTGTTTCCTTTTTTCCATTTTCCATTTTCTTCTTTCCTTTCCATTTTGCAAGCAATATTTCAATTTAGCAATTAGATTTTTCATTCATTCAGTAGTTTTCATTCAATCAACAATTTCAATTCTGCAAAGTACTTTCCAAGTTTTAAAAAAAAAAACACAAAACCAAACCAAAAACATTTACTTTCATGCCACGTAGGAATAGGGACAACGTAGAGAATTTTCTGCCAAATACCCCCACTGCATCAAACAACTAACCTTCCCTCTTCTTCTATCGATGTGAACTAGAGGAAGCCTTAGGTGAGCAACCTGATATATTTGAAGAACCTACAGGGGAAGAAGAAGAAGAAGAACCCATTCCTAGTGAACCAATGGCTAAAAACACAAATGATAGAGGGAATAGGGAGAGAGTTGAGGGTGATTTCCCCATTAGGGAAACAAATGGGGACACTAATATGAAAAATATAAGCCCCTCTGTCCTACCTCACTTCTATGGCTTGACCACAGAGGACTCCAACACTTTCCTATTTGAGTTCGTTGTTCTATGCCGAACCTGTGACTATACAAATGATGAGCAGAAGTTAAAACTATTTCCATCCACCCTCAAGGAAGAAACATTGCACTGGTTCATTGGTTTACCTGGGGATAACATCACAACCTGGGCTTAGATGCATCATGCCTTTAACAACAAATATGGATACTAATGTTGGTCAAAGGATACTAAAGAGGAAATTTTTAGGATGACCATAGGAAATGTGTTATGCTCTTGACCTGCGAGAAGATGGAAGAATACCAAATATGCAAAGAAATACAACCCATAACACAAGACAAAATGAGAAATAACAACATGTATTTTATTATTCAGAGATGACACCAATGTTCACTTGCATGTTCGAGGGGGTAACCTCCAATAGAGCAGGGCTCGATTACAGAATATGACATGATGCTCCTCAATGCAGAGTCTCTATCCTTTATATAGGATTCATACATGCAATACCATGGGTCAATACCATCTATCTAATACCATGGCCCATTTGCAACTAATTGTGGTCCCTTTCTTTAAATGTGGGTCAACCACTTACAATTATTAATATGGGATTTATTGACTCTTTAACTAACTATAACTATGACTCGACCTTATTACATAAACAAGGGAGTTAGGGTTGGACCCTAACATGCCCTCCCCCATAAAAACAACCTTGTCCTCAAGGCTGAAGCTGTGGAAACTGATGAAGAATAGTGGTTGGTTCCCAGGTTACATCTTCTGGAGAGGTGTCCTTCCACTTAACGAGGACTTCCTTGATTGTGCAGCTACGCAAGTGCTGTTCTCGTGTGTTAAGAACCTATTCAGGTTGGTGCCAGATTGAACCTTCTTCATCCAATTCCGGTAGACTAGTTCGAATTCTATAATTGTTCCCTACCACTTTCTTAAGGCATGAGACATGGAAGACGGGGTGGTTTTTTGTAGTGGGTGGCAAGGCTAGCTTGTAGGCTACTTCTCCAATGCGTTGAAGTATTTGATATAGCCCATAGAATTTTGGAGATAATTTCTAATGATCCTTGTCTTTGAGTGATGTTTGCTTGTATGGTTGCAGCCTTAAGAATACCTGATCCCCTTCTTGAAATGTGCGCTCTGAATGATGTTGGTATGCCTATTGCTTCATGCGATTCTGAGCTTGATGGAGATTATCTTTAAGGTGGGAAAGCATGGTTACATGGTTCTATAGGAGTTGATCCAATGCTTGTACCTTAGAGCATCTAGGGATATAAGAAGTAGGTGAAGGGGGAAGTTGAGCATAAACTGCTTCATATGGAGTCATCTTGGTGGTGGCATGATAGTTAGTATTATGCTACCATTCGGCTAGAGGTAACCAATATACCCATAGATGTTGTTTTTTCTGAAGTGAAACACCTGAGGTAGGTCCCCAAACACTTGTTGACTACTTCAGTTTGTCCATCAGTTTGGGGATGATAGGAAGTACTGAGTTGGAGTTGGGTTCCTTGTAGCTTGAAATGTTCCTGCAAAAAGTTACTAGAGAAGATTGAGTCACGATCAGACACAATGGAAATGGGCATGCCATCGAGTTTGAAGATCTGGTCCATGAAATATTGAGCCACCAAAGTGGGTGTAAAAGGGTGGGGTAGGGCACAAAAATGAGCATACTTAGAAAGTTTGTCCACAACCACCATGATGACTAACTTGTTGCCTGACTTTGGAAGACCAGTAATGAAATCAATAGAAACATCTGCCTAGATTGAGGTAGGTATGGGCAATGGTTGTAAAGTGCCTAGGTACCTGATTTTTTCTCCTTTATGGCACTGACACACATCACATTCAACTACAAAAGTAAGAATGTCCTTTTTCATGCCTATCCCAAATAAGGAATGACTTGTGTGAGCATAAGTCTTCTGAAAGCCTGAATGGCCTGCAATGGGAGATGAGTGCAACTCTGCCAAAATGTACCTTTTGAGGGTGGATGTCAGTGATATCAATACTTTGTCCTTGTAGAGAAGAATCTCATCCTTCCAAGAGTAGCATGCTATGGAATTTGGATTTGCTTGCAAGTTATGAATGAGTTGGGATAGCAAAGGATGTGAAAACCATTCCTTGCGAGCTTCTTCAATCCACTCTGGAATGGGAAAAGAGATCACTAGCAGGGTGTTGTCCTCCTCAAATCGGTGTGATAAAGCATCTGCTACGACATTTTCATGCCCTTTCTTGTAAATTATATCATAATCATATCCCAAAATTTTGGCTAGCCATTTATTTTTATGTGGCGAGGATATGCGTTTCTCCAAAAAATATTCAAGTCTTTGATGGTCTATGCGAATTTGGAAGTGCTGCCCCAATAAGTATGGTTTCCCGGTATCCACCGCATGTAAGATGGCCGTCATCTCCTTCTCATAGGTAGATTTTCTTAGATGTTTCCCACTTAGTTTTTGGCTAGTGAAGGCCAAGGGTTGACCTTCCTACATTAAGATAGCCCCAATACCCATACCTGAAGCATCACATTCAATCACAAAATATTTTATGAAGTCGGGTAGTGCCAATACGGGAGTGGAACAAAAGGCATGTTTCAGAGCTATAAACCCCTGTTATTCTTCATCATTCCAGAGGAATGAATTTTTCTTGAGAAGGTGAGTGAGGGGTCTAGCAATGTGACCATAATTGCATACAAATTTGCGATAGTAGCTGGTGAGACCCAACAATCCTCTCAAGCTCTTCAAGGTCTTTGGTTGGGGCCAATCCTGCATTGCTTAGATCTTTTTGGGATCCACCCTGACACCTTCATGCCCCATAATGTGGCCCAAATAATTGACTTATTTCATGCCAAAAGAGCACTTGGAAAATTTGACAAATAATTTATGCTTCTCGAGCAGTTGCAAGAGCGGGTCTACATGCTAAAGATTTTTTCCCTGATGAGGTTGTAAATTAGAATGTCATAAAAGAAAACAAGGACAAATTTTCTGAGATATCGTTTGAGCAGGTGATTCAGGAGGCTCTGAAAAGTGGATGGGGCATTACAGAGACCAAATGGCATGACCGAGAATTCATAATGGCCTTCATGAGTTTGGAAAGCAATCTTTGGAATGTCTACTTATTTCATGCGAATTTGGTGATAGCTCGAGCGAAGGTCTAGCTTAATAAAGAACTGAGCCCCATTTAGTTCATCTGGAAAATCATCTACAACTAGGATGGGGAATTTATCTTTGACCGTTAGCTTGTTAAGGGCTCTGAAGTTTGGACACATATGCCCTTCCCTATCTTTCTTGAGCACCATGACCACAGGCGATGAATAAGGACTAATGCTAGGATGAATAACACCGGCTTCCATGAGTTCCTTGATGATTTTCCAATTTATTTCTTTTGGGCGGAAGGGTATCTATATGGGGGCACATTCGGTGGTTGTGCCCCTAGGACCAAAGTAATGCTATGATCATGTTCTCCTCTCGATGGTGGAAGCTCATGAGGTTTGTCAAAGACCTGCATATGGTTGTTTAAGACCTGTTGCATCTCTAGATGAATATGAGGAGTATGGGGCTCGAAGGCCTGAATGGCATTAAATTGGGTGATAACTCCATGGTGGCCCTTTTTTAACAACTTTTTGATCCAATGCAATATGATGATAGAAGGAGTACCTGCTTGGAGTCTGCGAAGGGTATGCGTGTGGTCATTTTGGTTAAAGCTCATATATATCTCTTGGAAATCCATTATGATTAGGCCGAGTGTGTGGAGCCATTCAGCACCCAAGACAATGTCACACCCACCCATGTTGATGACAAACATGTGGGTGTCTAGGTGGTAATCTCCCATCTGAAGTTTGAAATTTTCACAGTGTCTGTCACATTTCATCCATCAAAAATCTGTACGTGGAAATTAGAGACTACTATAATAAGACAATGCACGACTTCTGCGACTCTCTAATGGATAAAGTTATGCATGCTGCCGCTATCAATCAAGACTACTACAGGGCGATGTTTAATAAAACCTCTGATTTTGAGAGTTTGGGGAGAATAAATGCCTGCCAAAGCATGGAGTGAGATAACTGGTTCTTCTGGTGTAGCCGGGAGCTCATTGTCCTGCTAGTTGTCCTCATCTTCTTCCTCCAGTCCCTTAAAGGATGGGGCTTCCTTAGATGAACTATGATCCATAGCATCAATTTGAAATAATTTGTGTTCCTTGAATTTATGCCCTGGTGAGTATTTTTCATCACAGTAGTAACACAATCCTTTCTTTCTTCTTTCCGCCATTTCTGCAGGTGGCACCTTTTGAACCATAAGTGTTTGGGTAGTGCCTGGAGCCTAGGTGGGGTGTCCTTTAGCTATGAAATTTGGATGAGGCAATTGGGCTGCTAAAGCGCGTTCCACTTCGCGAGCCATTGTGCAAGATTCCAACCATGTGGGTGGGTGGTACATCCAGATGTGAGCTTGGATGATTTCTTTGAGACCACTGATAAAAAATTTCAAGTATAATTCATCTGCCAGACCTCCTGTGTGGAAGACTAATGCCTTAAAGGTTGTGATATAGTCATGTAATGTACCTGTCTATCTGAGCTTAGTAAGAAAACCCAAAAAATTGATTTCACATTCAATGTGGTCACAAAGGGATTTTGAGAATGCCTGCCAAGTAATTGGCCTTGTATAGCATTTTTGATGCCACTACCACCATTGCCATCTTTCTTGGTACAAGTATTAAAGGTACCCCACATGTAGCTTAGTCTCATCATCTCGAATGTGATTCAACATGAAATATTGGTCCATTTGTGATATCCATATTTCCAGATTAGAGCCATCAAATTTGTACATGTCCAGCTTGGGTGGTCAAGGGTGGGAATGTTGGTGGTTTCCATGGAAGTGAAGAGAATGGCTAGATTCTCATTCATGGTCTTCATTAAAAGCATATGCCTCTGATTGTAATGCTGACTTGCCCTTCGTGAATGTGTCTTGTAAGTTTTGGATCTACCTCGTTAACTCCTCCAACCATTTTTCAAGGGATTCCATCTTGTCATTGGCCATAGCTTGAACTTTGGTTCCTACCATACACAAATTCAGTTCACTTGTTGTCACTGTGAAAAAATTTGGGACTGCTCGAAAATTGAAGCTGACAAGAGAATGGTATCACCTTGCTCAACCCGTCATCCTAAATCTTATGAGCTAAGTCTCTTATAAGCGTCTCTGAAAGGAGTTTTACTCCCCTCTTATCAATATTGTAGTAGCCGATTCCCAGAAAAGTTAATCCTTCCCAATGTCATAATGGCCAGATATGTCTGCGAAACCCTCAACTGCAGAGTGTGAGTAGGAACATTGCAGCGACTGAACCCCCACTACTAGATGTGAATGGTATTCTGGTGGATCTGATTGTTGCAGCGGCGAAGAACCCAAACTGCTAGATTTGATTTGGAAAATAAGATGATGGGAGATCTTCAGAGAGATAAGGGAACTATGGTCTCAAGGAGTGTCAGGTGCTACAGATCACAATATACATAAGGGTCCAATAATAGTACTCCGCCCAATATTTCAGGGCACTAACTAAGGAGGATTAACCGTACCCTTAGCCGTACTACCCGACTACCCTATCGTATGCATGAGTAATCTCCCAGAGTGTTGTTCTTGGTGTACTATAGTAGCAAGATGGTCAACGGTTTATCTACGACGAGGTTTCAGGTGAGCCTAGGGGGCTTCCAATATACCCATAGGGTACGTGGAAGACAGTCCATGCGTGGTTCTGTCTAATGTGCTACTACTTGAAGGGGTACCAACATGGGTTACAATGGAGTCCAACAAGTGTGAACACCTCTTGTATTTCCTGCGTGCATGCCTCCCCAAATCCGCAGGTTTATGCGCTCAATGATAGATCTCATGGTTTAAAGATGCCATAACGCGTCTCTAGCCAAAAAATAAAATTCTACTACAAAAGGAGATACCATCGACCCTAGAAAGTGCTCTGATACCACTTGTTATGCTCTTGACCTACAAGAAGATGCTAGAATACCAAATATGTGAAGAAATACAACCCTGAACATAGAACAAAATGAGAAATAACAACATGTATTTTATTATTCAGAGATGAAAGCAATGTTCACTTGCCTCTTCGAGGGGGAAACCTCCAATAAAGAAGGGCTTGATTACAGAATAAGACACGATGCTCCTCAATGGGGAGTCTCTGTTATCCTTTATATAGGATTCATACATGCAATACCATGGGTCAGTACCATGGTTCTATTAATACCGTCTATCTAATACCATTGCCCATTTGCAACTAATTGTGGTCCCTTTCTTTAAATGCAGGTCAACCACTTACAATCATTAATATGGGATTTATTGACTCTTTAACTAGATATAACTATGGATCAACCTTATTACATAAATAAGGGGGTTATGGTTGGACCCTAACACAATGATGGATCCTTAGAGGATTACAAAGAAAGATTCCAGCTTAGTTACAAAAGGGCTAGGCACACACTTTACCCTAAGTCACTAAAGTTGGTCCTGCTTAGTGGAGTAAGGGAAGATATTCTGGATACCCTGCACGTTAGCAGGAGGAGATATCTACCAATTATCCTATGAGTATATCAAGACTGTATACAGTTTTTAACCCTGTACAGAAATTACCTACATATGAATTCTAAAACACAGAAAATAAACAATGCAAGATCATAACACATAAAACACATATACACAGAGATTTTCCCTTGAATCCCAAAACCGGGACTACCAGCTTGATTTTTCATTATGTTCCTTTCAATGTTACATTACATATTTATACATGCCAAATAATCCAATACCATGGACCAAAAACCATCGTGTCCAATACCATGGACTGAAAACCATCGCATCCAAAAAACATGTGCCAAAATCATGCACAAAACCATAGGTGGGTCCGCCCAACCTAACACAGGGTCCAAAACCAAATTTTTCTGGGGTGGTGCCCTGGACCCCATAAACTGGGGTTACGGGTGCCCTTCAAACCCCCTGTTAACTATCTGGAAAGAAAATAATACAACCCAACACTGTCTTTAGAAACCATTGTAGGGCAGTTAGGAAGAAGGGTAGGGGTATTAAACCTATCGTCAGTACATCCTCTTCCAACTCATCCATCAAGGGTGAAATTGGAAACATGTTGGAAGATTTCAAAAGTGAGATGCCACAAACCCGTGTCTTGCAAATGGATACTATGCACATTAAGAGAAAGTAGGAGGAATAATAGAGAGCCTTGGCCATTTTTTTTCCTAGATACACCAGGAGGCATCCTAGGAATGAATGTCCATTGAATTCTATTGAAATTTACTCAGTTTGTGAAGAAAACCACTCCACGGACAAGTTCCATTCTTTTCCTAGACTCAAAGTTGTATATCAAGGAGCTGAAGGGGTCACTGAGCAACTCTGCTATATAAACCAAAGGAGACCTCATGGGCCTTGACCATACCAGCAGGGCCTGCAAGGGTCGTCCCATGTCTATTACTACCCAAACCAAACCACAACTATACCTTCCTTGGGACCCCCTACTCATCCTTCTTGGTCTACACCCCCTCCTTAGTCCTTTGCATCTCAATATCACTCCCAGCTAGCGAGCCAATCATTTCAACCTTATGCTCCACCACAACCTCAGTGGAATGCACCGCCCCAGGGGTGGTGGCCCCAATACAATAATGCTCTAGATTTATTACCTCCACCACCTACCCAACCACAACTACTACACTCTCTGCTCCACCCAAGCAACCCCAGATACCTACCCAGCTAAATGCGAACCCGAACAATAGAGAGGCTCAACAAGTATACAGTGGAGAGACATCATATCTAGCTTATGCTGTGGAAATGCAGGAGATTAACATGAGATATGGGAGAGTTCTCTCGGATAAACAACCTCCACCTACACCTAGGGAGGTTGATGAAGAAAGAGAGGAAATCATTCTTAAAGTGAATCCACCCTTTCCTGAGAGATTAACTGAACCACTCTAGCCTACCCCAGAAGAGACTGAACTTCTGGGAGGATTGAAAAATCTATGTGTAAATACTCCACTTCTCCAAGCAATAAAATATGTTCCTATTTACAATAAGTTGAATAATGAGAAGTGATTCAATCATCCAAGGAGGCGAATAAGGGATGCCCCTACCATTAATGTTATTGGAAACCTATCCGACTTAATGCTGGGGCAGGTAATCTATCCAAAATATTTGGACCCTGGAAGCCTTGTAGTAGATGTGCACATCAATGGTACCATTGTCCCACACACTTTGATCGATCTTGGGGCTACCATTAATGTGATGACCAAGGAAACCATGCACAAGCTCAACCTCCAAGTTTCATTGAGGAAGACCACAACAGTTCTGCAACTTGCAGACTGTTCCACAATAACCCTAAATGAGATTGTGGAGGATGTGATGGTCTCCATTGACTCTTGGGAGTACCCTACAAATTTCCTAATTATCCAACCTAAGTCTAAGCTTACTGGTTACCCTCTCATCCTTGGGATACCATGGTTGGCCACTGCCAATGCTTACATTAGCTGTAGAGTCGGGAATATGACCATTAAGAATGGGCATATGTCCAAGCAATCAGTCCTATACCCTCCATCTTAGCCATCTCTAGAGCATGATTTACCTTTATGGTTGGAGGAGGAGGAAGAACATGAATTTTATTCCACCAAACTTTATACTTTCGAAACAACCATGGGAGGAGGACAATAGGATGAGGATGATTTGATTGAACACCTACTTCAAAGTCCAACTACCAGTTCATTTCCCTTAGAAGATGTAGTAAGGGAAACCTAGAAAAATCATCCAATTGACTTATGCTTGGCCTATTCCAACACACTCTATGTAAAAACCATAGAATTCAGCCCTGAGAGAACCTTGAAAATCAATCCATCTCTTTCTACTCTCCAAGAAGAGAAGTTATGCAACATGCTTAGGGAAAATCTAGAAGCCTTTGCTTAGAGTTACAAAGAAATAAAGGGAGTACACCCCTTAGTGTGTACTCACCACGTATACATCAAAGAAGGTTGCAAGCTGGTCTGGTAGCCCTAAAGGAGGATGAATCTAGCTCTTAAAGATCTAGTCAAAGAAGAACTGCAAAAACTTCTAGATGCAGGATTCATTTACCCTATCTCTGACAGTGAGTGGGTCTCTCCTTCGGTGTTAGTTCCAAAGAAAAATGGTCGGTGGAGAATTTGTGTCGATTGGAGGGATTTGAACAAAGCCACAAACAAGGACCATTTCCCTTTACCCTTCATTGACCAAGTGCTAGATGGCCTAGCAGGGAAAAGGTTTTTCTCTTTCCTAGATGGATTCAATAGGTATAACCAAATCCAGATCAGCCTAGAAGACCAAGATAAAACCAACTTCACTCATTCCTAGGGTACTTTTGCCTATAGGGTCCTTCCTTTTGGCCTATGCAATGCTCCTGCCACTTTCCAGAAAGCAGTACTGAGTATTTTCACTGAATTAGTCCATAACGCGGTGGAAATTTATATGGATGATTTTACACCTTATGGTTGTGATTTTCAAGAAGCTTTGCCTAACCTAGGAAAAATATGCACAAATGCATTAAAATGAACCTGACTCTAAGTCCCGAAAAATGTAAATTCTTAATGATTGCAAGGACTGTGCTAGGTCATTCAATATCTCAGCTAGGACTGCAAGTGGACCCAAACAAAATAGCTATCATCCAAAGGGTTCCACCTCCTCAAAAGCAAAGAGATGTCAAAATTTTTCTAGGATTAGCTGGATACTTCTGAAGGTTCATAAAGGACTTCAGAAAGTTAGCCTCTCCTTTATTTGGTTTGTTGGCGAAGAACTCTGAGTTTATATGGTCAAAAAGTTGTCAAGAGGCCTTAGACATCCTAAAGGACAAGTTAACAACTGCACTAATTATCCGAGGCCCAAATCGGGCCCTCCCCATTCATATTCATGTTGGTGCCTCACATAAATCCATAGGTGCAGCCCTAGGTCAGATAGGATGAAAAATTTCCTTATGCTATCTATTTTATCAGTAAGAATCAGTCAAAGGATAAACTAAATTATATAGTGATTGAAAAGGAACTACCAGCTATTGTGCATTTATTGAACAAATTCAGGCATTATATTATAGACTATAAAACATTCATGCATATTGACCACGCTGCAATCAAATATTTAATGAATAAACCAGATATGAATGCTTGGATTATAAGGTGGTTAGTTTTATTCTAGCAGTTCGATCTAACGATTGTTGATAAGCCTGGTAAGGAAAATGTTGTTGCAGACTTTTTGTCCAGGTTAAATCTACATGTAGGTGAAGAAGGAATGGTTGATGACCAATTACCAAATGAGCACTTATTTGCTATTTCAATTCTCTCTCTATGGTTTGCTGATATAGAAAACTATTTGGTATCGACACAGTTTCCACCGAACTTGTCCTCCTAAGAAAAGAGAAAGATAGTAAGGAAGAGCACCCCCTTCAATTGGATTGGGGAAATCTCTTCAAACTTGGCCAAGATAAAATCTTGAGAATGTGTGTCAGTGAGGAGGAAGTCTTTGACATCCTTCTGATCTATCATGATGGGCCTTGTGGAGGTCACTTTGTAGTAAAGAGGACAACATTCAAAGTGTTACAAGTAGGCTATTATTGGCCCACTCTTCATCATGATGTGAAAATATATAATAGTTAGTGTGATCGGTGCCAAAGGATGGGAAGTCCTACTCCAAGAGATGAAATGCCTCTGCAACCTTAAGTGACTTTCGAGCCATTTGACAAGCGGGGCATGGACTTCATTGGGCCTATTGACCCTCCTTCCAAGAAAAAATAGTACATCATTGTGTGCAATGAATATTTGACTAAGTGGGCTGAAAGCAAGGAAATTAAGGTAGCAATAGAGGAGAGGGTGGCTGAGTTCCTAAGGGAGAATGTATTCTACAAATTTGGGTACCCTAGAGAGATGGTCACAGACAAAGGCATCTAGTTTACCTCCAACATGATTGAAGACTTGCTTAGCCAGCACAAGGTCAAGAATAGAACCCCCACTCCCTATCATCCACAAGCTAATGGGCAAGTGGACATGACCAACAGAGAACTAGAGGGCATCTTGACCAAAGTGGTAAGCAACAGCAGGAAGGATTGGGCAGATAGACTAGTTGAGGCCACCTGGGCCTATAATACCACATGGAAGACCACCACTGGATTCACACCCTATGAGCTGGTCTATGGGAAAAAGGCCTTGTTGTCCATTGAGTTTGAGTATAACACATTAAGGATGGAATCCCAACTAGATTTAAATCTCAGCAGCACACAAAAAGAGAGATTGTTCCAGTCGAATGGTTTGGATGAGTTCAAAATGCAGGCCCTTCTACATACAGAGGCAATCCAACTACAGAGGAAGATCTAGCATGATAAGAACATCAAGGAAAAGCAATTACAAGAAGGTGATTGGCATTTTTTATATGATTCTAGGTAGAAAGACTTCAAAGGTAAGTTAAGGACAGGATGGCTAGTACCTTATGCTGTAGAAAGATGCCATGATAATGGTTCAGTGTAGATCAAAACTATAGATGAAGAGGCCATTCCTTTACTTGTTAATGGACACTGATTGAAAATCTACAAGAGATCTTTGTCAAGACAAGAGTTCATTGATGATATCAATAAAATAGTGATGATAGTGGAGGAAGTTTCAGCTCCTGCCTCATCAAATCATTGAGAAAAAATAAGGGCTCAAGTTAAAACCTCCATGAGGTGCCTGAGTCCCACTATTAGGTTCAAAACCTCTTGGGGCAGCATAATAGTGTCAATGAAAAAATAAGAAAAATAAAAAAATGAGAATAAAAAAATCCCTAGGTGAAAACCTCTCTTGAGGCACCTAGGGCAAATAGTTAGGATGAAAACTTCTCAGAGGGAGCCTCGTTGTTTCAAAAAAAAAGAAGAAGAGGAAAATCATGAAAATTTCTATTTTTACAGGTCAGCAAGAAGGATGATCAGGAAGAAAAGTAGGATCACCAAGATACCTATTCCACTAACTTTTTATTTTTCCACTCATTTTAACTTGTCACTCTACCATTTCTCTCATTTTTTTCCACTCCTTTCCTTCAGTTTACAAGGAGAATGTGTTTTCTATAAGATCCCTTGTGAGCCTACAGGATCCCCTGAAAACCTACAAGATGATCCTATAGAAATCACAGTGACCTAGAAATCCTACAGGAAGTGACCCTAAAGAAGAAATGAATTTCTATGCCAAGGAAATAGCACCCCCTTCATCATCATTCCATCACCATACGTTACTCACCATCATTCCATCACCCCTCTATTCACCCTTAAAAAAAATTAGTTTCATTTTTTTTTTTTTTACAGTCTTCAAAAAGAAGGGAAACAGGGAGGAATAGAGAGAATCACCTGAGTATTCCTTCTTATCCACACTCCTAGTCTTTCTCTCCATCCATGTCACCATCCTCACAACCCCAGAAAAGTGTATGATTAAGAGTTCTGAGGGAGAAGTAGCTATAGGACATCCTGTAGGAAATCTTGTAGCATCCTATCCCACATAATACAAATCATAATAACAGAAAGACTCCATCATGATGATCGAAGGGTAGAAGGAGCACCAAAGCAACAACACCACCACCATCTTCAACAACAATTACCTACATAAACAAAAGGATCATCATAAAGCTGCCAACAAGAAGAATAGCATGCAGCCAATACACACAACAAGCACCTCTAGTATTCAACAACTTCAACAAGGTATTGGAACCATAGGTAAGTATCCCGCTCGCGCTCTCATATGCATCATGTAGTAAAAAAAATGTAAAGGTTACGAGGAAGTTGGTTTATAAGCGAAAAGGTGGCCAGTTAACTTGGCAACCTTCGCTTAGTCAACAAAGACAAAACAGGATGTTCTCTCACACATGGCAGTAGTCAAATCAAAAACAGTGAAGGAGAAGGAAAAAATAAGTTAAAGCTACAGATGCATATGGTGGGAGATGATTACAAGGAGTGGGGAGTGATGAGGCGGTAGTGGGTACCAATGGTCCAAAAATGGAAACACACCTCTGCTGCTAGCAAACCACCTCACCCTGAATGACCATAAGAGGAAATAATCATCATCCCCATGCATTCATGCATTCACTTCCTCGAATCTTGCTCTCACAGGTCACTCTCATAGCTAGGCAACCTACCGAAATAAAAAATCCATTGTTTTCTTGCACAAGAATTCCTACAGGATTGCATAGGAATTCCTACAGGATCGTGCACAGGAATTCCTACAGGATAAATAGAGACAGTCTACAGGATAGGTCGAGAGGAGTTTCATTGGGGAAATCTTGGGGTTTGACCACAAAAAACATTATGAGGAGGTAGGCTCTGTAATTATATTCCTCATTCCAAGTAAATTGATAAAAAAAACCTCTAGTTTGAAGTGAATTTGGTAGCTATGCAAGAGAATTGTCAACACAGTCATCTCAATTTCTTACTTCTACATTGTATCAACCATCTCATCTCCTCAAAACCTCACCAACTAAGATGACAGGAGGGTTTAATAAGAGGGAGCCCACAAACACTGTGAGAATCCAACAACATCCTCATGTAATAGAAATCTTCACTAGGTATAATTGGATTGGGTTTTTCGAAAAAATCAGAGGGTATGATGATGAGGTGGCCTAAGATTTTTCTCTCTCCCTCATTCCACACACCAGAATCCATGCTGCTGTTGTGGTAAGAGGCCTCTCCATAGAACTCACTCTTGAACTCATCAGCAAAGTTACCACACTTCCCCTAGGAATACCATGGAGGAAGGAAGACAAAGGAGATAACCAAGTTGCCAAAAGGAAATTCTTTTTAGAAGGTGAGGAACCCACTAAGGAAAAAAATGGAGTAAGGAGAGTAAGTTTGCCATATCCCTAGAACGAGGTAAGCTACCAACTGATCAAATACATTTCATGTGAGTGTAGGTATAGTGTGGTATATGGCTATCATTTTAGGCTTCTTGAATAATTGAGATTTGGAGCAGAAACACCGCCTCACAATAGGCTCAACATATCATACTTCCTGTTGCAATCACTAATAGACTCAAGCATCAAAGTGAAAGAGGGAAATTCCCAATAGTTAGCTCACCATGGGTTAATTAGAATCCTTATAGAAGATGCCCTCCAGAAGCTTAGAATTCCTCTAACATGGTTAGTTTTCGGAGACATGCAGGCAGAGGAAGACATCAAAGCTCTCACACACGATGTTAGTCCTACTATTAGTGAAGAGGAAGAGGAAGAGACTAAATCAGAGGAAGAAGAAGTAGAGAAAGAAGAAGAAGAAACAAAAGGAGATGAAGATGAGATGGATGAAAAAGGAGATGAGACAGAAGAAAATGAGGAGGATGAATAAACAAAGGAGTATGTTAAGGAGGAAACTGATAAATATGTTGAGGATCTACAAGAGGAATAAGAAAGGAAGGACATAGGTGAAGAAAGCAAGGGAGAAGAGGGGACAGAAAACAAGGAGGAGTCACATAGGGTGTCTACAGAACCCGCTGAGAGGGAGGCAGTAAATGCCTTCACTGCTCTTAGAACCCCCATCAAGCAAAAATACGAAAGATAGAGGCAGACCCCCTTATATTTCAGGACAAGGAAAAGCACAAGAGTAAGATAGGGGAAACCCCAAACACCAACCAAATTTCCTATTGTGATTGAAGACTCTCCTAAACAAAAGGAGAAAATTTCTTCCCCTAAGTCTCCTATCACCTATGTGAGAATGCCTATGACTAGATCAACCTCCTCAAGGGAAAAGCAATCCTACAGGATACACAAATTACTTGCATATGACTTCTAAAACACAGAAAATAAACAATGCGAGAGCATAACACATAAAACACATATACACAGAGATTTTCCCCTGGATCCCAAAACCAGGACTACCATCTTGATTTTTCATTATTATTCCTTTCAATGTTACAATACATATTTATACATGACGAAGCATCCAATACCATGGACTGAAAACCATCACGTCCAAAAACCATGGGCTGAAAAACCATAGGTAGGTCTACCCAACCTAATATAGGGTCCAAAAATATTTTTCTCAGGGTGGTGCCCTAGACCTTGTAGAGGGGGGCTACCTGCCCCCCTATAACCCCCCTGTTACCCCCCTACTATACAATCGGCACAACGAAGGGGGTGCTCCATCCCCCCTCTAACCCCCCGGTTCACTACGTAGGTTAGTCGTGGAATGAATATAACACAACCCAAAAAATTCCTATTGTGATTGAAGACTCCCCTAAACAAAAGGAGAAAATTCCTTCCCCTAAGTCTCCTATCACCTATGTGACAAAGCCCATGACTAGATCAACCTCCTCCAAGGGAAAAGAAATCCTATAGGATACACAATAGAATCTAGAGGAGTAGAAGCAGTCCTACAGGATACTCTGCTAAACCTACAGGAGGCACAAAAATTGGAAAGGGAGGTACAAAAGTAGCAAGAAACTAAAGAAGAGGACCCAAAGACAAAAGAACCTAGCCCCCAACCTAACCTTGACTCCTTCTATAGGTTTATTGAAGGAAACAGGCTCATACCTAAAAAATTTGCTATTCCACTATTCTTTGAGCTTGAGAAGGAAAGGGCCAGAACTCACCGATGGATGTCGTTGGGCACATGGAGGAGAAGCTCAAGGATATGGGCAGAGAGCTAACTAGCTTGAGAGATAGAGAGGCCATATTGAAAAATTAACTAGAGATAGAAAATCCATGGTTGAGAGGACAACTTTAGGAAAGAGAGAATCAATTGGCATGTATGGTCAATCTCTCTTGGGAAGCAATCAAGTGTAGGATGCTAGATAAATTTTATGCCCTATACCTCAAGGAATAGAGGTTACAGTTCTAGATCAAGACCCTAGCACGGAGAGGCACCATTCCATTGGGGACTACAGACAGTTCATTGATCTTTGTGATCATGGCACACTAGATGATAGGGCCAATATGGCTGATTTTTCTTTGCACAACATGGCCCTAACAGACATGAATGTATGGGACCCTAACTCCAAGCTAGGATATTTACATTTGATGACTTTGGCATCATGCATGACCCATGAGGAGTCAAGGGCTATAGAGATGAAAAAGATTTTGGAAAGAGAACAAATTCAACCTCTTATGATCAGAGATGAACAATTAGATCCCATGGCCCTCATCAGTACCCATAATTTGATTGCAAATGATCCTCAACTTGCACCTAGATATATTTCTATTCAAGAGCAAGAAATTTCACATTTTGAGGAAATTTTCAGGCTACTAGGGGATGATAGCATACATGCTTGCCTAAGGAGATGCAACACATTTCCATACAGCTTAAAGATAAGAGAGTACCACTCTCCTGAAAGATTAGGAGAAGCAAAAAAATGATACTCATGTACAAGCAATCTATGCAAAGGCTGAAAGTCATTGGATTGGCTTGAAACTCAGTCCACCACAACTCTTAGGAATGCTAGAAGAAAGGAAGGAAGAAGAAGAAAGGAGGCAGTGAGAGGAGGTAGAAAGGAAAGAAAGATTCTATGAACAAGAAGAGGAAACCATAGCAGAGGCATGGGATGTCAGGAAGGCCACTAGAGCTATGAAGGATATGGATATTGATTGAGTTTTTCGAAGGATGAGCAAAACTTTCAGTAGGAGTTGATGATGAGTCTCATCAGTGGGGAATTATATGGGCCTTAATTCACCTCCTAGTTCAGTCAAACCAACTTTTCTAACAAATTATTACATTTTTTTATTATATTTTGTTTATGAGATGGGTTAGAGTTGGATATTATGCCTAGTGGACTAATGCACATTGAATGTAGGATTGAAGGACAAAATCAAGGAATTTTTGCAAATACTAAGGTTCAAACTCACATGGGAGAAGGGAGAGGGATTGTAGGAGGTAAATCCTCCTCATTTACTTATCTCCCTTTCTAATATTCCTCCATCCATCATACTAGATCAGAGTGTAAGCAGCCAAGCCATGAGGATTAGAAGGCAACTGAGCAAGTGAGAGACAAAGAGTTAGTTTATCTCTATTTCAGGAGATCATCCTCCCTGATTTCAAGGAAGTCATTGGGGACTTAAATTGTATAAGTAGAGAAGCCTAGATCCTTGTTAGGATTTGGATTTTTGTTGTAAAACTCTAAGCTAATTTTGAGCTCCAGACTTGTGAAGGTTTTATTGATGTAGTTTGTTGTTTTGGTAATACGAATGAGTTTTATTTTGAGCCAGCATTGAGTTAATTCAGAGGGCTAAAGCTCTTGGGTTAGGACCCAACCCTAGCAGCCAAGGCTCCTCTTTCTTTTACATGTATGTATAGTGTAGTTTCATAGCTTCATTGTTAATTTGGTTTTAGATGCATTTCCATTGCAGATAGTGTAGATTGGATTGGTTATTTATTAGTTTGATTCCATTTGTGCCTTACTTCAGTAGTAGGTTAGTAGGGATAAAAAGGATCATCATAAGGTTTTCACCAGGTGTCTTGGCCTAAATTCCTCCCTCTGGAATCACGACTTGAGGAAGGGACCCTTAAGCATCCCCAAAAACACATATTTCTATTTCTTTTATGGGCTTTGGATTTTATTGTCTTTAAAATAGTATTTGGTTAGTTTGCAAGGTAGGATTCAATTTCCATCCTTTTCATCTTCATTTTTGTAGTATATCTCATCTATGCTTTCATTCCTTTCAGCAACTTTCCTCATGCATAATGAAGGCAATTAGTTCATTAATTTTGCTTTTCTAGTTTATGAGAATGTTTATTTTTTACATAGCTTTTTGGAAGATATACATGGTTTATGCAGAGTAGGTGCTTTAGGAGGAGACTAAGAATTTATAGCTAACAGCCACCTTCCATTCCATCCACCTTATCCATCCCTTATTTTTACCATCACCTTCACTAGTTTTCATCATTTTTCATAGAAATTCTTCCAAGCACATTGAGCGAATCCAACCATCTCCTATATTTGTGGTTGACTTCCAAGTGATCCTAGTCCTTTTGCCACTACATTCCACCCATCAAACACCTTTCCAAGGCCTTCCATCACCTCCAAAACCTCACATTTTGCTCTTGGCTGTATCCTATAGGTTTACAGGGAATCCTGTAGGTTTCTAGTACATCCTGTAGGTTTTCTTGAAATGGCCTGTTTTGAGGTTGAATTGAGGGAAAACCTATAGCAAGTCACCAAAATCCTCCCAAGGGTATCCCACACCATCCAACCATCTCATAAACCTTCCAGCCACCCTCAAATATATTTAATTCATATGCCACATCAACAGAAGAAATTAGTTTGCATACTTGATTTTGCATGAAAAGAGGAAAAGGAAAAAACAGATTTAGTTCAGTCCCTTTACTTGCACATTAGTGATGTTTGATGCTTCTTGCTTCTATAACTTAGATAGTAGCATTTGGTTCATGTTGATTTAGCGTTTCTGCAAAGCATAGTTTCTTAGCAGTTAATTAGGAAATGGTGTGATTTAGCATTAAATTTCAACCTTCTCCATTGTTGTAGTAGAGTAGCTCTCTCTTAGAGTAGATTTACCTTTCTTCCATCAATAAATCAAGCTTCTTCTGACTCTATAGAAGTCTTGGTTCAAACCCCAGTGGTATCTCACCAGCTAAACAATGACAACAGGAAAAACCATCACTTTTACTTGTCTATACAACATTGTCACCTCCAAGTTTGTACGAACCCCGGGTTGATAAAGTAAAGTTGGTAGCCCAAGAACTGTAGCATCCTTGCTGCAATAATGGTGCTCATCAAAATTGTCATATTTTTCCTCTTTTCCTTCCATTATTCCTCACATTTATCCATATTATATTTCTCCATTCACCGTTTATCACACCATTTTCATGTTAAATATGGTTCTCCCTTATTATTTTCCATTTTATTTATTTTCATGCATTTTAAGTTAATTTATGATTAAAAGTTAAAAAAATAACATGTATTTAATTATACCTAAAGGTGGAATAAGTTTGGTGATATGTGTAGGTGATTTGGAAGCTTCCAAGACACTCTTATGTGGCCTCCAAAGATCAATTTCGAATTCTCTTCAAGATTGAAGAAGATTTGGGATAGGTGTCAAACATATTTCATGAGAGAAAAATCATGGATAAAGGGATATGTGTCAAATTGGTTGAGAAAAAAGTGGAGTTGTATTTACGAGTTTCTTATCTCCTTGTTAAAGCAACTCACGTATAAATATGAGTGCTCTCTTTCTATTTGAATATGTTATGTTATTTTATGTTATGTTATGTTATGGTTGGAGAGGATTGTAAGTCATTTTGATGTAATATATTGAGATTTCTTTATTGTTAATATGAGCTCACACGTGTTTGTTTTTGCTATTTGTTACTTGTCCTTTGTTTCTTTTCACAATTTCATATATCGAGATTAATTTAATTTATGAAATCCAATTTCAATCATGTTTTTAAATGCAGTTGTGTGTTTAATTTTTGTCGTGTGCTTCAATTTCAAGCATTAGATTAGGTTAATTAAGCTTCAATTTTGTATATATTGTGCATGTGCCTTGTAAGTCTACGAAATCCTTGGGTTGATAATTAATGATTGGGAAATTATTAAACGAAAATATTTTTCCCAAATTTTTGGCGTCATTGCCAGGGAGGCACGATGAATTGAAGTTTAGTTTACTTCTCTGCAAGAGTGATTTCATTTCCTAGATTTGATTTGATTGTCATTAAAATTATTGCTTACTAGCTATCATAGTTTGCTTGGTTGACAACTGAATCACTAGTTGTTATTTACTGCCTTCTAGATTATGATAGTTTGCTTCTAATAGATTTTCACTTTAGTTATCATTAAATTGCTTGCTTACTAGTTCTCATAGCATTCTTTCTTGATAACCGTAAGTGTGTTTACTTTTCCTACAAAGAGGTTTTTTTTTTTTTCCAGCAAAGTATGACTTTTCGCAAGAGTATTTAATGCAACTACTTTATTTTCATTTTGTTCTACATTCAGATTTTAGTATTGGGTGTTGTAAAAGCCCCTCTCCCACTAATCCATATATATATCAGTAAGGTGATTTAACGATGAGTATAAGTTTGAAACAACTCACTCAGATCCTAGCAAGAGTCAGCATCTCCTCTTCTTGTGAGAAAGAGATCTTTTTGGCAGCCAAATGCCTCATTACTCCTCCAGAAGCAAACAACGAACCAACATTCGAAGAATCATGTACATCTAATGAGGGACAATTATTTGAACAAGAGATCGAGGAGGAGAAAGAGAAGTTGCAACATGATCTGAATCAGAGTGGAAATCACACCTATGAAATCCTTATCAAAATATGGCTTCGATGGTTTCAAGCAAAGAACAGGTTAGATAAATTTCAGTTTTTTTTTTTATTTCGCTAAATCACAATCACAACAATTAAATTCAATCATTATTTTATATTTTCATTTTAAATTCACGAAATTGGAAATGAATATATTTTAATTACTATTGTGTGAATGGTTACATTGGAAATTTAATTACACTTAATGATTTGTAATTACCAATTAGCATAGAGTAGGTAGGATGTTGTTTTCAATTTCGAATAAGTATGCTCTCCTCCCTTGTTTTTGCATGATCTCAAGGATTAGAAAGTAGGATGTCTATAATTTTTTTTAGGAATGAATAAATCAAGGGTTTGCAATATGCTTAATCAATTTCACCTGCAAAACAGTTTGTCTCCATTTGCTAAAAAAATAAAAATAGATTTTTCTTCATCCTAAATAAAAAATTTCTAGTTTGTTTAGAGATAGAATAAAGTTTAATTTATTTTTAAAATTTTAGTTTTTAATGCAATATAAAAATTAAAAAAAAAAAATATTAGTTTGAAAAATAAAAACATAACTCAAAGACACCACGCTACTCTCAACAACTACTATCAATGTATAAACCTATTGTTATCTCAATCATATGAGTGGCTCCTTCTAACTAAATGTGGCCGATTTATAGCTACTACCTTCTGAAAAATATTAGACAATGGGGAGAGGTATTTATGCGCTCTTACTGCTTGGTGAGAAGGCCCAAATGCGAGGATGAAACACCCATTTTTCCATGAGAAAGTCGAGATTTTTGTTTGCAGAATGAGGAATAAATCTTGACAAATATCCATGTGATCAGGATGCACAAATCAATCAATCCATGGATTCGACATCTCCTCTCCTACTAGTCGGAGAGAAAAAAATCAACTAGGAAATGGATTCATCCTTGACCATGATGTGAGGCAAGTCTTTTTTCCTAGAAGAGGAACTGTCCTGGCTACTGATAAAAGTGCACCAATACCACTACACCGGTAATAAAAAAAGATTCTCATCTAAATACAAACTTCACTCCTCAAAATTTGTTAAATACAGTCAAAGAAAAATCCTTGAAATCCATGAAAAGTCGGTCCTTTTGTTTGAATTAAAAGCTATCCTATCTTCACGTGATTTAGTGTGATCTCTCTCCCTAGGATCTTCATTGACCAAGTCCACCATTCATTCGAAGATATGATTCAACTCCAAGTTCTGATTCATTTGAGTGATATATTTAGAAGTCAATGGGGCTAGTGGGGGAGAAAAATCCTCCAAACTCATCTGTATATGAGGAAAATTAAGCTTTTGTTCGCAGAATATGGAAGATATTGCACTAAGATTTGGATTCCTATTGTGATGACTGCATAGAGAACTTACCAACAAATCTATGGTGAAATGTCAATGATTGAGCAATGAAAATGGAAAATGTCAAAGATTATAACAATGTCGATGCTTACCATTTTGATTCCATGGACTATGTCGATTTATTTCTATGTGCTTGATTTTATTTCTCTCTAGAATACTATGGCTCTGATAGCATGTGATTCATTCTCGCCTCATCGTCTAATGCATGCTAATGTCATTCAAAATTCCTTTTGACCGATATGACTTCTTATCTTTGGCTAATGGTGTTATTCATCATTATCCTAAAAGGACATTCATTTATCAATCTCTTCCCCATCGACCTCGATGACTGAAATTATGTGACAGATCAAGAGGGCGAGTTTTGGGTACTAATATAATACACTTGGTTCATCTTCAAAACATATTGTATTGAATCAAAATGCATGTCGAGATGTGTAATGCATGGAGTTGGGTGTTGCTCATTTACTTGCATTGAAATGTCCCTTCATATAAATATTCATGGAAAATCAAAGCGCAAACTATTATAAATAGCCTCTCAAATAGAATCCTTGTGAGAAATATCATGATGATAAGGGTTGTCAATATTCATGCTTGGCCTCTGCTTTTGCTCATCATGCTAATGATGTGCAACTTATCCTCTTCTCAGGAAGTGACAACACCCTTCATTGCTAAGATTAGGCTTTTTCTCTCATCACATATTGATAGATGACTTGAAACAATGAGATCGCTAATGCCCATGCTCTCACCAAGTGGACACCTATATGGTTCCCACCAGAGAATACAGTTGAAGGGATAGATCAACATCGTTTCCATCTAGTTAAATGGCTAGCATAGTTCATGTTCATCAAATTTTAGATGGATCTCTTTATTTCCTTATCCCCACTTTTAGTGGTGAAACTGGGTCTTGAACTAGATATATATAACAACCTTAGGTATACAACATTTTTATGGATCCAAATCGTTGTTGTAGTAACCCCATGATTCTCGACATACAAAAATCCTGCTATCTCTCTTCGAAGTTCCAACAATCGCATCCTATTAGCTTCTTTAACCATAGTGGTCTCTTAACATACAACTATGCTTTCCCACCAATGAAACTCTAATGATTAGTTTAGATTTTGGTTTCCACTAAGAATTTTCTTCAGTTATTGGTTCATACTCATTGCTTGATCTCTTGGTATTGTGATTGATTCAATGACAAAATGAATGATAACGTGAGGGAAGGCTAGGAGATAGTAACATATTTGGACTTAGTGGTGCCAAAGTTGAAGATAAATGAAAAAGAAAACCAGCCATTAACACTTTAATTTCAAGAAGAGGACGAACCTAATTATTCATAACTTGAAGGAAGTTGCACAAGAATACTATAGTCAAGACTCGTGGGATTCACTACCCTACAACAACGTTCAAAACCCGTGGCCAAGGAAGAAAATAATTCAGAGTCGGTATGGTGAGAAGAGTCTTCATCCATCAGAGTGTAGATCAAGATGTTCCTATCATTGTTCTACAACTTCTCATAGAAAGCCACAACCTTTTCATGTGTCGATGCTTTACATGAAATATTTATTTCATTTCTTTTATTTACCGACCATTCCATATTACTAGTTTCAATAACTAGAATGTGATGAACATCAAAATCTATACACTTCTTGGCTTAGGGAGTCCTGACCCAGGTTTAGATTTAATTATGCCAAAAAAAACCTTACACTACTGGCCCTTTTGACATCAACCTACATAGCACGGACTGAATTCTCACCTGAAGCAATATGTGGCGATCCTGGAACCAATTTTCCAAATCCAGAGATCAGTGTGATGTCTTTTTATGCCCTAGATCTACCTTTGCGTAGACCCTATAAGCCCTTCACACTTGGTACTGTAACTTCCTTGAACAACTCTAGAACTTTGCAAAGGTTTACGATCATCTTTTAAAAACTTTGAATAGACGAATTAGCTACTTATGTGCACCATAGATTATCCTTAGATCAATATTTACTCAGATCTACCTAAATGCCCAATAAACATAGCATAATGTATTATACTCTTTGCGTAATCACTTAATATTAATTCTGTTCAGTTAATAAGATGGATATAGTAAATTCACACATCAATGCATCATTATTTCATAAACACATTATTTCATCACAACATATATCGCAATAATACATTATGGAGGTAGAGAGATAAAACATAGGAATTTGTGTAACAGTCTTGTTTATTGATCTTCAGTATAGGTTTATAGACTCAAAAATTCCCTATGCACTCAGTTGCAGGGGTCCACACACTCAGCTATGGACTCTGCTCTAGGCTTCTGTGCACTTAGCTGCAGAGCCTTTCCCTTCCTCTAAGACTTACTTTTCTGCACTAACTCTCTATGATTCCATTCATTATACCCATAGACAAAGACTTCTATCTCCCTTTAGACTCACTAAGACACACCTATTTATACAATCCCATGGTCCACGAACCATGGGTAGATCTCAAAAACTGACCGAAGTTTACATAAATGAGGGTAAAAACCCTTTTTAAATCTTAAGTACCTACGTGCTTCACATCCACTGTTCATGGAGACTTTACATATTTTTACATCAAAACTTGGGCTTTTTCCCCAAAACTGACGAAGGTACCCCATCCCAATAGGCCCCCAACACAAACGTTTTGACTCACCCTTGAGTCAATCAGCTAGCACAGTGATCTTACTACGAAGATCCCCCAGCTGCACCTACATAACTGCTACATTAGTCGCGCTTTGTGTGGCTACCTACTTTAGTTATTCGACAAGCTTCTTTATAGCTGATCCTTCATCGACCTACTTGATATTCTTCTCTGTGAGCTGCAAGTTCATCAACATTTTTTGTATGTTGGTGGGGACTTGATAGGCTTCTTCCATCCATAGATCTAACCTGGCTTTAATAACTTCCTCTTTCTTCTACGATGCTTCCACCTGTGCGAGGAGTTGCTTCCCCTCCTACAACTTGGTGACACGTTACGTTGTAGCAATTGAGCTCATCGTCACCCTAACCTTGTCATACTACTTTTGGAGTTCGCATATTGCTGTACTCAATATCTGTAGGCTGGGGTCCTCCTGCATGGTTTTTGCCAACTCCATGGCCTATTCAAACAAAGTTGCGTAGTCCACGACTGTGACATCCATAGTAGCTATACCTTCCTTGATGGTAGCTCTGCGTTGTTCCCAGACTTCAGCCAGAATCAAAGGTTGTGAATTAAGCTACAGTTCTGTGATATTCATGTTGAGTTAAAATTGAACTCTTTCCACCTCTACCTTTGCATTGTGGATGCCTGCAGCTAGCTTCTGAATCTTAGCCTCTAATTGTGCATCCTCAGGTATGTGAAACTCTGGCACTATCCTACATACCTTTGCAAGCGCGACCACTAGCTAGGCATTCTACACCTGGATTGTATCTCTTGCTTTCAGGGCCCGCGTCTTCTCAGTGAACATCTGCTCATTGTTCACCCAGTACTCACTTATTAAACTAATCCTACGCTCACAATTCCATTGTTACTCATGTCTCCAGTGCATGAAGATACTCGTTAGGGAGAACTACAATATTGAGGCCGATGTTCCTCAAGGTGCTACCAATGATTTTTTTCAGCGGATGATTCCACTCTTAGGGACCCTTCTGGTAGCACAACTATTTAGAGCTCCATTGTCCTAACCAGCTTTGCAGCCTGACTTGTCCCCTGTACTAGGCTCTTCTGTGCCGTGTTCACCTGACCTGTGCCAACCTTTATTCTGCTGGTATGGATCTATAATTCACACAGATCCTTCTAAACATTACCTAATGACTGCATGTATTGTTGCTCAAATTGTTGCAACAGTTTGGAGGTAGTGTCATGCACTTTGTTCTTGATCTCATCAAGATCACCCTTCGTTAGTGTAATGGGATCCACCTATGGTTTATTCTCTTTTGTCATCTTCGGGACCCCTCCTACTACTGTTCTCTGCACTTCCTTACCCAAAATTGGGTGCTCTTCCCCTCATCACCTCCACCACCTTGTGCCGATAGCTCTTCCTCCTCGGTTTTGGGTGAAAGGGATTTTTCGATCTCCTCTGAGTCACGTTGTTCCTATTCAGGTTGCTACTTTGCAGCAATGTTGAGAGATTAAATTGGAGAATTAATCTCCTAATATTTATATGTCAATCTAGGCTTGTAAGCATGAGGTGTCTTGGGATTCCTTTATTCAATTCTAGGTAAGAGCTTTAACGTTTCTTTTATAATGATCGGCTAGGTAATAGACACATCAATGCTTGCAAACTCAAAAGAAATCAAACATTTAGCTAGCATAGGCAAAATCAATAATAAAATTTAATTTAAAGACTTCCAAAATTTATATGAACTTAATCTATTTGAAACTGGAATTGAAATCCAGACATAACAAGTTACTTGACTTTTTACAATAGATCCCAGGTTATGAGAATGAATACCTAGTCAAACAGACTATATACAGAACTTAATCAATCAAAACACTCAAGTTCGAATTCTTACAATGCACACTAGAAGATTTGCTACTTGTAATGACATTCAAATTCTAACCAGACTGCACTCAAAACTCATTAACCCTACTAGCTTATCAACAATAAAAAATCTTGGTGTTGAGCACCTAATCTAGATCCAAGTCCCTAATTGATCATGATTGCAAGCACAAATTCAAGCATTAACTCTACTAAAACATGGAAATCAACTGAAACAATTATGATAATCTGCACTCAAATCTACCCTACAGTTGCATTAATCAAAATGTAAACAACCCTATTTCAAAACTTATCAAACCAATACTCTGCTTTTGAAATTCAATCAGGCATCTCAAGATATAGAAAATGTAACCAAGCATTCAAATGAAACAGGGGAATCAAGCAGTAGAAATGACCCAAAGGAAAATGCTTTAACAACTAAAACTAGATCACTCTTTTGCACTCTGAAGTTAATCCACAAAGTCTACTTTACAACTAAGAAATATATTTGACAAATGAAACTATTGAAGCTACAACAAATCATTCAAATAAATACTCTAAAAGTAGTGCTTCTTGTTGTATACACATTCATGCAAATAACCTAACATAAAACCAGTCGACTTAAACTAAACCAATCTCATGCCAATCACATTATTCAAATAATCAACCTGAAACAAGTACTTCCTATGTCACATACATTTGTAGAAAAAATCCAGAAGAGAGTCAATCGATTCAATTACTAGAGGAAACAAGAGAAATGATTTGAAAATTGACTGATCATAATCTCAATTAAACTCAGATTCTATTCAACTCTGGTCTCTAGATGTGTTATCGAATATAGGTATTTGAAAGTAGCTTCTGCATTGTCAATGGATAAACAAGCTCTTCATAATCATTAGATGACAATGTAATTCGACAAACATCATGTAAATTTATGAAAATCATAGTCCAATAAAATGTGCAATGTTCATGAACAGAGTTGGTCTTTGTCTTGAAAGAAAAAGAGATGGTCACACTAGAGATTTAGATTTGGATCGCTGAAGATAAGGGTTTTAAAAGAATCATAACATCAACATAATACAATCAATTGAAACTAAGAAAACTCTCCATGCAGCAGGTAAAGTAATAGTGAATCGCAGATAATTGAATAATCGACTATATCTATCACACAGATGTACTGCTATGCAATATTACAAAGCTGAACCCAGATGGATGGGCCCGGCCACACCTGGGGAGCTGATTAACTTACAGAAAGTGAGAGACTTCGATCACATTAACTCATCATCCACAATGAACCATTGAATGATTAACTTGAACTTAATGCATACCCATTGTAAACATCTTTGATTCAAAAATAATAAGTCAAAGGATACAAAGTAACAATTTTAACATCTGTTTGCTAGCTTCTAAGTATTACTTAACAACCTTTTATAGGTGTAAACTATGTTAAAACAAACTGAACTATGGATCATAAATCCTAACAGCCTATCTAATTCATTCCTTCAGATCCGATGGCTCGAACAACTTGTCCAATTTAGTATAACAACCTTCAACCAATCCCAATCTTGGTGTCTATTCCATTCATAGAGGATAATGAGGATCTTTGTCGTGGTTGGAATCGAACACGTTCAAGCATGGCTGGAGGCAGCTCTCTATCTAGAAGTAACGACCCCTTATCCCTTGCATTGTTAGGTACCGAACCCAAAAATGGCTCTTGAGTATGAAAGTGGAGGAACCATGGTTCACTACCTGCATTCTCCTATTGTCACCTTGCACATCTTCTACAATGTCTACACTTCAACCATAGTGATTAGTTAGTTTATAGATAACTATTCATATCTATTAAAATTCACTAATAAACAACAAAATGTTACCATGAAATACTTTACCTCATAGTACAGATTAGGACAGTGATTAGGGAAATAAGAATGGTAGGTAAGTATGTCAAAATAGAGATGGAAAATAGTAGTAGTGGGAAAAAATGGGGGATCAACATCCTTCCATGTCGATTTTGATGCATTTCCTCATGCATCTGTCGAAACGAATAATGTGTTTAACCAAAAAGGGAGTGCAGTCAAAGACCAATAGCCTTGACCAGTACCTCGATCCCCTATTTGATTGGTGGTGAGCATTATTGAAATTGAAGGGCTAACCCTTTGGCATTCAATATTTTATCAGGCTTGTTCCTTACCGATTTCCATCGCAGTAGTTGCTTGTTTTTCATGGCCAAGGCATTGTTTTGGGCATATAACTTCATGTTGGAGTCCCACACTTGGTGGTTCACATTCCTAACGAAATGGAATAAAAAATTATACTTGTTGCCCAGTTCTCTGAGCTTGGTCATCATTTTTTGTAACTTGACAAGTCAGATCTTTAAGTTTTCTTCAGCATCATATGTAGGAGCTCGGGTTGGTGTCATCAACTGTTGTGAGGTACTACCTCTAGGCAACTTTCCTTTGCATTCTCTTGGGGAATAATGATGTGGACTAGCCTTTGTGATGCTCCTGCTTGCTGAAGGTCAGGCGGGAGACAAGGTCTCCATATCTCGTGCAATATTCACAGGGATATTCACCTTGGCCATGGCAGTGGGCTCTCCTTCAAGGGATATTTCCAATTTTTGGACATCAATATCATGGGACGATGAGATATGGATATGTTTTGAGCTGGTACCTTCAGCCTTGGACTGTAGGGCCTAAGCCATGCTCCGAGTCCGACGATGGCCTTGAGCAGAGGTCTTGATAAGGGAAACCAGGGGAGTGCTGAAGGGAAACAGGGTCACCGATGTTTGGACTTTGGTGTGGCACTTTCGAGATTCAAGGAAGGCTCTGCCAGGGATTCGAATGCATCTCTTTTTGTAATGGGGCTCAACTCAGGTTGGTTGGGCTTAGCCTGATCTCGTTTTCTTTTCCTTTGTGAGCCCACTAGGGCTTTCACAGGAACTGCTTTTTCACCATCCTTCAAACTGTCATCAGTTATCTGGGGGAGTTCGAAAATAGGAGTGGGAGAGTGGGTAGGTGTAGACTCAGATTTGGACAGGGGCATGGCATCATCTAATTTCAGGGAGCAGCCTACTACTCGTTGCTGACCCTTAGTCTAGGTTTCTTGCCCAGGGAATTCCTCAATTAGGAAATCCTCCCATGACCATTTCCTCTTCTTGAGCTCAGCGACCAACAAGATTCCAATTAAGCTATTGTGGTATAATTGTTTTGGAGAATTTGGTACCTATGGATAAATACTAATTCCGTATATAAGTAGTGATATCTAGAACAACAATTTAAATCACTTTAGCCCTTTCCTATAAGCAATAGATAAGACAAAGAAGAGGAGAAGACCTACTTGTAGTTCCACTTTCCTCTTGTCTCCTTTGTATCGATCATGTTGCTCCTTCCCATAACACGCTTGAGAAGTACCTGTAAACACAAACAAAGGACAAATAACTGATCAAAGCAAAAGATCTATTGAATACAAGTAAATGGAATTAGATACATTCACACATATAAGCATCATATATCAATACAACCATATGGGAAAAAGGTTCAAATACTTTATTGAAGAAAAGAAGGAATTACAACCATCAAGTTTGATTTGAAGTCACTCCTCCAACTTTGGTTCTGTCCACATCACATCATAAGAATGACATTCTGGTAGCATAACGACACTTACAATAGTCTCAAATCTCAAACTCACATTATCTCCTTACAATCATCAAAGTCCAGCCCCTTGAACACTTAGATGAGTGCTCAATTTATATGAAGATGGAGGAGGTTTTGTCATCAATGAGGGTATTCAATGGCCTTCCAAACTTATATTTAGTTTCCATGGAGGAATGTATGAGAGGATAAGAGGTTAATGGATCGTTAGCCTATTGAATTTTGAGCTCATAGGAGGGGATAAGAGGTGGGATCCTTCTAGAATGATGGAGAACCAAGGAATATTCCCAGAACCCTATGCAAATTTCACTCAATCTCACCCAACACAGGTCAAAGTGGGTCTAAGTGCTCTGCAGAGCACCCTTGCATGCGCTTAAGTGCTCTACAGAGCACCCTTACATGGGCCTACCTGTGCTGGTCCTTCAAGGAGTCATTTCAAGATGTCTTCAGGCCATGAAACTATCTGGGAAGGAGGAATTCAATAGATTGACTTGTTTAGGGCATTTAGCAATTGGAATTAGGGTTTGATGAGCCCTAAAACACTGATCTGGATGATGGGAGTGATGTGCCCAAATGAATCTGTAACAGCCCATGAAGTAAAAAATAATAATTTTGAGTGATATGCTTTATGATGTGATGAGGAGGTTCCAAAGTGGTTGGTGACCTACATTGATTACAATACATAATATCATGATATTTTGATTTTTTTCTCATGAATTGCTGAGGAAAGGCATACCCAAGCTTAGCATATAAACTTTCATTACAAGTACATAGATAGTCGTCTACAGATATAGACCCATCATTGGAATGACCATCAATGTAAAGCCATTTTATGGATGATTTGGTACATTTCCTGAAATTGCAGCATGGATGGATGAAACTAGATCCAAGGCCTTCTATCTCGTTCAATCGTTCGCTCAAGTGCAAGTCTAACCATGCAAATATGCGATCTGAAGTGGAACATGGGAAGACACCATCTGGTTACCAGCCAACGATGTAAGTTGTTAACAGACGCGAGAGAAATCACCGATAATGATAATGATCCTCAAGGTATTGCAATACATTTTGCATGGTGTGAATGTATTATTTGATGTCAAACACCATACAAAGTCTTTTGGTCGAAGGCCATTGATGTCAACCTATCTCCGGAAGCAAGAAACTTTCGATTGATGTATACAAGCCTCAACATATTGGAAGGGTATTTCTAAGTCAACTTCTTGGATAATGAGCTGATGTTGACAAGAAATGACTCATATTAGGAGGGCCTTGATGTATTGCACATCAACGACACGAAACGAGTGTAATGATTTTGGAGATAGAATTTGACTGAGGACACAAGGTTCAGGAATGGTGGTCATGAAAATGAAGGTTTATGAGTATTGCAAAGGATAAATTTTAACTGAATGTCTTCTCTTGAACATATCGACGACACTAAGTGAATCGGTAGCATTGACCCAAAACCAAAGTAATTGATGGTGTGATAGACCATAGGTATGATAACCATCAAGCAGATAACCCAACCTAAATATTCTGAATGAATTGGTAGCATTGACCCAAAACAAAAGTGACAGATGGTGTGATAGACCATAGGTATGATAACGGTCAAGCAGATAACCCAACCCAAATAGTCATGGTGATGGATTGAAAGTGTCATGTTCAAGAGTGACCTACTACCATAAAGAGGTTTACCCCTTTTTCCCATTTTCCCCAGTCATTGCTGACCAGTACCTCTTTCTTTTTTATCAAGCTTGAGGAGGATAACATATGCTTGTTGTATAATTCCACCCCTTGGGTGAACCCATTGCTATATGATGTTTTAATGAGTCTAGTGAAGGTGAAACCTGGTCTTGTCTAGATGGACAATTTTGTCACTATTTGATGGTTTAATGAGTTTAACGATAATGATAAATCAGTCATTTTCATGTTTAGAGAGTTTGAAAAGGGAAAAAAAGGAAACTCCACAAGTTCTTTTTCGTAGATTTGTCTCTCAAGTCCAAAAAATCATAAAAAAATATGAGAGAGAACCTATTGACCATGTTCGATCAACGTATTCCTTTTTCATAAGTAATATATCTCAATCTAGAAAAGGGTTAAACTTATACTAAGTAGATGTCATTTCCAATCTGTTAACGATCTGAGAAGGAGAAGCGCTCGGTAATCTTTTCATATTTCAAGAGTCTGAAAAGAGCTTAAAGAGGACTCCACTTTGAGGAACGAGTGGTGTCTAGGAGAGAAACTGGTTTTGGTGATGTTGGAACTTCTAAAAACATGTTGATTTATGTGAAGAGGCTGGCTAATAAGACCACTCATTACAACTTTTCCTCAAAAAATGGTAAAAAAACCAAGTGAAAGCATATGATCAACCAAAGGGATGGTGGCGATGGGATGAAAACAAACAAGGCTTATCTGACGAAAAAGGCTAATAGAATGGAAATCACGAGGGTAAAAGATGGAAATGAGTTCATTTTTACACAAGATTGAACCATAGGGAACTATTCTTGGATTCAGTTTCATGTTTACACAAGCTTGAAATGAAAAACTATGCTTAGATTCAGATTTATTTTTACACAAGCTTAAAATGAAAAAGTATGCTTGAATTTAGTTTCATTTTTACACAAGCTTGAAATGAATAACTATGCTTGAGATTAGTTTACATGCCCCCAACATGATGAAAGGGTGAGTCTCCTGTAACCAGATGGAAGTCACTGTAGTGAAGCAGGACGGTTATCCAACACCTTTTTGGCTTCGTCCAGATAGGGAAAAAGGTGAATGGGGTGATTCCCTTCACATAAGCTACATGGAAACTTAACTTTATCACTAGGTGCAAGCCCCCCAAGCTTCATTACGTTCACCTAAGTAGACTACTTGCACTATCAGGTGGATGGAATGAAGGTTCATATATGAGATCAAGTGAAACACTCGACTGGGATTTTACAAGATCTATGGTCCTTGTTTCATTTTTTAATGACCTTGACACAAGACAAGGAACTATGCTCTAGGACTTGTTTCATTTTTTAATGAGGTTGACACAGTAAAAGAACTATCCTTATAGTCCTTGTTTCATTTTTTAATGAGATTGACACAAGACAGGGAACTATGCTCTGGGACCTGTTTCATTTTTTAATGAGGTTGACATAGTAAAAGAACTATCCTCATATTCCTTGTTTTATTTTTTAATGAGATTGACATAAGACAAGGAACTTTCCTCATAGGAGCTGTTTCATTTTTTAATGAGGTTGACATAGTAAAAGAACTATCCTCATATTCTTTGTTTCATTTTTTAACGAGGCTAACAAAAGACAAGGAACTATCCTCATGGGAGCTATTTCATTTTTTTAATGAGGTTGACACAGTAAAAGAACTATCCTCGTATTCCTTGTTTCATTTTTTAATGAGCTTGACACAAGACAAGGAACTATGCTCATATTCCTTGTTTCATTTTTTAACGAGGTTGACACAAGACAAAGAACTATCCTCATAGGAGTTGTTTCATTTTTTAATGAGGTCGACACAGTAAAAGAACTATCCTCATATTCCTTGTTTCATTTTTTAACGAGGTTGACACAATAAAAAGAACTATCCTCATATTCCTTGTTCATGACCCATAAGAGGTCATGAGTTCCAAGAGATTCTCATCAGATGGGAGAACAATGCTCTGGAAGGGATTCATAGCAAGGATTCCATTAGAGAGATATGGTTCTAATGCCCCCAGTACATAATGTACAACATCACTGAATTGATCATCAGTTGATGTAGGCATGGAACGGGTTACCACATAGTTAACCCATGGCATGGATGATACCATTGGTACAAAAGGATCATTTAGGGAAAATGGTTGACTGGAAGCCATACATGGACCAGGAAATGAAATTTGGTCAATGGTGACTATTCGGCCTTCATGCGGGAGACACATCACTTGAAAGAGTGTTGAAACAATAGCTCCCATGTCATAAACATAGTCGCCCCCAAGAAGTAAATTGTAATCTAAAGGGCCTAGGATTACCATCACATTCAGATAAACGATTTTTCCTCCCAAAGTAATAGGCAACTGAGGAAGGATCCCTAATGGTTGACTAGTTCCTTTGTTAAAGGCCAACAAGTTCTGGGTAACAGGCACAAGTGGCGGTAAACTGAGCGCTTGCCAAGCAGTTGAGGAAAGGATACTCACAAATGAACCTATAATAGTGCCTGATACAATCATATTACAAACCTGTACTATGATCTGGAAAGGAACATAAGAAAGAAGACGAAATCTTGCTAGTCGATTCTAATCGAAGGAAGTGACTAGACTACTTGGAGGGGGTACTGTAGAAACAAGAGAATTAACCCCTTAAGTTACGAGAGCGAGAGGATTTTCCTCTTGTATTGATGGAACAGGAGGATTGCCCCCGAATTCATTGGAATTTGAAGAAATTAAAAGAACTTGAGTGGTATCATTCACTCTCTTCAGGAAAGGTATGATTAATTGAAGGTGAAATCAGGTCAACTGTTACCTTGACGTGTTGATTTGGGTTGGGTATAGACTCATAGGATTCACTTTTAGAGAGAGTGGGTTTGACCGACGGTTGATTGAGTCAGTCAATTTATCAACTAGTCAAGGATTAAGGGAGAGTATCCTGTAACCAGATGGAAGTCACTACGGTGAAGTAGGATGATTATCCAACACTTTTTTGGCTTCATCTAGATAGGGACAAAGGTGAATGGGGTGATTCCCTTCACATAACCTACAGGGAAACTTAACTTTACCCTTCTTTCCATGAACTTTACTACCACTAGTTGATGGTGTGTCACCAACATGATCTCTAGAAGTTGATGGCACAGGATGATGTGAACGAGAAGACCATTATTCTAAGATATGAGGAATATCAGGATAATTTCAAAGAAGATGGTCTTCCACACAAAGTCTGCATAGATATCGAACTTTGTGAGGCTTCACCGATGGTTTCTCATCAGATGTTGCATTTAAAGAAATGGTTTCTTGGTTGTCCCTTTGCTGAATTTGCTTTTTCTTCTTCTTCTTCCCTTTCTTCTTCTTCTTAGCCACCTAGTTACTAGTACCAATACTTTCACCAAGTGAAGAGGAAGAAGGGGAGGAAGAAACAACTGAGGAAGAAGGCAAAGGGTCAACTTTAGGATCAACTGGAGGTTGATTTTATCTAGTTGGATGTGTACTCGATTGCAGAGAAATCATGACATTTTGAACCAAGGAGGTTGAAAACAACCATACTAGTAAGCCAATTGTAAATCTTGGTAGGCATAATGTAGCCATATAAGGAACACCAATATTTCCAAAAGGAGGAAAATGACTAGGATTCCCATAAAATGGAATTCCTTGATCAGTGGACTACGAATTTTTTTCCATATGTTTCAACCTCAGATCAATTGATGAGTGAGTGTGGAGGATGTTATCCATGGTCAATTAATTTTATTTTAATGAAAGTAACATAACAAAACAAAAGAAGGATAATCTAGGCAAAAGGTTTACCAAGAAACTGTGAATTGCAGAATACCTCCCAGCGAACTGAGAAGTACGGGTAAGCAATCTCCCCGAATGTTGTGTTCGGTGTATCAGAGTGTACAGGGAAGCTGACTCGATTACCTAAGGATGGATAGAAACCTAGTTTTGTCCTCCCATATTGATCCGAATTGGATCCTTAAACACTCTTAAAGTTCCCTGAACTGTGTAAAACTCATATCGAAGTTTCAAAGTATTATGGATGTCAAAGCTTATCAGAAATTACCTCTGAACAATGGAAATTTGTGGTCAACACGGAACAACAAGGACCCTTGATCAAAGCACGTAGACTGTTGGCCTATGGTGACCGCGCACTGGCAAAAATTGACAATCGGGAGGTCAAATCCAGAAACAGAAGCAGTTCCTGATACGCGATTATTGCTAAAGCACTAATCGCATATTGCAGGGCGCCCCCGTTAGTGAAGGAATGCACCCAAGCGCTCGGTCATGAGGAAAAGCATAAAACTGTACGGAAATCACTAATTCCATCAAAAGGCGGGTCCCATGCTAAAACCAGTAGGATATTGGAAAGGCTTCAAGCAGTAAGCGGGTTCAATCGAGTCCCGCCCGATGCCATACACTTGATGACACGCATCCAGTGGATGAGAGAGAAAACCGGTCACATCATGCAAGTAAAGGTCAGGCTACATACCCGTGCGATATGGACGGAGACCGTAGGATCTGGAGGCTCTAGATCAACGACTGAAAAATGATCCGGATGACTGGATTTGATGGGGAAATAGGCTGAGTCATATAAGATTTGAGGTCCAACATGATCGATGAGTTGGAAAAGGAATTAGTTTCAAATGAAATCTTGGAGAAACGGAAATAATGACCATTCAAAGAGAACTGATACTCATTCGTGAGGAAACAAGTGGCCACCTCTCTATGAAACGTTACATAGTGATGATGACACAGAGAAGGGGAATTCAAGTGGACAAACGCAGGAGATATAGAGAACTGGGAAGTAGAAACAAACAGTTAGGGAGCAGATTTGCTTTAAGCCATGAAAAGACAAAGAATAAAGAGAGGCAGAGAAAGAGAAGCAGAAATCTAAAAGGCAAGAAAGAAGTGAACTATAGAGAATAGAGAAGCCGAGCTGACCTGCAGAGCAAAGGCAACATCAAGCAGATAGAGACATAGAGAGTCTGAGAGTCTGTGAACTCCAATGAAGGCTTGAGAGGTTCAAGCAACTCTTCTATGTATACTTGTCAGGTATTGAGTACCAAATTGGACTCATACCGCTGAGACCAGTTGAGGTCGAGATCCAGTAAGGGGAGTCTGTGTACTCTAGAGACTTGGGGAATCCAAGTACAATCCTACTGATCATCATCTATTAAAGTGAGACTCAAATCGAGGTCCTTATTTTAAAAACTCTGCTTTAAGACACAATAGAAAGGCCACCACTAAAGGTCGGACCAGGAGACGTAGCCTAGGAGGATTGGGTGAACTCCTTATTAAGCTTGTTGTGTTTTATGTGTTTGCTTACTGTGTTTCTCTTACTTTTTCAGTGTCTATGTATTTTGTCATGTTATCGATCCGTTGCATAAGATAACATAGGCACACCCTAGCACATGAGTCTGTAATACCTTCGTTAATTCACTGAGGTCATTTATGGGTGATTTCAGATCAAGTGGTATCAAAGCCCTAGTTTGTTAAGGTTAGACAAGCTTGTGCTAGATTTTGTTGTTGAATGCTAACTAGATCAAAGCTTAAATTAGGGGAAGTAGAGTTGGTTGAAACTAAGCCAGAAATTGGGAGAACCTATCCTCAGAAGAAAATGTCAAAAGAAAGTCCCTTGGGACCAGACCCCCAATTTATAGATATTTTGCTAGCCATGAGGTCCATGGTAGAGGAAATATATAGGGGCTTTAGGAAACATAAAGATAACGATTCATCAGGCTCAAAACAAGATAAAGGAGAAGAAGAGTCTCTCCTCCATGACCACTCAAAAGGCAAAGGGAAAGAAGAAAACTTTCTCACACCTCCTAATAGCCCTAAACATAAAAAGAAGACATCTTTGATTAAATTAGATGTTAAATTTGATTTACCACTATATGATGGAGAGTTGAATGCAAAGAACTTGGATAATTGGATCAGACAGATTTATGTTTATTGCAAAGTGTAGAGTATTGACTTACACAAGAGAAAGATCCAGTTGGCCAGCCTACGCCTTGGAGGCATTGCCTTGGTATGGTGGGAAGGAAGGACACAAGCTGAAATGAATAAACATGGTAAGATTCTTTCCGTCTGGAGTGAATTTGTTTCTGCAATAAAAAGGAAGTTCTATCCACTAGCTTTCATGAAGCAAGCCATGATGAGCTGGAAAACTCTTTGCCAACTGAAAGGGAAAAGTGTACAAGGTTACATCCAAGAATTTAGGAAAAGAGCTTTGATTCTAGGAATTTCTTTAGACTCACTTGAGACTTTGTTGAAGTACATAGGTGGTCTACATAGCTACATGAGGCAGACTATCCTCATGTTTAATCCCACTAGTATAGATGAGGTATCTGTTCAAGCTATGCATTTAGAAGCTAGAGGAAAGAATGGGAACCCAAAAGTTGGGGGATCATCCAAGCCTATTGCAAGCAAGAATAAGGAGAAAATAAAATAGAAATGGAAAGAGAGGAAGGCCAACACTACATAGAAATGCAAGTCTTCATGCACTCATTGTAAGAATGAGGGCATGATGATGAGCACTATTGGATCCTGCATCCGGAACCGAGACCTAAGAAGTTCGAGGGCAAGAAGAAGAAGACTGCTACAGCTATTCAAAACGATTCAGGGTCAGACTCAGGAGATGAAACAACCATTGCAGCCACAGGTATAAAAGGTAAAAATTCTAAAGTATCTACTAGTAATTCTGTATGATATACTGATAATGAAGAAAATGAGAGAAAAAGACATGGGATTTTCCATATTCGCATTATTTCCAAGCATAAAAAATTGATACTTTGTTTGATAGTGGCTCACAAGTAAAATTAATTTCTGAAGCAATTGTAAAGAAGTTGGGATTACTGACTACACCTCACAAGAAACCATACCCATTAGGTTGGTTAATTGATAAAGCACAACTACAAGTGACTAGACAATGTAAACTTAAGTTATATTTTTGGTCAGCATTTGTAGATGAGGTTGAGTTAGATATAGTTCCTTTGGACATATGTGGAATTGTTTTGGGAAGTCCCTACTTGTATGATAGAAAAGCTATTTACTACAAAGTTGAGAACAAGTATCTCCTCGTTAAAGATGGAATTGAATATATTGTAAGAGCTCATAAGCTCAAGAATAATTATACTCTCATAAAATTAGGGCAGATGAAACGAATTGTAAATTCATGCAAACAATTTTTACTGATGGTTGTAAAGGAAAAGAAACTTGATAAAACCAATGTATTTGAGGGTTATGATGCTATACAACAAGCTGATTTAGAAGAAGTTTCAAAATATGATATCTTGTTTCAAGAACCTAAAGGTCTGCCACCCAAAAAGGAAATAGTGCATGATATTAATTTGCAGCAAGATGCTCCATTGCCTAACATCAGAATGTATAGGTTGTCCACTTTAGAGAATGCAGAAATCAAGAAGCAGGTGCAGGAGTTGCTCGAGAAGGGGTTCATCAGACCTAGCACATCACCATGTGGGTCTCCAATCATTTTGGTGAAAAAGAAAGATGGCTCGTGGAGAATGTGCATTGATTACCGAGCAGTGAATAAGATAACAATAAAAAATCATTATCCCCTTCCTCACATAAATGACCTATTAGATCAGTTAAAGGAAGCTGTTTATTTTTCCAAGTTAGACTTGCATACTAGATATCATCATGTCAGAGTTGCAGAACAAGATGCATGGAAGACTGCTTTCAAAACAAAGTAGGGATTGTATGAGTGGTTGTTTATGCCTTTTGGCTTAACTAATTCTCCTGTTACTTTTGTGAGAGTAATGAATGATGTACTCAGACCTTTTCTTATTGATTTTGTTATTGTATATCTAGATTACATTCTTATATTTAGCAAAATGTGGGAAGAACATTTAAAGCATGTTAAGCAGACACTAGATATTTTGAAAAGAGAAAAACTTTATGTTAAACTCTCAAAATGTTTATTTGGAAAAACATCTTTGAATCATTTGGGACATATAGTAGGGGGTGGTGAAATGAAGATAGGTCCATCTAAGGTGGCAGTCACTGTAAACTAGCCTAAACCCAAATCTGCTACAGAAGTTAGAAGGTTCTTAGGAGCAGCACAATATTGGAGAAAATTCATTTCTAACTTTTCCTTAATTGCAGCTCCCTTACTTGCTTTAATAGGATTGATCAAGGTGTTTTAGTGAGGAGGCAAATAGTATAAAGCCTTCGACACGTTGAAAGAAACGATTAGTACAACACCAGTACTAGCACTGCCTGATCTTCAAAGACCATTTGAGATCCAAACAGATGCCAGTGACTATGCCATGGGAGCAGTGTTGATACAACACGATAAACCCATATGTTATCATTAAGAGACATTTAATTCTGCAGTAGTTAACTATCCCACATAGGATAAAGAATTGTATGCATTAGTACAGAGTGTGAAAAAGTGGAAACATTACTTAATGGGAAAAGAGACAATTATACATACTGATCATCAACCACTTCAATATCTACACTCCCAAACTAAGTTGCAGCAATCAAGACACTATAGATGGATGGGTTTTATACAACAGTTTCATTTAGTCATCAGATATAAAAGGGGCATACACAATAAAATTGCAGATATGTTGTTTAGACCAATTATAAATGCATTTACTATACTTAAGCATAACTTAGTATTGCATGAGAGCTACATTGAACAATATGCTCAAGATATAGATTTTAAAGATGTATATGCAACTTTAAGTCAAGGCAAATGAGTAGAAGAATTGGATTATCACTTTAAGGACCAACTCTTGTATCATTGTGGGAAGCTATGCATTCCACAAACTGAAAGAGTAAAGATAATTTGAGAAGTACGCAATTCTCTAATATCAGTTCACTTTGGGGTAAGTAAAATGGTTGCACAACTGTAAAGATTTTGTTATTGGCCAAAAATGTGAGACAGTTTCTAGATAAGTAATAGGGTGTACCATGTGTGCTAAAAGCAAGCCCAACAATAGAAAACTAGGCTTGTACACTCCACTACCAGTTCCTTCTCATCCTTGGGAAAGTATTTCCATGGACTTTGTTAGATGACTGCCTAAATCTAGGAAAGGACATGACTATTTATATGTTGTTGTGGATAGATTAAGCAAAATGTGTGTTTTGATACCTTGTAACAAATAAATTATATCTGAACAAACTGCAAAGTTGTTCTTTTAGCATGTATGGGTTCATTTTGGATTACCCACTTCCATTGTATCTGATCCAGACACCCGATTTGTTGGGACGTTTTGGTCGAGACTGTGTGAACTGATGGACAACAAACTGAAGAAAAGCACAGGCTTTCATCCACAAACAGATGGCCAGATAGAATTGGTCAACAGGACAACGATGTAGTTGCTCAGAGGCTATTTTAGCAAGAATTCCAAACCTCCAGATGAACATTTGTGTTATGTGCAGCATGCTTACAACTGAGAAAAACATTCTTCTACATAGAGATATCCTTTTGAGACTTGTTTTGGTTTCACACCAAGGTCTCCCTTAGATTTTGTCTTTGGTAAAGACATAGTAGTTGAGGGACATAGTGATGTGGATAAGAATTGAACAAATCCAAGAGATTCACCAGGAAATACAGGAACAACTAGAAAAGATCCAAGCCAAATACAAGACAAGGCATGACAAGCATCAGATGGATCATAGTGTCCAAGTTGTTGATCAAGTCTGGTTGTATATCCGCAGAGATAGAATGCAAGGTGAAGGTAAAAAGCTAAAGCCAATAAGGTATGAACCTTTCAAGATACTTGAGAAAATTGGTGAGAATGCTTTTTGCCTTGACTTACCAGCTTACATGCACATCTACTTAATCATTAACGTAGACAACTTGAGACAATTTGAAGCTTCATTAATTGAAGATCCCGAAGAGCAGAGTCAATTGCATTCTATTAATGATCTGTTACCTGAATATCTCAATGAATTGCAGGAAGACATAGTTCTGGATAGGAACATGAGGATGACACACAGGGGAGATGTTGAGTACCTGAGAATTGGACTCAAGGGTTCAAAGCCAAGCAGTGAAAAATGGATAGAGATTGGACAAGTGAGACAGGTATACCCTCACTTATTTGATGCTTGAAAACCAAATTTTGGCGGTCCAAAAGCTTTTTCAGTGGGAAGGCCATGATCGAAATTGGATCCTTAAACACTCTAAGGTTCCCTGAACCCTGTAAAACTCATACTGAAGTTTCAAAGTATTATGGATGTCGAAGCTTATTAGAGATTACCTCTGAACAATGGAAATTTGTGGTCAGCACAGAACAATGAGGACCCTTAGTCAAAGTGCGCAAACTGTTTTCCCATGGTGACCGTGCACTGGCACAAATTGACAAACAGGAGGTCAAATCCAAAAACAGAGGCAGTTTCTGATACGTGATTAGCGCTAAAATGCTAATCATGTATCACAAGGCATAGCCCTCAGTGAAGGAAATACCCTAAGCACTCAGTCACGAGGAAAAGCATAAAATCGTATGGGAATCGCTGAGTCCATCAGAAGTCGGGTCCCGTACTAAAACCTACAGGATATCGGAAGGGATTCAAGTGGTAAGCAGGTTCGATCGAGTCCCACCTGATGCCATACACTGGGTGACACGCATCTAGTCAATGAGAGAGAAAACCACTCACATCGGGCAGGTAAAGGTTAGGCTACTTACCCACATGATATGGACAGAGGCCGTAGGATCTAGAGGCTCTAGATCAAAGGCAGAGAAATGATCCGATGGATGACTAGATTCGACAGGGAAATAGGCTGAGTCACATAAGATTTGAGGTCTGACATGACTGATGAGTTGGCAGAGGAATCAGTTTCACAGGCAATGTTGGAGCAATATAAATAATGACCATTCAAAGAGAACTGACACTTAGTTCATGAGGAAACAAGTGGCCACCTCTCTATGAAACGTTACATAGTGATGATGACACAAAGTAGGGGAATTCAAGTGGACAGAGGCAGGAGATCTATAGAGTTGGGAAGTGGAAACGAAAAATCACGGAGAAGATTGGCTTTAAGCCACGAATAGACAACGAGTAAAGAGAGGCATAGAAAGAGAACCAGAAAGCCTAAAGGAAAGAAAGAAGTGAACTACAAAGAATAGAGAAGCCGAGTTGACCTGCAGAGCAAAGGCAACATCGAGTAGGCAAAGACAGAGAGAGTCTAAGAGTTTGTGAACTCTAGAGAAGGCTTGAGAGTTTGAAGCAACTCTTCTATGTATACCTGTCAGGTATTGAGTACCAAATTGGACTCATACCTCTGAGACCAGTTGAGGTCAAGATCCAGTAAGGGGATTCTGTGTACTCTAGAGACTTGGGGAATCCAAGTACAATCCTACTGATCATCATCTGTTAAAGTGAGACTCAAATTGAGCTCCTTATTGTAAAATCTCTGCTTTAAGACACAATAGAAAGGCTACCACTGAAGGCTGGACCATGAGACATAGCTCCGGATGATTGGGTGAACTCTTTATTAAGCTTGTTGTGTTTTATGTGTTTGTTTACTGTGTTTCTCTTACTGTTTCAGTGTCTGTGTATTTCGCAATCTTATTGATCCGCTACATAAAATAACAAAGGCACACCCACACACATGAGTCTGTAATACCTTAATTTATTCACTGAGGTCATTTATGGGTGATTTCAGACTACATATATACCCGAAAGTACGTGGAGGCCCAATCCGTATTAGCACTGTCTAATGCAAAACCGCATAGTGAGATCATTCCCATATACTTTACGCATTGTAACACCGCCCTATATACTCGAAAGTACATGGACGAGCTATGATATACTCATGTACGTGGAATGAGGTATCAAAATCGGGATGTATTGCAAACAAGTTAGTGACAGATGCTATGTTTTACAATGATGGAACACGTCTCTAGCCTAGAACCTCTAAATGTTTTTTGTTAGGTGACAATGCTCCATTAGGTAAATTCAGATAAATTTTAAGTTGATATTCTTTAGAATTTTCCTTTCAAGGTTCACCACGTGATGTATGTTTGCAATTCCCAAAATGCAACTAATATGATAAGCATTCTTTTCATTCAATTGAACAATGAAAACCTTAGCTAGTAGGGATAGAGCAATCAGATCTTTGACAAAGAACAAAGAGCACATCTAATGCAATTTCCCTAGCTATTCCTTTCAATAATTCACAAACTACAATATGAACGATGCAAGTTTTTATTTTAAAATACCTTAATGCTATGATGAACAAAAAGGATACTAATGCACATACAGTCAATCAATCTTTAACAAGAACGAAGACTCTACGACAGTTTTTTCGAAGGAAAAGAAGAATTTTACGACACATTCTTTCGAACAAATATTAATCAACTATATTCTAGCTTTGACTATGGATTGATAATGACAAAGAAAAAATTTAAGAAACATTAATCAACCAAGTCAAAGTAGGGCTACAAAGGAGATAGAAACTTGTTTTCTGAGACATGACATTCATTGATCAATCAACAAGCAATCAAACAGAGGGAATTTGGTAAAAAACTCAATCCAAAGGTGAAAATTTTCCCTAAGGTGGACCCATGTAGGTCAAAGAGGGCCTAACTGCACTACAAATAACTATCTCTCACTCAAGTGTGCTTTACAGAGTATTGTCCCCTGACCAACCCTGCGCTGATTCCTAAGAGGCCACTCAAGAGTCATCTAACCTTAATTTTTGACCAAAATTCAATGCAAAAGAGCTGAAATACAATCAATAAACACAAGTAGGGTCTGCAAGGATGTCCTAGGAGGGGGATAAGCTACTAGGAAAGGTGATCTTCCCTAGCGGAGTCGTCAATTTGTTTTGGAGAATTTAGTATCTACGGATAAATACTAATTCCCTAGATAAGTAGCCATATCTAGAACAACAGCTTAAAGAACTTTAGCCATTTCCTATAAGCAATAGATAATACAAAGAAGATGAGAAGACCTAATTGTAGTTCTACTTTCCTCTTATCTCCTTTACATTGGTCTTGTCCCTCCTTCTCGTACTTAAAAGAAGACAAACAACTGATGAAAGCAAAAGATCTATAGAATAAAAATAAATGTAATCAGATACATTCACACATATAACAATCATATATCAATACAAACATATGGGAAAATGTTTCAAATACTTTATTGAATAGAAGAAGGAATTACAACCATCAAGTTTGATTCAAAGTCACTCCTCCAGCTTTGGTTCCATCCACATCACATCATAAGTATGACATTCTGGAAATGTAATGACACTTACAAAAGTCTCAAATCTCAAACTAACATTACCTCCTTACAATCATCAAAGTCCAGCCCCTTGAACACTTAGATGATTGCTCAATTTATAGGAATATGGAGGACGTTTTGTCATTAATGAGGGTATTGAATGGCTTTCCAAGCTTAGAGTTAGTTTCCGTGGAGGAAGGGATGAGAGGATAGGAGGTCAATGGATCCTTAGCCTATCCAATTTCAAGCTCATAAGAGGGGATAAGAGGTGGGATCCTTCTTGAATGATCTAAAACCAAGGAATATTCCCAAAACCCTATGAAAATTTCGCTCAATCTCATCTAGCACAAGTCAAAGTGGGCCTAAGTGATATGCAGAGCACCTTTACATGGGCCCAAGTGCTCTGCAGAGCACCCTTACATGGGTCTACCTGCCTCGTCCTTCAAGGAGTCATTCCAAGATGTCTTCAAGCCATGAAACTATCTGGGAAAGAGGTGTTCAATATGTTGACTTTTTTAGGGCATGTAGCAACTAAAATTAATCTTTGATGAGCCATGAAACACTGATCTAGATGATGGGAGTGATGTGCCCAAATGGATCTGTAACAATAATGTGGTCTTGGGTTTCCTACCCTCTAGCTCAATGCATCTAGCCATCTTATGCAAACTTAATTTCAAAAAGTGAAGAATGTAGAACTTTCTATCTTCAGTAAAATGGATCATTAGATGGATATGGTAAAAGAATACAACATCAAATCTCCTCTCGCACAATAAAAAGTGTTGCAACATCATAAGTAGTGGATGCCATATTTCCTCAATGCAGTTGCAGAGCACTCCTTTTGCCCAACTGATCAACCTATAGGTAGGCTTCAAAAACAGGGTGCAATTTGGAATTTCTAGCTACCCACCTTTGAAAAATTTCTCGCCATGACCGGTAGCCGAATGGCCTTACTCATAGATTCTTTTGTGACTCTGAAATTTAAGTTTCCTAGTTGGGTGTTCTCGCCATCAAAACTTTGCACAAATGCCATAGCAACTTCGTCATTGTAACCTTGAAACCTTTGCAGAAAGGTCATCCAACCCTTTTCCTCTAAAATACAACTACATCATTGATACTCTATGCTGCGCACGAACTGGCTAAAGGTAGGTTCGTGTTGATTAGCGCTCATGCTTCCTGTGTTCAATTGTAATTATCTTTCTCCCAATTCTTCAGTGCACCTTTGGTCTCTCACTAATTCTCTAACCACAGTCCCAGACACCCTTTGTATTAATTTTGGATGAGTGATCATCATTATGATAGACTAGAAATGTGAGATCGATTACCATTATGGTGATCGTCCCATCCACAACTGGTTCGGAGTGTGAATGCTTGATTGCAGTGTGTGAGGATCTAAGGGAGTCTGTGAGTATCATGACTGAGAGGCTGTGCATCCTCCTCATGATTATTGAGAGGCGCCATGAAATTATGTCCAAGCGTGGGTAGGGCATATATCATCACAGAGCAAGTATAAATCATGAGTGGGTGGCGGTTGTGGTTTGTGTCTCATCAACGTGCTGTAGGGTAATCATTGTGGAATTGGGAATAGACAAGTGAGGAATAATGGTATATGATTATGGGTGAATTTTATGAGAGGTTGAGAGGCACACTTCCATGATATACATTTTTACCACTTACTAGTCAAATTTAAGCAAAATATGAGCACATACTTGAACCACTTTAGTGATTTTGTGTCGATTGTCTGATTTGATGTGCTTACTAGAATTTGAGTATAAGTAATGTTGGCTACAATTGTGTGATGTGACGTGAATTCTAAAAATGGAACTCAATTGAAATGTTTGTAACCTCGGAAAGCTGAGTGTTGATCCTATGCATTTGTACTTACATAGAGTGCTTTGCTAACCATGATCATCCTTGACTACTGGTGAAGACGAGTCCTGACTCAGGAAACATGTTGACATATATATAAAGATGATCTCTTTATGATCGAGAAGGCTTCTTCGCACACACTGTGATAGAAAATGTGTAATTATAGGACATAGATTTGGACAAAATTTCAGGACCGTCATATGTAATAAAAATTTTCATTTTAGACAGAGTATAGAGCATAAGTTGTTTGAATCATAATTTTAGGATCCTTCGACTTAATACCATATATCATGATGCTCATGGTCTTTAGAAAAAAGAAATTGCTTATCAGTCCATGGATTTTATCGAGGCCTGGAATAATGATTTCCCGGGGCATTTCTTCTTTAGGGAGCTGGAAATGTCTAGAAAGAGAGCTCCAAGGGGGATTCTTTTCCATAATCATTCCTTTAGGCCCAAAAAAGAATAATTCAATACCCAAAGGATCCCTAAACTACCATTACTTTATTGTTTTAATGAGCATAAAGTAATTCTTTCTCGAGGCATTCATGTTTAGAGAGTCTGAATCACCCATAGTAGACTCCAGAGGTTTTCTTTCCATAAACATTTCCTTGAGCCCAGAAAAGAACAATTCTATACTCAAGGAATCCCTAGACTAATACTAGTCCATATTATTTGTGAGCCTGGATTAGTCAATGCTTGGGAGCTTCATGTTTAGAGAATCTGAAGGCTTCCAAAGAAGACTCCACAGGTTCCTTTTCCATAAGTAATCCACCAGACCTGGATAAAGGAATAAACTTGCTCCTAGTGAATTCCTCCTTTATTCTACATGGGTTGTGGGGAGGACCACCCACAGATATGAAAAGTGACAGTCCACTAGTTTATATATATATATATAGAGAGAGAGAGAGACATATGTAAATATTAAAATTAATCAGCTGAACTAGCAAGGGGCTGGTCATTGGCATGAATAAACTCCAAACTTGGATCCCTTTGAACTTCCTGCAAAAACTGGTCACGTGAAAGTGGTTTATCATAAAATTTAATCCGATGACCATTTACTACAAGAGAAGTCTTATCATCATCGATAGTACAAATACAAACTGAACTGTTATAAAAAACTTCAGTTACCTCATACTGTCCTGACCATCTGGTAGAATATTTACCTTTGAAATGCTTAAAGTTACTATAATATAACAAAGCCTAGACAGTTGGACGGAAGACATTCTTCTTAGTAAATTTGCCTTGTCATTGGGCTCTTTGGTTTTGTACTAATGCAGTTTTGTGGTAGGCATATTGTTGGATCTCATCAAGTTCATTCAATTACATCAATCTTTGCTCTTGAGCCTCATTTAGATTCATGCCCAACTGAGTGGAAGTTTTGAATGTCTTTACTTGGAACTCGATGGGCAAGAGCAATTGTTTACCATAGACTAACTCATAAGGTGTGTGTCCAATCACATTTCTCCATGTGATCCGATAAGCCTATAGTGCTTCTGGTAACTTATTTGCCCAGCCTTTGTGATGCAGTTGAATTTTTTTTGTAAGGATGGATTCCAAATCTTTGTTTGTGGACTCCACTTTCTCCTTAGCCTGGGGATGGTAAGGAGTTGATTTCCGATGATTAACTTGATACTGCTCTGTGAGTGCCTTAACCAGTTTTGATGTAAATTATGTACCCTAGTCTGTGATGATTTCATGAGGCACAACGAATCTCATGAAGATGTCCTCGAACAAAAATTCTAGTACTACCTTTTCAATGGCAGCATACAAGGTTTTAGCCTCCACACACTTGGTGACGTAATCAGTGCACACCAAAATGTATTTCTTCTTATTTGACATTGGGGAGATGGGCCCTATGAAGTCCAATGCCCACTTTTCGAAGGGTTTAATGGCAATTTGCAGTTGAAGAGGAATTTCATCGGAGGCAATTGGTCTCCCCATTCGTTGGCAAGCATCACAACTCAAAAAAAGCTTATTGGCATCTTTAAAGAGTGTAGGCCAATAGTATCTGGTACGAAGAAATTTATATGGCATCCTTTTATCAACAAAATGGCCACCACAAGGCCTGTTGTGACTGGCATTTAATATATCATGCATTTCATCTTCCTGCACACACTGCCTCATAATCAAGTCTGGCCCTATATAAGATAGATCTCCCTCGATCCAAGAGAAACTAGAACTGCACTGCACTATATTATGCTTCTCTCGGGCTGACATGTTTTGAGGTAGTTTTCCTGATACCAGATAATTGGCAACATCAGCGAACCAAGGAGTAATAGTAGAAATCGAAAATAATGCTTCATCTAGAAATTCATCAGGCACTAGTGTTGGCATGTTTTTCGGCATAAGATTCAAATGAGATAAGAAATCAGCTACCAAGTTATCTCTTCTAGGCCTATCAATTACAATTATATTGAATTCTTGCAGAAGCAGCAACCATCTAGTTATCCTACTGTTAGTAATAGGTTTATTCATTAAAAATCTAACAAAAAAATGGTTGGTATGGACAAATGTCTCATAACCGGTAATATAATGTCTAAAATTTCCTATAGCATGCACATCTGCTAATAACTCTTTTTCAGTAACTATATAATTTAATTCAGATGGAGAGAGATTTTTGCTGACAAAATAAATGGAATAGGGAAATTTGTCCTCCCTTTGTCCCAAAACTGCTCCTAGTGTAGTATCCGAAGCATTTGTACAAATATGAAAGGGTAAGGACCAATTTGGTCCTCTTAGCACCAGAGTTGTAGATAACTTTTCCTTCAGTACCATAAAATCCTGTTGATAGTCAAAATTCCCTACAAAGTCAACATGTTTAGTTAACAATTTAAATAATGGTGCTGCAATTCTAGTGAAGTTCTCAATAAATCATCAATAATATCCTGTGTGCCCTAAGAAACTTATTACCTCTTTTTGCGAGCTCGGAATAGGGATACGCAAGATTACCTTGATTTTTCTAGGTCAACTTGAATCCCTTCAAATGACACATTATGGCTTAGAACAATTCCCTTAGTTTACATAATCCTATATTTGTCGCTACTAAGGGACATATCAGCTTCTTGACAACGAATCAATACCTTCTCTAGATTTTCCAAAGCCTGTGGAAAGTCATCTCCATAGACTGTGAAGTCATCCATATAGACTTCCATAGAGTCATGGATCACATCAGAGAAAATGGAAAGTACATCTCTTTGAAAAATGGCAGGGGCATTACAAAAACCAAAGGGGAGGACTCTATATGCATAAGTACCCCACTGATATGTAAAGGTAGTCTTCTCGTGATCTTCTTCCACTATTTGTATTTGATTGTATCCACTATACCCATCTAGAAAAGAAAAATATTCCTCACCTGAAAGCGTGTCGAGGACTTGATCAATAAAGGGCAATGGAAAATAGCCATGCAATGTGGCCTTGTTTAGTTCTTTGTAGTCAATGTAGATTTGCCACTTGCCATTCTTCTTTGGGAGCACTACCAGAGGTAAAACCCCCTTACTATCGGAAATGGGGTAGATGAAATCTATGGCCAAAAGTTTTTGAAGCTCATCTTTGACAATGTATTTTAATGTTGGGTTCATACGCCTTTTTGGTTGCCGAACAGGTCTCATTTGTTCATTCATATAGATATGTTGGATGCAAGTGTCTTGATGTATGCCCCTCATATCCAAGTAATCCCATGTGAATTCTCTAGTTTGTTCATGAATCATAGTCATTGACTGCTACCTTTGTTCTACAGTAAATCCTATACCGATATGTAAGATTTTCCCTTCAAAAATTTCCACAGGTTCTGTGGTGAGCTCATGACTTTCCTCCACTGCAACAAAAGAGGAAAAGATAGCTGGGTGGAAGGTTTCCTAAAACTCATCACTAAACACATGCTGATAACCATTAAAAGTGATAGGATAATCAACACAAGAGCTATGAGATAAAAACTGCTGCAAAACATGTTCATCAGAATGTGCTGGAGACCTCTAGACTGATCTAATGTTATCAAGGGAACATATAGTCCTCATCTCCATATGGGATTTCGAACCATAATGTTACTTCGACATCTGTCTGAGCAGGTGGAAAAATAGACAATGTTTCATTACGAGGACCATTAGAAATAACCATTTCTCTATTTCTGCATCCAATGATGACATCAACAGTTGCTAGCCATGGCCGTCCCAAGACCACAGGGTGTCCGAGCCTAGAGGTTTTTGGAGAAATGACTATGAAATCTATGGGATATTTCCAAGAGACAATAGTGACTACTATGTCCTCTAGGGATCCTATTGGTTTGACGATGGATTTATCTACAATTTCTAAAAGGATAAGGGTGTTTTTAGGTCCAGGTAGTTGTAATGATGTCATTGTTTCATAGGTCATTTCATTGGTTTTTGCCCCTAGATCCACGAGAGTATTTGGCAGAAGTACTCTGTTTATCTCAAAGGTGATAATGGGGTTTCTGAGGTCATTATATTTGGTAGGCATATTAGAAATCATTGTGGACATTTGGCTCATGATTTTGACATTCTAGTTTTTATGCCCCTTTCTCCCCAATTTCTTAATGCAGAGATCCTTAAAAATTTTGGTATATATGGGAATGTCTCTAATTTCTTGTCAGAGTGGAATTTTAATGCAGACATTCCTAAGTTCATTTTCCAAATCATATTCAAGCGGGACCTCCTCTTTCTTTACAATTAGTATTTCTAGGTACAGTGGTTTAAATGATTCTTCTTTCTGTGATTATTGTTATTTTTCATTTTGTGAATGATCTTCGGATGATGTGGAGGGTACCTCTTCTTGGATAAAAATAGCTATTTTTCCTTTGTTGACTATCATTCCTGATCATAATTGGATTTCATTCAGAGGAATGGCAGTGATCATGTATGTAGGAAAAGGCTGAATATCAATGTGTTGCACTAGTTGAGGTAACCTATTATGACTTGGGTTAGGTACAGGTTTCACAAGCAATAATGTAGGTCGGGGTGGGTTTACGGTAGCAGGTACCTGCAAAGATGATGGGTTAGTAGGTGCAAGTAATAATTGATGCAAAGGAGGTGGTAATAGTGTAGATTGTTGATACATGTTGGGGTTATATGCTTGATGATAGGTTTGCATGGTCGAATTATATCAAGTTCTTGGCATAATTGGATAAGGCACATAGAATTGGGGCTGGGGTTGATAGTTGTTGGCATAGGGGTTTGTCCTCCAATTCTGGCTCTAGGTAGTATCTTGGAGTTGCTGAGCAGCCCAAGGAGGGTAGGATGTAGGAAAGGTCCAAGGCTGAGTCTGGCTATAACCTTGAGAATTTGGATCCAGAAACATATTCTGACTCTGGCCTCTCCAGGTGGGTCTTTTGGTCACTTGAGATTGGTCAATAGTTTCAGCGTTCACCTTGTTGATGGTCTGTAATCTAGGAAGTGATGGGCACTTCTCGGTCGGGTGTTATAGGGTATAGATTCCATAGACCTCAATGGTGTTTAAAGGACATTCCCTCTCTGCATGTTTACACCTACACTTGGAACAAAAGACTGCCATCACTGCTTTCTCGACTTCTTGGTTTTGTTTGATGTCATGGTGTCAAGCTGGTCTCTGATTGTGTTCAGGATATCATTTTTAAAATTTTCTAATAGGTTTCCCAGCTCGACTCTTGTAATAGCATTAGCTACAGTTTTCTTTTGCACATATTCTCTAGAATTGTCTCTAATTTCACAAAGTTTTTTGCCTACTTTAGCTTGGCTTCTAGAATAGGTGCAACAAATCTCAATGACTTTAGAAAGTTAATTCTTATAAATGTATCCACCACTAAGTAGGATTAATGTTTCAATGCAATCATCTCTCAGCCCTTTTAGGAAAACAGTTATGATAATCTTTTCATCTAGGTTGGACCCACCAGATTTTTGAAAGTTGTTTAGGAACCATTCAAGTTACTCTTCTAGGTTTTCATCTTTGGTTTGTTGCATCCTAAGGATATCATTGATGTCCCTACTTTTACAAATATCTTGATACGTTTTAAGAAAAACTGATCTCATGTCATCCCATGTGTATATAGTGTACTTCCCTAGACTCATGAACCACCTAAGGGATGCATATTTTAATGTGGTAGGAAACAATTTAAGTTTATGTGCATCATCATAGTAATTATAACTGCGACATAAAATATCGAATTCAAAAAGAAAGGCATCAGGATCTTCAGATGATTTACCGTAGAATAATGGGAGAGATGTCATCAGAATGCTTTTCATTGTGATATCACGAGTCACATCTAGGATAGGGAATCCAAAGGTAACCTCCTCTTTTTATTCCTGGTGCCCCCTCTAAAGAGGTTCCCATTACATCAAGGACCTCTCCCTCTTCTTGGCATTCTTCATTGTGCCTATCCTCCCCATCTTGGTGATCCATTTCTGCAACCAACACCTGCTGGTGTTTTCTAATTATGGTGTGAATAGGGTGTATTGGGACACGGTTGATGTTGGTTGATTTCTCATCCAAGTTGTCTTGGTGTTCCACTAGTTATTCTACACCGTTGTCAAAGACAACCCGCTGAATGATCCTTTCCCCTCGATCTAAGAATTACTGATATGAAACCACGTTGGCATCAACACTTCCTCCTTCTTGTCTTGAACATAAATATTGATTAGTAGTGGTAAGAATGGGTATATTAAATGAGCTAAAAGTTGTAGGAAATTTAGAATTGGAAATAAATCTACCCTTGCTATCCTTAGGTCTACCTGTAATCCTACACATAAAGATAAAAGAAATAGAAACTCAAGAACAAGCAGTGATCGGTCAAACTTTGGAGCAACCCCACAAAAGTGGATGTGTGGCTCTTCACTCACATCTTACTGTGATGTCTCTACCCTTTGACAGTCCTACAATATCCTAAAACTCAAATGATAATTGTTACCTGAATAAGAAATGACAACTTCCTTGGCAACGACACCAAAATGTTGAGATATTAAATTGGGGAATTAATCTCCTAATATTTATATGTCAATCCGGGCTTGTAAGTACATGTTGTCTTACGTTTCCTTTATTCAGTTCTAGATAAGAGTTTTAACGTGTCTTTTATAATGATCAGTTGGGTAATAGACACACCAATGCTTTCAAACTCAAAATAAATCAAACATCTAGCTAGAATAGGCAAAATCAATAATCAAATTTAATTTAAAGACATCCAAAATTTCTATGAACTTAATCTATTTGGAACTGGAATTGAAATCTGGACTTAACAGGTGAGTTGACTTTTTACCACAGATCCTAGGTTATGAGAATGAATACCTAATCAAACAGACTGTGTACAAAACTTAATCAATCAAAACACTCAAGTTTGAATTCTTACAATCTAGACTAGAAGATTTAATACTTGTAATGACAATCCAATTCTAACCAAATTGTACTAAAATATCATTAACCCTACTGGCTTATCAAAAATAAAAAATCTTGGTGTTGAGCACCTAATGTAGATACTTTGTTTTACTCTCAACTGAGTTGTATTCAAGTCCCTAATTGATCATGACCCCAACCACAAGTTCAAGCACTAACTCTACTCAAACATGGAAATCAACTGAAACATTTATGAGAAACTGTACTCAAATCTACCCTACAGTTGCATTAATAAAAATGTAAGCAACCCTATTTGAAACCTTAACAAACCAATACTATACTTTCAAAATTCAATCAGGCATCTAAGCTATAGAAAATATAACCAAGCATTCAAATGAAGCAGGGGAATCAAGCAGTCGAAACGAACCAAAGGAAATTGCTTTAAGAACTAACACTAGATGACAATTTTGCACTCTGAAGTTAATCCACGCAGTCCACTTAACAACCAAGAAATATATTTGACAAATGAAACTACTGAAGCTATAACAAATCATTCAAATCAATACTCTGAAAGTAGTGCTTCTGTTGTATACACATTCATGCAAATAACCTAACATAAAACTAGTAGACTTGAACTAAACCAAGCTCATGCCAATCACATTATTCAAATAATCAACCTGAAACAAGTACTTCCTATGTTGCACACATATGCGGAAACAATCTAGAAGAGAGTCAATCGATTCAATTACTATAGGAAATAAGAGAAACAATTTTGAAATTGACTGATCATAATCCCAATTAAACTCACATTCTATTCAACTATGGTCTCTAAATACGTTATCCAATTTAGGTATTTGAAAGTAGCTTATGTGTTGTCAATGGATAAACTAGCTCTTCATAAGCATTACATGACAATGTAATTCGACAAATTTCATGTACATTTATGACAATCACAGTCCAATACAATGTGCAATGTTCATGAACAGAGTAGGTCTTTGTCTTGAAAGAAAAAGTGATGGTCACACCAAAGATTTAGATTTGTATCGGTGAAGCAAAGGGTTTTAAAAGCATCATAACATCAACATAATACAATCAATTGAAACTAAGAAAAATATCCACACAACAAGTAAACTAATAGTGAATCACAGATAATTGAAGAATCAACTATATCTATCACACAGATGTACTACTACGCAATATTACAAAGTTGAACCCAGATGGGTGGGCCTGGCCACACCTGGGGAGTTGATTAACTTACAGAAAGTGAGAGACATCAATCACAATTAACTCGTTATCCACAGTGAACCATCGAACGATTAACTCGAACCTAATGCATAACCATTGTAAACATCTTTAATTCAATAATAATAAGTCAAAGGATAGATAGTAATAATTTTAACTTCTGTTCACTAGCTTCTAAGTATTACATGGCATCCTTTTATAGGCGTAAACTAAATTAAAACAAATTGAACTATGGATAGTAAATCCTAACATCCTAGCTAATTCATTACTTCAGATCGGATGGATCGAACAACTTGTCCAATTTAGTTTACCAAGCTTTAACCAATCCTAGTATTTGTGTCTACTCCATTCATAGAGGATAACGAGGATCTTTATCGTGGCTAGAATCGAACACGTTCAAGCATGGTTGGAGGCAGCTCACCATCTACAAGTGTATGGCCTCTTATCCCCTACGTTGTTAGGTACCGAACCCAAAAATGGCTCTTGTGTATGAAAGTGGAGGAACCATGGTTCACTGCCTGCATTCTCCTATTGTTACCCTCCACATCTACTGCAATGTCTACACTTCGATCATAGTGATTAGTTATTTTATGGATAGCTAATCATATCTACTTTAACTCACTAATAAACAACAAAATGTTACCATGAAAGACTTTACCTCATAGTAAATATTAGGACAGTGATTAGGGCAATAAGAATGACACGTAAGTAGGTTTAGGAGTGCCAAAAAGGTCAAAATAGAGATGGAAAATAGTAGTGGTGGGAACAAAATGGGGGATCAAGAAGCATGCTCATTTTCCATTCGGGCCTTCTCTTTGGCCTCCTTTCACTGCGCAACCAACTTATGTGCCGAATGTTTCGCTGCATCTTTCTACTTTTTCTCTGCTAAGCTCCCCATGCCTTTGTTGGTACCTACAGCTAAGTCAGATGGAGAGTGCTAGTCTGTCAGCCATTGCTTGACTACTTCCTATATGGCATCATCAGTGGCAAGATACAACAGATCGAACCATTTCTCCTTCGAGTCCTTTCATGCCCGAATGTAAAGGCGATGGAAGTCTGCCTTGAACTCATCATATTTGGAAATTTGTTCATACACGGTTGGGGACAACCATGGGCACTGGTTGATTGCCATGTAGATGCTCGCCTCCATCAATATGAAGAAATTTTTTGCTTTTGTGACCTGCGCAGGGTCCTTTGCTGCCCAAAGGGAGGCAAACTATGCAGCCTCCAGTGGTCCTGCCTTCAATCGAGGGAACTGGCTATCCTCTGGGATATCCCATGCAACCAACAAAATGGAGAGAAGCAGCCACACATAGTTGAAGGTCTTGCTTTCATCTTGGGCCTTGCGACAATTTGCAAGGAACTCACTACATAAATAGCGTGACCAGTTAAACTACATCCCCTTCATGCACTATGTAGCTAATGACATGACCGACACTGGAATGTCATCCGCGCGACATTTCTTAATAACCTTGCTGGCTAGTATCTAGGTGGCAATTTTCACTAAGGGATCATTGATGGATGTTATGGAGTAACCATGCAACTCCTTGAGAAGCTCAAATTTATTCTTCATCTTCTCTACCAAATCTCTCTCGCTTGTCTTTCCACCAAACTCCTTTGCCAGATTCAAGCCCTCATGTGGTAGGAGCATGATCCTGTGGACGAGCATGTTCGTGATAGGGATAGGCCCGCCAAGCCATAAAAACCCATCATGCAATAGAGTCAATAGTTGTTGTATACAGGTGGTATTAATATTGGAGTGGTGGTACTAGGGCACCCACAGTAGGTTCAACAACCCATATTTCTCCACTCCGCAGATCCATTCAACTGACTCCAATTCAGTGACACTAGAGTCTTTGTAATATACTTATTTCATATAATTCTTTATCACAAGGTGGGGAAACCTCTCAGGGTTAGCTAGGTCCCAATCTTCCATATTTAAAAGGGTAACTCGTGCCAGGCATGGACCTTTGAAGGTTATCCTTTCTTGAAACAGGGGTGTTTGGATGACGAATTTCTCTGAGTCTGGGTCCTTGGTGACCTTCGCCTTCCCTTTACATGAAGGGATATAGTCTGGTAACTTGGTGATGGGCTTCATGTCCTCAGCATCTATATCTTCGGTGCCCTCTTCTACCTCCAAATCTACAACCTTCTCAGGATTCTTGTCCTTCTTCTGTATCTAGGTAGCAGAATGCTTTCTAGGTGACTCACGCACTGGAACCACCATTTTCTGCTTGTCTTTCTTCATCTTCTAGGTTTCACACACAGGCATAGGCATTGGCCTAGGTGACCTTGGTACTGAGGATCCGGAGCCTCCATGTTCACAACTTCTGGAGCCACTCCTTCGACGCAATAGCTCCTTTGGTTCTTGCAGTCTTAGTGGGACCTGGTCCTGACATATTCTTGCAAAATGAATTGCTAGGTTAACTCAGGAAACTGATTGAATGCGGGGCTTGCGACTAAGGCTTCAAAGAACTCATGATTCATAAATGATAGACAACACAACTCAAAAAATCTAAGGGTGCAAAGTGTTCTTTGCTAGACTGGCACGCGTAATTTATAGGAGAATTTGAATTCGAAGCTGACCGTTACCCCCAAAACCTATTCATTAATGCTGGTTTGACAGTAGATATCCAATGATTTTAGCCTTAAATACCACCCACCTGCTCCTCTTAACCGTCTCCTGGCTGTCAAATCATGAACAGTGACCCTAATGGTTATTTTCTTGCTATGATGTGTGGTATCTCCCTTCACGTGGCTTCTAGTACTATGGCATCACCCTTTTTCATGTAGCCCCTCCATCATGTAGTTCCTCAAACTAGGCAGTGTAGTTTATAGTCCCGCACTCTGTTGCAGTTTCCTGCAACATTAAGACTATCCTACAGAACCATTTGTTGGCTTAGGGAGTCCTGTACGCCCATAATACTACCAATTTGTGCACGTCCCAATCATTTTCTTTCACATTGCAAATCTTTGTCAGTGCATTCTCCAATATCTTATTGAAGGCCTCAACTGTTCCATTGGCCGAAGGATGATATGGTGTACTTTTCTGATGGTAAACCTGGAAATTTTCGGTCAGCGCACTGATCATTTCATTGAAGAAGTGCTGCCGCAATCACTCATCAACACTTTTGGGAAACTAAACCTAGTTAACATGTATTCAAATAAGAAATTTTCCATTGTGGCCCTTGAATAATCCTTCAGAAGCTATGCCTCTACCCATCTAGTCATATATTCTGTTGTGGTAATGATATAGTGTTCACTTGTTTTCTTGCCTGGGGGTTAAATCGGTCATACAAAGTTGATTGCCCATTTCTCAAATGGTTGTAATGATACCTAAGGATTTAATGGCAGCTCGTCCCTTCACAATGGTCTGCCCGTCAGTTGACATGCATCGCATGCCCTACAATATGCTTTAGAATCTTTATGCAACGTAGGACACCACAACCCAGCGTGCAAATGTTATGAACCAACTCAGAAAAAGATAGAAAAGAGAGATCAACACCTTAGAATTCAGCCTCTTTGAGGGGGAAACCTCCTTTACATTACACAAATGAACAATTTTTCGATGATTCAAATGACAAAACCTCCTTTGTATATATGAGTCTAAGGAGTTGTAATATAACCCAACCGACCTAACAATAATAATATAAAGCCACAAAAATAACAATATAGGGATTCTATGGGGCACAGTAATAAAAATATGGGGATAGTAGGGGCACAACAATATTAATAAAGGATACAACTACAATAGTAATGGGGTAATCCCTAGTATTATAGGGACCTAACATGCCCCTCTCCTTCAAAAAAAATTTTGTCCCCAACGCTTGAGTAGTTATGGATGCTTCTATATAAAATTCTCATTCTCCCATGTGGAATCTTCAGTGGATAAGTTCTTCCACTTGATGAGATACTCCGAAATTGATTGATTTCGTAGCCGTCGAGTTCTTGGTTCTATGACTACTTCTGGTTCCAATATAATTTTTCCTTCTTCATCAAGTTCTGGCAATATTGTTTGAACTGGGAGCTTGTCGCATATAACCTTCTTTAAACATGAAATATGTAAAACTAGGTGCACTTGAGACGCTGCAGGAAGCTCCAATTTGTATGCCTTAGTACCAATCTTTTGCAACACCTTGTATGGACCATAATACTTTGGTGATAATTTATTATCCTTCTTACTTGCTTGAGGGACATTTGTTTATATGGTTGTAGCCATAGGAATACCAAATCACCTACACCAAAACTTCTTTCGTTGCGATGTTGATCTACCTATTGTTTCATTCTATTCTGTGCCAACACGAGGTTATCCTTAAGAGTTTGAGAACTTGTTGTTGATGTTCGATGTGACGTTCCACTGCTTGAACCTTAGAATTTTCTCTTAAATATGATGTGATGGATGGTGGCTGATATCCATTAAGTGCCATAAATGGGGTCATTTTTGCTGTTGTATGGAAGGAAGTGTTATACCACCATTCAGCCAAAGGCAACCATTTAACCCATTGTGTCTATTTATCAGATACAAAGCAGTGAAGATATCCTTCCAAACATTTGTTTTCTATCTCAGTTTTCCCATCAGATTGAGGATGATAAGATGAGCTATGAGCTAACTGAGTACCAAGACAAGAAAATAATTTTGTCCAAAAATTTCCAGTGAAAATGGGATCTCTGTCACTTACAATAATCTTTGGGTTTCCATGTAGCTTTTGAATTGTTTCCATAAATGTAGTAGAAACTGTACTTGCTTTAAATGGATTTGATAATGCACAAAAGTGTGCATACTTGGTAAGTCTATCAACTACCACCATGATGACACTCTTTCCCTCAGACTTGGGTAAAGTTGTGATAAAATCCATTAAAACCTCCTCCCAATGTTGGCTTGGAATGGATAAAGGTTGTAATAGACCTGGGGTCTTAATTGTTTCAACTTTATTTTGTTGGCAAACCAAACATTCCACCACAAACTTTTGAATATCCGATTTAAGGCCATCCCAAAAAAACTCCTTCTTAACCCTGTGGTAAGTTTTTAAAAATCCTGAGTGCCCACCTAAGGGAGAAGTGTGCAATTCCATAAGAATATTTTGTTGAGTTGCAAATTCTTACAGAGGTATAAGTGATCTTTGTACCATAACGAATCATTTTACCAGCTAAATGTACTAGATGTACTGGAATATTGTTGTAACTTTCGAATAAGTGCCCACACTTCTTCATCATTCTTCCATTCCTCCCTTTCTTCATTTATCCAATCTGGTTAGATAATAGAAATGGCACACAAAAATGCTTCCACATCCTCATCCTTTCTTGAGAGTGCATCTGCCCCCACATTTTGCTTCCCATTTTTGTAGATGATTTCAAAGTCATAACCCAACATCTTTGTGACCCACTTTTGTTTCTCTTCAGAGGATAATCTTTGTTCTAAAAAGTATTTAAGGCTATCATGATCTATTTTTACCTTGAAGTGTCTTCCCATTAGGTAGGGTCACCATTTCTTAAGTGCATGTAGTATTTTCAACATTTCCTTCTCATAAATAGCTTTGTGTAAAAAATTTCCCTTGATTGGACGACATTCAAAAGCAATGGGTCTTTCATCTTGCATTAAAACATCACCAATTCCATTTCCTGAAGCATCACATTCCAAAATAAAGGATTTTGTGAAGTCTAGTGTAGCTAAGACCAGTGCTTGGCACATTGCCTCTTTAAGATGTTTGAAGGCCTTTGTTGCTTCTGGAGTCCATGAAAATGCATCTTTTTTCAATGATGTTGTTAGAGGTGCTATGATTCTCCCATAATTCTTAACAAACTTGCGATAATACCCTGTCAACCCGAGAAATCCTCACAAATGCTTTATGGATGTGGGGATTTTCCATTCCTTAATGGCTTTAATTTTGCTAGGGTCTACCTTAACTCCTTCATGAGATACAATATGACCCAGAAATTCCACCTCTTATACTCCAAAGAAACATTTGGATCTTTTTGCATATAATTGTTTCTCCTCCAATGGTTGTAGCACCCTGTCAACATGTTCAACATGATCCTTCCAAGACTTGTTGTAGATTAGTATATCATCAAAAAAAACTAACACAAATTTTCTAAGGAAGGGTTTAAAAATGGAATTCATCAAACCTTGAAATGTAGAAGGTGCATTGGTAAGGCCAAAAGGCATGACCAAAATTTCATAATCACCCTCATGAGTTCTAAATTCTTTTTTCGGAAGTCTTCATTCTTATTTGATGATATCTTGAATGAATATCCAACTTGGTGAAGTAAATTGATCCATGCAATTCATCCAGTAATTCATCAATGACAGGAATGGGAAACCTATCTTTAATAGTGAGCTTGTTGAGCTCCCTATAATCTGGACACATGTGCCATGATCCATCCTTCTTGTGCACCAATACTACTGGAGCAGAGAAAGAACTTTGACTAGGTTGAATTATACCAGCCTCTAGCGTTTCTACAAACATACGTTCAATTTCACTCTTTTGGGCATAGGGATATCTGTACAGCCTAATGTTTGGAAGAACACTTCCTGGAATCATATGAATAGCATGATCATGATCACGAATAGGTGGGAGACCTTTGGGAGTCTCAAATACCTTGGAATAATTGTCCAAGACTTTTTGGAGATCTGGAGAAATAGATGATTCCAATGTGGAAACATCTAGTGAACATAATTGTGCAATTACACCTCTTTGTTCCTTTTTAGAAGCTTTGTCATACCGTTAGAGCTGATTATCTTTCATGGTTTCCTTGCAATACTCCTTAATTCAACTTCCTTTCCTTCCATAGAAAATTTCATAAAATGTTCTTGAAAATTAAAAGCTATTGTACCCAAGGATTGTAGCCATTGGACTCCTAGTACAACATCAACACCTCCCATTGGAATGGAAAGCATTGGGCTAGTCAATACATATTCTCCCATTGATAGCTTGATATTATGGCGCTTTCCAGAGCAATTTATCGTTCCTCCATTTGAAACCATCACTTGATACTCCGGTGCTGGATATAGGAAGCAATTCAATTCTTTTGCTACCTTACAATGAATAAAATTGTGGGTACTTCCTGAATCAATCAACACTATTACCTTTTTCTTCTTGATTTTTCCTTCTATCTTGATGGTTTGATGAGTGGTAATTCCAGCCAATGCATTACAAGATATGGTCGGATTCATTTCTTCTTTATTTGGGCTTTGTTCCTGGAGTATATCCTCTTCCTTTGACCTTTCTTGCTCCTTTTCTTCTTCCTCTTCACAATCTATGTAGAATAATTTCTTCTCAGCACACTTATGACCTTTAGTGTATTTGCTATCACAACTGTAACAAAGCCCTTTTGCTCTTTTTTCTTCCAGTTTTTGTGGTGCCAACCTTATAGGTTGTGGAAGGCTAGGGGTAACAACACTTCCATATTTATAGTTGTGACTGTTATTCTTCTTGGTTGCCATAATTTTGCTTTCCATTTTTCTTGCTAACCTGAATGCCTTCTCTAATGAATAAGGTTCCCAAAGGCGAACATCATGTTGGATATTATCCTTTAAATTCACTATGAACACATCAATCTTATGCTCCTCTAGAATATATTTTACCCTTATGTTCAATTTTTGGAACTCCTTAATGTGCTCCATTATTGAACCCTTTTGTTTCAGACTTATCAATTGGCTAAAAAAAGGGTCGCTTTTTGTATCCTCATAATGTGCTGTCAATTCTTCCATAAAAATTGCCCAAGTGATAATTTGTTTACGAGAGCAAAGCCATTGATACCATACAAACTGATTTGGTTCCAAATATAAAGTTGAAATACATACCTTTTGTGTGTTTTGCACATTATTGAGATCGAAAAATTGCTCCATCTGTAATATCCATGTTGTGGAATCCTTGCCATCAAACTTCCTCATATTGATTTTTGGAATATGGTGGGTCTTTGATCCAACATTAGAGTCTATGGAATCATGATTAACATTTATTTTATTCTCATCATGCGTTTCCTTTACTACCCTTTCACCATTAGTGACCATTTCTTGTAGCAACTTATTCATATTTATCTTTAATTTTTCCATCTTATCATCCATGCCATCAATTTTAGCATCCATGCCATTCATATTAGCTTCCATGCCATCCATCTTAGCTTCTATTCCTTTCTTTAAACAATGCATCTTAGCTTCTACACCTTTCTTTAAACCATCCATCTTAGATTCTACATCTTTCTTTAAACCATCCATCTTAGATTTTGTTACTTTTTGTGCAAGTGACACTTGTTGCACTTGGTCTCGTAATTTTGATATATCATGTTGCATTTCTTCCTCTTCTTCATGGGTCATGCTAGAGATTTCAGGTTGCTTACTAGGTGTTTGCATTTTCTTTCCTCGGGGCATCAATTACCGGTAATAATGCTTTACTATGCCCTTTGAATTCCTTCAAACTAAATTTTCAAACCAAGCTTATGCAAAAAGTTAAAAAAAACTATACACCTTTTTTCACTTTGTAGGAGCTTGATATTGAATCTGATGTATCTCTGCAATTTCAGATCATCTAGTTCTGAAATTGTGACCTGTAGTATCCCTCTGTGTCCTCTTTCCAATGCCACCAGTCTGATCCAAATATTCTCCAAGAAAGAGTTATGCACAATCTCCCAAAATGACCTGATTATAGACCTTTCCAGAAGAGTGAACTTGTATGAAGTTCGACATGTCACTGTTTCAACCTTTGGCACTAAAAAATATACATAAGAAACTACAGTTCTTCCTCTTTCTGTACCTTCTTACAAAATTTCAATCCGATGCTCAGAAAGAAAGTTATGATGATTTTCTCCAGGACACCTGTTTGCAACGTAATTCAGGAGTCTGCAAAAAGATGAACTTCCTCAGATCATATCTCCGCAAATATAGAGTGAAAAGCTCTGAAATTCAGACCCGAGGTTCAGTGTGAATTCTTCTCAAATGGGTTTTTTATTTTCCCTTTTGAAATGTTGCAGACAAATAGTTATAGCGAAAATGCCATGATAACCTATTTGGAGCAGCAAAACCCTAGAATCCAAAGCTCTGATACCAAATGTTATGAATCAACTCACAAAAAGATAGAAATAAGATATCAACGCCTTAGAATTCAGCCTCTTCGAGGGGGCAACCTCCTTTACATTACACAAATGAACAATTCTTCGATGATTCAAATGATAAAACCTCCTTTCTATATATAGGAGTATAAGGAGTCACAATATAACCCAGCCGACCTAACAATAATAATATAAAACCACAAAAATAACAATAGAGGGATTCTATGGGGCACAATAATAAAAATATGGGGACAATAGGGGCACAACAATGTTAACAAGGGATACAACGACAATAGTAATGCGGTAATCACTAGTATTATAGGGACCTAACAGCAAAACCTTCTATGCTATTGATTTTCCTACATAATGCCCTCTCACAGCTCCTCCATGAGCTTTAGAGAGGATGCTATTTTGTTCAAAATCTGGTACATACCATCGAATCATCTCGTATGATCCCATCTTATACAAATGTCCTACAATTATTGAGAAATCTGTCGTGAGCACTACCAACTCTTTCTTCTATTGGCCGGTGTATCCTTCTGGAGCCGTTCTAGTAGTCAAGAAGTGGATAATATCCACAAAACGGTTATCCGCTATGTGTACCACGAAGAGTTTTGCGTTGGGCAGCCCCTCCTCCAAATTAGTAGGCTCCTCCCCTGTCTCAATGCGTGACAAATGGTCAAGTCCTATATTCAACCTTCTTGGCTTCACAATTACCTCAAAATGATATTCTTGGAATAATAGCAGCCATCTACATATTCCCCCCAACACATGCTTATTGTCCAGATAATTCAAGGTAGAATGGTCTATGTACATCTTGAAATGTACACCCAACAGATTGTTGGAAGCTTTACAACTAATTATGTAAATTTGGGTAAAATATGTTAATTAGTAACAAGTTAGTTTTATACCGAAACATTGGTTATGTAACTGAGGAGGGTCATATAAAACTGATGTTCATGCCATAACTATTGTATGGATAATCATTTATTGATTGGATAGAGATTCCAATCCCTTGCCCCGTGGATATTTCCTTGACACCCTTTTAAGGTTTTATAATGTAAATCTTGTGTTGTTACTTGTGTATGTGCATTCAGTGTTCCGGTCAGTTATATTCTTTTCTTGGTTAATGTATAACTATAAATGTTTTCTTTCTTTACTCATTCACCTATTCAAATTACACAGATAGTGCATGAACTTTTGGAGCGCATACACTATAGCCAATCCTTTGCACTTTGTTGTTGAGTGATTCTTCTTAGCCTTCGACAATTTTCTTCTCGTAAATGTTATAGGATGATTAATCTCTCCTTCACCAGCCCGAGTTAGCATTGCTCCCAACACAATACACGTGACACCAACATGCACATGGAATTCGTTCTTCCAATCTAGGAAGACCAAGATCGACACGGTGACCATATTTTCTTTCAATACATCCAAAATACACTGACATTCTTCATCCCAACAGAATGTAGTGTCCTTCTTTAATAGCTTCTCCATAGGTGCGGTAATCTGAGCATAAGCCTTGATGAACTTCTGATAGTATTTGGTATGGCCCATTGTTGTGCGCAGCTAATTGACACTCCTTGGGGCCTCCAAATTTACTATTATGCGATCTTGGAAGGGTCCACCATTAGTCCTTGCTTGCACATCACATTACCTAGCAAAATTCAAAAGGGGACACAGAATAAGCACTTCTTCATGTTCATCGTGATCTGATACCTTTGGAACGTATCCAACATTAAGCATAGACTACCTACATGGTGCTTTACTAACCCAAACATTGTCTAGTCATCAAAATATACCTCCAAGAATTTGTGATTAAGCTCCTTGAACTACACGATGACCATGCAAGCGAATATCGTCAGTGAATTCTTGAGTCCAAATGGCATCATCATATGCTGGAAACAAACTTATTCCATCGCAAAGGTTGTCTTGCCCCTATCCTCTACCCCGATCTTAATTTGATGGTACCCAGAAAACCCATCAGTAAATCAGTAGACCTCCTACCCTCCAACATTATCTAGTACCTTATTAGTAAATGGTGTCGGAAAAGGATGATGGACACATGCATCATTAAGATTTCTAAGAACTACACAAATCTGCATTACTCCCTTCTGTTTCTTTTCTTATACTACCATTGGGCTCACCCAAATAGAATCCTCCACTGGTTCGATAATGTCATCTCAAGCATCTTTTCCAACTCCAAGCAGACCTTTTCTTTGTATTTGGGATTAAGGCGATATGGCCTCTGCTTAATCGGCTTTGCATCTGGTTTCAAGGTAATTTTCATCACGCATAAGTCTCCTATGATACCTCTCAGGTCTAAAAAATTTGTAGGAAACAAATCCTGATATTCGTGTAGAAACTCAACAACTTTATGAACCATGGCATCATCCCAGTAATCCCTAGTCTTTATGAATTTTGGCTCTGCTTCCATGCCAATGCTTAACTGCCTAGATTTCAATGGCACGATGATGTCCATATTTTCTATCAAAAAACCTTTGACTTCACAGTGGCCCTCTACCTTTGGAATATTGATATTCCTTGGATCTTCATCCTCCCCTTCGATAGTCATATTATAGCATTCTAATGCATGGTGGATCTGGGTGCTCCAATCTGGTTGAACTAACTCCAAATGATCCTATGGAATTCTGAAGATCGTTGCCTTAACCTCCTTTAGAGCTTCATCAATTCTTTTGAACCCATCTTCAAAACTAAAGGTTACTAATAATCCTTCCCTTAATATATACCACTTTGTGATGCCATGGCAGAATTCTATTTCCAACTATCAATTCATAAGGATTATATCCAGAGTGTGACAAAATTAATGTACCCATTCTAGTTGTGGCTTTGTTCCATAAAATTTAGTCCATTTTTCTAAATGATTGTGTGGATCATTCCTCCCATCGTATTTCTCAGTCAGCTAAACTTTTGGGCGACCAAATTGCAACCTCATAATTCTCCTATAATCATGACAATCATCAAAATTGTCTTTGTGCGTACCCAACCACCATGCGGGCATAGCGTGCATCGCTAAATCGAGTGCTTGAAAGCACGATGCTCAGGTAATTATCTTTCAAAGGAATATAAAAACCTATCTACATCACTTAAACCATCATAATAAAGTAAATTTATTACCTTCGATGACACGCAACACAACGATTTAATCATCATGCTACAGTGCAACGTAGATACTTCATGCAAGCTATTATGCCAATGCTCCGATTCTTCATCTGATTCTGAGGTACAGGAGCTTTCGCGGTCCCATGCAATCCATCCATCGGTTGTCAGATTAATCTAGTCTTGGTCTTGCACTGTGATTTTATAGATTTGATCCAAATCATCATCACTATCCTCATAGTCGTGGATTGATTCAGTGTAGCGTGGTCCTTCTGCAAGGTCCAATGGTATTACATCACAAAGCGATTTCCTTTCAAATGACATTGTCTGCTTATTCAAGTGGATGACCCCATTCATATCAATATCGCAATCAATTACAAGGGGTGTGGGGTAGGGATTGTTGTCATAAACAATTTCTATCACCTCAAAATTAGACAATGCGCTCACATCTTCTATATCCATGGCAACTCCATGCAATTGTCCCATAGAGATAATATTCTGCTAGTTTTCCATCCTCAACCAAATTGGAGACCACTACAGCATAGGTTTCCCCATTCTCTCCTATGTCTGTTTAGGCAAAACATTTGCATCAGACCCCAAATCCAAAATAACCCGATCCATCTCATAGTCTCTTATTTTCGCAGTGAGTCTCATCTCGCACCCTATTCTTGTATTGTGTTTTCCAATCTGTCTGACTACGCGGTGTCCCTCAGAAGATTTTTCCTTACCAACACACTTATTTATCAACTCCTATAGCCCTTTCATATCCTTGCTATTGTGCAACGGTTTCCTACAGGTCTGCAAGAAAGTGGTTAGTACAGACGGATCAATCTCTACAGTCACACTGGTTTCTGGTAGCTTTCCCTAGCTACCTGAGGTGGATTCTTCAGTGAAGCTTTTCTTTGCCTTCATAAATGTCTCCTTCACATGCTCTAGATCAAAGAAAACTTCCTTTTTTGGGGTCTTGTGGACCCACCCACTTTCCTCAAGTTTTTTTCCTTTATCGTCACCTATCATTATTCCACTTATGAGCATGATATTCACATTTGGATCTTCCTCACAGGGCACAACACCATCATCTGCAAGTTCTGGGTAGGTTTTCGAGGTTGCACCTTCTTTTCCTACATCTTAGCAATAAACATAGGGCATTATTCTATTGTGTGGTCAAACTGAGTGCAATATTGACATGACGGGCACGTCTGACTCATACACTCCCACACATAGTTCCCTAGTGTCCCGCAATTGTAGAAAATGACTTGTCCATAGCCTCTACCAGGTCCTCCTCCTCCTCAACCTTGTCTGCGCCCCTGATATCCTTCACGTGCTCTCCCAACGCCCTAATCTGGAGGCCAAGCTTTTGCTCGCATTCGATATGTAGGTGTGCTTTCCATCATCAATTCATAGCTATGGTAATGGTGCTCATCGTGGCCCACTGATTTGCAATAATCGCAGAACAACTGTTGTGGTGTCTACACAAACTTTTGCAGCAAATGACAATTATCTGTTACATGTTTTCCAGCCACTAAACAAATAGGGCACCATAGGACGGGTCACGTACTTGGTCTTGCAGGAGCTTCCTACCTCTGGGGCATTGGCTTTGCGAAGACACAACAATGATATTTATCATGCCCCTCGCTCTTACACTTGAGGCACCACACTTCTTAGTGCACCTCCAGCCTAGCCTCTTTTTCTTTCTTCAAGCTCTGCAATTCCAAGCAAAAGTTCTACAACTGTGAGCGAATTTGTTGGACTCCCAAAGATGTGTCCTGAATAAGCATCTCATTCAATCTCATCCTGATTTCTAGAGCTTCTGCCTAAGTCCCTATCTTTTTTGTGATAAAGCAATCCGTAGGTGGGGCAGGAATGAGGTTATAAACCACTCACGGTGCTGACTATCTATGAGATGCATATTAGCTTCACGATTTATGCACTTCAATCTTTGATCTTACTCCCAGGGAATTTCACCGGCCCTCATCATGATTTCCTTGAATCCAATTATTGATTGCGATTCAAACTAAAGCTTACCAAATTCTTCATTCAAAGCGGCCTGAGCATCTGCTAATGATGCCAATGGATTATCAATGTAGTACTTAATGTACCATGTTAGCTCGTGATCTTGTAGAGTGGTAAAAATCTATGCCTTCTTTATATTATCATCCCTAATAGGTGGTGTTGTCCATATAGCCTTCGCAAAAAACCAAAAATGATCACATCCTCACTTCCTAAGCCCTTGAAAATTGGCAACTTCATCATATTCGACATGTTGAACAATGGTGGTGGTGGTGGCGGTGTGGGCAAAGGTGTATGTTGTGGAGGTGAAGGTGGAGGTGGCATGTATAGATGATGTATTCATGAAAAACCATGCCTTATCAACTAGACAATGCTCCGCGGTGAGGCTTGTACCTATTCCTCATCATCATTTGGATGAGGTCTGATCAATGGGCTATATTTAGGACCTGCTTTTTCTTGATTTCTAAAGCTTCATCCACTTGTGGTCCTTTGAAGAGCATCGCTCTACTTCTCTATAGCTGATTGAGGTGTCAACCATGAATTTTGTCACAAATCCTCCTATAGCCCGATCAAACCAATGATCAACAATGCACACAATCTTATCTTCATAAGCTTCCAACCTCTGCACTAGCTTTGGGGTCCACACTATCGGACTGTCAAGCCTCCACCTTCCTTGGTCATCTGCTAACTTAGCGATCTACTCCTATAGTTTGATCGGAAAGGCTGTCATGTATTTCTGTGTACAAATATTTTTCTAACCACTTCTCTTTTGTTAGGTGCAAATTTATGTTCTCTTGCACCCCAAATTCATGGATATTCCTATCCAACCGCTTCTCAATTTCCTTTCTAGTTGGATTCCAGTGATGTGACATCACACATATGTTTATGCAGATCCCCATCTCGACAACAGAACTATTTATTGGCTTAGGGAGTCTTGACCCAGGTTTAGATTTAATTATGCCAACAAAACCTTACACTACTAGCCCTTTTGACAACAACCAGCATAGCATGGACTGAAATCTCACGCGAAGCCATATGGGGGGATGCTGGAACCAGGTTTCTGCATCCAGAGATCAGTGTGATGTCTTTTTATGCCCTAGATCTACCTTCACACAAACCTATAAGCCCTTAAGGCTTAGTACTGTAACTTCCTTGAATGACTCTAGACCTTCGTGAAGGTTTACGATCGTCTTTTGCGGACCTTGAACAAACGAATTAGCCACTTATGTGTGTTGGGCTAATTTATTGACTAAATTAACACAAGTATTTAATTATCAATCTGGGTTTGTAAAACTTGGAGGCAAATCCACTGTATATGGACATCAGATATAATCAAGTTTAGAAGATAAAATTTGAAGATTTAGAGAAGTAGATATTACAAATATAAACCTATTTTAACAATTTCTACTTCATTTATGTAATATATGAGGGAAGAGGCTCCTAACTTAGGAGAACTAGGTTGTCCTTCCCTACAATACTACTTTCATGAAGATAAATTTAAGAGCACTAATTAACAATGGTTTATGATGCAGAAGATGTATAAGAAGATGCTCCTAACTAAGGAGGTCCAGATTGTCCTTCACAATCCTGCTATATCACAATCACCATTACTTCAAACCATAAATGCAGAAATAACTTCAAATGAGAAATGGAGAATGAAATTCAGTTTTAGTTCAAGATCAAATAGAATGAGAATTTAACTTAAATTCCTTTGTGTCCCTTCATATGTAGATTAGAATTAAACCAATATTCATTTAGCAATCATCACACATCTAAATACATTTGAAACAAAAACTAGTCTATGAAAACTATGAAAATTGAACCAAGAAGTGTACTTAGCTTGGTGTGGGGGCCCTCCACCCTTGCCTTGCACACTTGAAGAAATATCAGCTACAGCAACTTCAGTAAATCAACCAAGCATGAACAACAAATTGGAATGAAACAAGTTCTTCAAATTAGCTCCCAACTCCAATTATACAAAAGTTACATACCAATTCCATTACAAAAGCCATCAAAGTCTTGGCTTTAAATAGAGGTTTAATGAAACAAACTGATCTATATTATCTCTAACGCTCATATCTACTCATATCCACCTATCTAAATTGAACTCATCCAATCAATCCCAAGAAATATGGTAAATCCCATAAAATTTCAAAACTGCCCTATTTCCTAGGGATTTTCTGGTGACTAGTCATGTTTGACCAGCCTTGACCGGGCATAATAAAGCTTGTTCTAGCCGAACCAAGTGGAGTTAGCTTAGTCGTAGTTCCCAAGCTGTCCATCCATGCATCAAACTCGAGCCCAAGTGTCCTGCAAACATGTCATCCACATAGCTATTACGGGAATTTTTTATTTAGTCCAAAATTGCACTTGAAACTCAATTTTCATAAAAACTTCTAGTAATTGCAAAATTAAAATTAAACACCTGAATATGCATAAAATACATCAAAATGAGATGGATGTGATGGAAAATCGATGGAAAATATAAGGATTAGGTAGGTTTCCCTAAGCAAAAATAGACCAAAACTGAGGGCCAACATCTCCCCCTTGCTGATCTTCAAGCATGTCCTCATGCTTGTCTTTGTCTCATTGATCTTCTGCCTCTGTATGCTGACCTCCCTAGTTGTTCTACTGATGTATCTGTCCCTTGAAGATGAAACTTTCTCTTCAGCTACCTGTAAAAGGATATCTATGCTTTCATGTACTTCTTCTCTTTTCTTGTGGATGACTTTCTTTACCAATATATCATTCTGGATGAGCAGCTTCAAACGACAAATAAAACTTGAATTTTGCAATACATTTCGACACAGTTTTCATGTCCCTCTCAAATCAACAATTTTACTCAAAGGATCCAATATCCAGTTGCCCTTACATCTCGCTAAGTGAAGCAAAATGTTTTATGTCTAGGCCTTCACTTTCAATTTAGCCACTCGTTTACCCATGCAATATGCAAAATAGGGGTCAAAAGAACCATAAACATATCCCAAACAGAAATGAATGTGAAAAAATTGCCCGCATGGATTCTAATTAGGCTGGTTATGAAGAAAACCCATGTTTTCATTTTTCAAATTTCATTTTCATTTGCCCATAAAAAGTAATGAAAAATAGTAGTTTCTTAACAATTTCGAATTTTGAGTTTGAATGAAACACTCCTCTTTGTCCCTAAAAAATCGAATTTGATTTTTGGAAATGAATTTGTAGAATCTTTTGCTTCTATTTTTCTACTGTTCAACTCTCCCCATTCTGAAAGTTCAAAGTCTACATTTTGTTCAAAATTAACCCTATGCACACCCTTGCTCTTGTAATTCTGAGGCTTGCTTCCATTAGACAAAATTCTGTGATGCATATTGGTAAGGAAGAAATCACTCACAGAAATGCCAACAATGATAAATATCTGAACTGTTTTGAAGATATGGACAAACAGACTTTTCTTCATCAGCAAAATTTCTCTATCAAAACATGCTCGGAAAAGTTCCATTTTTTTAAACATTATTCCTCCATTGTGAGAGCTGTTGGGTGGATTTTCTTTATGATAATTCTGCATTTAATTGTGGAAAGCAAAGATGAAATGCTGATCTTTAAAATGCCAATACTTAGCGACGAAGCACCAATAATAAAAAAAATCCAAACACAATTCCAAAAACTGAAGTAACAATAAATCTCTTATCTATGCTGACAATCATTTTTTAATCTTCATTGAATTTTACCAGACCAAGACTAATGCAACATTTTCTTTGAGCCACTAGTGAATACATTTTCAGAAATCAAATTCTGGAAAATCAATTTTCTGGTCTACTATCAAATTCTCGGTGCCAAATATTGAATTCTAGGTTGTCACCTTTTAAAAATGAAAAGAAGGCTTTGTGTTTTGCACTTCCGCTTCTAGAACGATATTTTCAATCTTCTAGCATTAACCTGAAGTCCTAGACTTCGAGTTTGAATTGCCAACAACCCACCTCCACTTCGATCTGATATCTACACTGGCAGTTGTTTTAAAAACTAATTTATCTGCATTCCCAATTAAGCTCAAGCACCGTGATTTAGGGAATTTGTAACTTACAACTCAATTTCAGAATTTGCTGGTGTAATTAATGAGATATGCTCCAGATATTTTTAATCCATGACCACATTATTCCCTGGCAATTATGATTTTTCCGCTCAGCTTTATCTCCAGCGCTAATTTAATTAAATAAAATTTCCTTTGATATTTGCAAGGATTCATTCATTAAATTAATGGCAAATATGTGGCAATCGCTCAGGTTGTTTAACTGAAGTGTTAGCTCACAATGCAATGCTTAACACGAGTATTTTTCCTTGAAATCCGCTAACAGTTGAAGGTGATCTCTTACCTTCTTTCACGGGATTTCTGGAATCTGGTGGAGTGCTGCTAATGCTGATAGAATTATGCTCTCCTATGTCTTTGAACCAATGCATTATTCTTCTCACAGCTTGCTTATTTATTCTGCGTTTTTTTTATGGCTCCAGCTTCTTTTCTCACGGTGAAAAGATCAATTATGGAAAATAACATTACGGAGTTTTTTTTTTTTTTTAAACAATGTAGTTTGACTTTTTTTTACCTCTTCAAGTCATCTTCTGTCCTGCTTACCTGTAGCTGCCATGGTTGCATCCTCTCCTCCGCTATCAAAACATTTTGCTTCTCTCAACTGCTTGCCAAATGCATGTACCATCTTTCCTGAGCTTCAAACAGCTGTGATGGCGAAGAAAATTCAAGGTTCTGAGGTCTGTTGTTTCAAAAATGGCGGAGCTCTCACTTGTTAAATGCACAGGCTTTTCTCTGTTGTTTTTAAAATACATTTGACTGTTTTGCTATTTGATTTGCTGTGCTCTGACTGGAATGCCGTGCACATATCAATCGAACTGCTGCATACCAACTTATTATGTCGTGATTGCTGTTTATATTGTATTTCAACATTGGCTGCATAAATCATGATTTTGTTTTTCACCTACGGCTGCTTGCATCATTTAATCACAGGTTTGTCTTTATGCAGGTTGTGGCTGTCTTTGCCTTGCAGCTTACGGTGCACCTATCATGCATTACATGTATCTCCATGCCACGTTGCTCAAACCACATATGTGTTTGAAGATCTGTGTACTTGGCTGATGTTCATTTAAATTATAACCTCCGCCTTCCTCCAACTATACTACCTTACCATGTTATTATGTTGCATGAGGTTGTCGTATGATGTGATGAGATGGCATATATAACTACAAACCCACCTGCCTTTACCTCTTCGTTCCATCATGTAAACCTGCCTACCTTATGCCTCCTTGTTTCATCATGCAAATCCATGTTAAATGATGTGCCTTCCATGGACTATACGATATTAGCATGTAATTCTTTATAATATGTTTCAAACTTTTGCCTCATAAGATATTGCCTTTTTCATGTAGTTTCGTATGCTTCCCTTATTGTCTTTCCATATTGCACTTTCCATTTTGCATATGTATTAAAAGTATTTCCATATTGCGCATCATATAAAGTTATATGCAAGTATTTCCATATTGCATTAGATATAAATTTATATGCACATTTAGATTCACATGTATGGTCTTTTGAAATACTTATAATTTTAAAATGACCACCTTGGTCATATTTAAAATTATTTCCATATCTAATATTTGAAATGTATGTGCAAGTTTCAACTTTTTTAAATCCTCACTTTGATCAATTTTGCTTTATGGAAAACTACTTAGGGTTAGGGTTATGAAATGAATATAGAATATATGAAGGGAATGTAGAATATAAGGATAATGGCATATTAGGGTTATGGAATGAAAAATATGTACATATGTACATTGGATTAGGTATAGGGTAAATGTAAATGTAGAATATAGGATGATGGGTATAGGATGAGAAAATTGTAATGAATATAAAATATGCATTCAGGTATTAACTCAATTTTCACAAAGTCTAGAAATTTCTACAAAAATGTAAATTTGCAAGAACAAAATTGTGCACTTACGGTATTTGTACTTCCCTGTAGTATTGGATGAATGTTGTTGTTCCTTAACAATATTGGATGAAGTTGTCTTGATCGAATATCATAGATAGATAGAAACATAGAGCTTTTTTATGTTGCATGTTCTAGCATCCTTCATTGATTCTGGTCCATTGCTTGTTGATGTCATTCAGGTCCCTCTGCAATTGATTCATGATAACTCAGGTCCCTTCTGTCATGTACATTTTTATGCAATATATACATGTTTTTGCTAACATTTCAGGTCCCTCTGCAATTGATTTCAAAAATATTTCAGGTCCCTCTGCCAACAATACAAGTTCCGTCATCAATTCAACTGCACAACTAAGTTTATTTTTGCAAACCTTCCCCCCTTGCTGATGGGAAGACTTGCCGTCAAGTCTTCTTTGTTTTGGAGGATGATTCCTGCAAAATCAAACTGAAGAAATGGTAAAACAAAATAGAGAATTCATATTGGCCAAGCTGGTTGGTTTTCCAATATGAATTCGAGTTTGTATTGTGCCACTTTCGTGGATTTTCACATCCAAACTCCTTTATTATTTTTTACCTTTTTCTATTTTTTCTTTTCTAGATGGAGGTGGGGTGTAATGGAGTTGGGAAGTATGAAAAGCTTATGGAAATAGGTTATATCGAAGTCATGATATAGTAGTAAATCTGGACTTCAACATGCATGGTCGTGGAGCTTTACATACGGTATGGAGGATGAGCAACATGAATTCAAATCATGTACAAATGATGATGATCAAAATATGAATTCAATATGAAGGGCTTCTTTGAAGATTGCTTTGACTTGACATAGTACTGAACTTGACTGCTTCTTCTAATGATTGTCTTCATGTCTTTTTGCCTTGATCTCGACGTTTGTTGATGTTGTTGGTCAACATTGAAGAGCAAGCTTCAAGAGTTTGAGTTTCATTGAATGAACTCAACATCAGGTGAATTTTCACTTTGCTTTGACTTGAACATTTGTATTCACATTCTGGAATATGAATTTGACTTTGAAAATTACTTCATCCATGGAGTTCACTCCTTCATTCTTCCTATGACCTGCAAAAACATAGCACTTGCCTGCAATACAACATTAGATGATGGAGGAAGAGAGGTGTACAGTCTCTCTTCTTCCAATATATATGTAAATCATTACAAGCATTTCTTAGAAAACAAGTCCAAAGATGATAGACAAACATAATGCATTTATTTACCCCTTTGAGGAATGGTGGCCAGCCTAGACCTCCTAGCGGTATTTTCCTTACAAAATATTTGTTTGATATCGAATTAGAGTGATTCCAAAGCCAAGTTGAAGTGAATTCATATGGATACCTCCTGTATAAATAGGTTTTCAAAATGATTTAAAATGATATGGTAAAAGTTATAAGGAGTGCCATGTTTGATAGAGCTGCTTGTTAATTTTTAAATATACCAACAGTCACTATTTGAAGCGTAGCTTCTTTGATAAAGATCCGATCAATGTGATTCCACTTGGATATTAAAGTAGATTCATTTTTGTATTTCCAGTAGAAACAGGTTTTAAAAATTCTTAGGCTTGATATCACAAAATTGGTGATGAACAGGCCTAGGAGGCAGAGTTTTACCATATTGTTTTGAAGACATGTAGTCACTAAATGTGGCATAACTTTTTCATTTCACCTCCAAATGGGATGATTCAAATTGTGTCTTAAACTAGACTTGAATATATATCTCCCACATAAACAGGTTCTAAAAAGAAGATGATTTGGTATTTCAAATACGCCAATGAATAGTCAAGACCTAGAATTGTCACCTTGCAGATTTTTTTGACAAGCAGTTAGTATTTCAAGAATAAATTCTTCATATGATACCTGATTGAAGTGATTCAAATTGATTTGGAAACTATATTCCAAGGGATATCTTCCCTATGAATTTCATATAAAAATGTTTCCATTAGACACTTCAAATATAGGCTGTTCTAACTTTGTCCTCAACATTTCACTTGAGACCTAGTTTTGATTTTGATCACATTTTTATTTGTGATATAAATTGAAAACTTCAAAATGAATTCCAAAACTAGATTTCAAGAGATATTTAAAATAAACCATGATTTCAAAATGATCCTATATGACTACCCAAAATAGGCTTTCTCTTACTGCATTTTGCCATGTAGTCCTTTCAAATGAATATTGAACCGTGATTTGAAGAAATTGTGTGAAACAAAATTATTATGGAAGTTTTATTGTGAATTCATTCTATCCTATTCTATTTTAACAAACTAATTCATTCTCTCAAGTATAGGAGAATTTCCAGTGCATCCATTTTCGTAACAAGATCATAAGTAAACTCATATCCAAATTTGAAAAATATACTTTAATGAATGTTTGGACATGAAAAATTATTTGATCATAAAGATTTGATGAGAAAGAATGTTGAAGAATGGAGTAGTGCTGTAGCCTATTCTTTAACATCATCTTTTAGATTTTGTTGTTGAAAATGGATTTTGTAGTTTTGTTCTTTTTTTTTTTTGATTTTATGTTTTTGTTGGGGGGTTTTGTTTTGGAAACCTAATTTTAGGATCTCTATTTCTAGGCATAAAGAAACATAACTAAGAGAAATGTATACTAGCTAAAATTGTTTTAGTGTTTTTGTTTATCTTCTATTTGACTATGCTGATAATTACCTCCCCGACAACGGCGCCAAAATGTTGGGCTAATTTATTGACTAAATTAACACAAGTATTTAATTATCAATCCGGGTTTGTAAAACTTGGAGGCAAATCCACTGTATATGGACATCAGATATAATCAAGTTTAGAAGATAAAATTGGAAGATTTAAAGAAGTACATATTACAAATATAAACCTATTTTAACAATTTCTACTTCATTTATGTAATATATGAGGGAAGAGGCTCCTAACTTAGGAGAACTAGGTTGTCCTTCCCTACAATACTACTTTCATGAAGATAAATTTAAGAGCACTAATTAATAATGGTTTATGATGTAGAAGATGTATAAGAAGATGCTCCTAACTAAGGAGGTCCAGATTGTCCTTCTTCACAATCCTACTATATCACAATCATCATTGCTTCAAACCATAAATGCAGAAATAACTTCAAATGAGAAATGGAGAATGAAATTCAGTTTTAGTTCAAGATCAAATAGAAGGAGAATTTAACTTAAATTCCTTTGTGTCCCTTCATATGTAGATTAGAATTAAACCAATATTCATTTAGCAATCATCACACATCTAAATACATTTGAAACAAAAACTAGTCTATGAAAACTATGAAAATTGAACCAAGAAGTGTACTTAGCTTGGTGTGGGGGCCCTCCACCCTTGCCTTGCACACTTGAAGAAATCTCAGCTATAGCAACTTCAGTAAATCAACCAAGCATGAACAACAAATTGGAATGAAACAAGTTCTTCAAATTAGCTCCCAACTCCAATTATACAAAAGTTGCATACCAATTCCATTAAAAAAGCCATCAAAGTCTTGGCTTTAAATAGAGGTTTAATGAAACAAACTGATCTATATTATCTCTAACACTCATATCTTCTCATATCCACCTATCTAAGTCGAACTCATCCAATCCATCCCAAGAAATATGGTCAATCCTATAAAATCTCAAAACTACCCTATTTCCTAGGGATTTTCTGGTGACTAGTCATGTTTGACCAGCCTTGACCGGGCCTAGTAAAGCTTGTTCTGGCCGAACCAAGTGGAGTTAGCTTAGTCCTAGTTCCCAAGCTATCCATCCATGCATCAAACTCGAACCCAAGTGTCCTGCAAACATGTCATCCACATAGCTATTACGAGAATTTCTGATTCAGTCCAAAATTGCACTTGAAACTCAGTTTTCATAAAAACTTCTAGAAATTGAAAAATTAAAATTAAACACCTGAATATGCATAAAATACATCAAAATGAGATGGATGTGATGGAAAATGGATGGAAAATATAAGGATTAAGTAGGTTTCCCTAAGCAAAAATAGACCAAAAGTGAGGGCCAACAATGTGCACCATAGATTATCCTTAGATCAGTATTTACTCAGATCTACCTGAGTGCCCAATAAACATAGAAAAATGTATTATACTCTTCACGTAATCAATTAATATTAATTATGTTCAGTTAATAACATGGATCCAGTCAATTCGTGCATCAATACATCATTATTTCATAAATACATTATTTCATCACAACATATATCATAATCATACATAATGAAGGTAGAAAGATAAAACACATGAATTTATGTAACAATATTCTTTATTGATCTTTAGTATAGGTTTAGAAACTCAAAGCTTTCTTGTGCACTCAGCTGTAGGGGTCCGTGTACTCAGTTGCAAACTTTACTCTGGGCCTCTGCTCACTCAGAGACAGAGCCTTTTCCTTCCTCGACATACCCATAGACAAAGACTTCTATCTCCCTTAGAATCACTAAGAGACAACTATTTATACAATCCCATGGTCCACGGACCATGGGTAGATCTCAAAAACTAACTCAAGTTTGTATAAACGAGGGTAAAAACCCTTTTTTAGTCGTAACTAGCTATGTGCTCCACATCCACAATTTGCAGAGACTTTACATATTTTTACATCAAACTTGGGCTTTCCCCCAAAACCTGACCCAGGGGAACCCATTGCATGAACACTTTATAAGAAAATGTGGATGTCTATTGAGGATAAGAGAACATAAACATGAACTTTCATGGAGTTTAAAAAAAAAAAAAAAACATTATGATTAGACAAGGTTCTCTTCACAAACCTCAACAAGAATATCATCCCCACTAACACAAATAATGCCATCATATTGTGATTATTCCATTGTTTTTGCAATATCTTTTGCATGGAGTTGAAATTTAGTTTCTAAGGAAAAATAGAACATGAAAAACAGAGTGTCAATCTTGTTATCAGGGAAACATAATAATAATTCATTGTTTAAAAAAAGAAAACATTGAATTTGAGACTAAAAATCTAGATGACTCTAGGAATACATAAAAAAATGTGTCGCCTCTGAATAGGTAAATTTCATTTCGTGCTTGAGATTTTTGCTAATGATTTTCTTTGTTTCATAAAGGGTTGTGTGAACATTAAAAAAAAAAAAACAAACAAACAAATAAAAAAAACAAAAAGATTTTGCAAATGGACATTTCATAACTCTTGAAAACAATTTATGCTAACTTGTTTCTTGGAGTCATTTCAAAGGAACTTGCATGCAAAGGCAATAGGTAAGAAATATGCATTTCATTTTATTTGGTTGCTAGCATTTCTACATTTATGTTTTTTAAAATCTCTTATAGTTTTCATGCAGGATTGGTACTGAGCTTTTATAGGTGTGCAGACGATCCAAGTTCATACAAATGTCATCTCCAGAAATCACAGTAAAACATGCATCATTAAAGCTTGGAGGAGCTAATTCTTCATTACACATGTCATGACATTTGATGCTACACAGAAACCTTTTGCATCATGATATGTTTACCCATGTTTATCCTTCAAAGCTTATTAGTCATCCATTGTTGGAGTCCGCTGATCATTGCCTTATCCATCCCGACTTCACACATGACTACTTTTCTCAGTTGCATACATTTTTCTCCTTCTTTTTAGTTCGTCTTTTTGCCTTACGAATAAACCATCCAACGCTCTACATTTCCTTGTTTTCCTTGCCATAAAAACCATTTGATCATGAGATCTTTTATCTATAGCCCTACCAATAATTTTGTATGAACTCGTGATGACTGATTTGGGATTCCTTAAATACCACCTTTTAAGAAGGCTTGATCCATTGACCTCAACATCTTATCTGGGATAAATACTAGAGTCATTATTAATATCTTGAGTCTTGTATGCCTTAATGACAAGTTCTCTCACTGAAAATCATGCGAATACATCAATGTCCCTTGATCGTTGGATCTTGTGAGTGGCTCGACATTAGCTCATCTATTTGCACTTCGCAATATGTACTTAGGTACCTTGGCACTCATTGAGATTAATGGTGAGTTTGCCTTGCATTGGTTAACAACATTCATTAATGGCCAGTAATCCAATGACTTCTCTTCATGCTCAACATAAACACATTTATTCGCATGATCAAAATTGTACCATCCGGTTTTGTACCAGGTGAAGACTATATACATTTCATGACTCCATAAACAGTTGTAGTAGTATGTTTTCAGCCATAGTATAATACCACAGTTCCACCCTCATAATTCATCTTCTAATCTGTGATCCAGCAGTAAGAAAAAACACATTTTCCATGATCTAGCAACAGCATCAACCACATTCCTATTGCATAGTTCATCAACTTTTTGGGTAAGTGGAGGTATGATATTTCTAATCATTAATCATATGATTCCTTAATATCTAGAAATCAATGAATTTGGAAATTTCCCTCACCATGTTCCCTTTCCTTTATTTCATAAATATAACACATCTTCAGTTGAGGGGGGACTATATTCATTACCATATCATAATTCCATCTTCTTTACCATTGACCAACATGTCTCTTCCAGTTACACTTTGTTTTAAAAACATTGATATATATATTGGCATGATTCACATATATGAAGAAAAGAGCTTTCTTATGTAGATTCATAACTTATCATTTCTAGATTACGTATGTTTAAAATATTATTGCAGCAAACAAACTTAATGAAATAAATGTTGTTAACACAAGAACCAACATTTGTCATATACATGGTTGAAACACAAGAAACAACCATAAGAATTATCAGCTGCTACTCATGTACTTCACACCATGAAATGATTTATTTTTAGAAAATACATGAAAGAAAAAGTTAAGAAGCCAAAAGCCTACAAGAAAATTCATGCAATGTTGCATGAGGTCATGCAACATGTTCAACTGGGGGGAATGTTGAGTCTCCGAATTATCATACTTTTCCTCTTTTCGTTCGATTATTCCTAATATTTATCGATATTATATTTCTCCATTCACTATTTATAATACCATTTTCATGTTAAATATGGGCCCCCATTATTATTTTCCATTTTATTTATTTTCATGCATTATAAGCGAATTTATGGTTAAAAGTTAGAAAAATAACATGTATTTACTTATACCTAAATGTGGAATGAGTTTGGTGACATGTGTAGGTGATTTGGAAACTTCCAAGACACTCTTATGTGACCTCCAAAGTTCAACTTCGAATTCTCTTCAAGATTGGAAGAAGATTTAGCATAGGAGTCAAACATATCTCATGGGAAGAAAATCATGGATAGAGGGATATGTGTCAAATTGGTTGGGAGAAAAGTGGAGTTTTATCTATGAGTTTCTTATCTCCTTCTCAAAGTAACTCATGTATAAATATGAGTTCTCTCTCTCTATTTGAATATGCTATGTTATGTTATTGTTCGATTGGATTGTAAGTCATTATGATGTAATTGATTGAGCTTTATTTATTGTTAATGTGAGCTCACATGTGCTTGTTTTTGTTATTTGTTATTTGTCCTTTGTTGCTTTTCACATGTTGTTTTTTTCTTTTATGCAAATTTCATATTTCTACATTTGTTTAATTTATGCAATTCAATTTCATTTGTGCATATAGTTTCAATCATGTGCTTCAATTTCAAGCATTAGATTAGGTTAATTAAGCTTCAATTCTTTATATATTGCGCATGTGCCTTATAAGTCTACGAAATCCTCGGGTTGATAATTAATGATTTGGAAATTATTAAACGAAAATATTTTCGCCCAACAATTATAAACCCTAAAATTAATATTATAAACCCAAGATATTAATACTATAAATCCAAGGCTCGGATCAATTTGCCCTGGTAAGTCCTACTCTGCAATCTGAGCTAGGATTGACGTTAGGGTTGTATCATTGGGTACCATGGCAGGACGCATAGGGGGGAATGCCACTCCCTCCTATAGTCAAATAGTGGCGGATAGAAGCAAGGACGCTGGAACCCATCATTTCAAGAAACCTATGGAGATGGAAATAAAGGCTATTAACACGGAAAAAATAGGAAAAAACAGTCATCATGAATAGGAAGGGGATCAGTAGAAAGCCAGTAGGGAGAAGAGGACAGGGGCCAGCAATCAGAAAGCTACTTCCATGAGCACAACTAGGGTTTGCAAACCCAAGTCGCCATTTTTAAAATTGGCAACTAGGGCCAAACTTCATGTGGGTCATCCTATTCATGGCTGATAATATTTTAATTAGATTCTTCTCATCAAGAGGTGTAAGATTGATATAAATATCATCCGATTCCGATAAGTATTCATGGATATATGAATTTATTTTGATTATGGGATTATTATCAAGCAGACCTACAACTCATGTAGGCTCAGAAGCCCAACAGTCGCATCTATTCAAACACCAACATTGTGTATAAATATAGGAGGAATTTTCCTTATTTGGACTCACTCATCTCATCACATCTCTCTCTCTCTCTCTCTCTCTCTCTCTCTCTCTCTCTCTCTCTCTCTCTCTCTCTCTCTCTCTCTACTGCGTAGAAAATAGTCTCTTCTCTACTGCGCAGAAAAGGGTCTCTCCCTCACACATGTGAGGCCGGAAGCTGCTGAAACTGAAGCTGCAACTGCAGAACTAAAGTTTGACCTACGTGGACTAGAAGATCTTCTCATTTGAACTACGCTGTAGGTTCATCTGAACCTCCTCTGAAAGTCGCAAATTTTGGTGGTGGAATCAAGTTAACCCGACAGATGGTTTGCAAGATATCGACTGCCCTAGTTTGAAGGAAGCTGCTGAAACTAAAGCTGCAACTGCAGAAGTAAAGTTTGACCTACATGGACCATAATATCTTCTCATCTAAATTTCACTGTAGGTTCATCTGAACCTCCTCTGAAAGCCACAACTATTGGTGGTGGAATCAAGTCAATCCGACGGACAGTTTTCAAGATATTGACTGCCCTAGTTTGAAGGAAGCTGCAACTACAGAAGTGAAGTTTGACCTGTGTGGACCAGAAGATCTCCTCATCTAAACTGCATTGTAGGTTCACCTGAACCTCCTCTAAAAGCCACAACTTTTGGTGGTGGAATCAAGTCGATTCGACGATCAGTTTGTGAGATATCGTCTGCCCTACTTTGATGATGAAGCCGCTAATACTGATGTTGCTGATCTAGGGTTTGCTACTGCTGATATAAATCAAATTTATTCTACTATTTCTCTCTGTTTATTTAATGAATATAAAGAAGATTTAATCTGAGGGTTTCCCCACACATTATAGGGTTTGTCCCTGGCTATCCGCCACATCTTGTGTCTCTTGTCTTGGCTTGTTTTCTGTCGATCGTTTAATTTTCTATCTGCACTTTACTTTATGTACATGTGATTGCTAATCTGTGGAATATAATAAGAAAAGAAGTAAATTGTTATAAGCATAGAACATACCATAAATTAACATGGTATCAGAGCTGATGTGAAGACAAAGCCCAAGCAAGAGCAAGAGCAATCACCGAAGGGAAGATTGGAAAGGTTATCTTAAAAGAACTATGGGGTCCTCAACACTCTTTCTTGTCGAAGACAAGCTTCATGAGAAATCTGACTATCACGGTTGGAAGATGTCTATTGATCTAACCCTATAAGATCAAGGAGTGATGGACCATGTAAGAGGCAATATTTTTGAGCCTCCATCAAATGCATCCGCTACTGCATGGAACAAATGGAAAACCGGAGAAGTCAAAATAGAGGATCTTCCAAGACTCTATCAACAAGCACTTGGTGGCCTAAATCTCTTACCTAAACACCTCCAAGGAAATCTACGATAGACTGGTGAGTTTATTTAAAGTTAATGATGCAAATCGAGTTTTGTTTCTTAGAAATAAGTTGATGGAAATCAATAAGGGTAAAGATGATAGTATGCAAGCATACTTCTTAAGGATCACTGAGATCAAGAATGATATCCTATCTATTGGGGAGACTATTGCTAATAGGGAAATGGCACTCACGACTCTTAGAGGATTACCATCCGAATGGTACTTGTTCAGGACTACTCTTCTGAACAATCATGTAATTCCTGGTTTCAAGGAATTAATGGCCAAATGCATTCAAGAAGAAACAAGGGTAGAAGAGCAATAAATGCCCATGCCTAAAGGTCCTCCTACTGCCTTTTCTTCTCATGCTAAGAAAAGAAAGAATTTCGGGACTAAATCGAAAAGAAAGGCTAGACCTAAGGGTGGAAGAAAAGGACAATGTTACATTTTCAATAAAGCAGGTCACTATGCAAGGGAATGCCCTGATAGAAACGACTCTCACCATGACAATGATCAAAAGTCCCTCTCATGGTAATCGAAGGGATGGAAAATTCGATAGCAAAGGTACAAGGAATGCTGGAAATCAAGGAAGAGGACAACCACTCAAGAAGGCTAGAAATTCCAGGATGTATTAAATGCGCCCGACCTCCAAAAGAACCTGGTGTCCATCTTGGCAATGAAAGACAAAGGCTACATGGTAACCTTCAACAATGGTAAGGTACGTGTATCGAAAATAATGTTAAAGATGCCTTTACTCTCCGGTTTCGTGTTGCTTCATTATATCAAGTTGATGGAAGTTCGCTCGGTGTCATGTCTTATGACACATCTCTTTAGTCTGAACTTTGGCATCAGAGGTTTGCCCACCTTCATTATAAAGCTCTACTCGGTGTAAGATAAATGGTGACAGGGATGCCCAAATTCCGAGTAGAGAAAGAAGGTGTATGTCCAAGATGTGCCAAAGGAAAGCTCAAAAGGGTACCATTCCCCTCAAGCCAAAGCAAGACCTCTGATTTATTACAGTTGGTTCACTCAGGCATATCTGAGACTAGCATTAAGAGGGAGACTACTACACCACATACTCCAGAGCAGAATGGTGTGGCACCATACGATTGTGGAAGTTGTCTCTATCGGTATATGATGTAACAATTCCTAATGTGGAAGAACCAATGGATCCTATTTATCCACCTGAGCCTTCCTCTTCTAGGAAGAGGCATTCATGGCTTAGCGGGATACTTGATGATGCCAAAGGACATACTACACCCCGAGGAACCTTCCGTGAACGTAAGAAACCTAACAGGTATCAAGGATACTTGATCATAATGAGCACAATCATACAAAGTGAGCCTTCATCATTCTCATATGCCATCAACCATCAAGTATGGAAGGATGCTATGACCATAGAATATGAGTTTATTATGAAGAATGATGTCTGCGAAGTAGTTCCCAGACCCCAGGACAAGACAATTGTCACTTCTAAATGGATTTACAAGATAAAGCATGCAGCATATGGAAGTACGGAAAAGTATAAGGCTCATTTTGTGGCTTGTGGTTTCTCCTAGAAGGAAGTATAGACTATGATGTGATATTTGCACTTGGTGCCAGATATATGACCATCTGCTTGATCATAGCCCTTGTGGCTTCACAAGGATGGAACCTACATCAGATGGATGTCAAGACCGCGTTCTTGCACGGTTTGATCAAAGAAGAGGTCTATGTGGAGAAACTTGAAGGACTTGAGATCTATTATTGAAAAATCTCATGTATGCAGGTTGAAGAAGGCTCTCTATGGGTTTAAGCAAGCACCTCGAGAATGGTATGAGAGGATCGATAGCTACTTGATGAATCTAGGATTCACTAGGAATGGACCTGATCCTAACCTTTACTTTAAGGTTGATGATGACAAGCCTCTCATACTTGTGTTGTATGTGGATGACCTCTTTCTAACAGGTGCATACCCTCTCATTCACAAATGTAAGAGGGAGTTGGCTTCTGAATTTGAAATGAAGAACCAAGGATTTGAAGTGTGGAAGAAGCCAAGGGAAATTTTCCTATCTCTAGGAAAATATGTGGTGAAGATTCTGAAAAGATTTGGTATGGTGAAGTGCAAGCCCGTGACTACCTCGAGGATCTTAACTTTCAGAAGTTATATGGTAGTGATGTCAGACTAGATTTGGGAAATGCCTCTGAGTCTCAAAAACTCATTCGCGTTGATGTTCTTAGTGAACCTCCATCCGAACATATGTTTTGCAGTTAGCATTGTGAGCTCATATTTGGTTGAGCCTCACTATATTGGTGTCAAGAATCTTCTGAGATGTCTTCAAGACACAATCTCTCATGGATTGAGATACACTTCTGGAAATATGAAACTACATGATTATTTGAATGCTGATTAGGCAGGTAGTGTGGAGGATCACTGGAGCACTTTCTAGTGTTGTTTCTCTTTAGATTCTGCTTTGATATAATGGATGAGCAAGAAGCAGAAATCGGTTTCCATAAGCACCGTAGAGCTCGGATATATATCTAGGAGTATGATCTCATATGAAGCTGCCTAGTTTGGGAAGCTCTTTAGTGAGCTATTTAAACACATACCACTGTGATTCTCTGTAACAACCAAAGGTGGGATTTGATTATTGAGGAATCCTGTATTCGTCAATTGCTCCAGCAAATAGACATCATCTGGGATATGGTAAGTCAATGAGCAAGGAGGCTCCATCACATTAAGATGATGTACAATCCATACACCTTGTCAAAGCCCCAAGGAAAGATCTAATTTGTGATTTTCCCAAACGACTTGGTGTTGTCAAGAAACCCTTGTACAAGGGTCTTGCATGTTGCATATATTGAGCTCTGAGAGGTCTGAGAGCTTGTGGTTCTTACTAGAGCAACATACGGCCACAGGGTGACTAACCCTCCCTTGGTGGTGGTCACTAGAACAAGATGATTCCATCTCTTGTGGGACAAGATGATTCTCTCTCTTGTGGAACAAGATGATTCGCTCTCCTGTGTAGCAGGATGATTAGTTCTCTTGTGATGCCTGGATTGATGTGTTCTGCATGGTGATTGTAGCAGGATTGATGTGTTCTCCTGTGATGCCTGGATTGATGTGCTCTCCATGGCGATCGTAGCAGGATTGATGTGTTCTCCATGGCGATTGTAGCAGGATTGATGTGTTCTCCTGTGAGGCCTGGATTGACGTGCTCTCCATGGTGGCCTGGATTGATGTGTTCTCCATGGTGATTATAGCAGGATTGATGTGTTATCCTATGAGGACAAGATTTATTAGTTCTCCTGTCGAACTGTCCTACCCATGTAGTCTGGGACTCATGGGAAGTACCTCTCTTCTGATGAATGAGCAGGGAAATGAAGTTAGGGACCATAGTAGTACCGATGGATGCATCTCTATGTCTACCATACTCCCTATGCTAGGATGACCTCCATTGATCTGGGATAAATGACACTGGTCTGGGACCGGTGGTAGGAGTTCTACCATACTATGACGTTGACTTCAGGTCGGTTGAGACTGGTCTGGGACCAGTGGTACATACTTTGAGATTGACTTTGTGTCAGCGTAGTATTGGTCTGGGACCAGTGAGAGTGGTACATACTATGACACTGACTTCGGGTCAGTTAAGATTGGTCTAGGACTACTGGTACACTCTCTCAGACTGTGATACTGGTCTGGGACCAGTGGTAGGAGTGGACTTACTATGAAGCTGACTTCAGGTTGGTTGAGATTGGTCTGGGACCAGTGGTATGCACTTTGAGACTGCCTTTGAGTCAGTGGAAGATGATACTGGCCTGGAACTAGTGGAGTTGTACTCACTATGACGCTGACTTTAGGTTGGTTAAGACTGGTCTACGACCAGTGGTACATACTCTGAGACTAACTTTGTGTTAGTATGATACATCCTCGATCATTTCTTCTTCTTCATAATTCAGACAAAAGCAGAGCAAAACAGAAAAATGAAAGAGCAGAGAAAAACAGAGCATAACAATATAGATTAGTCAGGGAAGAATGAGAAAAAGCAGAACAGGCAAAATAGAGCAGAGCAGGGCAAGGGTCAGGCTGTACAGGGCAGTGCATTTGATGGATGAATAGTAGCGACCGATAGACAGATTACAAATGAAGTTCTCCCTAGTTGAGAGGGAGTGTTAAAATTGGTAACTAAGGAAAAACTTCATGCAGGTCATCTTATTCATGGTTGATAATATTTTTATTAGATTCCTCTCATTGAGAGGTGTAAGATCGATATAAAGATCATCCGATTCCAACAAGTGTTCATGGAGATATGAATTTATTTTGATTATGGAATTATTATCAAGCCAACCTACAACTCATGTAGGCTTAGAAGCCCAACAGTCACATCTATTCAAAAATCAACATTGTGTATAAATATAGGAGGAATTTTCCTCATTTGGACTCAATCATCTCATCAGATCTCTCTCTCTCTACTACGTAGAAAAGAGTCTCTTATCTACTTTGCAAAAAAGGGTCTCTCCCGCACACATGTGAAGCTAGAAATTGCTGAAACTGAAGCTGCAACTGCAGAAGTAAAGTTTTACATACGTGGACTAGAAGATCTTCTCTTTTGAACTATGCTATAGGTTCATTCGAACCTCCTATAAAGCCACAACTTTTGGTGGTGGAATCAAGTCAATCCGATGGACTATTTGCAAGATATCGACTGCCCTAGTTTGAAGGAAGCTACTAAAACTGAAGTTGCAACTAAAGAAGTAAAGTTTGACCTATGTGGGCCAGAATATCTCCTCGTCTGGACTACACTATAGGTTCATTTGAACCTCCTCTGAAACCCGCAACTATTGGTGGTGGAATCAACTCAATCTAATGGACGGTTTGCAAGATATCGACTGCCCTAGTTTGAAGGAAGCTGCTAAAACTGAAGCTGTAACTGGAGAAGTGAAGTTTGACCTACATGCACCAAAATATCTCCTCATCTAAACTATGTTGTATGTTCATCTGAACCTCATCTGAAAGCCACAACTTTTGGTGGTGGAATCTATTAGGTTCCTATACCAATAGGTGTCATATTTCATGATTGACTGGTGAAGGGCCAAATATGATCATCTTTTCCATGCTGCAAAGGTTCCATATTTTCAATAAAAAATGAAAAGAGGGTATGCCCTAAAAGAAAAATCAAAGGGAAAAAATAATGAATTGGTCAAAAAGAAAGAAAATGAACCCCAAAGAAAAGACCAAGGAAGTGTGCTAGTCCAAAATGCCACTACTATACTATTTTTGCAAAGAAGTTCAATGTGCACACTTAGGTAACTTCTGTCGCACTGGATGGATGGCCAAACAGCTTAATCTTGGCCTCTCCATGTTTAAATTTCTTGTTTTAGAACTAGAGAATGAGATCTGTCCAAACAGTTCAAGCTTGGCGGATCACTAGTCAGGTAGAGAAGCAAGGGTGCTCACCAGCTAAATCTGAGCCCCTAGAAGAAATAAGGGCAGACTTAGATAGGAGGGCAGTTAAAAGAAAACAAGAGAGTAAGGGTTCGCTAGTTCAAGTGCACCCAAGGAAAAAGAAGAAAAAATGTTAGGTGTATTAGGCTGGGTAGGTAGTTTTGATGTTGCAAAAGTAGGTTTGTGAACAATTTTGTCTTCTAAAGATGATGCATCTCATGGATATCATAAGTGCCATGGCAAGGTGGCTACCAAACAGTTGAAGCATGACTAATTTTCCCTCTCATTTCTCCAAGAACACTTACTAACATCCCCTCAAATACATTGAGATCTGCTCAGTGCTCCTAATTCACTTCATTTCATGAGAAAGACTAAGTGAGACTCTGTTTCTACTTAGGATATCAAAGCCACATTTCTTGTGTAAAAATGTTTTCTTCCATTTTGCTAAGTTTCCAAAATTCATGATTGGATCCCTTTCTATTTCCCTAAGCCTAAGTTTTACTCTTTTAACTTAGTGTCTTGATCAAACCTACCATTTCATATTAACATCCTAACTCTATTATATAACTCCTATATAAAGTTTTCCCCGCCCATACTATGTAAAATACATAAAAACCCCGAAATTCTTAGTATCCCACCCCGGGCTTATGTATAGCCATATGTTAATGTTTCAAGGGGGTCCAAGGTTTATCCGAAACCTTATGGACAACCCTCCCCGCGCACGCATATAAATATTGGGTTTCATTTAACATTCAGTTAAATGAATAACCAACCCGCCCAAACCCAAAGTTTAAATACATTATAAAACCCCGCAAAAACCTTATAAAATGTTGAAATATCGCGCGGGTCCCCACGCCGTACCCATCCGCCAACTCCACCCGTTTATCGACCGTCTGATCCGGGCTTTCCCATCGGACGACCCACGTCAATATCGGAACCCCTCTGATAGCCGAACAATAGCGCCCGGGAAAATGGCGGTTTTGCCATCGTACAGAATCCACGTGTCGCTCTCTCGGTGTTAAGGCGACCCCTCCGCCCAAAACAACTTTTGTCAAAAAGCGGTGCGGGATAATACCATATACCGCCCCCACTTCCCATCGCTGAAGTCATCATCCACGTCATCACCCACGTCGGCTGCCACCTCATCCGCCATGTCATCCACCATGTCACCGCCAAGTCAGCTTCCATACCCCTGCTACATGAAAAAGATTATGTCATGCTAACATCACCTGACCGAAGCGCACTAAAATCCCGCCAAAATAAATTTTTTGACAAAAAGGCGTAAAATGTCGTTTTTCGTTCATTTTTCTTTGTTTCTTCTGCGCAACCTCTGCATGCTCTTTCACGTCCGAAGCAGCATTTTGACTACACAGTCCGCCACCCAGCTAAATTGACTCCACATCTCGGCCCCTTAGCTCAGTCTTCCACCCACATTTCGCACAAGGCGCCCATTAAAACATGTATTTACTCAATTACTTCCAAACCCTATGTATTTCTGGTTTTTTCTCTAAGTTACATCCGCAAAACCAAAAATCGCACAAATTCAGTCCATAGCTCTTGAAAAGTACACCCCAACCATCCCAATTTTTTACATTTTTCCGCAAACAACCTGTTTTGTCCATTTTCTATGGAAGACCAGACTTCCACAATTAAAAACACAGTGCTGCATTCAAACCTACGCACTGCAACCTCTGTTTTTACCCATTTTTCTAAGAAATCCCTCAAACTCTGTCTCCCTCTGCAAATTCACCCACTAAGCTAAATTCAAGCTCGTTTCGGCCTGCAAATTCTCTGAGAAACCCCCTCAGAAACTCTCATTTTACCTATTGTTGTTACATAAAGCCCAAATTTCAAATTGAAAAATCACCAAAGATTGTATAATGGAGGCTCCAGTAGCCCTCAAGGTTGCCCCCCTCAATGCACCACACAAAGAAATGGAATGGTTGCCCCTTGCTGACAGAGATTTCCAGATTAATGACTTAATTGGTGACAAGCCTCACCTTCGAGCTTTTTGTGAAATTAGGAATAGCTACCGTAGCAATGTTGATGTCTATGGACTTTGGGAGTCCAACATGCCCATATACTACCTCCATTCAGTAAATGTGCTCCCTGATATCATTCACTTATGCTGTGCCAATTATGACCCCACTCAAAGAGCAGTTATGGCTCCATCTGAGACTGTCTTGTTTTACATTACCCCTCAATCCATCAATGAGATGCTACACTTTAAGCCAACTCAGCCTCTGGCTCCTTTCTCCATGGAATTCTTGCTTGACCAAGGTGCCAAACTTCCCAGTTCAGAGATAACCAGAATAGCTCAATTATTCATGAGACCAGATCGGCACCCCAGGCAGCCACCTCCTTATAATCAGGTCTAGTTCGCTGGAACATTCATTACTGACATGATTTCCTATATCTTGGGATTCAAAACCAGTGAGCATGTTGATGAGACTACCTTAGTTTTGATGTCCATGTTTACTCCAGGATAATCCCCCGTTGTCAAATATGATTTTGCCACCTTCATAGCTAATAAGATCCATGAGAAATTTATGAACTTGGACACAGAAAGAGTGTTTAAATATACATCATACATATATCATCTGCTGCTGTACAATCAACCAGATAGTTTTCAAATTCCCCTTAGAAAATTGGATCTCAAAGGAGAGCGCAGGTCTGTAATCTTCTGGACCTCAGTATTCCATGAAGTCCATAACTCTCCTTATACTTATTGTGAATTCATTGACCTGTTCATACATCCAGCCTCTTGTTTATTGATGACAACTCCTTCTACCAGACTCTCTGGTGAAATGCAGAAAATTTTACATCTCTCAAAGGGCTACAGTATAGGTGACTGGTACTTTTACCAGAATCACACTGAGATCAGGATATATGGTTGTGAGTTGTGTCCCTATAAGCTGCCAAAATATGTGCCTATGAGACTGCTTGCCTTGGAATACTTCAGGCAGTTTATTAGCTCAGATTTGACTCATTTCCATGATGCCAAGAAAAAGGCACAACTCAAAATAAGAAATCAATTGGGCCCTTTTGTCTTCAATAAAAGGGAAGCCTGGGAGGAAGCTGATAAGATTTTAGGGGAGCAACTTAAGTTGAAACAAAGTTTTTATTGGGCACCATATGACCCTGAACATTTCATAAGTTATAGAAAAGTGAAAAACAAGCTAACAACATATGTTCACCACAAGATCCATGAAATTCAACAGTATTCTAACCAACAAGAATGGGTAGAAGGCACATTAGTTGAAGAAATTACTGAAGAAGAAAAATTGGAAAAAGCCATGAAAGAGCTTGAAAAAACACTTGACCTAGACTCTTTTGGACAGGTATCCTTTAAGCTGCCCCAGCACACAGGAGGTGATACATCTTTTGCCGGGACTTCTCAGCAGCCCACACAAAAAGCCAGTACAGGGTCAGCAAAGGGCAAAGAGGTAATAGGTTCAGAGTAGGATATAATGACAGACCAACCAGCTACATCAAAGGAACAGTGTTGGGTCCCTATAATACTAGTGATTACCCCATTACTATTGTAGTTATACCACTTATTATATTGATGTACCCATGTAGTGCCCATATTGTTACTATTGCGCCCCATAGAAGCCCACTATTGTTATTATTGTGCCCTTACATTATTATTGTTATGTCGGCTCTGATTATGGTATGACCCCTTAGACTCCTATATATAGAAAGGAGGTCTTTTCATTTGTATCATCCAAGAATTGTTCATTTATGTAATGTAAAGGAGATTTCCCCCTCGAAGAGGTTGAATTCTAAGGTGTTGATCTATCTTTTCTATCTTTTCTTGAGCTGGTTTCATAACATTTGGTATCAGATCTTTGGATTCTAGGGTTTCGCTACTCCAAATAGGTCATCGTGGCATTTTCGCTATAACTTTTTCCTGTGACGTTTCAAAAGTTGCAAAAAAACCCATTTGAGAAGAAATCGCATTGAACCTTGGGTCCAAATTTCAGAACTTTTCGCGCGATATTTGCGGTGATATGATCTGAGGAAGTTGGTCTTTTTGCATACTCCTGAATTACATTCAAAACAGGTGACCTGGGGAAAATCGTCATAACTTTCTCTCTAGGAATCAGATTGAAATTTTGTAAGAAGGTATAGAAAGAGGATGGACTGTAGTTTCTTGTATATCTTTTTCAGAACCAAAGATCGAAAATTGTACACGTGGCACTTCATACAAGTTCGCTCTTCTGGAAAGGTCTATAATCAGGTCATCTTGGGAGATTGTGCATAACTCTTTCTTGGAGAATCCAATTTGGATCAGATTGGTGGCATTGGAAAGAGGACACAGAGAGCTACTATAGATCACAAATTTAGAACTAGATGATTGGAAAGTACAGAGATACATTAGAGGCAATATTGAGTCCCTACAAAGTGAAAAAAGGTGTGTAGATTTTTTAAAATTTTTGCTTAAGCTTGGTTTGAAAATCTATTTTGATGGAATCCAAAGGGCATAGTAGAGAATTATTATCGGTAACTGAAGCCTCGAGGAAAGAAAATGCAAACACCTAGTAAGGAACCTGAAAGCTCTAGCATGACTCATGAAGAAGAGGAAGAAATGCTACATGATATATCAAAATTACAAGAACAAGTGCAACAAATGTCACGCTCACAAAAGTTAACAGAAGCTAAGATAAATGGCGTGGAAGCTAAGATGAATGGCATGGAAGCTAAGATGGACAATTTGAAGATAGATTTGAACACAAATTTGAAGAAAGGCATGGTAGATTTGAAGACAGATTTGACAAATTTTCTACAAGAAATACTTACTAATGGTGAAAAGGTAGTAAAGGAAACTCATGATGAGAACAAAAGAAATGTTAGTCATGATTCCATAGACGCTAATGTTGGATCGAAGAATCACCATATTCCAAAAATCTATATGAGGAAGTTTGATGGCAAGGATCCCGCCACATGGATATTACAGATGGAGAAATTCGTCGATCTCAATAATGTGCAAAACACACAAAAGATATGTATGGCAACTGTATATTTGGAACCAAATCAGTTTGTATGGTATCCGTGGCTTTGTTCTCGTAAACAATTTATCACTTGGGCAATTTTTATGGAATAATTGATAGCACATTGTGAGGATACAAAAAGAAATACTTTTTTTAGCCAATTGATAAGTCTCAAACAAAAGGGTTCAATAATGGAGCACATTAAGAAGTTCCAAAAATTGAACATAAGGGTAAAAGATATTCCAGAGGAGCATAGGATTGATGCGTTCATAGGGTCTTTAAAGGATAATATCCAACATGATGTTCGCCTTTGGGAACCTGGTTCATTAGAGAAGGCATTCAAGTTAGCAAGAAAAATGGAAAGCAAAATTATTGCAACTAGGAAGAATATCACTCACAACTATAAAGACGGAAGTGTTGTTGCCCCTAGTCTTCCACAACCTACAAGGTTGACACCACAAAAATTGGAAGAAAAAAGAGCAAAAGGGCTTTGTTACAATTGTGATAGAAAATACACAAAAGGTCATAAGTGTGCTGAGAAGAAATTATTCTACATAGATTGTGAAGAGGGAGAAGAAAAGGAGCAAGAAAGGTCAAAAGAAGAGGATATACTCCAGGAAAAAAGCCTAGATAAAGAACAAATAAATCCGACCATATCTTGTAATGCATTGGCGGGAATTACCACTCCTCAAACCATCAAGATAGAAGGACAAATCAAGAAGAAAAAGGTAATAGTGTTGATTGATTCAGGAAGCACCCACAATTTTATTCATTGTAGAGTAGCAAAAGAATTGAATTGCTTCCTATATCCAGTGCCAGAGTGTCAAGTGATGATTGAAAATGGAGGAACAATAAATTGCTCTAGAAAGTGCCATAATATCAAGCTATCCATGGGAGAATATGTATTGACTAGCCCAATGCTTTCCATTCCAATGGGAGGTGCTGATGTTGTACTAGGAGTCCAATGGCTACAATCCTTGGGTACAATAGCTTTTAATTTTCAAGAACTTTTCATCAAATTTTCTACGGAAGGAAAGGAAGTTGAATTAAGGAGTATTGTAGGGAAACCATGAAAGATAATCAGCTCTAATGGCATGACAAAGCTTCTAAAAAAGGAGCAAAGAGGTGTAATTGCACAATTATGTTCGCTAGATGTTTCCACATTGGAATCATCTATTTCTCCAGATCTCCAAAAAGTCCTGGAAAATCATTCCAAGGTATTTGTGACTCCCAAAGGTCTCCCACCTATGCGTGATCATGATCATGCTATTCATCTGATTCCAGGAAGTGTTCCTCCAAACATCAGGTTGTACAGATATCCCTATGTCCAAAAAAGTGAAATTGAACGTATGGTTGCAGAAATGCTAGAGGCTGGTATAATTCAATTGAGTCAAAGTTCTTTCTTAGCTCCAGTAGTATTGGTGCACAAGAAGGATGGATCATGGCGCATGTGTCCGGATTATAGGGAGCTCAACAAGCTCACTATTAAAGATAAGTTCCCCATTCCTGTCATTGATGAATTACTGGATGAATTGCATGGATCAATTTACTTCACCAAGTTGGATCTTCGTTCAGGATATCATCAAATCAGAATGAAGATTGAAGACATTCCGAAAACGGCATTTAGAATTCATGAGGGTCATTATGAATTTTTGGTCATGCCTTTTGGCCTTACCAATGCACCTTCAACATTTCAAGGTTTGATGAATTCAATTTTCAAACCATTCCGTAGAAAATTTGTGTTAGTATTTTTTGATGATATACTAATCTACAGCAAGTCTTGGAAGGATCATGTTGAACATGTTGACAGGGTGCTACAACTATTGGAGGAGAAACAATTATATGCAAAAAGATCCAAATGTTTCTTTGGAGTCCAAGAGGTGGAATATTTGGGTCATATTGTATCTCATGAAGGAGTTAAGGTAGACCCTAGCAAAATTAAAGCCATTAAGGAATGGAAAATCCCCACATCCATAAAGCATCTGCGAGGATTTCTTGGGTTGACAGGGTATTATCGCAAGTTTGTTAAGAATTATGGGAGAATAGCAGCGCCTCTAACAACATTATTGAAGAAAGATTCATTTTCATGGACTCTGGAAGCAACAAAGGCCTTTGAACATCTTAAAGAGGCAATGTGCCAAGCACCGGTCTTAGCTACACCGGACTTCACAAAAACCTTTATTGTGGAATGTGATGCTTCAAGAAATGGAATTGGTGTTGTTCTAATTCAAGATGAAAGACCCATTGCTTTTGAAAGTCATCCAATCAAGGGAACATTTTTAAGCAAAGCTATTTATGAGAAGGAAATGTTGGCAATACTCCATGCACTTAAGAAATGGCGACCCTACATAATGGGAAGACACTTCAAGGTAAAAACGGATCATGATAGCCTTAAATACTTTTTAGAAAAAAGATTATCCTCTGAAGAGCAACAAAAGTGGGTCACAAAGATGTTGGGTTATGACTTTGAAATCATCTACAAAAAAGGGAAGCAAAATGTGGTGGCAGATGCACTCTCAAGAAAGGATGAGGATGTGGAAGCATTTTTGTGTGCCATTTCTATTATCCAACTAGATTGGATAAACGAAGCAAGGGAGGAATGGAAGAATGACGAAGAAGTGTGGGCACTTATTCGAAAGCTACAACAAGATTCCAGTACTTCTGATACATTTAGCTGGCAAAATGATTCGTTATGGTACAAAGGTCACTTATACCTTTGTAAGAATTCCAAGTTAAAACAAAAGATTCTTATGGAATTGCACACTTCTCCCTTCGGAGGGCACTCAGGATTTTTAAAAACTTACCACAGGGTTAAGAAGGAATTTTTTTGGGATGGCCTTAAATCAGATATTCAAAAGTTTGTGGCATAATGTTTGGTTTGACAACAAAATAAAGTTGAAACAATTAAGACACCGGGTCTATTACAACCTTTATCCATTCCAAGCCAACGTTGGGAGGAGGTTTCAATGGATTTTATCACAGGTTTACCCAAGTCTGAGGGAAAGAGTGTCATCATGGTGGTAGTTGATAGAATTACCAAGTATGCACACTTTTGTGCATTATCACATCCATTTAAATCCAGTACAGTTTCTACTGCATTTATGGAAACAATTCAAAAGCTACATGGAAACCCAAAGATTATTGTAAGTGACAGAGATCCCATTTTCACTGGAAATTTTTGGACAGAATTATTTTCTTGTCTTGGTACTCAGTTAGCTCATAGCTCATATTATCATCCTCAATCTGATGGGCAAACTGAGATAGTAAAAAAATGTTTGGAAGGATATCTTCGTTGCTTTGTATTTGATAAACAGACACAATGGGTCAAATGGTTGCCTCTGGGTGAATGGTGGTATAACACTTCCTTCCATACAGCAACAAAAATGACCCCATTTATGGCACTTTATGGGTATCAACCACCATCCATCACAGCATATTTAAGAGAAAATTCTAAGGTTCAGGTAGTGGAACATCACACCGAACATCAACAACAAGTCATCCAACTCTTAAAGGATAACATTGTGTTGGCACAAAATAGAATGAAACAACAGGCAGATCAACATCGCAGTGAAAGAAGTTTTGATGTAGGTGATTAGGTATTCCTACGGCTACAACCATATAAGCAAATGTCCCTAAAGCAAGCTAAGAAGGATAATAAATTATCACTAAATTATTATGGTTCGTACAAGGTGTTGCAAAAGATTGGTACTATGGCATACAAATTGGAGCTTCCTGCAGCTTCTCGATCGCACCTAGTTTTCCATGTTTCATGTTTAAAGAAGGTTATAGGCGACAAGCTCCCAATTCAAACAATATTTCCAGAACTTGATGAGGAAGGAAAAATTATATTGGAACCGGAAGCAGTCACAGAAACAAGAACTCGACAGCTACGAAATCGATCAATTTCAGAGTATCTTATCAAGTGGAAGAACTTATCCGCTGAGGATTCCACATGGGAGGATGAGAATTTTATGTAGAAGTATCCAGAACTACTCAAGCGTTGAGGACAACACTTTTTTGAAGGAGAGGGGTATGTTGGGTCCCTATAATACTAGTGATTACCCCATTACTATTGTAGTTATACCCACTTATTATATTGATGTACCCATGTAGTGCCCATATTGTTACTATTGTGCCCCATAGAAGCCCACTATTGTTATTATTGTGCCCTTACATTATTATTGTTATGTCAGCTCTGATTATGTTATGACCCCTTAGACTCCTATATATAGAAAGGAGGTCTTTTCATTTGTATCATCCAAGAATTGTTCATTTATGTAATGTAAAGGAGGTTGCCCCCTCGAAGAGGCTGAATTCTAAGGCGTTGATCTATCTTTTCTATCTTTTCTTAAGCTGGTTTCATAACAAACAGGGCCAAGGGTAGGTTCCTCTAGCTCAAATAAATGCCCCAGAAATCCCTATACTGAAAACTCCTCTAAATGAGGAAAGAGGCAAGAAAAGGGACAGGCAAGAAGACACACCGATCAGTGGTCCTAAAGATCAACCAAGAGAGAAAAGGCAGAGATTGAACCCCCTATCAGAGGAGGAATTCATTCAAGACACCACAGACAGTCTAAGGGAAGAAAGAGTGGTTAGCCAGGATAAATACCCGGTTACACAAACATCAGCCAGTTCACATAGGTAGGAGATGGGAAGACAACATAGTCTGGAATTCTCTTCTGCCAGGCCACAAGGTAAGCAAGGCTCTGACATTAACAGAACATTTACTAAAATAAAGGCAAAGAATGAGCCAATAAGAATTCAACTTTATAATCACTTGCTGAAGATGGCCCCCACAAATCAACAAAGGTTAATGTCAGCATATGAAATTCAAGAAGGAAAGATGATCCGGATTCACTTTAAGCCCAAAATGCAGCAACCACAGTCAGCTACTGATTACATCAGGACCAATCTAGAAGTATTAGCCAAAGACATCCAGCCAATGGACCAGATTGAATTGCATAAGCAAACCGGAGAAATGGTATACTCCACATTGGAAAATAAGGCATTGTTGGCCCACAAATTGCAGAATTCTTTAAATAATACCTTTGCCCAATTGGAGTTGGAAAAAGCTTCCTCTTTAGCTAAGGATAACAGGATGAAGTCCTTGGAAGATATTATCATAGAGCTGGGACATGATCCCAAGGATGCTAAAGGCATCAAAGCATTAATAAAAAATAAGGAAGAAGATATTGCAACTCTCAAGAAGCAGCTCAAGCTGCCCATTACCATGCATCCCAAAACTACAGAGATTGTTGAACAAAAATCACAGGAAGATAGAATGGACCTGCTAATGAAAATGAATGAGAGATTGGCAGAAATGGAGAAAGAATTGGAGAAAGAACTGCAAGGACAGCAGGGAGAATCGACCTCCCAGCCATCTCAGATAGCTCCAAAAGTTACAACTGCTTCTTCTACAGTCACAACGGTAGTCCCTCCTATTCTCCCAACATCAACAGCACCAAGTACTTCAACAGCAGCAGTAGGCAGCAGCACTACGATGACTACTGAGGAACTGATAAAGGCTATGGAGGATCTAAGACTCCAAGTATCAGAATTAAAGGATGCTAAAGAGAAATTGGCCAAGTTGGAAATTAGTTATGATAAAACTAAAATTGTTGTGGCAGAAAAAACAAGAGAGGTAAAGGCATTGGAAAATAAAGTAAAGGAATTGGAAAAGGATCTCTTATTAGAAAAGCCTCTTGGAGAAATCAGGAGCATTTTGTGGGCCAACATTGGCCAATCCATCACTAATATATGGACATCAATACAGATAATTCATGAGTAGATTGATTTGGTGACATTAGCTCAAGAAGAAATTCAAAAGGCTAGGGATGCATTGGGACACATGCCCGAGCAGGCCAATAGGCTAATACAGTTTTTGAACACCCACACCAAGGAACAACTGGCAGCAATGGATATCAGGGATAGAACAGGCACCATCCTATTAAAAGAGTTTTGACCATGAGGAACTTCATACAAAATCTGGAGAGGAAGTGCCAGGACATGCAAATGGAGATAAATGTTTTCACACAGAAGTTTACAGCTTTGGAGGAAAAGGGTCTGCCCAGTTTATTAACTAATGACCATAGACTGATGACAAATGCAGACTGTGTACACAGGTTGAATACATATGTGGATAATCAAGTCATAGCATCATTAAGTTCTACAGGAGAGAAGGCACTCCCATCTGGACAAAGCCTGTATGACAATTTAGAAAATCTATTTTTTATTGAACATGAAGTAAGGCATCTTTTCACAGTCCAGCCTACTTTCTTCAAGTACAGGATGCTGATGAAACTCGATTAAAAATGTGCAGAAACCAATTACCAGATGACCAATGGTGGTAGGGTATGCTGGAAATTTTGTAGGTAGATTTCAAAGTTTTTTTTTATTTTTCAAAATACAACAGATGTCATAAAGTGGAGAAAAGAGCAAATAAAATTGCGCTGGTCAATGGCCTATTAAAGTGCAATCAAAGTACCCACGAAAACAACGCCAGCAGTGCAAAATTTCACTAAAGTATCCATCGGTCGACTCACTGAGCAAATAATCAATGCATTTCACCAACTGAGTGGCCAGCACAACATCTCTTACTTCTGCATTCATTTCTCTCTGTTCCCAAGAGCATTTACTTCTATAGAGTAGGTGAAAGAAGTTATTGCAAGATATTATCTCTTTGAGATATTTTATAAACTTTTTTGTACAAATACCTCCGCAAGCAAAGTATTAAGGGTTGGTAATATCATTCTGGAACTGCGTTGTAACTTTGAGAACTCTTCTGAATAAAAGGTTGCTGGAACGCTTTGTTGCTGAACTCTCTGGCTGTGGAATTGATGGCAGAAGCCCATGTTGCAGAATTCTTGAATTATTTCATGGATCAATAAGTCTTTTAAACTTGTGTTTTACTATTTCTGTGTTTTATATATCATTTACATATCATATTGTAAATTACAGAGAAAAAGAATAACCCAGAATTTACTTAACTGTACTCTGTGTTCAATCTCTATTATTTTTATGTTTTCTTCAGAATTAGCATAAGCAGGAATTCTTAATTTCTCCTGTTTCACTGGTTATCACACCTTGAATATAACTAAGGAATTCTTAACTGCTCCTTAGTAATATTCATCCACTTTCCCTCTGTTAGCATGATGAAGGATTCTTAATTGCGCTTCATCCCCTGACTCCATTTCACCTGATTCTAGCTTGAAAATTGTTCCATGATTAATTACCTTGCTCTGTAGTACCCCTTTCTGTCAAAGAAACTATTCCCAGAAGTTCATTTTCACTAACTCCATTAACCCAATGGATTGAACTTCTCATATTTTGTATCCCTGTTCTACTGAACGTCACCATCCAAAAATCAAACAAATGCCTGCACTTCATAACTAGCCTATTATACCCCAAAATAAAGCTAAATTATAAAGAGAGAGCCCTCTCTGGCTGCAGATTGGCTAGAATCTGCATCTAAAAGATTGGTTAGTGGTTACCTCGGCTGTATTCCCCTTTCTTACAAACTTTTGGGGAACAACCTGAGTGATAACATCATTGGCGACTCCACTGGGGACTGAATGACTGTTTGTTACTGCTGTCTATTTTGTAAAGCTACAGATGGAGCCTGAAGTTAGCCAGGCAACCTTTGAAACCGTTTTTGTTATGCAATTACAGGAGTAAATAAACACTGCTTCAGTCTATCTCCAGTCTAGTTTTAGGCTTTAAACAGTTGTATCAAAGACTTGATCAGTTTCCTTAATTTCAATATATCTGAAGGAAAGGCCAAAGCCTCCTATATTTCAAAAGCTTCCTTCACAATATTTTCAAAACTTGTATTCTTCAAATACTTCCAGAAAATACCAAAAACAAATTTAGAAACTGGCTCCAAAGAAGAAAATCTGTTACACTAGATCAAATCCAGATCCAAATCCTCCAGCTATATTTGAAAATCCTAACTTGATCTCTAAGAACCTTAGAAGACAAGAAAGTCTAGAAAATTCTGCTGATTTAAACCTTGATACACCTGAGCAGAACTCCATCCAAACTGAGCTTACTCCCGGAAAAGCAGCGGTCCTTTCTACTGTTGCTACAACTTCTTCTAGCTCACCATTGTCACTTCAAAGCATCTTTGCCACTCCTCCATCCACTCCGTTTATCTCAACTGTTATCCCTGTGCTTCCAGTTGTCCCATTTATACCTACAAATGTGGCAAACCGATATGCTCCCCTATGATTGCCAGCAAATCCAGGTGCTATGCCTCAAGATTATCAAAGAAAGATTACAATTTTGATGGTACTGGCACCTACACAACACAATAACATACTAAGAAAATGATGGATTATTTTGAGAACTATGAAATTGATGATAATGATGTCAGAATGAAATTTTTTGTCAAAAGCTTAACCGGTGATGTTAGAACCTGGTTTAGGGCACTTCCTGTAAACACAATTGCCGACCCAGATGCCCTGTATCAAACCTTTTTAAATAGATGGGAGAAGAAGAAGGACCCATTACATATCCTATCAGAATATGAAAGATTGAAAAGTGGCCCACAAGAAACTGTACAAGACTAATGTGCCAGATTCAATAATGTGTATAATGCTATTCCTCAGAACCTTAGACCTCCACCAGATCTGGCCTTGATCAAATTCCCTGATGGATTTGATTCTGACATGGCTTATTAGCTGAGACAAAGGGCTCCTCCAAGCTTAAAAGACATGTAGAGCATAGCTGTTAGTGTAGAGGCCAATCCGATCTCTAAAAGAGCTCAAGCTAAAGCTGAAAGAAGAACTCCCTTCAAAGAAGAACCTTCTGTGTTTGAGCAAAAACTAGATGCAATTATCAAAGGAATGGGTAGACTGGGTGATAGAGTAGAAACAATTGAAAGGAAATCCTCTTGGGAAGGTCAACCAAGTAACACTGCAAGAAATCCGAACTTTAGGAAAAATCAAAATCATAATACCAGGAAGGTTGGTCCCAACCAAAACATTCGACCTCTGTTCCAAGAAAACTATGCTGAAGCTTCAACACCTAGTGAGCCAACAGAGGATACTTAAATTAATTTGATGGGTCTAAATAGTGAACAACAAATCTTTTTATCCCAGGATGACGAAGAAGCTCATAGTTTCAATCAATTTCAAAGCAAATCGGGAGAATCATTTGATTTCAGAGAAGGATATGATGCAGTTGTTTATGAGGTTCATAAACAATACAAGTTGAGAAGTAGAATGATATATATTCCTGAACGCAACAAGCAGAAAGATACTAAGCAGCCTAAAAAAGCAAAGGATAAAACTTCCCCACAAAACTCCCCGCTAGAAACGACCTTGACCTAAAAGAGCCCACGGTTGAGGAAATATCAGACTTACAGCCATCAAACGATAAGCCATACATCCCCTTTCCTCCCAAAGAAAATGCCAGCAAATCTCCTGTAATTGAGTTTAAGGCAGATTTAGTTCATAACAGCACTCCTGATAGAGAAATGAACATTGAAAACGCAGCAGAAAAAGAAAAGTTGGCTGCCCAAAATCCAAAAATTCAAGTCAAAAAATCTTTCAATCTTGAAACCGAAATAGGCAAGTTAAAAATAGCCATTCCACTATCCGAATTGGCTAAACATGAGGTCTATAGAAAAAAAATCAGCAGGACACTTCAAATTTCCGAAAACAGAGATGCAGTGAATGTCCTAGATGATCAGCCAGAACTAATTTTTGGCCTTGAAGTAAATGGTAAATCAGTAGATGGGGGAGTTCCTCCATTTTATGTAAGTCTAAACATTCATGACAAAGTACTTCACAATGCAATGTTTGATTCGGGAACTTCCCATAATCTAATGCCTAGGTTGGTGATGGAAAAATTGGACCTAGATATCCCAAGGCCATATAAAGACTTGTTTTCATTTGATTCTAGCCAGGTCGGGTGTCTAGGCCTAATCAAAGATTTGTGTGTATCTCTAGTGCAATACCCTGCCAAGACAATTTTAATGGATGTAGTGGTAGCTGACATCCAACCAAAGTATGGAATGCTTTTGTCTAGATCTTGGGGTGCAAAACTCCAGGGGTCTCTACAATTGGACATGTCATATGCTACCATCTCAGTCTTTGGTCAGTCAAAGAGATTGTACCGGGAAACGTTGATGAATTATGTGGTCAGCAGCCAAGAGAAACCCCAAAATTTCCCCATTTGTTCCATGCATTCTGATATGGATTCTTTCATCCTATACAATGCTGAAATTTCTCCCAAGACTGATGACAAGGTTCTAGGATTAGCACAAGGGAGAAGCATAAATAAAGAATCTATTGCTCAAGATCTAGAAATTGCTGAAATAATTGATGCAACAAATGCACAAGACAAACCATATGAGCTACAAAATCCATATCTACCCACTAACACAGTTTCCAAAACTCCTGATGCTAGTTGTAATCAAGAAATCCTATGGTGCTTAGAATTTGATGGGTCAGTGAATAAACTACGAGTAGGGGTAGGCATTTGGATACATAACATGCAAAATGATCATGCTGAAGGACATCCATATAGGCTGAATTTTAGATATACAAATAACATGGCTAAATATGAAGCCCTCCTGCTAGGACTCAAGCTGATCAAAAGTCTAAGGGCAGCTAGGATTTCAATTTTGGGCACTCTGATTTGATTATTCAACAGATGAAAGGAAACTTTGTCACTAATGATCTCAGGTTGAGAGCTTATAGAGGGGAAACAATTGAAATACTCAATACCTTCCTAGAATCACAGCTTACCAAAATTCCAAGGAAACAAAATTTGCATGCTCATAGTTTGGTAACATTTTCCAGCACTTGTAAGCTGCCATTTGAGCCTAGCCATCATTTTACTGCTGAAATTAAACACAGACCTGCTGTACCAGACAACGTGAAAAATTGGCAAGTGTTTGAAAATGACACTTAGATCAACAATTTACTAACTTTGAAAGAGGAATTTTCAAGCACAAATATAGACACAAGCACTATTTGTGAAGATCAACAAATAGATAAGATTGGAAAACATATTTCAGCTGAAACAGCAGATCAGATTTTACATCCAACAATCTTTACCAGCAAAAAATTACAAGATCTAAAACAAATGGAATTTGTTGAAACTGCTAAAGAAGATATTGAAATGGTTGAGTTAAAAAATACTTTTTTACCCACAGGCTTGACTCCTCTGGAAGATATTTTTGATTCAGATGATATTCCAAGAAAGCCAAAAATGCAGCCATTAAATGCAGAAATTGAGGACTGTAATATATGAACTACAGAAGATCCTAAGATGGTAAAATTGTCCAAAGCCTTACGTCCCGACCAAAAACTGAAATACATTGAACTTTTTAAAGAATTTCAAAATGTTTTTGCATGGAGCTATGAAGACCTCAAGTCCTATGATACTTCAGTGATCCAACATACGATACCCTTAAAAGAAAATCAAAAACCTTTTAAACAAAAACTTAGAAGAGTCAATCCTGTCCTCCTTCCCCTTATTGAAAAGGAGGTCAAAAGAATGTATGAAGCTGGAATAATTGCACCCATTAGATTTTCAGAATGGATCTCAAATCTAGTGCCCACTAGGAAGAAAACAGGAGAGATAAGACTGTGTGTTGACTTGAGAAATCTGAATAAAGTTTATTTAAAGGATCACTACCCCTCACCCAAGATGGATCACATTTTAAAAAGGGTGGTGGGAGCTTCTAGAAATTTCACTGTTGGATGGATTCTCATGTTTTAATGAGATCCTAGTTCACCCTGATGATCAAGATAAAACTGCTTTTACAACACCTTGGGGAAATTTCAAGTATGTAAAAATGCCTTTTGGACTTAAGAATGCAGGGGCAACATTTCAACGAGCCATGGACATAGCCTTTGCAAAAGAGATTCATGATTTTCTAGTCATATATCTTGATGATCTCATTGCTTTTTCCAAATCAGACCACGAACATTTAGAATATTTAAGGCAGCTGTTTTTAATATGCAGAAAATATGGCATATCACTGAACCCAAAGAAATCATTATTTGGCCTAAAAGAAGGCAAATTGTTAGGTCACACAATCTCAAAAGATGGTATTAGAATTGACCCAGATAGAATACAAGCCACTTTACAAGTCCCTCACCCAAGAAATATCAAAGAACTACAAGCTTTCCTAGGAAAGATCAATTTTCTAAGAAGATTCATACCCAACTTGGCTGAACTGATAAGATTGTTGAATAACATGCTGAAGAAAGATTCCAAAGTCAAGTGGACAATAGAAGCCAAGCAAGCCTTTGAAGAAATCAAAATAGCTTTAACTAAAACACCAGTCCTCACAAGTCCGAAATTTGACAGAGACGTTATAATCTTTTCCTTTGCATCTGAACATATTATTGTTGTTGTCCTATTACAGAAAGATGACCAAGGATGTGAGAAGCCCATTGCTTTTTTCAGCGAAGCACTTAGAGATGCACCTCTAAAATATCAAATCGTGGAAAAACAGGCATATGCTCTTGTAAAAGCCATCAAGGATTTCAGAGTTTATATTTTATACTCTCATGTAATAGCTTATGTGCCAAATACTGTGGTTAAGGAAATTCTAACTCAAGAAGGAATTCAAGGCAAAATAGACAAATGGATAGCTAACATTTTGGAATATGACATTGAAATCAAACCAACAAAGCTGATAAAAGGACAAGGATTAGCTAAATTGATGACTGAAGCCAATTTTCAAGCCCTTGAAATCAATGAACTGGATAACAAACAGGGGATGGCGACTCCACATATCAATCAAGCCTTTTTACAATCACCTTGGTATGTTGATATAGTCTATGTATTGTTAAACCTATAGGCTCCTCCAGGGTTATCCAAAACTAAAAAGAGATTTCTGAAAATGAAAGCTTCAAAGTTTTGTATTGTAGATAATGTCTTGTTTTGGAAAAATCATGAAGGCATTTTGCTGAATTGCTTAACAAAGGATGAAACTGACAAAGTGCTCAAAGAGTTTCACGCAGGGGATTGTGGTGGACATTTGTATTGGAAGTCAACTGCTGATAAAATCCTAAGAGCTGGATTTTATTGGCCCTCCCTATTTGCTGCTATAAAGAAATATGTAGTCTCTTGCCATAAATGTCAAATCTTTGAAGGCAAGAGAAAGCTGTTTCCTTTACCCCTAAAACCCATTTCCATTGAAAGACCATTTCAACAATGGGGTTTAGATTTCATTGGGGAAATTCACCCTCCCTCTTCTGGCCAGCATAAGTGGATTTTGACTGCCACATACTACTTCACCAAGTGGATTGAAGCCATCCCTTGTAGGCAGGCGAATGATTCAGTGATCATGCAATTCCTAGAAACTAATATCCTGTCTAGATTTGGCTGTCCGGAAAATATTATAACTGACAATGCTACTGCCTTTAAATCCAAAAGAATGATCAATTTTTGTCATAAATACCATATCACCTTAGGCCACTCCATAGCCTATTACCCTCAGGGTAATGGTCTAGCTGAGTCATCCAATAAAAGCTTGATCAATATCATTAAGAAAGTATTGGAGGAAAACAAGAAAAACTGGCATAAGAAGCTTACCAATGCACTTTGGGCAGACAAATTGACTAAAAAAATATCTATTGGAGCAAGCCCCTATGAGTTAGTTTATGGCATGGAGGCAGTATTCCCTTCATCGTTGGGAATCCTTGTGATAAAATTGCTGCAAGAAATACAAGCAGAACCCAATGACATCCAGAGGAGAATCAATCAAACAATTCATTTACAACAGACTAGAGAAGAGGTGTATCAAAGATCTCAGATTCTACAAGAAAAACTTAAGAAGATATTTGACAAGAGGACAAAGGCAGAGGATTTTTTCATAGGAGACAAAGTACTCAAATGGGATTCTAGAAGGGAAGATAAAGGAAAACATGGGAAGTTTGACTTCCTATGGAAATGAACTTTTGCTATTCAGGCTGTACAAGGAAACAACACCTACTTTTTGAGAAGCCTGGATGGTACAGAAGCAGAAAAGGGGCTAGTCAATGGTCGGATGCTGAAGCATTATTTTGATCCACTTTATTAAGGTCTCAGGATTGTAATTTGTACATAACCATGTTTATTTTCTATAGTTTATTACAGCAATAAGGTAAAGAAGGAATATGCAGCAAATTTTGAGAAAAGGCAAGGGACTGTGCCACCTTTTTGTATTACATTTTGAGTTTATCAGAAGAATTGAAGAAGAAGACTTGGGAGCTGAAAATATGATGGCAAACATTCGGACAAACTGTTAAAAACAGAGCTGTAACTGTTCAAATCAGCTCATAAGAAATGTATATATGTTGTAGAGGTACAATTTTGTTTACTTACAGCAAAGGAAAAATCTCAGATTGCAACAAGAGTTGAATATAAGGCTATCTGACATGCTGTTCTTGGCTTTTCACTTAGGAAAATCCATCCCCAAGTGGAGCCACTATTAGGTTCCTATACCAATAAGTGTCATATTTCATGATTTACTGGTGAAGGGCCAAATATGATCATCCTTTCCATGCTGCAAAGGTTCCATATTTTCAATAAAAAATCAAAAATTAAAAAATGAAAAGAGGGTATGCCCTAAAAGAAAAATCAAAGGGCAAAAAGAATGAATTGGTCAAAAAGAAAGAAAATGAACCCCAAAGAAAAGACCAAGGAAGTGTGCTAGTCCAAAATGCCACTACTATCCTAGTTTTGCAAAGAAGTTCAATGTGCACACTTAGGTAACTTTTGTCGCATTGGATGGATGGCCAAACAGCTTAATCGTGGCCTCTCCATGTTTAAATTTCTTGTTTTAGAACTAGAGAATGATATATGTCCAAAAAATTCAAACTTGGCGGATCAGTAGTCAGGTAGAGAAGCAAGGGTGCTCACCAGCTAAATTTGAGCCCCTGGAAGAAATAAAGGCAGACTTAGATAGGAGGGTAGTTAAAATAAAACAAGAGATAAGGGTTTGCTATTTCAAGTGCACCCAAGGAAAAAGAAGAAACAATGTTAGGTGTATTAGGCTGGGTAGGCAGTTTTGATGTTGCAGAAGCAGGTTTGTGAACAATTTTGTCTTCTAAAGGTGGTGCATCTCATGGATATCATAAGTGCCATGGCAAGGTGGCTACCAAACAATTGAAGCATGACTAATTTCCCCTCTCATTTCTCCAAGAACACTTACTAACATCCCCTCAAAGACATTGAGATCTGCTCAGTGCTCCTAATTCACTTCATTTCATGAGAAAGACTAAGTGAGACTCTGTTTCTACCTAGGATATCAAAGCCACATTTCTTGTGTAAAAATGTTTTCTTCCATTTTGCTAAGTTTCCAAAATTCATGATTGGATCCCTTTCTATTTCCCTAAGCCTAAGTTTTACTCTTTTAACTTAGTGTATTGATCAAACCTACCATTTCATATTAACATCCTAACTCTATTATATAACTCATATATAAATTTTTGCCCGCCCATACTATGTAAAATACATAAAAACCCCAAAATTCTTAGTATCCCGCCCCGGGCTTATGTATAGCCATATGTTAATGTTTCAACGGGGTCCAAGGTTTATCCGAAACCTTATGGACAACCGTCCCCGCACGTGCATATTAATATTGGGTTTCATTTAACATTCGATTAAATGAATAACCAACCCGCCTAAACCCACAGTTTAAATACATTATAAAACCCCGCAAAAACCATATAAAACGTTGAAATATGGCACGGGTCCCCACGTCGTACCCATCCGCCAACTCCACCTGTTTATGGACTGTCTGATCCCGACTTTCCCATCGAACGACCCACGTCAATATCAGAACCCCTCCGATAACCGAACAATAGCACCCAGGAAAATGGTGGTTTTTCCAACGTACAAAATCCACGTGTCGCTCTCTCGGTGTTATCACGACCCCTCCGCCCAAAACAGCTTTTGTCGAAAAGCGGTGCGGAATAATACCATATACTGCCCCCGCTTCCCACCACTGATGTCATCACCCACGTCATCGCCCACGTTGGCTGCCACCTCATCCGTTGTGTCATCCACCACGTCACCACTAAGTCAGCTTCCATACCCCTGCTACACGACAAAGATTATGTCATGCTGATGTCACCCGACCGAAGCATGCCAAAATCCCGCCAAAATCAAATTTTTGACAAAAAGGCATAAAATGTCGTTTTTCTTTCATTTTTCTTTGTTTCTTCTACACAACCTCTACATGCTCTTTCATGTCCGAAGCAGCATTTTGACTACATAGTCTGCCACCCATCTAAATTGACTCCACAGCTCGGCCCCTCAGCTTAGTCTGCCACCCGCATTTCGCACAGGGTGCCCATTAAAATAGGTATTTACTCAATTACCTCCAAACCCTGTGTATTTCCAGTTTGTTCTCTAAGTTACATCCGAAAAACCAAAAATCGCAGAAATTCAGTCCATAGCTCTTGAAAAATACACCCCAACCATCCCTGTTTTTTACATTTTTCCGCAAACAACCTATTTTGTCCATTTTCTGTAGAAGACCAGACTTCCACAATTAAAAACACAGTGCTGCCTTCAAACCTGCACACTGCAACCTCTGTTTTTACCCATGTTTCTGGGAAATCCCTCAAGCTCTGTCTCCCTCTGCAAATTTGCCCACTAAGCTAAATTCAAGCTCGTTTCGCCCTGCAAATTCTCTAAGAAACCCCCCATAAACTGTCATTTTACCTACTTTTGTTACATAAAGCCCAAATTTCAGATTGAAAAATCACCAAAGATTGTATAATGGAGGCTCCAGTAGCCCTCAAGGTTTCCCCCCTCAATGCACCACACAAAGAATTGGAATTGTTGCCCCTTGCTGACAGAGATTTCCAGATTAATGACTTAACTGGCGACAAGCTTCACCTTCAAGATTTTTGTGAAATTAGGAATAGCTACCGCAGAAATGCTGATGTCTATGGAATTTGGGAGTCCAACATGCCCATATACTACCTCCCTTCAGTAAATGTGCTCCCTGAGATCATCCACTTATGCTGTGCCAATTATGACCCCACTCAAAGAGCAGTTATGGCTCCATTTGGGACTGTCTTGTTTTACATTACCCCTCAATCCATCAATGAGATGCTACACTTTAAGCCAACTCAGCCTCTGGCTCCTCTCTCCATTGAATTCTTACTTTACCAAGGTGCTAAACTTCCCAGTTCAGAGATAATCAAAATATCTCAATTATTCATGAGACCAGATCGCCAGCCCAGGCAGCCACCTCCTTATAATCAGGTCTGGTTCAATGAAGCTGGAACATTCATTATGACATGATTTCATATATCTTGGGATTCAAAACCAGTGAGCATGTTGATGAGACTACCTTAGTTTTGATCTCCATGTTTACTCCAGGACAACCCCCTGCTATCAAATATGATTTTTCCACCTTCATAGCTAATAAGATCCATGAGAAATTTATGAACTTGGGTAGAGAAAGAGTGTTTAAATATACATCATACATATATCATCTATTGTTGTACAATCAACCAGATAGTTTTCAAATTCCCCTTAGAAAATTGGATCTCAAAGGAGAGCGCAGGTCTGTAATCTTCTGGACCTCAGTATTCCATGAAGTCCATAACTCTCCTTATACTTATTGTGAATTCATTGACCTGTTCATACATCCAGCCTCTTCTTTATTGATTACAACTCCTCCTGCCAGACTCTCTAGTGAAATGCAGAAAATTTTACACCTCTCAAAGAGCTACAGTATAGGTGACTGGTACTTTTACCAGAATCACACTGAGATCAGGATATATGGCTGTGAGTTGTGTCCCTATAAGCTGCCAAAATATGTGCCTATGAGACTATTTGCCTTGGAATACTTCAGGCAGTTTATTAGCTCAGATTTGACTCATTTCTATGCTGCCAAGAAAAAGGCACAGCTCAAAATAAGAAATCAATTGGGCCCATTTTTCTTCAATAAAAGGGAAGCCTGAGAGGAAGCTGATAAGATTTTAGGGGAGCAACTTAAGTTGAAACAAAGTTTTTATTGGGCACCATATGACCCTGAACATTTCATAAGTTATAGGAAAGTGAAAAACAAGCTAACAACATATGTTCACCACAAGATCCATGAAATTCAACAGTATGCTAACCAACAAGAATGGGTAGAAGGCACATTAGTTGAAGAAATTACTGAGGAAGAAAATTTAGAAAAAGCCATGAAAGAGCTTGAAAAAACACTTGACCTAGACTCTTTTGGACAGGTATCTTTCAAGCTGCCCCAGCACACAGGAGGTGATACATCTTTTCCCGGCACTTCTCAACAGCCCACATAAAAAGCCAGTACAGGGTCAGCAAAGGGCAAGGAGGTAATAGGTTCAAAGCAGGATATAATGACAAACCAACCAGTTACATCAAAGGAGCAGGGCCAAGGGTAGGTTCCTCCAGCTCAAACGAAGGCCACAGAAATCCCTATACTGCAAACTCCTCTAAATTAGGAAAGAGGAAAGAAAAGGGACAGGTAAGAAGACACACCGATCAGCGGTCCTGAAGAGCAACTAGGAAAGAAAAGGCAGAGATTGAACCCCCTATCAAAGGAGGAATTCATTCAGGACACCATACACAGTCTAAGGGAAGAAAGAGTGGTCAGCCAGGATACATCCCTGGTTACAGAAACATCGGCCAGTTCACACAGGCAGGAGATGGGAGGACAACATAGTCTGGAATTCTCTTCTGCCAGGCCACAAGGCAAGCAAGGCTCTGACATTAAGAGAACATTTACTGAAACAAAGGCAAAGAATGAGCCAACAAGAATTCAACTTTATAATTACTTGCTGAAGATGGCCCCCATAAATCAACAAAGGTTAATGTTAGCATATGACATTCAAGAAGGAAAGATGATCCTGAGTCACTTTAAGCCCAAAATGCAGCAACCATAGTCAGCTGCTGATTACATCAGGACCAATCTAGAAGTATTAGCCAAAGACATCCAACCAATGGACCAGATTGAATTACATAAGCAAACTGGAGAAATGGTATACTCCACATTGGCAAATAAGGCATAGCTAGCCCACAAATTGCAGAATTCTTTAAATAATACCTCTGCCGAATTTGAGTTGGAAAAAGCTTCCTCTTTAGCCAAGGATAAAAGGATCAAGTCCTTGGAAGAGATATTCATAGAGCTGGGACATGATCCAAGGATGCTAAATGCATCAAAGCATTAATAAAAAAGAAGGAAGAAGACATTGTAGCTCTCAGGAAGCAGCTCAAGCTGCCCATTACCATGCATCCCAAAACTACAGAGATTGTTGAATAAAAATCGCAGGAAGATACGATGGACCTGCTAATGAAAATGAATGAGAGGTTGGCAGAAACGGAGAAGGAATTGGAGAAAGCACTGCAAGGAAAGCAGGGAGAATTGGCCTCCCATCCATCTTAGACAGCTCCAAAAGTTACAACCGCTTCTTCTACAGTCACAACAGCAGTCCCTCCTATTCTCCCAGCATCAACAGCACCAAGTACTTCAACAACAGCACTACGATGACTACTAAGGAACTGATAAAGGCTATGGAGGATCTAAGACTCCAAGTATCAGAATTAAAGGATGCTAAGGAGAAATTGGCCAAGTTGGAAATTAGTTATGATAAATCTAAAATGACTGTGGCAGAAAAAACAAGAGAGGTAAAGGCATTGGAAAAGGACCTCTTATTAGAAAAGCCTCTGGGAGAAATCAAGAGCATTTTGTGGGCCAACATTGGCCAATCCATCACTAATATATGGACATCAATACAGATAATTCATGAGCACATTGATTTGGTGACATTAGCTCAAGAAGAAATTCAAAAGGCTAGGGATGCATTAGGAGACATGCCTGAGCAGGTCAATGGCTAATACAGTTTTTGAACACCCACACCAAGGAACAGCGGGCAGCACTGGATATCAGGGATAGAACAGGCACCATCCTAACAATTAAAAGAGTTCTGACCATGAAGAACTTCATACAAAATCTGGAGAGGAAGTGCCAGGACATGCAAATGGAGATAAATGCTTTCACATAGAAGTTTACAGCTTTGGAGGAAAAGGGTCTACCCAGTTTATTAACTGATGACCATAGACTGATAAAAAATGTAGCCTATGTACACAGGTTGAATACATATGTGGATAATCAAGTCACAACATCATTAAGTTCTGCAGGATAGAAGGCACTCCCATCTAGACAGAGCCTGTATGACAATTTAGAAAATCTGTTTTTTATTGAACATGAAGTAAGGCATCTTTTCACAGTCCAACCTACTTTCTTCATGTATACAGATGCTGATGAAACTCTAATAAAAATTCATAGACACCAATTACCAGATGACCAGTGGTGGCAAAGTATGCTGGAAATTTTGTAGGCAGATTTCAAAGTTTTGTTTATTTTTCAAAATACAATAGATGTCATAAAGTGGAGAAAAGAGAAAATAAAGTCGTGCTGGTCAATGGCCTATTAAAGTGCAATCAAATCACCCACGAAAATAATGCCAACAACGTGGAATTTCACTAAAGTATCCATTGGCCGACTCGCTGAGCAAATAATCAATGCATTTCACCAACTGAGCGGCCAACACAACATCTCTTACTTCTGCATTCATTTCTCTCTGTTCCCAAGATCATTTACTTCTCCTATAGAGTAGGTGAAAGAAGTTATTGCAAGATATTATCTCTTTGAGATATTTTATAAACATTTTTGTACAAATACCTCCCCAAGCAAAGTATTAGGGTTTGGTAATATCATTCTGGAACTGCTCTATAACTTTGAGAGCTCTTCTGAATAAAAGGTTGCTGGAATTCTTTGTTGTTGAACTCTCTGGCTATGGAATTGATGGCAGAAGCCCATGTTGCAGAATTCTCGAATTATTTCATGGATCAATAAGTATTTTAAACTCATGTTTTGCTATTTCTATCTTTTATATATCATTTACATATCATATTCTAAATTACAGGGAGAAAGAATAACCCAGAATTTGCTTAACTATACTCTGTGTTCAATCTCTGTTATTTTTATGTTTTCTTCAGAATTAGCATAAGCAGGAATTCTTAATTGCTCCTGTTTCACTGGTTCTCACACCTTGAATATAACTAAGGAATTCTTAACTGCTCCTTAGTAATATTCATCCACTTTCCCTCTGTTAGCATGATGAAGGATTCTTAATTGCCCTTCACCCCCTTACTCCTTTGACCTAATTCCAGCTTGAAAATTGTTCCATGATTAATTACCTTGCTCTGTAGTACCCCCTTCTGTCAAAGAAACCATACCCAGAAGTTCATTTTCATTGACTCCATTAACTCAATGGACTAAACCTCTCATATTTTGCATCCCTGTTCTACTGAATGTCACCATCCAAAAATCAAACAAATGCCTGCACTTCATAACTAGCCTAATATACCCCAAAATAAAGCTAGATTATAAAGAGAGAGCCCTCTCTGCCTGCAGATTGTCTAGAATCTACATCTAAAAGATTTTTTAGTGGTTACCTCAGCCGTATTCCCCTTTCTTACAAACTTTTGGGGAACAGCCTGAGTGATAACATCATTGGCGACTCCACTGGGGACTGAATGATTGTTTGTTACTGCTGTTTATTTTCTAAAGCTACAGATGGAGCCTCAAGTTAGCCAGGCAGCCTTTGAAACTATTTTTTCTATGCAATTACGGGAGTAAATAAACGCTGCTTCAGTCTATCTCCAGTCTAGTTTTAGGCTTTAAATAGTTGTATCAAAGACTTTATCAGTTTCCTTATTTTCAATATATCTGAAGGAAAGGCCAAAGCCTCCTATATTTCAAAATCTTCCTTCACAATATTTTCAAAACTTGTATTCTTCAAATACTTCCAGAAAATACCAAAAACAAATTTAGAAACTGGCTCCAAAGAAGAAAATCCGTTACACTAGATCAAATCTAGATCCAAATCCTCCAGCTATATTTGAAAATCCTAACTTTATCTCTAAGAACCTTAGAGGACAAGAAAGTCTAGAAAATTCTGTTGATTTAAACCTTGATACACCTCAGCAGAACTCCATCCAAACTGAGCATACTCCCAGAAAAGCAGAAGTCCTTTCTACTGTTGCTGCATCTTCTTCTAGTTCACCATTGTCACTTCAAAGCATCTTTTCCACTCCTCCATCGACTTTGTTTATCTCAGTTGTTATCCATGTGCTTCCTGCTGTCCCATTTATACCTGCAAATATGGCAAACCGATATGCTCCCCTGCAATTGCCAGCAAATCTAGGTGCTATGCCTCAAGATTATCAAAGCAAGATTACCTATTTTGATGGTACTTGCACCTACACAGCACAACAACATACTAAGAAAATGATGGATTATTTTGAGAACTATGAAATTGATGATAATGATATCAGAATGAAAATTTTTGTCCAGAGCTTAACCGATGATGTTAAAATCTGGTTTAGGGCACTTCCTGTGTACACAATTGCCGACCCAGATGCCCTGTATCAAACCTTTCTGAACAGATGGGAGAAGAAGAAGGACCCATAACATATCCTATCAGAATATGAAAGCCTGAAAAGTGGCCCATAAGAAACTGTCTAAGACTACTATGCTAGATGTAATAATGTGTATAATGCTATTCCTCAAAACCTTAGACCTCCACCAGATCTGGCCTTGATCAAATTCCCTGATGGATTTGATTCTGACATGGCTTATCAACTGAGAGAAAGGGCTCCTCCAAGCTTAAAAGACATGCAGAGCATAGCTGTTAGTGTAGAGGCCAATCGGATCTCTAAAAGAGCTCGAGCTAGAGCTGAAAGAAGAACTCCCTTCAAAGAGGAACCTTCTACGTTTGAGCAAAAACTAGATGCAATTATCAAAGGAATGGATAGACTAGGTGATAGAGTAGAAACAATTGAAAGGAAATCCTCTTGGGAAGGTCAACTAAGTAACACTGCAAGAAATACAAACTTTAGGAAAAATCAAAATCCTAATACCGGGAAGGCTGGTCCCAACCAAAACATTCGACCCCCCTTCCAAGAAAACTATGCTGAAGCTTCAACCTCTAGTGAGCCGACATAGGATACATAGATTAATTTGATGGGTCTAAATAGTGAACAACAAATCTTTTTAACCCAGGATGACCAAGAAGCTCATAGTTTCAATCAATTTCAAATCAAATCGGGAGAATCATTTGATTTCAGAGAAGGATATGATGCAGTTGTTTACGAGGTTCATAAACAATACATGTTGAGAAGCAGAACGATAGATGTTCCTGAACCCAACAAGCAGAAAGATACTAAGCAGCCTAAAAAAGCAAAGGATAAAACTTCGCCCACAAAACTCCCCGCTAGAAATGACCATGACCCAAAAGAGTCCATGGCTGAGGACATATCAGACTTACAACCATCAAACAATCAGCCATCCACCCCCTTCCCTCCCAAATAAAATGCCAGAAAATCTCCTGTAATTGACTTTAAGGCAGATTTAGTTCATAACAACACTCTTGATAGAGAAATGAACATTGAGAATGCAGCAGAAAAAGAAAAACTGGCTGCCCAAAATCCAAAATTCAAGTCAAAAAACCTTTCAATCTTGAAACCAAAATAGGCAAGTTAAAAATAGCCATTCCACTGTCTGAATTGGCTAAACATGAGTTCTATAGAGAACAAATCAGCAGGACACTTCAAACTTCTGAAAACAGAGATGCAGTGAATGTCCTAGATGATAAGCCAGAACTAATTTTTGGCCCTGAAGTAAATGGTAAATCAGTAGATGGGGGAGTTCCTCCATTTTATGTAAGTCTAAACATTCATGACAAAGCACTTCACAATGCAATGTTTGATTCAGGAGCTTCCCATAATATAATGCTAAGTCGGTGATGGAAAAATTGGACCTAGATATCACAAGGCCATATAAATACTTGTTTTCATTTGATTCTAGCCAGCTCAGGTGTCTAGGCCTAATCAAAGATTTGTGTGTATCTCTAGTGCAATACCCTGCCAAGACAATTTTAGTGGATGTAGTGGTAGCTGACATCTGACCAAATTATGTAATGCTTTTGTCCAGATCTTGGGGTGCAAAACTCCAGGGGTCTCTACAATTAGACATGTCATATGCTACCATCTCAGTCTTTGGCCAACCAAAGAGATTGTACCAGGAAACGTTGATGAAATATGTGGTTAGTAGCCAAGAGAAACCCCAAAATTTCCCCATTTATTCCATGCATTATGATATGGATTCTTTCATCCTATACAATGCTGAAATTTCTCCCAAAATTGATGACAAGGTTCTAGGATCAGCGCAAGGGAGAAGCATAAATGAAGAATCTATTGCTCAAGATCTAGAAATTGCTGAAATAATTGATGCAACAAACACACAAGGCAAACAATATGAGCTACAAAATCCAAATCTTCCCACTAAGACAATTTCCAAAACTCCTGATGCTAGTTGTAATCAAGAAATCCTATGGTGCTTAGAATTTGATGGGTCAATGAATAAACTAGGAGTAGGGGCAGGCATTTGGATACATAACATGCAAAATGATCATGCTGAAGGACATACATATAGGCTGAATTTTAGATGTACAAATAACATGGCTGAATATGAAGCCCTCCTGCTAGGACTCAAGCTGATCAAAAGTCTAGGGGCAGCTAGGATTTCAACCTGCGTTGATTATTCAATAGATGAAAGGGAACTTTGTCACTAATGATCTCAGGTTGAGAGCGTATAGAGGGGCAGTAATTGAAATACTCAATACCTTCCTAGAATCACAGCTTACCGAAATTCCAAGGAACCACAATCTGCATGCTCATAGTTTGGCAACATTTGCTAGCACTTGTAAGCTGCCATTTGAGCCTAACCATCATTTTACTGTTGAAATTAAACATAGACCTGCTGTACCAGACAATGTGAAAAATTGGCAAGTGTTTGAAAATGACACTCAGATAAAAAATTTCCCAACATTGAAAGAGGAATTTTCAAGCACAAATATAGACACAAGCACCATTTGTGAAGATCAACAAATAGATAAGATTGAAAAACATATTTCAGCTGAAACAACAGATCAGATTTTACATCCAACAATCTTTACCAGCAAAAATTTACAAGATCTAAAACAAATGGACTTTGATGAAACTGCTGAAGAAGATATTGAAATGGTTGAGTTAAATAATAATTTTTTACCCACAGGCTTGACTCTTCTGGAAGATATTTTTGATTCAAATGATATTCCTAGAAAGCCAAAAATGCAACCACTAAATGCAAAAATTGAGGATTGTAATATAGGAACTGCAGAAGATCCTAAGATGGTAAAATTGTCCAAAGCCTTGCCTCCCGACCAAAAACTGAAATACATTGAACTGTTTAAAGAATTTCAAGATGTTTTTGCATGGATCTATGAAGACCTCAAGTCCTATGATACTTCAGTGATCCAAAATACAATACCCTTGAAAGAAAATCAAAAACCTTTTAAAAAAAAACTTGGAAGAGTCAATCCTGTTCTCCTTCCCCTTATTGAAAAGGAAGTCAAAAGAATGTATGAAGCTGGAATAATTGCACCCATTAGATTTTCAGAATGGATCTCAAATCTAGTGCCCACTAGGAAGAAAACAGGAGAGATAAGACTGTGTGTTGACTTGAGAAATCTGAATAAAGTTTCTTTAAAAGATCACTACCCCTTACCCAAGACGGATCACATTTTACAAAGGGTGGTGGGAGCTTCTAGAATTTCACTGTTGGATGGATTCTCATGCTTTAATCAGATCCTAGTTCACCCTGATGATCAAGATAAAACTACTTTTACAACACCTTGGGGAACTTTCAAGTATGTAAAAATGCCTTTTGGACTTAAGAATGCAGGGGTAACATTTCAACGAGCCATGGACATAGCCTTTGCAAAAGAGATTCGTGATTTTCTAGTCATATATCTTGATGATCTCACTGCTTTTTCCAAATCAGACCACGAACATTTAGAACATTTAAGGCAGGTGTTTTTAATATGAAGAAAATATGGCATATCACTGAACCCAAAGAAATCATTATTTGGCCTAAAAGAAGGCAAATTGTTAGGTCACATAATCTCAAAAGATGGTATTAGAATTGACCCAGATAGAATACAAGCCATTTTACAAGTCCCTCACCCAAGAAATATCAAAGAACTACAAGCTTTCCTAGGAAAGATCAATTTTCTAAGAAGATTCATACCCAACGTGGCTGAACTGATAAGATTGCTGAATAACATGCTGAAAAAAGATTCCAAAGTCAAGTGGACAATAGAAGCCAAGCAAGCCTTTAAAGAAATCAAAATAGCATTAACTAAAACACCAGTCCTCACAAGTCCGAAATTTGACAGAGACTTTATAATCTTTTCCTTTGCATCAGAACATACTATTGCTGCTATCCTATTACAGAAAGATGATCAAGGATGTGAGAAGCCCATTGCTGTTTTCAGCAAAGCACTTAGAGATGCACCTTAAAATATCAAATCATGGAAAAACAGGCCTATGCTCTTATAAAATCTATCAAGGATTTCAGAGATTATATTTTATACTCTCATGTAATAGCTTATGTGCTAAATACTGTGGTCAAGGACATTCTAACTCAAGAAGGAATTGAAGGCAAAAGAGGCAAATGGATAGCTAACATTTTGGAATATGACATTGAAATCAAACCAACAAAGTTGATAGAAGGACAAGGATTAGCTAAATTGATGACTGAAACCAATTTCAAGCCCTTGAAATCAATGAACTGGATAACGAACAGGAGATGGCGACTCCACAGATCAATCAAGCCTTTTTACAATCACCTTGGTATGCTGATATAGTCTATGTATTGTTAAACCTACAGGCTCCTCCAGGGTTATCCAGAACTAAAAAGAGATTTCTGAAAATGAAAGCTTCAAATTTTTGTATTGTAGATAATGTCTTGTTTTGGAAAAATCATGAAGGCATTTTGCTGAATTGCTTAACAAAGGATGAAACTGACAAAGTGCTCAAAGAGTTTCATGCAGGGGACAGTGGTTGACATTTGTATTGGAAGTCAACTTCTGATAAAATCCTAAGAGCTAGATTTTATTGGCCCTCCCTGTTTGCTGATATAAAGACATTTGTAGTCTCTTGCCATAAATGTCAAATCTTTGAAGGCAAAATAAAGCTGTTACCTTTACCCCTAAAACCCATTTCCACTAAAAGACCATTTCAACAATTGGGTTTAGATTTCATTGGGGAAATTCACCTTCCCTCTTCTGGCCAGCATAAGTGGATTTTGACTTCCATAGACTACTTCACCAAGTGGATTGAAGCCATCCCTTGTAGGCAGGCCAATGATTTAGTGGTCATGCAATTTCTAGAAACTAATATCCTGTCTAGATTTGGCTGTCCGGAAAATATTATAACTGACAATACTGTTGCCTTTAAATCCAAAAGAATGATCAATTTTTGTTATAAATACCATATCACCTTAGGCCACTCCATAGCCTATTACCCTCAGGGTAATGGTCTAGCTGAGTTATCCAATAAAAGCTTGATCAATATCATTAAGAAAGTATTGGAGGGAAACAAGAAAAACTGGCATAAGAAGCTTATCAATGCACTTTGGGCAGACAAATTGACTACAAAAAGATCTATTGGAACAAGCCCCTATGAGTTAGTTTATGGCATGGAGACAGTATTCCCTTCATCGCTGGGAATCCCTGTGATAAAATTGCTGCAAGAAATACAATCAGAACCCAATGACATCCAGAGGAGAATCAACCAAACAATTCATTTACAGCAGACTAGAGAAGAAGTGTATCAAAGATCTCAGATTCTACAAGAAAAACTTAAGAAGATATTTGACAAGAGGACAAAGGCAGAGGATTTTTTCATAGGAGACAAAGTACTCAAATGGGATTCTAGAAGGGAAGATAAAGGAAAACATGGGAAGTTTGACTTCCTATGGAAAGGACCTTTTGCTATTCAGGCTGTACAAGGAAACAACACCTACTTTTTGAGAAGCCTGGATGGTACAGAAGCAGAAGAGGGGCCAGTCAATGGTCGGATGCTCAAGCATTATTTTGATCCACTTTGTTAACGTCTTACGATTGTAATTTGTACATAACCATGTTTATTTTCTGCAGTTTATTAGAGCAATAAGGTAGAGAAGAAATATGCAACAAATTTTGAGAAAAGGCAAGGGACTGTGCCACCTTTTTGTATTACATTTTGAGTTTATCAGAAGAATTGAAGAAGAAGACTTGGGAGCTGAAAATATGATGGCAAACATTCAGACAAACTGTCAAAAACAGAGTTGTGTTTGTTCAAATCAACTCATAAGAAATGTATATATGTTGCAGAGGTATAGTTTTGTTTACTTACAACAAAGGAGAAATCTCAGATTGCAGCAAGAGTTGAATATAAGGCTATCTGACCTGCTATTCTTGGCTTTTCACTTAGGAAAAGCCATCCATAAGTGGAGCCACTGTTACGTTCCTATACCAACATGTGTCATATTTCATGATTGACTGGTGAAAGGCCAAATATGATCATCCTTTCCATGCTGGAAAGGTTCCATATTTTCAATAAAAAATTAAAAATTAAAAAATGAAAAGAGTGTATGCCCTAGAAGAAAAATCAAAGGGAAAAAAGAATGAATTGGTCAAAAAGAAAGAAAATGAACCCCAAAGAAAAGACCAAGGAAGTGTGCTAGTCCAAAATGCCACTACTATCCTATTTTTGCAAAGAAGTTCAATGTGCACACTTAGATAACTTTTGTCACACTGGATGTATGGCCAAACAGCTTAATCTTGGCCTCTCCATGTTTAAATTTCTTGTTTTAGAACTAGAGAATGAGATCTATCCAAACAGTTCAAGCTTGGCGGATCAGTAGTTAGGCAGAGAAGCAAGGGTGCTCACTAGCTAAATCTGAGCCCCTGGAAGAAATAAGGGCAGACTTAGATAGGAGGGCAGTTAAAAGAAAACAAGAGAGTAAGAGTTTGCTAGCTCAAGTGCACCCAAGGAAAAAGAAGAAAAAATGTTAGGTGTACTAGGCTGGGTAGGCAGTTTTGATGTTGCAGAAGCAGGTTTGTGAACAATTTTGTCTTCTAAAGATGATGCATCTCATGGATATCATAAGTGCCATGGCAAGGTGGCTACCAAACAGTTGAAGTATGACTAATTTCCCCTCTCATTTCTCCAAGAACACTTACTAACATCCCCTCAAAGACATTGAGATCTGCTCAGTGCTCCTAATTCACTTCATTTCATGAGAAAGACTAAGTGAGACTCTGTTTCTACTTAGGATATCAAAGCCACATTTCTTGTGTAAAAATGTTTTCTTCGATTTTGCTAAGTTTCCAAAATTCATGATTGGATCCCTTTCTATTTCCCTAAGCCTAAGTTTTACTCTTTTAACTTAGTGTCTTGATCAAACCTACCATTTCATATTAACATCCTAACTCTATTATAAAACTCCTACATAAAGTTTTACTCGCCCATACTATGTAAAATACATAAAAACCCCAAAATTCTTAGTATCCCGCCCCGGGATTATGTATAGCCATATGTTAATGTTTCAAGGGGGTCCAAGGTTTATCCAAAACCTTATGGACAATCCTCCTCGCGCGAGCATATAAATATTGGGTTTCATTTAACATTTAGTTAGATGAATAACCAACCCACCTAAATCCAAAGTTTAAATACATTATAAAACCCCGCAAAAACCTTATAAAACGTTGAAATATCGCGCGGGTCCCCACGCTATACCCATCCGCCAACTCCACCCGTTTATCGACCATCCAATCCGGGCTTTCCCATCGGACGACCCACATCAATATCAGAACCCCTCCAATAGCCAAACAATAGTTCCCGGGAAAATGGCGGTTTTTCCACCGTACAGAATCCATGTGTCACTCGCTCGGTGTTATCGCGACCCCTTCACCCAAAACGGCTTTTGTCGAAAAGTGGTGCGGGATAATACCATATACTGCCCCCGCTTCCCACCGCTGACATCATCACCCACGTCATCACCCACGTCGGCTGCCACCTCATCCGCCGTGTCATCCGCCACGTCACTGCCAAGTCAACTTCCATACCCCCGCTACATGACAAAGATTACGTCATGCTGACGTCACCCGACCGAAGCGCGCCAAAATCAAATTTTTGACAAAAAGGCGTAAAATGTCGTTTTTCGTTCATTTTTCTTTGTTTCTTCTGCGCAACCTCTGCATGCTCTTTCATGTCCGAAGCAGCATTTTGACAAATAGTCCGCCACCCATCTAAATTGACTCCACATCTCGGCCCCTCAGCTCAGTCTGCCACCCGCATTTCGCACAGGGCGGCCATTAAAACAGGTATTTACTCAATTACCTCCAAACCCTGTGTATTTCTGGTTTTTTCTCTAAGTTACATCCGCAAAACCAAAAATCGCACAAATTCAGTCCACAGCTCTTGAAAAATACACCCCAACCATCCCTGTTTTTTACATTTTTCCGCAAACAACCTGTTTTGTCCATTTTCCGCGGAAGACCAGACTTCCACAATTAAAAACACAGTGCTGCATTCAAACCCATGCACTGCAACCTCTATTTTTACCCATTTTTCTGGGAAATCCCTCAAACTCTGTCTCCCTCTGCAAATTCGCCCACTAAGCTAAATTCAAGCTCGTTTCGGCCTGCAAATTCTCTGAGAAACCCCCCAGAAACTGTCATTTTACCTACTGTTGTTACATAAAGCCCAAATTTCAGATTGAAAAATCACCAAAGATTGTATAATGGAGGCTCCAGTGGCCCTCAAGGTTGCCCCCCTCAATGCACCACACAAAGAATTGGAATGGTTGCCCCTTGCTGACAGAGATTTCCAGATTAATGACTTAATTGGTGACAAGCCTCACCTTCAAGATTTTTGTGAAATTAGGAATAGCTACCACAGCAATGTTGATGTCTATGGAATTTGGGAGTCCAACATGCCCATATACTACCTCCCTTCAGTAAATGTGCTCCCTGATATCATCCACTTATGCTGTGCCAATTATGACCCCACTCAAAGAGCAGTTATGGCTCCATTTGGGACTGTCTTGTTTTACATTACCCCTCAATCCATCAATGAGATGCTACACTTTAAGCCAACTCAGCCTCTGGCTCCTCTCTCCATGGAATTCTTGCTTGACCAAGGTGCCAAACTGCCCAGTTCAGAGATAACCAGAATAGCTCAATTATTCATGAGACCAGATCGCCAGCCCAGGCAGCCACCTCCTTATAATCAGGTCTGGTTCAATGAAGCTGGAACATTCATTACTGACATGATTTCCTATATCTTGGGATTCAAAACCAGTGAGCATGTTGATGAGACTACCTTAGTTTTGATGTCCATGTTTACTCCAGGATAATCCCCCGCTGTCAAATATGATTTTGCCACCTTCATAGCTAATAAGATCCATGAGAAATTTATGAACTTGGACACAGAAAGAGTGCTTAAATATACACCATACATATATCATCTGCTGTTGTACAATCAACCAGATAGTTTTCAAATTCCCCTTAGAAAATTGGATCTCAAAGGAGAGCGCAGGTCTGTAATCTTCTGGACCTCAGTATTCCATGAAGTCCATAACTCTCCTTATACTTATTGTGAATTCATTGACCTGTTCATACATCCAGCCTCTTCTTTATTGATGACAACTCCTCCTGCCAGACTCTCTGGTGAAATGCAGAAAATTTTACACCTCTCAAAGGGCTACAGTATAGGTGATTGGTACTTTTACCAGAATCACACTGAGATCAGGATATATGGCTGTGAGTTGTGTCCCTATAAGCTGCCAAAATATGTGCCTATGAGATTGTTTGCCTTGGAATACTTCAGGTAGTTTATTAGCTCAGATTTGACTCATTTCTATGCTGCCAAGAAAAAGGCACAGCTCAAAATAAGAAATCAATTGGGTCTTTTTGTCTTCAATAAAAGGGAAGCCTGGGAGGAAGCTGAAAATATTTTAGGGGAGCAACTTAAGTTGAAACAAAGTTTTTATTGGGCACCATATGACCTTGAACATTTCATAAGTTATAGAAAATTGAAAAACAAGCTAACAACATATGTTCACCACAAGATCCATGAAATTCAACAGTATGCTAACTAACAAGAATGGGTAGAAGGCACATTAGTTGAAGAAATTACTGAGGAAGAGAAAAGGCAAAGACTGAACCCCCTATCAGAGGAGGAATTCATTTAGGACACCACAGATAGTCTAAGGGAAGAAAGAGTGGTCAGCCAGGATACATCCCCAGTTACAGAAACATCGGCCAATTCACATAGGTAGGAGATGGGAAGACAACATAGTCTAGAATTCTCTTCTGCCAGGCCACAAGGCAAGCAAGGCTCTGACATTAAGAGAACATTTACTAAAATAAAGGCAAAGAATGAGCCAATAAGAATTCAACTTTATAATCACTTGCTGAAGATGGCCCCCACAAATCAACAAAGGTTAATGTCAGCATATGACATTCAAGAAGGAAAGATGATCCTGAGTCACTTTAAGCCCAAAATGCAGCAACCATAGTCAGCTGTTGATTACATCAGGACCAATCTAGAAGTATTAGCCAATGACATCCAACCAATAGACTAGATTGAATTACATAAGCAAACCGGAGAAATGGTATACTCCACATTGGAAAATAAGGCATTGCTGGCCCACAAATTGCAGAATTCTTTAAATAATACCTCTACCCAATTGGAGTTGGAAAACTCTTCCTCTTTAGCCAAGGATAACAGGATCAAGTCCTTGGAAGAGATTATCATAGAGCTGGGACATGATCCCAAGGATGCTAAATGCATCAAAGCATTAATAAAAAAGAAGGAGGAAGACCTTGCAACTCATAGGAAGCAACTCAAGATGACCATTACCATGCATCCCAAAACTACAGAGATTGTTGAACAAAAATCACAGGAAAATACGATGGACCTGCTAATGAAAATGAATGAGAGATTGGTAGAAATGGATAAGGAATTGGAGAAAGCACTGTAAGGAAAGCAGGGAGAATCGGCCTCCCGGCCATCTCAGACAGCTCCAAAAGTTACAACTCCTCCTTCTACAGTCACAACATTAGTCCCTCCTATTCTCCCAGCATCAACAGCACCAAGTACTTCAATAGCAGCAGCAGGGAGCAGCACTACGATGACTACTGAGGAACCGATAAAGGCTATGGAGGATCTAAGACTCCAAGTATCAGAATTAAAGGATGCTAAAGAGAAATTGGCCAAGTTGGAAATTAGTTATGATAAATCTAAAATGACTGTGGCAGAAAAAACAAGAGAGGTAAAGGCATTGGAAAATAAAGTAAAGGCATTGGAAAAGGACCTCTTATTAGACAAGCCTCTGGGAGAAATCAGGAGCATTTTGTGGGCCAATATTGGCCAATCCATCACTAATATATGGACATCAATACAGATAATTCATGAGCAGATTGATTTGGTGACATTAGCTCAAGAAGAAATTCAAAAGGCTAGGGATGCATTGGGACACATGCCCGAGCAGGCCAATAGGCTAATACAGTTTTTGAACACCCACACCAAGGAACAGCTGGCAGCACTGGATATAAAGAATAGAACATGCACCATCCTAACAATTAAAAGAGTTCTAACCATGAAGAACTTCATAGAAAATCTGGAGAGGAAGTGCCAGGACATGCAAATGGAGATAAATTCTTTCACACAGAAGTTTACAGCTTTGGAGGAAAAGGGTCTGCCCAGTTTATTAACTAATGACCATAGACTGATGACAAATGCAGACTATGTACACAGGTTGAATACATATGTGGATAATCAAGTCACAACATCATCAAATTCTGCAGGAGAGAAGGCACTCCCATCTGGACATAGCCTGTATGACAATTTAGAAAATCTGTTTTTTATTGAACATGAAGTAAGGCATCTTTTCACAGTCCAACCTACTTTCTTCAGGTACATGGATGCTGATGAAACTCTAATAAAAAAGCGTAGACACCAATTACCAGATGACCAATGGTGGCAGAGCATATTGGAAATTTTGTAGGCAGAGTTCAAAGTTTTGTTTATTTTTCAGAATACAATAGATGTCATAAAGTGGAGAAAAGAGAAAATAAATTCGTGTTGGTCAATGGCCTATTAAAGCGCAATCAAATCACCCACGAAAACAACGCTAGCAGCGTGGAATTTCACTAAAGTATGCATCGGCCAACTCGCTAAGCAAATAATCAATGCATTTCACCAACTGAGTGGCCAACACAACATCTCTTACTTCTGCATTCATTTCTCTTTGTTCCCAAGATCATTTACTTCTCCTATAGAGTAGGTGAAAGAAGTTATTTCAAGATGTTATCTCTTTGGGATATTTTATAAACATTTTTGTACAAATACCTCCCCAAGCGAAGTATTAGGGGTTGGTAATATCATTCTGGAACTGCGCTATAACTTTGAGAACTCTTCTGAATAAAAGTTTGCTAGAATGCTTTGTTGTTGAACTCTCTAGCTATGGAATTGATGGTAGAAGCCTATGTTGCAGAATTCTCTAATTATTTGATGGATCAATAAGTCTTTTAAACTCGTGTTTTACTATTTCTGTGTTTTATATATCATTTACATATCATATTCTAAATTACAGGGAAATAGAATAACCCAGAATTTGCTTAACTGTACTTTGTGTTCAATCTTTGTTATTTTTATGTTTTCTTCAGAATTAGCATAAGCAGGAATTCTTAACTGCTCCTTAGTAATATTCATCCACTTTCCCTCTGTTAGCATGATGAAGGATTCTTAATTTCCCTTCACCCCCTGACTCCATTTCACCTGATTCCAACTTGAAAATTGTTCCATGATTAATTACCTTGCTTTGTAGTACCCCCTTCTGTCTAAGAAACCATACCCAGAAGTTCATTTTCATTGACTCCATTAACCCCATGGACTGAACTTCTCATATTTTGCATCCCTGCTCTACTGAATTTCACCATCCAAAAATCAAACAAATACCTACACTTCATAACTAGCTTAATATACCCCAAAATAAAGATAAATTATAAAGAGAGAGCCCTCTTTGGCTACAGATTGGCTAGAATCTGCATCTAAAAGATTGGTTAGTGGTTACCTTGGCCGTATTCCCCTTTCTTACAAAATTTTGGGGAACAACCTGAGTGATAACAGAATCAAGCCGATCCGATGGTTAGTTTGTGAGATATTGTCTGCCCTAGTTTGATGACGAAGTCGCTAATGCTGATGTTGCTGATATAGGGTTTGCTACAGCTGATATAAATCAGATTTATTGTACTATTTCTCTCTGTTGAATTATTTAAGATAAAATAAGATTTGATCAAAGGGTTTCCCCACACATTGTGGGGTTTGTCCCTGGCTAGATGCCACATCTTGTGTCTCTTGTCTTGGCTTGTTTTATGTCGATCGTTTAATGTTCTATCTGCACTTTACTTTATGTACATGTGATTTCTAATCTGTGGAATATAATAAGAAAAGAAGTAAAATCTTATAAGCGTATAACATACCATAAATTAGAAACCATAAATCCTCAGGCCATTTTAAGCAACCCAGGGCTACAAGCGCACAGAGATCACATGACAGAATTTGCGGTTATATGAAAATTCATGGGGATATGGCCGATGGAGAAGGCACTACACGTATGGATAAGGAGCCACTGGAAACCCAAGGGGGAAATACACCTTCACATGGGATCCAAGGGCTTCTTCGCGGTAGTTTTCACAAGCCTAGAGGACAAAGACAGAGTGTTCGAAGGAGGACCTTATTTCTACACTATTGCAAGATTTCTATGCTGTTGTAGGCTTCTACATGTGACCATGGATGATGAGCTTTTCCCCAGAATGTGAAACATTCACATCGGTACTGGTATGGATTAGACTGTACTCCCTTCCTCTAGATTATTGGTTGTCAGAGTCTCTGAATACAATAGGCAACAAACTGGGGAATTTTATAACAATCTCAGATGTGACTTTGAAAGGAAAATATACCTCCTTCGCCCGGATATGTGTGGAAATGGACTTATTTGGGGCACTTGTAGACACTATCATTTTAGAAGTGTATGATGAAGGATGGGTGTAGGGAGTGGACTATGAACATGTCCCTTTTAGGTGTCATAAATGCCATGAACATGGGCATCTATACAGAGACTGCCCAACAAACAAAATGGAAAGAAACGTCAAAATCACAAAAGATAAAAATCCTGAGGGTTTCACCAAGGTGGGGGGGCAAAGGGAAAGGTGAGAAGTGGAATCAAAAGAAGATTGATGAGGACAGACAACTGAGCCAAAATGGTTTCAAGATCCCAAAAGAAGAAGTTGGAAATAAAGGAACAAACTAGGAATCAGAGATCACTCCTACTGAGAAGGAAAGGGATGCAAGCATGGAAAATATGACAGAGAACAACCAGCAAAAGGAGGATCTGCCAAGCAGTATGGAGATAAGTAGGGACCATGAGATGACCCCAAGTGAGGCTGGAATGGAGGACCATGAACTGCAAGAGATTCTAGAAAAGGAGAATTTAGATCTAGAGAAGTTTTTGGAACAAGGTATCACCAAAGGAGTGGATTCCCTACCAAAAGAGGAATTTGATAGGGTTCAACAACTCTTCCTCTGGAGATCACAATCGAAGGGATCTAGAGTCAGAATAAATCATGAAATCTAGGAGCATAAGGGGGTCAAAATGATGGAGGGCTCGCAAATACAAGCTCCCAAGAACCCAGGTAGGAAGAGAGGAAGAAAAAGATAGAATGGGCTACTGAACAAATGTGGGAAACTCATGATTAACTCAGGTAAGATGAGAGATCTCACTAGTTATTCCTTTAAACATATTTCTTAATGAAGCTTACAACCTGGAACATTAGAGGCATAGGAAGTAGAAGGAAACAAAGAAATATTAGAAGTAGAATAAAAGAAGAAAAACCAGATATGTCTTTTATTCACGAAACAAAATTCTCAATGGACAAGATCAAAGAAATACATAAAAAATGGTTAATCAAGTATGAGTATCTAGAGGTCAAAGCAAAAAACTTGGCGGGGGGATTCCTATGCTATGGGATCCCCAGAAATTGGAATCTTGGATGCTAAAGCATCCAGGAACTATCTTTCATTGGTGTGTCAACCTTTAGGGGATCAGGAGAGTTACATGATCACAAACATCTATGGGCCTCAAAAGCAAGAAGACAAGATTGAGCTTCTCATAGCCTTTGAGGAGCTAAGAACAAGAAACCTTAATGCGCCATGGATTGTTGTAGGAGACTTCAATATGATCAGATCTATTATAGAGAAATAAGGGTGTATCAGACAACTAGGCAGAGACTCCATTGCCTTCCAAAACTTCATAATGAACATGGGGTTAGTGGACACTGAAGCTTTAAATGGCACCTTCACATAGAATAATAAGAGAGGAGGGGCTCTCAAGTTGCCTCAAATATGGATAGATTTCTCATCTCATAGGACCCCTTTCTTTCAGGCCCTACCATGTCAGCTTCTATCCTTCCCTTTGGAGGCTCTGACCATTGGCTTGTATAGCTTGAGGCCACTTTTATGGGCGCACCTAGAAATAGACCTTTCAGGTTTGAAAATGCATGGATCTCTCACCCCGAATTCATCAGCAATATTGACACATGGTGGAGGGAGGATTTGAACATTCAAGGCACTAAAATGTTCTTGCTCCGGCAGAAACTTAAAGACATCAAATCCAAGCTTAAAGATTGGAACAAAAAGGAGTTTGGTAATATTTTCAAAGCCAAAAAAGAAGTTGAGAAAAAAATCGAGGAGATCAATCAGATCATCATCACAGATGGTTTCACTGAGGAGGAGAAAAATCTAGCTGATTCTCTGCAGAAAGAATGGGAAGATAGATGCATGCAAGAGGAGATTTTCTGGAGACAAAAATTGAGGGTGCATTGGATTAGAGAGGGAGAAAGAAACATGAATTTCTTTCATAAATATACCATAGATCACAGGGCACACAACAGAATCACAAAACTGAAGGATTCTCAAGGGATAGAGCTCGTCTCTCACAAAGAAATGGAATGTGTCTTTGTTCAACACTTCCTCAACATAACAGAGAAGCCTCTAGTCAATAGATCTAAGTTCATCAATAATTTCACAAAGTACATCCCTCAGCTGGTCACTAGAGAAGACAACCACAATCTTAATAGGCTAGTGTCAGAAGAGGAGGTTAGTGATGTGATCAATGAAATGCAAAATGACAAAGCTCCATGCCCAGATGGTTTCAGTGTGGACTTCTTCAAAGCTTGTTGGAGAATAGTCAAACAGTGATATCCTTAAGGTGGTGGAAGACTCAAGAAGATCCAAATCAGTTCTGAAGGCTCTTAATGCCTCCTTCATAGCTTTAATCCCAAAACATGAAAAAACCATGACTCCAGATGGTTTTAGACCCATAGCTTTATGTAATGTGGTGTACAAAATTATTTCCAAACTTATCGCCAATAAAATCAAGCCCCTTCTTCCAGCTCTCTTCTAAGAGGAGCAAACTGGCTATGTGGAGGGAAGACAAATTCTCAATAGCATCATCCAAGCTCATGAGGTGGTACACTCTATCAAAAGAAATAAACAAGATGGTATGATCATTTAGGTTGACCTAGTGAAAGCTTACGATAAGATAAGTTGGTCTTATATAAAGGAAGTACTAAGAACTTATGGCTTCGGCCACAACTGGATAAGATGGGTTATGGCACTAGTATCCACAGCCAGTTTTTCCATCTTACTTAATGGCATTCCTTCAAGAAACTTCATGCCCTCTAGAGGTATCAGAAAAGGGGATCCACTCTCTCCCTTCCTCTTTATTATTATGATGGAAGGGCTAGGCAGAGCGATCAAAAAAGAAAATGCTGAAGGAGAAATCTAGGGTCTCAAACTTACCCTGGATGGAGCAATAAATACTCACCAAAAATTTGTGGATGAAATGATGTTGCAGGGTATACCCATAGTCAAGGAAGCCAAAGTGATCAAACAAATCTTAAACGACTTTGCTATGGCAGCTGGCACAGAGGTAAGCCTCAAAAAATCAAAATTTTTCTTCTTTAACATTGACATTGCTATTCAGAGGAACATCATCAGAATTCTTGGGTTTCAAAGGGACCAGTTAGCTTCCAAGTACTTGGGAATGCCTCTTACAGGCAAACTTCTAAGCAAGGGAGTGTGGGAGCCGATAATGAATAAGCTTCCGGACAAGATCAAGAAATGGACATGCAAGTCTTTAAATTTGGCAGGACGCCTTGTGCTCACACAAGCTGTCTTGCAGAGTATTCCCTTTTTCATGTTCTCAGCTCTTTCGGCTCCTAAAGGAGGTCTGCAACAGATCAGGAGCATTCGAAGGGATTTTCTATGCGGCAGAGGGGAAGAGAAAAATAATGGGCTTTAGTAGCTTGGGACAAGATCTACAAACCCAAGTCCGATGGTGGTTTGGGGCTTCATGACCCTCAAACCTTCAACAGAGTTTCGGGAGCTAAAATTTGGTGGAGGTGGCTCAACGAATTGGCAACCCATTGGGCCAAGCTCTCGAAACAAAAATATGCAAAAAATTGGCAGGAGAGGGATCACATCCAAATGTTAGGGGCATTAAGGGCTCCCACATTTGGAATCCTGCTTAGGAGAATACATGTATTGTCCAACATCATAGTTTCTGGGAGATCTGAGCTGAGAACCTGGCACAATTTTGGGAGGATAACTTGCAAGAGGAACCCAATTTGTTTAAGGATGAATTAGCCGCTCTCAAAAATGATACTAACAACAAAGGTTTACTTATGGTAAGTGAATTCTGGGATCAAGTAAGGAACAATGGTAAATAAAGAATTTGGAAGGATTTAGGCCACAATGAAGACAACCCTTTGAAGGTCCAAGAAGATTCTCTTGCTCGAGATTTGGAGCAAAGGAATATTTTGGTGTCCTCCTAGTCTAACCAACTAAGATGGGGAAGGAACACCGAAGGAAACTCTAACCTCAAAGAAGCTAAAATAATAGTCACAGGGTTTAACAACCAAAACACTGATCAGGTATGGAAGAACCTTTGGCAGAACCCTCACTGGATGAAAATAAAGTTGTTCATTTGGCTTGTTCAACAAAAGAAAATTCTAACTTGGGAGAATCTGCTGAAAAGGGGCTCTGTCGGACCATCCAAATGCCCTCTATGTGGCTTAAAAGAGGAGATGATGAATCACCTACTCACCCTCTACCCTTTCACCTCCACATGTGGGATTGGGTGGCTTCAATCTTCAGGCATACTGATCGGGATAGACTCAACATCACCAACACTTTGAAGAATTGGAGGGAAAACTTCTCAAGCAATGAAATTGTCAATAAAGCTTGGACTCTGGTTCCAAGCTTTGTCATCTAGGATGTTTGGAAGGAATGCAATGGAAGGAATTTCAAGAGAAATATAAGCATGCCCTAGCACATAATTTCACAAATTCTATGATACCTCAAAGAAACAGTCAGAGTTTTGGTGTGGAAACTTCCGAAGAATCCTCCTCTACCATAGGAAGCTTGTATGCTACTGTAGTTGGGTCTCTAGTTGATAGTACCACAGGGCATAAACAAGGGTGTGAGCCAAACAAATGCAACTATGGATATTTGGAAGCCTCCTCCATAAGGCTTCTTAAAAGTCAATATAGAGAGAGCGTCCAAGGGAAACCCAGGGTTAGCTGGTTTTGGGGGTGTTACAAGAGATGAGCAAGGACACATAAAGGAGATATTTCATAGTCACTTAGGGAAAGCCACTAATAACATGGCATAACTCATGGCCTTAGAGAAATGCTAGGAAACCTTGGTGAATTTAAATTCACACAACGTCATCGTTGAAGTAGATTTGGAATAGATTATCAAAGCAACCAAGAAAATGTGCAATGGAACAACACTGGAAAATGTGTTGAAACATTAGAGGCTATCATAGGTCTTTCACTGTATTCACACCCACCTGCAAACCTTAAGAATCATCAACTTTTTCCATGTGAAAAGAAAAGAAAATATGTTGGCTAATCGTCTGGCAAATGAAGGAGTGATTAGTAAGGGAAGTGGTACTTGCCACCTTTGGGAGTCGATACTGTTTCCGGGAAAACTAATGTCTATTCAGATCTGCTAGTCCCATTAAGATAGGTAGCTATCTTAGAAACAAACAATTCAAAGTAACTTGTGTTTTCCTTTATGAGAGATAGATGAGAGAGAAGCAAAGAGCACCAACCTTAGTCTTTCGCTTGGCTCCTTGCATGCTTCCTCTCTCCTTTGATAGAGCTTCACCACTCCTTTCTCACTTGTCCCGCTTCAAAGAACACCTGTAGAGTCAAAGCAGCAAAATACCATCAAATCATAGGGATCTATAACCATAAACAATGTAGAATCAGATGTACATTAACCATACAAATGCATACACAAATACAAGATTAAGAAATATACAAATATATGGAGGAAAACTCAAATAGCTTTATTGATAGAAGTAATAGAAGAGAGGATTACAACCCAGCTGTCTGATCCAGCACCATCCTCCCAGCATGAAAGCCCTCTTCACCTCATGAAAAGCTAGATCACCCAACAATACAATGCTTCACAGAGAAACCAACAGCACCTCCTTACAAAATACAAAATTTCAGGCTTTCGATCTTTAGGATGAGGGATCCATATATAGATTTTTGTAGGGGGCTGAGTCAACTTCTGGGATTTTGATTAGTTTCATTTCATTGATAGTCCTTGGTTCCACTTGGAGATTTCATGATTTATTACTCATCCCTAGGCGAATTCAGAGAGGCAAGTGTCATATCAGTAGTTTCTAGAAGATTCTCTGAGTTTCCACCTAGCAAACTGCCTCTGCCATTTGTCTACTCTCACTCATCGCACCCTAAAAAAGGGCTTTTCAGTATGCATCGCACCCCTTGTGTGTAGCAGGTCAGATGCATCACACCCTCAGAATGGAGCAGTCTATATGGTCCATTTTTTACCAGTTCTGAGCAGTTTTTCAGGGAGAGCTTCTGGGAAATGATGTAATCAGTTGACCTTGATCCTTTAGGGTATGAAACAACACTTTTAGGGGTTTAGAAGCCCTTGGTTTATGGACATATGCGATTGGGTTTGCAGTGCCCAAATATGTCTATAATAGTTGCCCCCTAAAGCATGAGGTCGTAAATCTTCTGATGTCGAGTGAAATGCTTTATCATGAGGATCCGAGGTTTTTCGAACTAGAAGGTGACTTGTAATAAGATACAATACAATACATTATCTTCATAATATTTTCATGATCTAGCTGAGGCAGGAATTCCCATGCTTAGCTTTATAAATTCATTTTCATGTTCATAGGATAGACAATCGTCTGTGTGGCAGATTGATGATTCTGGTAGAGTCATCATCCCTTAGCTTGGATGATTATCTGTGCAACTATGGAGTACATTTGATGTCTTTATTTCCCTGAATATATCGTAGCCCGGATGGATGAAACTAGATCGGGGGTCTTCAAACTTGTTCAATCTTCGCCCGATGTACAAGTCGATCCATGTGAAAATATGTTCTGATGTTGAACATGGAAAGACATCGCCTGATTACCAGCCAATGATGTAAGCTGTTAATAGGTGCAAGAGGAATCACCGATAATGACAATGACCCTCAAGGTACCGTAGTACAATTCATGTGGTTTGAATACATGAGTCGATGTCGAACACCATGCAAAAATATTTCGGTTGAAGGCCATTGATGTAAACCTGCTGTCGGAAGTGAGAAACTTTCCATTGATGCATGTAAGCTTCAAAGTATTGAAAGGGTTGTTCCTGGGTCAACTTCTTGGATAATGAGCTGATGTTGATAAGAATTGACCCGTCATAGGAGGGCCTAAATGAATCCCATATCTACTACACGAAACGAAGAAAATGATTTTGTGCAGGTGAAAACGATCTAATGATACGAGGTTCAGGGTGGCGGTCATGAAAGAATGGAGTGTGAAGGTATTGCAGTGGATGAGGCATTAGCTGGGTTGGTGAATTCTCTGAGTGACTTCTCTTGAACATATCGGCCACACTGAAATGGATTGGTAGTGTTAACCCCAAAAATGGATGGTACGAAGGACCAATGGTGATATGACCAGTGAATGGAATAACCCAACCCAACTAAATCATGGTGATGGAGTGAAAGTGTCATGTTCAAGAGCGACTTGCTACCAATGAAGTTCTTCAAGTTTTCCTCCCTTTTTCCCCAGTCATTACTGACCACTACCTCTTTATTTTTGTCCAACTTGAGGAGGATAACATATTCTTGTTGTATAATTTGCCCTTTAGGAAAACCTGTCGCTATATTTTAGCAAGCCTAGCAATAGTGAAACTTGCTCTTGCCCGTACAGACAAGTTTGTCGCTATTGTTTTAATGAGTTTAATGACAAAGATAACTCGGTCCTTTTCATATTTAGAGAGTTTGAAAAGAGACGGAAAAGAAACTCCAGTAGTCTTTTTTGTAATATAATTCTTTAAGTCTGAAAAATTATAAAATAATACGAAAGGGATGACTTTTCAATAGTTTAAGCGAGCCGAACAAGACAAGCACTCGATCCTTTTTTGTAATGATCCCTCAGGTCCAAAAGGATTAAAATATAGAGGAGGGATGGTGCTTCCCTTTACTTTAACAAGCTAGAAAGGCCAATAGGTCGGCAATATTTTTATATTTTACAAGTCTAAAAAGAGCTTAAAGAGACTCGTTTTTTAGGAATGGGTGATGTTTTTGGGTAGCAACTAGTTCTAGGTAAGTTTTGAACTCTTCAAGCATGACAGTGTAAAGAATGTGGCTAACAGAATCACTCGTTGCAGCTGTTCCTCAAAAGGGTAAACAATCAAGTGGAGGCGTATGATCTGCTAAAAAGTGGAGGTGATGGTAAGAACATGACCAAGGCTCAAGAGCTGATAGCAATGCTACCACAAAGGTGATTTACCGAAAGGTGGACTCATTTTTTAATGAGCTTGAATCTTTAGAAACTATGCTCAGTGCTAGGTTTATTTTTTAATGAGTTTGAACTTTGCAGAAACATTGCTCGTAGCAGTCGTATTTAAGGATGTCTTTCATTAGTAGGTTCATTTTTTAATGAGCTTGCCCCATGTGAAACTTTGCTCAAGAGCCTTTTGTATGCAGGCTAGAAACAACCAACTACAAAACTAACTACACTGGGGGTTAATGAACTACTAAGGTTAGGTAGGATAGTTTCATACAAAATATTTCCTTTGCTTTACTAGTGCCATCGGTATCGACAAAGGTGAATGGTGGATCAGACCAATGACCTAACATAGGCAGTTGAAGTTAGTAAAACTACAGGGTTACAGTTACACTGGTCACTTTTCACTTGCGTAGAAAAGGTTTGCATGCCCCCAGGTATGAAGAAAAGTAGAGTTTCCAGGTTACCATATGGAAGTCCCTACATTAAAGCAAGATTGTTTCATCCACATTGTGGACAAAACCTTCCTAGGCTCTGTCCATCGAAATAGACAAAGGTGAATGGTGCGAGTCCACTTCCAATCACATAACCTTCGAGGAGATCCTATTTTGGACTGATCCCATATCCAAGATGGACGGGTGTGTCAGACCAATCATATAACCTACGATGAGGAAATCTTTTTCCAGACTAATCCCATATCGTAAATGGATGGGTGTGTCAGACTAGTCATATATCCTACGAGGAAACCCATCTTCTACCTAGGTTCGCCTGCCGAAGCAGACCAGGGTGCATGCCCCTTAGTTTTGTCACATTCACTGAATCACTTGCGGTCATCAGGTGGACGGACTGGAGGTTGATGAGACATTCCTTGTGCAAAGAGACCATTTAGGGATGGCATTTGACTAGTAGCTATGTTTGAATTGGGGAATGAAAGTTGGGAAACAAGTTGTACCATTTTGCCTTCATACGGGAACACATCACCCAAAAGAGTGAGGAAACAATAGCTCCCGTGCTGTAAATGTAGTCACGCCGAAGGAGTAGATTGTAATCTAGTGGCCCTTGGACTACCATCACGTTCGAGTGAACGGTTTTCCTTCTCAATGTTATAGGAAAATTTGGAAGGATCCCTAACGGTCGACTAGTTCCTTTATTAAAGCCTAGCAAATTTTGAATCTCAGGCAGAAGTGATGGCGAACCAAACGCTTTCCAGGCAGTTGAGGAAAGGATACTCACAAAAGCCCCTTCATGTATGATAGTGCCAGCCATGATCATTTTGTACGCTTGTACTATGATTCAGAATGGTACATTAGATGGTAGGTGGGGTCCCACTAGTAGATTCCAATCAAAGGAAATGACTAGATTGCTTAGAGGATGGATAGAATAAATGGCCGGATGAATCTCTTGAAATGGGGAACTTCCTTCCTGTGGTAAAGGAACAGGTAGATTGCCCCCATGTTCATCAGACTCTGTGTTAACAAAAAGAATTTGAACGACGTCGTTCTCATTCTCTTTGCAGATTGTATCATTTGAAGGTGGATGTTTTGAAGACAAGACTGGGTCGACTGCCATCTCAACTTGTTGACTTTGGTCTAGTGTGGACTCAGAGGGTTTAGCTTCAATGATAGGCATTTCGACCGATAATAGAGGTATGTAAGTTGGATTTTCAACTAGCGATGGACTCGACACGAGTTTTTTATATCCAGGTGGAAGTCACTATAGTGAAGCAGGACAGTTTTCCAAGACTCTTTTAGCTTCGTCTAGAAAACGACAACAGTGGAGGGCATGATCGTCTTCACATAGCCTACAAGGAAATTTAGATTTTCCTTTTTTTCCATTGACTTCATTTTCACTAGTTGATGGTGTACTCTCAACATGATCGACAGAGGTTGAAGACACTAGATTGTGCAAGCAGGGAGACCAGTCTCTCAAGATCTGCGGGATGCAAGGACAATCTCGATGATAGTGGTCTCCTTGCAAATGACACATGGAGATTTGGGTTTGGATGGTGCAGTGTGTGGATTTTTGCTGGATGATGCACGGTTGCCCCCATGCGCAGCTAGCTTCTTCTTCTTCTTCTCCTTCCCTTTCTTCTTCTTCTCAGCTAATTGGTTTTTAGTGTCACTAGTTTCACCAAGCGAAGAGGAAGGAGAGGGAGAAACAAACGATGTGGAAGGTAGGGGAGAAACTCCAGTATCATTTGGTTGCTGATTTGATTGCTGAGGAATTACGATGTTTTGAATGACAGAGGTCGAGAATAGCCATACTGGCAGTCAATTGTGAGTCCTAGAAGGGACAATGTAGCCATGTATGGAGCATCAATATGTCCCCAAGAAGAGAAAGGACTAGGATTTCCCCCGAGGGGAAATCCTTGATTCGTGGACTCCATTTTCTCAACCTAAGACCAACAAGGGAACAATGATGTTATTCCAACAATGTAAACTTTGAAACGGGAACTGATACTGTTACCCGTTTCGTAGAGATAGCAAAAAATTGACCCAATTTTGAAAAAGGGCGATGCAGAATACACATATTTTTTTTAGAGCATAGTTTTTAGAACTTTAAATAACCGATACGATTACCCATTTCATAGGGATAGTAAAAAAGTGACTTGATTTTCAAAAGTGGTTAAACAGAATACACTTCTTTTTGTTGGGAGCATATTTTTGACATTTTAAATTTTCTTATGTATCAAATATAAATATTATATTTTAAATATTAGTGATTTTCATACTGATTTTGAAATGTGTAGATGAAACGTGTTGATGCAGCATACCTTTTTTTTAGAAGACTTATTTCTCACACTTTAAAATTTATTATCTCCATTTTTTTTAAATTATGCTTAATTAACGAATTTTCAAGTTGTTTTATTTTTCTTTTTTTAAATGTTGATTAGTTAAAAAAAACAAATACAAAAATATATAGAAAAAAGATTAAAATATATATATATATATATATATATATATATATATATATATATATATATATATATAGATATATTATCTCATAAACCATAAAAGAATTTGGAAAAAAAAACACAAAAGTAAAATATATATATGTAAAGTTAAGTAACTAAAAATAGAAAAATTAAAAAAACATTAAAAAAAACTAGGGAAAAAAAATTAAAAACAAACTAGATTAAACAAAAATAGAGAATTAACTCAAAAAAAAATTAAAAACTAGTAAAATTAATATTAAAAACATTTTAAAAAAAAACTAAAAAAACAAAAATAAACTGAAATTACTAGAAAAAAACTAAAAAAAATGAAAATTTTAATAATATATGTCTTTTTACATCAAAAACAAAAAAATAATTAAAAAACATTTTAAACATATAAAAAACTATGTTTTTGATTAAAAATAAATAAATTGTTTTTTATAAAATTTTCATTGTTAATTTAAAAACAAACAAATAAAAACATTAATTTTTTTTTCTAAACAAATTTTTGTGTTTTTTATTAAAAAAAAAAATTATTAAAAAAATTTCATATTTTTTTTTTAATTTTCAATTTGTTTTAAAAAAAAAAATTGCTTTTATATTAAAAAAAAAATAATTAACGCGCCCCCACCAGGCTGCGGGCGAGCGGGTTATTTTTATTTTAAATATAAAAACAAAATTTTTTAACAACAAATTGAAAATTAAAAAAAAAAATTGAAAATCTTTTAGTAATTTTTTTTTAAAATAAATAACACAAATATTTGTTTAGAAAAAAAAAAAAATTAAAGTTTTAATGTTTTTATATGTTTGTTTTTAAATTAACAATGAAAATTTTATAAAAAAACAATTTTATTTTTTATTTTTAAATCAAAAACACAGTTTTTTATACATTTAAAATGTTTTTTAATTATTTTCTTTTGTTTTTAATGTAAAAAGAGATATATTATTAAAATTTTCATATTTTTTTAGTTTTTTTTCTAGTAATTTCAATTTATTTTTGCTCTTTTAGTTTTTCTTTAAATGTTTTAATATTAATTTTTCTAGTTTTTAAATTTTTTTGGGGTTAATTCTCTATTTTTGTTTAATCTAGTTTGTTTTTAAATTTTTATTTTTTATTTTTCCTAATTTTTTTAATGGTTTTTTAATTTTTCTATATTTAGTTACCTAACTTTATACAAATATGTTTTTAATTTTGTTTTTTTTTTCCAATTTTTTTTTTTATGGTTTACATATTTGTTCTTTTTTTTTCCATTTTTTTCAAATATGTTTTTTTCACTACTTATTTGTTTATAATTTCTAATTTTTTTTTATAGTTTTTTAATTCTTATCTTTTATAGGTTAATTTTGTTTTTTTTTTTTTTTTACATTTTTATGATTGATTTTTTTTTTGATGTTTGATTTTTTTTGTTTTTTATTTTTATTTTATGTTTTGTTTTTAGTATATATTTTAATTTATGTTTTGCTATTTTTTTTTACTTTTTTTGTGTTGTGTTGTTTCATTGTTTTAATTTTAATTTTATTTTATGTTTTCACTATTTTTTTGAAATTTTAATGTTTTTCGGGGTCATGATAAAATATTTTACACCATTATTTCAAAATGTTGAAATTTTACCCTTGAAATTTTTTTTGTTATCCCAACGTCGACACTTTTCGTTTTGAATGTGTTTTTTGCACAAAATTTACCATTGAAAAAAAAAAAAATGTTATTCGAATATCAACACTTCGTTTTGAGGGTGGTTTTTGGACAATTTTTGCACAAAAAATTGGTTTTCACCACCATTTTTTAAACATCTTGAAAATTTACCCTAGAAAAAAAAGGTGTTATTCTAGCACCAACACTTTTCGTTTTTAGTACTGTTTTTGATGTTTTTACAGGGTCTTTTGGCCAGAGTTCCCATTTTGAGTTTATAGTTCTCGTTTCAAAGTTTACATTGTTTTCCGAATTAAATAAATTTTTTGACGCTTTGACACAACTTGCTTTTTCAATTTTAAAGAGTCGAGAAAATGCTAAGGATGACTCCAGTTGCCTTCAATTTTTAATGAGCCCGAAGTGACAAGTGTTCGGATGGACCTTTTCTTTTAAGAAGTCAAAAAAGAATGAAAGTGACTACTCTGGAAATCTAGATAGAGGGATTATGAAACCAATCGTAAAATTGCAATATACACCCCAGTGGTAAATTATAGAGAAATTACTGAGGACTTTACGTACACTAGTCAATCTTCCTGAATGCTATGTTCAGTGCATTGCGATTGATAGGGTGGCAGACACGACTTCCTAAGGATAAAGGATATCAGCCTATTATGGTCTCCCAATATATACTTGATAGTACATGGGAGCACAAGTCCATACTGGCACTTGTCATATCAAAGAGGAGGAATCACCCAACCTATGATAAAAACGATGGTTACCAGACTTTACAACACCAGAATACGTCTCTAGCCTAGACTTCTAGATGTTGTGCATTAGGTTTCAAAGAGTTTTTATGTTCATTGAGGTTTATTTTATAGTTGATCTTTCTAAAGAAGTTTGCCTTTCAAGGTTCACCGTGTGATGTAGATATACAATTCCTAAATATGCAATCTAAATGATAAACAATCGTTTATTTTCTTTTAGCAATGAAAATCCTAGCTACTAAGGAAAGAAAAGTACGATTCTTTGAACATAAAGCAGAGAGCACACACTAAATGCACTTTTCCTAAATCAATTTCCACATGCAGTCTAAATGCAAATGCACATGCATGTATTTGTTTTTCCATTTCCTTAATGTGAGAATGAAAAAAAGAAAACTAAGTACAGATCTAAACTATTTTTCTTCAAAGCGACACTTTAGCAATTTATTTTCAAAAACGAAAGGAAGACTGAGATGACACTTTCAATTTCGAATGGAAAACTGCTTTTGACACCTCAAATAATTGAAAATTCAAATCAAATACAATGGCAAAAGTACAATCGAATATCTAAAAGAGGAAGACTTTACGAAACTCTTTTTTTGACTGAAAATGATAGTTGCGACACTTTCAAATCAAAAGACGACAACTCGATTAAGCTACTTTTTGCAAAGGAGGACTGTAAATGAAAAATATACATGAAAACATTTACAGTTCCTTATCAATGGAGGCTGCATAATGTAAAGGAAGAAGGTTTACAAAGTGATATACTGATCATAGGCAGCAAAACTACTGAAAAGAGCTAAAAACAACGAAGAAAAGACCTAAATTTGGAGAGAGAAACAGTCTCGTTGAATCATCGCACCTGTCCTTAAGGGAAACAGGGATGCATCCCACCTGTAGGACACAGGAGGTGCGATGCATCCAAACTGCCAATGAGAGACAGTGTGATGGTCCAGGGACAAGACTGAGCTTGGTTTTCACCCATAGTTTGTAGCTAAGTTCAGGGATTTAGACTGAGCTTATGATAGACAGTAAACATAAAGTATAGGGGTAGATCTAATTAGGTTATTGAGCTACCACCAGGGCACTTAGGATCTTTGCAAGTCAGATGTTTAATTCATAAACCAGCCCAGAGATTGACTAATGCACTGTTGATCTACTTTGCAGTTGCATAGCAGAAGCAGTTCGAAGGCTAGCTGTATTAACTTTAGGATTCATCTATAGTTTATAAATCAAACAACAGTAACAAACAAACAAACTATTCATGCCCCAGTGGAGTCACCCTTTTGTTTCCGGGAAAACTAGTGTCTATTCAGATTTGCTAGTCCCACTGAGACGAGTAGCTATCTTAGAAACAAAAAATTCAAAGTAACTTGTGTTTTCCTTTATGAGAGATAGATGAGAGAGAATCAAGGAGCACCAACCTTAGTCTTTTGCTTGGCTCCTTGCTTGTTTCCTCTCTCCTTTGATAGAGCTTCACCACTCCTTTCTCACTTGTCACACTTCAAAGAACACCTGTAGAGTTAAAGAAGCAAAATACCATCAAAGCATAGAGATCTATAACCATGAACAATGTAGAATCAGATGTACATTAACCATACAAATGCATACACAAATACAAGATTCAGAAATATACAAGTATATGGAGGAAAACTCAAATAGTTTTATTGATAGAAGTAGTAGAAGAGAAGACTACAGCCCAGTTGTCTGATCCAGTACCATCCTCCCAGCATGAAAGCCCTCTTCACCTCATGAAAAGCTAGATCACCCAACAATACAATGCTTCACAGAGAAACTAACAACACTTCCTTACAAAATACAAAATACGAGCCTCTAGATCTCTAGGATGAGGGATCCATATATAGATATTTGCAGGGGGTGAGTCAGCTTCTGGAATTTTGATTAGTGTCATTTCACTGATAGTCCTTGGTTCCACTTAGAGATTTCAAGATCTCTTACTCATCCCTAGGTGAATTCAAAGAGGCAAGTGTCATATGAACAGTTTCTAGAAGATTCTCTGAGTTTCCACCTCGCAAACTGCCTCTGCCATTTGTTTGCTCTTGTTCATCGCACCCTACAGAAGGGATTTTTAGTATGCATTGCACCCCTTGTGTGTAACAGGTGAGATGCATCACACTCTCAGCACGGAGTAGTCTGTATGGTCTAGTTTTGACCAGTTCTGAGCAGTTTTTCAGGGAGAACTTCTGGGAAATGATGTAATCAGTTGACCTTGATCCTTTAGGGTATGAAACAACACTTTTAGGGGTTTATAAGCCCTTGTTTTATGGACATATGTGATTGGGGTTGTAGTGCCCAAATATGTCTATAACAGATACCCCCAAGAAAACTGTGTGATGATTGGCTCTATTAGGCTGCCAAAGATATGGAACACTTCAGGACCTTCAGCGGAGAGAAAGAGGAAGACTAGCGAAAGGCGAGAAGGGAGGAGGTCCTTGGGCTGCGGTCTCTCCCAATCATTAAAACTCAAGGAAAAGAAGATCGAAGTGGTTAGATGGTTCCTAGTGGTACAGAAGTCGTGGGTTGTTCTAGATGAACCGCTTCAGGAGGGTTTCAAAAATAAATAATAGATCTCAGTCTAAACACGGGAGGATCAGGAACAAAGGCAATAATCTGGAATGATCGAGAATGATGCATCGACAAGACGGACCGATGGTGCTCAGGAGAAATGTGGGAGTAAAACATTACTTAACCCATTCGTCATTTGAATGGCTGTAGTTCGCAAGTTATTTTGGCCTCAGTCATCAAATGGATTTTGGGCTAGAAAGAGATTGACCATTAACCACTTGGATGGAACTGAAATCCTATAGGTTGAGGATCTCTAATATTTTTCGAGTTTGGATTTGTGTTATTTGTCGTGCTAGTGTTCAAGCCAAAATCATGGTGGATTGTTGGATTAAATAGACTTTGATCGATGGTGCCGATTCTTTGCACAACTCTTTTGATCATAGGATTTGTGGACCATCGGATGGGAAGTTCATTTCAACGGTGGGGATTGCACGTTCAGGTTCAGGCTTGGGGAGGGGACATGAGAAGAATGATTGGTGCGATTTTGGTATTTTTTTAAGTCCGATGGTCTTTGTAGTTTGTATGAGAAACGAGTGAATAGAAAGAAACTTGTTCCTTAGTCTTTTGTTGTAGAGTTGATGCAACCCTATGAGATATTGTAACCTCGTGAGATTTTGTTTGATCTTGGGTATTGTAAACCCTATTAATGGTAAACCAGCAAAAGGCTTGTCTTGCGATGGTAAACCAGCAACGAGCTTGTCTTTACATTGGTAAAGACGTCTATCATATTTATTACACTTTTACGGTTAATAGAAGGTTCCACTCTTACTTGACCTAAAAAAAAACTATAAATCCAAGGAATTAATAAACCTAAAGGAATTGATATTATAAACTCAATAGATTATAAATCAAGGGGGATAATTTTAAGCCCGAGGGATTAATATTATAAACCTAAGGGATTGATAAAACCAAAGGAATAATATTAAAAATCCAGGGGATTAATAAACCCAATGTATTTATATTAAACCCTAAGATTAATATTATAAACCCTAATACTACAAATTATAAACCCAATGTTAAACTTTAATATTATAAATTAACTATTACAAGTCCCTAATATTATAAACCTTGTATTAAACCCAATTTTTGTAATGTAACAATGTGAAATTGAATAATTTAGAATGTAAAGTAACATTGCGATAATTATTGTTAAATTTATTTTCATATTGAGACAATGTTTGTCACAATGTGATGTTGGATACATTTTTGTACCATTTCGATGTGACAATATTAAATTGTTGATACTATAAGCCCAAGGGACTAATAAACCTAAGATATTAATACTAAAATGGAAGGGGTTATAAACCCAAGGGAATAATATTAAACCCAGGTGATTAATATTATAAACCCAAGGGATATAAACCCTAAGATAAATATTATAAACCCTAAAATAAACATTATACCCTAAGATTCATATTGTGAACCTTACAATTAATATTATAATCCTAAGGGATTAATAAAACCAAATGATTAATATTAAAAAGACAAGGAATTATAAACCCAAGCGAATAATATTAAACCCTAGGATGAATATTAAACCCTAGTAATGTAAACCATAAAATTAATAAACCCAAGAGATTAATATTGTAAATAGTAGGCTTAATATTAAACCCTAGGAATATAACAATATGATTAATATCATAAACCCAAGTTATTTATAATATAAACCTAATGGATTTTAAACCCAAGGGATCTATGTTGACTCGTAGGATTAATATTATAAAGTCTATAAATAATATTATACCCTAGGAATATGAACCCTTACATTAATAAACCCAAGGGATTGATATTATAAGTCCAAGGCTGTTGTTGGGAAAAGTATCCAATACGGAATGACCCTATCCCACTCTAAGGGTGATAGTACCTCAGCAACAATCGAAGCAAAGCTATCTAAGATTTCTTCTTTATGAAAGTAAAATAGGGGAGAAAGAGATCCACTAACCGATGTCTTTCGCTAATGGTTGATCCAATCTTCTCTCCTTGCTGCTTGCTCCCAGCTCCTTGCTCTTTCACTGGCCCAGCTACACCAAGATCCTGCAAAATGGCAAGAGAGGGAAACTACAAGCAGCATACATTCATAATTGATTCAAGGATTAGAATAAATCAAATACACAAGTATAACAATACACCATTGAGACACATGCATATAGAAGAACCTCAAATGCTTTATTAATGGAAGAAGTAAAGTTCAGGCAGTGATACAACCATAAAAGGCCCAATCCAGCATCACCTCCCAGCAGAAAGAAATCTCCTCTTCACCTCCTTCAAAGCAAATCACCCAATAGTTCTAAACTCAAACCAACAGCACTTCCTTACATTCACAAGATTCCCGCCTCCTTAGACCTCATGAGAGAGCTCTATATATCGGTGTTTTGGAGAAAGGATGAGTCAGCTTGATGCTGGTATGAAGCTGACTAGTGTCCTCTCCCACTTTAGTTATTCTTCATTTCTTGAGTCCACTTGGAGGTTCTTGCTTCCACTTGGAGATCTAGACCCTCTTACTCATCACCAGTCGAATTCCCTGATCCAAGTGTCATTTTGGAAGCTTCCTGGGCATTGACACCTTGAGGAATGACTATGCCACTTGCCCAAACTCGCCCAGCGCACGTAGCCTTCTTTGCAGTTGACATTCAGCGCAGGTAGACAGTGGAGCAGTTAACATTCAGCGCAGATGCTCAGTGGAGCAGTTGACATGATCCAGAATTGCCTTGTTTTTGAGTGTTTTCAGGTGGAGAACTTTTATTCAGTGCTGTGGTTTGCTGACCTTGTTCCTCTAGGGGTAGGAACAACATGTTTAGGGACTTTGGATCCCTTAGATTATGGACATTTCATGCTTCATGCTGTAAGACACAAAAATTTCTATAACAGTTGCCCCCTAAAGTATGAGGTCGTTTATCGGGTGAAATGATTTATCAGGAGGATCCGAAGTTCATTCAATCGCTGAGAGGTGACCTGTAATAAAATACAATACAATACATTATTTTTCATTCTGCTTTCATGATCTAGCTGAGGCGGGCATTCCCATGCTCAACTTTATAAATTCATTTTGGTACATAGAACAGACGATCGTCTGATGGTAGACTGATAATTCTCTGCTGAAATTATCATCCTTTGAGTAGGATGATCATCTGCTGCAATGATGTACATGTCAAATGTCTTTATATATCCTGAATATTTATCACAGCCCGGATGGATGAAACTAGATCCGGGGTCTTCAAACTCGTTCGATCTTCACTCTAAGTACAAGTCGATCCATGTGAGAATTGCGCTGAAGTCGAACATGGAAAGACATCGCTTGATTACCGGTCAATGATGTAAACCATTAACAAGCGCGAGAGGAATCACTGATAATGATAATGACCCTCAAGGTACTGCAGTACAATTCACGTGGTGTGAATAAAGGACTTGGCATCAAACACCACGCAAAATCTTTCGGTCGAAGGTCATTGATGTATACCTGTCGCCGGAAGTGAGAAACTTGCCATTGAGGCATGCAAGCTTCAAAGTACTGAGGGGGTTGTTCCTAGATCAACTTCTTGGATAATGAGCTGAAGTCGACAAGAAGCGATCCGTCAAAGGAGGGCCTTAATGAATCCCACATCAGTGACACGGAATGGAGCTAATGATTTTAGTGGAGGTGAAAACAATCTGTGACATATGATTCAGGGTGGCGATCATGGATGGATGAAGGATAATGTATGGCAGTGGATGGGACACGGTTGACTCTTTCTGAACAACATCTCTTGAACATATAACGACACTGATGCGATGGATCGGTAGCATTACCCCAAATGTGGATGGTTTGGCGAGACCATGGTGATGAGACCGGTGAATGAAACAACCCAACCTGATGTGGTACGGAAGAAAAGTGTCATGTTCAAGAGCGACTTGCTACCATTAAAGCTTTGAGGTTCTCCCAATTTTTCCCCAGTCATTTCTGACCAGTACCTCTTTATTTTTGTCAAGCTTGAGGAGGATAACATATGCTTGTTCTATAACCTGCCCTTCGGGCAAGCCCATCGCTATGTTTTAACGAGCCTAGCGATAGGGAAACTCGTTCTCGTCTAAAGACAAGTTTGTCGCTATTTAATCATTTTAACGAGTCTAACTACAAGGAAAACTCGGTCCTTTTCATTTTTAGAGAGTCCGAAAAGGTACAGAAAGTTAACTCCAAAATTCCTTTTTCGTCATCTAATCCCTTAAGTCTGAAAAAGTATAAAACAATACAGAAGGGATGAATTTTCGATAACTTTAACGAGCCGAATAAAACAAGCGCTCGACCTTTTTGTGCAATAATCCCTCAGGTCAAAAAAGATTAAAATCTAGAGGAGGGATAGCTCTTCCGGTCACTTTAACGAGCTAGAAGGCCAAAACTCGGCAAACTTTTCATATTTTACGAGTCAGATGAAAAGAGCTCAAAGAAGACTCGTCTTTTGAGGAACGAGTGATAAATAGGGATAGCAGCAGATTCCATGTACAGGTTGGAATTTTCCAATCACGGCAGTGTCACAAGGATGGCTAGGTGAAATCACTCTTCGCAGCTGTTCCTCAAAATAGGTAAACAATCATATGGAGGTGAACGATCGGCCAAATGACGGTGGAGGTGGCAGGTGCAAACACGACCAAGGCTTTTATGGTTGATCAGGTTACAAACACAATGGTTATTTACCGAGATGGGTTCATTTTTTAATGAGCTTGAATGCGCCAAAACACTGCTCAAGCTTATGTTTATTTTTAACGAGCATGAATTCCGCGTTAAAACTGCTCGGATCTCGCTTTTCTATTTTTTAACGAGCATAAATTCCGCGGTAAAACTGCTCGATTATATGGTCAAATTTTAATTTTTTACCATTACTAGTTTTTCTCTTTTCAAGTATAGTACTGCATTTTCAATTGCTGCAACAAACTTTGTTAGAAATGAATGATATTTGCATGAAAATGAGATTATAACCCTAATATTTCGCTTTGAACTACGTAAAAAGCCATTAAAAGGTGTTTTTACCTCTCATTTTACCATTTCATTTGCATTTGGTTTGTTGGAGCTCTGGAGGTGCTTCTTTCCCCTTGATTTTCACCAGCTGATTCCGGGAGATTCTGCGGACGATTTTCGGTGCCGTTTGGACCAGGTAGGAGCTAAACCCTAGCTCTTTCATTTCATGGTTTCCTTTTCCAGTTTTATGCCTGTTTTTCAGTCTTTCTGAGCCTCAGGGGTTTTGCCAGGGCGCCCTAACTTCAGCGCAGGTTCCCCATTCGAAACCTGCGCTGAATGTCAAGCTGCCATAAGGCAGCCTGACCTTCAGCGTAGGTGGGACAGTCTCTGCCTGCGTTGGGCTCAGAAAACTGAGTTTCCAGCTCATTTTTTGATGAATTTTCACCAGTTTTTCATCAAAATCAGGAACTTACTCCTTCTCTTGTTTGTTTTTCAGGGATCTTTGAACAAAATGTCCCTTACATGGCGAGAACGAGAACATGAAGAGGAGGACATGATTGCCCTCCATGACCCTGTCACGGTGAACGCGCTGCAGAACTGTGGCCTGCTGAAGTTTTTCCGTATCTCTTGTATGAGAGCACAGATCACTTTGCTGCAGTACATGCTTGATGCTTGGGATCCTATTAACCAGGTATTCCAGATTAGGCGAAAGTCCATTCCCTTGACCATAGAGGACATGTACTTCTTGACTGGATTGTCAAGGCGAGGTGCCCCCATTTCCTTGTCAGGTACGGCCCGGGGGACAGATTCCGTGAGAGATTATGTCCGCCAGTATTGCAGGGAAGGTTCTCAGCCGAGCAGAGACGGCAAGATTGTTATCTGTGAGATTACTGACAGGTCTCTCAGGTCCATTCTGTATACCATTGGTAGGATGGCCGGTAGCACAGCTCTACATGTTGCCAACAGATCTTATATGCAGCATGCCTTGGAGTGTCTCCAACCGAAAGTATTCAACTGGTGTGATGCAGTACTTGTTCAGATGAAAAGTCAGTTGACCAAGGTGAAGGACGGGAAGCTGAAGAACTTTGGATTTGGTTCTATTCTGACTGCCTTCGCCTTGGAGAAAATCCCACTGATGCAGCCTCAGTATATTATACTCGACTTGCCTTCTCCGACCGAGCCACGCATGCAGAGGTGGGTCGATCACATGTCTAGGCATGCTGGTCAACCTCAGATTACTTTTGTTGATGCCTTCTTCAGGTGGTTCGAGCGCCAGGAGATGGTCTTCTCCGAGTATCTATATGTGGGTATGGATTTCCGAGGTGATCCGGATTTGGTGTTACCGTATGGCGAACAGTGGGGCGCTATTGGTAAACTCTTTGACCATATTACTGTTTACTGTTCTTATTTATAATGTTGCTGTGCTTTATTCTATCAAGACTTTTAATCATACTCTTGGGTGCATGCAGATGTTGGTCCTGTTCATCCAGCAGTTCGTCCGAGACTGCCAGTTGCTGCCCCGGCAGTGGAGCCTGCTAGGAGAGATATCCTCCGCGACCTTGACGATACTGAAACCCTTACGGCTGTGCAGGAGTAGGTTGAGAGCCTTACTCTCGGCATTCCCGATGTGAGGATTGATGAGTTACCTTTACAGCTGCAGCGACACACTACTGGTGTGCCTAGACGATGGACTCGTCTCTTGCGCATGATTGCACAGGCCATGACGTGCTATCATGAGCACCACTAGGCTAGGGTGCCCCCTAGCATCTTTTTGAGTTTTAGGTCATATGACCAATTTTGTCTTGGTTACAGAACATTATGTATGAACTATATAAACAGCTTATATATATTTTGATTTTCGAGTTTTATTCTGATTGAGTTATATGATCCATATGTACAATCTTTGATGATGTGTCCTTTTTATAAATGTTGCAAATGTCTATCTAACACATAGTTTGCTAATGAGTCAGTTAATGTGTTTAAGTTTCTGGAAATATGTTGATATTGAATTGAATCAAATCATCTTTCCAAGATCTTAACCCTTAGGAACATGCGACAAATAGCTGGATTGCGAACATAATATATACCATTGAGTCGTAGTATTACGAGCTGTGAGTCTAGCCTGACAATTAGTCGGCGTATGCCACGTGTGATGGCATCAGAGAGTAGTTCTATCAACGCGCTATACTCAGCGATGTTATTCATTGATTGCCCAATACACACACCTCTGAAACTTACTAACTCGCCGCTTGGATCAAAAATGGCCCAGGCTGCGGAGGATAGGTTCCGCGAACTACGACTCGCTCCATCGGCATATCGAACACATGTCTCTAGAAGGTTCGACATCTGCAACAAATGAACAAGGTGGATCACTCGACCAGAACAAATACTTTAGCGAAAACAAAATACAACAAAAGCATGCAGGTTACTACTTAAGCATAGTAACGCTTGAGGTACAGCCCGTTGCGGGGCTACACCAGTGGAATTCCGTCGTAATCCATTAACTCGTAGGCTCCTTTTGCTAACACCCTTTTAACAATATAGGGGCCCATCCATAAGGATTTGAATTTACCTGCTCCCAATTTATCGGATTCTTGGTCATAAAGCAAGACCAAATCACCTTCTGAGAAGACACGGGGTTTGACACTTTTTTCGAACTGAGCCTCGACTCGTTTCTTATGAGCTTCATTAGCCAAAGCGGCATCACGACGGGTTTCATCCAATTGGATTAATTCCAAGAAACGAGCCTCTTCTTTTGAAGTTCTGGGGAGAAGATCGATTGCGAGTTTAAGTGACGAAATTTCGCACTGGATCGGCAAGACTGCTTCCAGGCCATACACCAGTTGAAAAGGTGTGAACCCGGTTGCGTTCTTTACCGACGTTCGGTAAGCCCACAAGGCTGAGTACAGGATTAGGTGCCACCTTCTTTATGAACTCCGATCATCCTTTGCAGCATACGCTTCAGGACCTTGTTGATTGCTTCAACTTGTCCATTGGCTTGCGGATAATATGGGGTAGAGCTGTCGTGAGATAGCCCTAGCTTGGCAGCTAATTCGACCATCATGTGATTGCGAAAATGCGACCCATGATCTGTAACTATAGCCTGTGGTACGCCGAACCTGGCGACTACATGATTGAAAAAGAAAAGGGCAGCTGTTTCACCAGTGTTATCCAATGTAGGCATCGCCTCGACCCATTTGGTAAAATAGTCAACAACGACTATAATATACCCATGCCCCCCGGTCGAGGTGGGGTTACATTGCATGAAATCGATGCCCCACTTGGCGAAAGGCCCAACAGCAACTATTGGCTGTAATGGTGCGGGTGGTCTCCTGGTTTTGCTATCAAAAATTTGACAAGCATGGCAACTTCTGACTGCGATTATGCAATCTTTGAACATGGTTGGCCAGAAGTATCCTGCTCGTAAGATTTTTTGTGCTGTTGCATATCCAGATTGATGCCCCCCACACGCGCCTGAATGACATTCATTCAGGGCTTTTTCGGCCTCCTAATGGGTAAGGCACCTCCTCAGAACTGTATCGATACCACGACGGTAAAGTGTATCACTGACGATCATGTAGTCTTTTGCTTGGTATCGTATACGTTTTTGTTCGGAGTGAGAGGTGTTTGGCCTGAACTTTTGGGTTTGGAGATAAACTATGATATCTCCATACCACTCATCGCTTGTAGATATCAGAAACAAATTTTCGTCCACGATTGACTCTTCCGATGTTTCATCGTTGGACGACGATGGGAGATCGCACAATAATTCTACGAAAACTAGAGCTTTCTTTGACTTGGATTTTACAAATTCCAGATCAAACTCTTGAAGGATCGCTATCCATTTTGAATATTTGCCCCCTAGCAACTGTCGTGGCAGTATATAAGTCATGGGGTTGCAATCTGACAAGATGGTAGTTTTCCGAAAGAGGACATAATGTCGAAACCTTTGAATCGCTTGAACAGCTGCAAGAACTAGTTTTTCCACATAAGAATATTTACTTTCTGTATCATTTAAGTTTTTACTTAAATAATATATAGGATGTTCAATTCCATCGACTTCTTGAACTAAAACCATCGCAATGGTCATATCCGTTGCAGCCAGATACAGGTTAAAATCTCTTTGATAGTCCGGGGCATACATTAATGATGCTTTTACTAGGCAATCTTTCAGAGCATCAAAGGAAGCTTGCGCCACCTAGTCCCAGACGAAAGGTATATCCTTTTTCAAAAGATGAGTATAACCTTTAGCAAGTTCTGCGTAATTTGGAATGAACCTCCTCAGAAAGTTCGCTTTCCCTTGGAGTTTCTGAATCTGAAGCAAATTTGAAGGTGGAGGCAAATTAATGATTGCCTGAACCTTACAAGGGTCGAGACGAATCCCATCCTTAGAGACTACAAAGCCAAGCAAACGACCAGAACCAACGCAAAACACACATTTGTGCGGATTGAGTCTTATCTTATAGTGTCGGCAACGTAGAAATATCGCTCTTAAATGCTGTGGATGATCAGTCTGCTTTCGCGAATGAGCCGGAAGGTCGTCGAGATAAGGTTGAACGATGCTTTTGATGTCATGGAAGGCATAATTTATTGCCCTCTGAAACGTCGCCCCTACGTTCTTTAAACCAAAGGGTAATTTTCGATAAGCGAATGTGCCCCACGGACAAATAAATGCAGTCTTTGACTGGTCCTACGGGTGGATATTTATTTGATTATACCCAGAAAATCCATCCATAAATGAAAAGATTTCACATCCGGCGCATTCATCAATTATCTGGTCGATGAAGGGTGTAGGGTAGTTGTCCTTCGGACAAGCTTGGTTTACATCCCTATAATCGACACACACTCTAATCGTCCCTTGTTTCTTCATAACAGGGACAATATTCGATACCCAATCGGTTAGAGGAACCGGGTAGATGAATCCAGCATGGAGAAGTTTTTCAACTTCCGCCTTAATGGCAGCGGCTTTCTTGGGGTGCACCTGCCGAAGCCGTTGTCTTACTAGTTTGACATCAGGATACATTTTAATTTCATGTTCAACGATACTCGAGTCAATGCCTGGCATTTCATTATATGACCAAGCAAAGACATCTCTGAATTCGCGAAAAAGAGCGGTATATATTTCCAGTTCTGAAGGGGAACAACCTTTGCCGACATAAATATTCTCTACACCATTTGTTTTAGTCGAGATATTTATGGCTATAGTCTCTTCAATATTGGATAGGTTTCGCTCGGAATCCACCGTATTTACAGTATTTGTTAGGAATTCAAAAACTAAAGGGTGATAAAGGTCACTTTGAGTATCTTCTTCATATTCCGGAAGGAGGGAACGATGGTGGTGATCATTCCATGGTGCCCCTTCAATCAACATTGATTGTAAGATTCCTTCGTCAGTCCCATGTACTTTCGACCAAGGATCTAATGGGGTTCCATATTCTCTAGACCTATCTACCCAAACGCTTGACGAGCGTTGATTTGGGTCCACCTCCCATGCTTGAAACATTGATTGCTACAATATTTCTAAAGAGCTTGGGGGCAAAACAATTGCATGATCCATGTCGACCTTCGTGGAAGATATCATGTTGAAGGTTGCTACAAACGGTACATTTCCTATATAAATAGGAGGTGGTAGCGTGAAAGTTCCCATCAGTGTGGGGTCCTTCAATAATCCTACTCCGATATCTTGAAGCGAATGGTTGCTTTCATGGATCATGGGAATGTTTCCTGTAACTTGTGAACCATTAGGGAGGAAGTTCTATTGGTTGACGACCGTGATCCCTCCTTCAAACGGGAATGCGATCTTCCTAAAATAAGTCGACACAACAGCTGCCATGGCATAAATCCAGGGTCTACCCAGTAGGATGTTATAGTCAAGATTTCCATCAATGACCTCAACATCAATTTCTACTGTTTTTCCTCCTAGTTCAACCTTTAAGTTATTAAGGATACCGTACGGGGTATAAGTCCTTCCGTCGAAAGCTTTTAATGTTGTCGAAGATCGTGACAAGGTTGGAGATCCTAAAGTTTTCCAGCAACTCATCGACATAATACATGTTGATGCTCCTTCATCAATAATTGTTCTGTGAACAGTTTTGTTGAGGGCTTTCACTTGAATGAGGAAAGCTAATTGAGCTGGTAACTGAGGATCGTATCCTTTGTGATCAAAGGATACTAGATTGGAATCCTTAGGATCAACCCCACCAATAGCTGATAACAACGCCTGCCTTTGGGTTGGACAATTTTGTAGTACCTCAAGAGTCGACATAGCGGATGGTGATTGTGCCAAATCCTCCACTATGTTATAATGCTGCACCGCTCTAGCGCGAGGATTAAATGTCGATTTGTGTACTACACCCTTTGGCAGTTTTATTGTTAATTCAGGAATGATGGGTGGTACAACTTCTGTCGAAGTTGTTGTGGAACTACTTGGTTGATCTTTACCTTTTTCGTTCGACAGCTGAGGATTCTCGTAATCTTTGTTCCTTGTCGAAATCAAAGCATCATTCTGCTGTTTCGAGACCGACAACATAAGTACTTGCGACGGGGAAGCATTTCCACTATCAACCATATTTTGACCTGGGTTGGGAAACGGATCAGTCAACACAGCTGAGGTTTGTGAACTTTTAAAGAACCTTTTAAGCTCAGCTTTGTATGGACAATCCCTTGTCCAGTGGTCCTCGTCACATATCATGCACGGACTGTTTGGTTTCCCTCTTCCAGGAGGGTTTGAAGAATTTTTTCCAGGAGATGATTCACCTTGTTTCTTCTTCTTCCCTTTGTTTTGCTTCTTCTTGCTTCCTGGTTGATTGGTTTCTTTGCCCTTATCTGATGATACGGCATTTACTTCCGAAGCAAGAATTTCTTCTTTTGAATTTTGATCCGAATTCTTACGGGCTTTCTTTGACGAAGCCTTTATTGATTTCGCGTTTGCTGCGCCAATCACGCCATCACCGGCATGAGAGTCACTATTTGATTTAGGAGGAGGAGGAATTGAGAATTCTGGTCTAGGGGCGTCTGGTATTTTTTCGTAGAGCGTGCCGGACTGAGTATAAACTAAGTCCAAATACTGTGCACGAGCGATAACTTGCTCCTCTGTTACGACTCCCCCCTTGGCCACATCTTCCGTTATAGCAGGAAGTAACGACTTTATAAACCATTCAGCTAACAGCTGATCGGGAACGTATGTTTTCACCATCCTACGACGATGACGCCAGTAATGTATATGATCAGATATATGGGTGGCAGTTGTCTGTTTGAAGTTGGTTAATATTTCTGTTCCCGTTTCATACCTTATCGGTAATTGAAAATGGGTTAAGAAAGTTGTGGCTAGGGAACTAAAATTGTCGAAAGAGGCCCTAGGTAATTCAATATACCATTTAGCCGCTGGACCTATCAATGTCCTCTGAAAAATGTGAAGCCTTATCAAATTATCGTTTAGGGTGTTCGACGAACACCACAGATGAAAAGTCATCACGTGATTCGATGGGTCTTCACCTGGATTTCCATTGAATTTAGGAATGTCAGATGGAAGTTTATGAGGAATCGCTGGCCACCAAGGGGCATAAGCAATCGGATCGTTGGTTAACCGGTGTAAATCGGGTAACTCTAAAGTCGCCACGAATGGTAACTGTTGATTCAGGTTAAGCGAAGCATAACCAGGGTACGATGGAATCGCTTGAGCAATGGGCCTTTGCATACTAGCATAATGTAATTGATGTTGGTATGACTGATACGGTTGGTGGACTTGACCACTGTAAAGTGGTTGGTTTTGACCGTTTTGTATATACGGTTGTCCACTGTTTGCAAAGATCTGCTGCTCAGAACCTTGGTACACCTGCTGGAATTGCGGTTGTTGGTATTGCACTAGCCATGGTTGTGAAGCCATGTTCTGTTGTGCTATGCTAACCGTTGGACCAAGATGTGGGGTAATGGTACCCGTTTGGACCTGTGTCGCCCCACCAGTTGGCGATTGTGGTTGTGACCCATTGTCAAGGGGCTGTTGCATTACAACCTGAGGTTGACATGCAACAGGCATCGCTTGAACTTGTGACACTGTTACAATAGCCGGTGTGTTTGGGATGTTCGTCATAGGTACACACTGTTGCATAGAATATACAACCCTTGGTTGTTGAGGTAGCATAGGTACCCAACTACTTGATGCAATTCCAGTATAACCTGAATACTGTTGTGAACTCACGTATGGGTACCCTCCTGGAGGGGGTAATGAAAGGGCATACTGCCCCCCATACGGTAGCAATCCGGAACTCAAGGGGATTGATTGTCCTTGGGGACTGGATTGCCCAAATTGACCTCCAAATGGATCAATTTGGCGAGTCTCAACATAAGAGTTGCCGGATATTACTCCGGATGAACAAATTGGAACAGACCATACTGTTGAAATAGTCCCTTGGTGGACTCCTTCTAGCGGTTGTGAGCTAGTCGGGACAGCTGGTATGCCGGCAAACATGGTCGGAGTGACGGCAGGGGCTTCTGCTGTCGCTGTGTCATTTGACACAGTCCTAGACGATGAAGGTTGTTAAGACATTTTAAATCTATTCAATAGATTGCCTAGCGATTCTACAGGAACTTCCACTAGTGGTGGATTAACCTCTAATGAAGGAAAAAGAGTGACCCTGACTCCAAAATGAGTTGGAGTACTTGCTTGCGGATCCTCTGCAATTTCCTCTATCGCAATCAAACCCGGTGGAAGAGGAAGACCGTCAGGTCCGTAAAATATTTCTGGTGCCAAAGAAGTGGTTGTTTCGACAGCGACAATTGTTTGAGGAACAAAACTCTCTGGACCGGTTACAGATGGAACTGGTTCAGTTATACAAGTATTTGCCCCCAGACTAGGATCAGTATTACTGTCCATATGTGGCTGTTGAACTTCTTCTATAGAGGCAGGGTTTCCAGAAATGTTTGGAGTAACCGGAACCTCAGATGTAGTTGGAACACTTGTTCTAACTTTAATAGGAGATTTTGAACCGGTTAAACGAGTCCGCTTTGTCCGTACTGTTTTCGATTCCGGAGACAAAGACGGTTGACTCGTAAGCCTCCACGAAGGACGGGGTTTCAATTGACTTTCTTCCACAATTGCGGATTACTTGATCAACCAAAATATTAAAAGGGGAAATTTGTGTTTCCGAATTGAATGAATTTTATTAGACGCTTTTTAGACACAACTTGCTTTTTCACTTTTTAAGAGTCGAGAAAAAGCTAAAGATGACTCTAGTCTCCTTCGATGTTTTAACGAGCCCGAAGTGACAAATGCTCGGATGGACTTTTTCAGTTATAGAGTTTGAAAAAGGCCAAAAGAAACTGCTCTGGAGATCTAGGCAGAGGGTGTGCCAAACCTTTTGCAAAACCACAGAATACGTTTTACGGTACGGGTGGTCGATCTTCGTGAATGTTGTGTTCACTGCATTGCGATCAGTAGGGCAGCCGACACGGCTTCCTAAGGATAAAGGCTTTGTTCCTATAGGGGTCTCCAAATATATACGCGACGGTACGTGGGAGCACAAGTCCGTATTAGTGCCACTGACTCTCAGGAGGAATCACCCACCTTCTTCGAGATCGACAGTCACTACGTTTAACGACGCCGGAACACGTCTCTAGCTTAGACCTCTATGTGTTTGCGTTATGTTTCAAAGTGTTTTTAGGTTCATTCAATATATTTTAAGTTGATCTTTTCAAAGTTTGCCTTTCAAGGTTCACCACGAGATGTATGATACAAATTCCTAAATGCAGTCTAAGATGAGAAGCAAGCTTTTTCAATCTTTTTGACTTATGAAAATCTTAACTACTGAGGGAAAAGAAAGACATCATCTTTTCACACAGATCATAGAGCATACACTAATGCACTTTTTCCTAAATCAACATGCAAACTTATCAAATGCAAAATGTACAATGCAGGTATTTCTTTTCTCTTCCTTAATGTTGATGTACTACAAAAAGAAAGCTGTTGTATAATTTTGAATTCAATTTCAAGTGAAAGCAAACAAGCTTTGTCCAAAATCAAAAGACACCTTAAGATTTACTTGTTTCAACACTAGAAATACATAAATTCAAACCATATGACGAAAGAAAAAGCTCAATCAGCTATGAACAACAAACAAACTAACTCTTAAGATCAAAACGACACTTATCACAGGTCTAGATCTAAGAGGCCACAGCAAGACTAGTTCACTTTTCGTTATGGGAAACTGTAAATGATGGAAGAAATACACAAAGAACAAATACAGTTTCTTTATACAACCGAGGCGGAATAGTGGCAATGAAAGGTGGCTTCAGATAGGTACATTGACTGATAACAGGCTGCAAAAACAGGGATGAAAACAGGGCAACAAACAGCAGGGAAACCCAGTTGCACAAGGCAAAACTGGTTCAGCGCAGGTAGTACACTGTCAGTTTGACATTCAGCGTAGGTAGCCCCTTCGGGACCTGCGATGAAATGCAGACTGCCTTCACAGTGCCTGCAATGAAGAGATAAACTTTCGTTTTTCTCAGTTTCCGGGTTACAGATTGCTCAAAAATTCACAGTTTTTGGCCAAATCAGAGGCTATCAATCAAGTGCACACTAAAGGATGAAAAGGAGGATGAAAAGCTATCACTATGAGCTGTTCAGAGTCCTTGTGGATCAGCTCTTCAAATCATAAACATGCCCAGAAACTGAGCTAGAGTAGCTGCCCTCTACTTCGCATTTGAAAGATTCAAATGCAGTTCGATTCGGTACTCCCTGTGTTTAGGAAATGAATAGCAAAAAACACAAACAACCAACAAGATACGATCCCCAGTGGAGTCGCCAATTTGTTGTTGGGAAAAGTATCCAATACGGAATGACCCTATCCCACTCTAAGGGTGATAGTACCTCAGCAACAATCGAAGCAAAGCTATCTAAGATTTCTTCTTTATGAAAGTAAAATAGGGGAGAAAGAGATCCACTAACCGATGTCTTTCGCTAATGGTTGATCCAATCTTCTCTCCTTGCTGCTTGCTCCCAGCTCCTTGCTCTTTCACTGGCCCAGCTACACCAAGATCCTGCAAAATGGCAAGAGAGGGAAACTACAAGCAGCATACATTCATAATTGATTCAAGGATTAGAATAAATCAAATACACAAGTATAACAATACACCATTGAGACACATGCATATAGAAGAACCTCAAATGCTTTATTAATGGAAGAAGTAAAGTTCAGGAAGTGATACAACCATAAAAGGCCCAATCCAGCATCACCTCCCAGCAGAAAGAAATCTCCTCTTCACCTCCTTCAAAGCAAATCACCCAATAGTTCTAAACTCAAACCAACAGCACTTCCTTACATTCACAAGATTCCCGCCTCCTTAGACCTCATGAGAGAGCTCTATATATCGGAGTTTTGGAGAAAGGATGAGTCAGCTTGATGCTGGTATGAAGCTGACTAGTGTCCTCTCCCACTTTAGTTATTCTTCAGTTCTTGAGTCCACTTGGAGGTTCTTGCTTCCACTTGGAGATCTAGACCCTGTTACTCATCACCAATCGAATTCCCTGATCTAAGTGTCATTTTGGAAGCTTCCTGGGCATTGACACCTTGAGGAATGACTGTGCCACTTGTCCAAACTCGCCCAGCGCAGGTAGCCTTCTTTGCAGTTGACATTCAGTGCAGGTAGGCAGTGGAGCAGTTGACATTCAGCGCAGATGCTCAGTGGAGCAGTTGACATGATCCAGAATTGCCTTGTTTTTGAGTGTTTTCAGGTGGAGAACTTTTATTCAGTGCTGTGGTTTGCTGACCTTGTTCCTCTAGGGGTAGGAATAACATGTTTAGGGACTTTGGATCCCTTAGATTATGGACATTTCATGCTTCATGCTGTAAGGCACAAAAATGTCTATAACAAAGGCACTAATAAAAATAAGGTATTAATACTAAAACCCTAAAAACCCCAAAGGATTAATATTGTAAACCCAAGGTACATAAACCCTAAGATAAATATTATAAACTCTAAAAAGAACACGGTTGACCATGGTTGATTTTCATTTTGAGACAATATTTGTCACAATATGACATTGGACCATGGTTGACTATTATTAACTTTAAAATTGGGAGAATCTTTGTCAGAATGTGACATTAGACCATCATTAACCATGGTTGACCATGGTTGATTTAATTATTGATAATATTTGTCAAAATGTGACCATGGCTATTCACTATCATTGACCATGATTGACCATGGTTAATTTTCATATTGAGAAATCTTTGTCACAATTCCATGTTGAACCATGGTTGATAATTGTTGACAATGGTTGATGATGGCTATCTTTTATATTGAGACAATATTTGTTACAATGTGATGTTGGACGATGGTTGACAGTGACTCACCATGGTTTATTTTCATATTTACTGTTGGGACGCAAAATTAGCATACATTTTCACTCCATTTTCACCTTTATCCTCATTTTTTTCACCTCATTTCATCACATTATCATTATATTTCCATTAGCATATGGGTTCATATTTTCATTTTCCAAAGTTACTTATTTATGTATTTAAAGTGAATTTATGATTAAAATTTAGAAAAATAACATGTATTTGCTTATACCTAAAGGTGGAATGAGTTTGGTGACATGTGTAGGTGATTTGGAAGGTTCCACTCTTATTTGGCCTCCAAGACTCAAATTCAAATTCTATTGAAGATTTGAAGAAGATTTGGGATAGGGGTCAAGCATATATCATGGAGAAAAATCATGGATAAAGGAATATGTATCTCATATTGGTTGTAACCATACGAAGGACTTGTGGATCTAGGAGGGATTAGTGGATCTCCATTAATGAGTTAGTTGCTTATGCTTTTGTATAAATAGGAATACCTCCTTGATTCCAAAAGGAGGACTCTTGGAGCATGTATCCTAAGTTATGATGGAATAGAATACAGTTTTCTTTCTACAATTTTAGATATAAATTGTCTTAATGTAGTATATGAATTTATGGAATTTTGTCACTTTGTTCTTAAGATAATTGAGCTCACTTTAAAAGGATCAAAGAAGCATTTTAATTCATTATAGATTTTATTTTCATTTAATTACTTATATGTTTGAATATTTTTTTTCATTATTAATGAATGAATTTTAGTTTAAATCTTATCATCATGTGAAAGGACAAACAAGGGTCTAAGTTAGGCTCTCTTCCTATTTGATATGAGTAATAACTGAAATTCATTCTCTTTTTCTAGTTTCAAGTTATTTATAAATTCTTGTTTTTTGATGCTTATGAATGAATTTTAGTTGAGTTCTAATCAGCATATGAGGGAACAACCAAGAGTCTAAGTTAGGCTCTCCTTCTATTTGGTCTGAAAAATAGTTAAAGTTCATTTTCTTTTCTTTATTTCAAGTAATTTTTGAGTTTGTGCAATGGTAATGTTGTTGGAATAGAACTATGAGGAAAGACAACCATGACCTCCTAAGTTACGGGCCTCTTCTCTTGATTTCTATAGATCACATATTCTTTCTCTTTAGTTTCTCTTATTGAGGATACTACTGTGGGGAAGGACAACCAGGACCTCCCGAATTGGGAGCCTCTTCCTTTTCTTGTTGCATCTTGAATTAGAAACCTTTTAGTTTCAGAAGTTATTTGTAACATGAATTTCCATTCTAAACAAACCTCCTACAACAATATCATCTGAGGTCCCATATATTTTGTTTTGCTTCTAATTTTGTGAAACCCCTAGGTTGACAAATTAAATGACAAGGATTTAACAGACAATTAAATCACCCAACATTTTGGTGTCGTTTTCAGAGAAGAAAACTTAGATGTAAGTAAGTTAGGAGGATTGTTTAGGAAACATTTTCTTTTAAGGTCATTTTAATTTGGGGTTAGATGCATTTAAGCATTTTTCATTTAATTTTATTTTCATTTGCATATAGAAAGCATATAACATTAAAATCAGGAACACCCATTCATTTAAAAAAAAAAATCCAATTGCAAAAACAAGATCTGAAGAGCTTCGTGCTATGACAGTTGAAGAAAATAAAAAAACTAAAGATCACATTCAAATTTGTTTTCAGCTAGCCAGTCTTCATGATCATGTCTAAGAACTCAATAGGGTTTACTTTTCAAACTTGGATATGAGTCTACTCATGATCTTGTTGTGGAAATGAATGCGTTGGAAATTCTCTTATACATAAGAGAATGTTTGATTTTTTTCAATAGAATAAGACTAACAAATAAAACAATATTTTTTGTCATTTTTACGATAAATTTGTGATTTTATGGTGCAGTGAGAACCCCCCATTTGCTAACCCTTCACAAGGAAAAAATTGCAATAAAATAAACGATTGTGAACAAAGGGAACAATCAAAGATTGAAGAGCGATAATTTCAGGTGTGAGATCGATTCTTTTCATTTTATTTTCTGCAACCAAATTTAAAAATAAAAATAAAAAATTCGATTAATCTCGAGTATGCTCTCCTCCTGCACTTTGTGTGACCTAGAGGATCAAAAAATAATTTTCATGTTAGTATATCTTTTGTTAAAAAACAAAATTGATTCTACTCTTTCATTATTTGTTTCTTTTAAAATTAATATATATATATATATATATATATATATATATATATATATATATATATATATATATATATATATATATATATATATATATATATATATCTATTAAATTTTAAAATGGAACATAAAAATTTTAATGTTTCTTTTTAAATTTATACATATATATTTTAAAAGTGAATGGAACGCATGTAAATTAAAAAAAAAAAAAACAAAAAACAAAACAAAAGAGATTTCCTTATTGAAACAAATTTGAAATAATAAAAATAAATAAAAACACAAAAACGAAAATGAGAGTAAAGAAAATTTTAAAAAATAAATAAATAAATTGGAAGCCAATGAAACAAATTGCTGCAAACATTATGGGTGATTTTGAAAAAATTAAAGATAGTTGTGCATTCTACTAATTTTGAAAAAAGAAAATGAATTTCACCTGATAGTTCCCTGAGCAGAGGCAAAATACAGAGAGGTTAAAAACTTCATTTTTAAAACGAATTTTGTGACCAAATTAAACTAATCTCAAAAATACAAAACATGGGTTTCTCTCAGAATGGGGTGAGTTGTGTTTGACGCAAGATAGTTTTTCAAAATCTCTAACCATTTGAGAGATATTTAGGGTTCTATGGATCCTTATTTGCTAGGTTGCGTAAAGAAACTATTTTCAATTAAATGCAACTAGCAGCCAGTAGTGAAGGCCATGACCATTCAACAGCCTAGCCATAGAGTCATAGCTAGCCACCCAGCAATGTTGCCAAGCTGCAGAGAAAAGAAAACAATCAATAAATTAAAAAAAATAAAAATTGATAAAAACAATTTTTTTAATAATTAAATAAAAAAATATTAATTATTAAGAAAGAAAAAAATCTTATTGCAAAAATTTTCAGAAGTGATATTTTCTCCATGCCTATAACCTACAAAAAAAAAATCTAAAAAAAAATCATAAACATTTCCCAAGCTTTTATAAAATAAAATTTGGTTAAAAAAAATCCACTTTCTCGGCAAAAAATTATGAGTTCAAAAGATATGAAAGATGATTCGGCGAATATTTTGGAATTCCATTTTCCTAAAAATCTTGGAAATGATCAATTCAAAATATTTGAAAAATGATTTGGCAAATATTTTGGAATCATATTTTCCTAAACTTCTTGGATTTAGATTGGCCATTTGACAAGTTATTGTTTCGATTTTCATTTTTAGAATAATTAAAATTTCCAAAATTCCATTAAATTCATAAATGTGACTTGTGATCTATTCGTAAGTCATTCAAATTGCATAATGGAGGTCATGAGTTCAAATCTTGTGGAGATTGGAATTTGTTAATTATTCTACAATTTTGATACAAAATTAGTTAAACAACAATTTTTCCACGACATGGTAGCACAACATTGGCCAATATTGCACATTCATCACCATATCATCAGTGAAATGGTCAACATGTCACATCATCCATTTGCCATGTCACCCACTGCCACATCACTATTACACAGTCACCCTCCATCTACTAGCTCATTTTTCAACACTGAAATTAGATCAGGAAGAAAAAAGATAAGGGTGCTTCATCTACACGATTATTGTTTTACAATTTGCCTTGAAAAGAATCATGTAGATGGAAAATTGAATCCTATAGACATGCATTTTCATTTCATAAATTATTTTCATATGATCATGTTACTTTGAGTATTGTGGATATAGAAACCAACAAAATCACAAACTGGAAAATCTTATGCCATGGCTTAGCCAAAGATGATAGACCAGATTTTTAGATGCAAGAAGGGCACAATCCTGCAACTAAGAAACCTCATGACAATTTTCATTATTTCACCCAAATTTCAAATAAGCACAACTTTCTCATACAACATCGAATTTCAATGATTCAAGCATCGTTGTAAAGATATCAATAGGATCTACACAATGAGAAATATATCATCATAATTTGAAACATTTAAAGAGTTAAGAAATTTCTGACAAGATATAACAGGTAAAATGACGCACTAGTTTTGACACAGGTATAAATTCTTTCAGTTTTTCTTTGATGAATTTGTTTTATTAGTACCAATCCTTAGTTTTTTTTGTAAATTCCATAAATAGAGATATTGATCACCTCTGTCTTATGATGAACTTACATTTCATTGCAGAAAAAATACTAAGTTTTTGCAGGTTCCAGGAAGATAAACAGATGACCACAAGCAAACAGTGTCTCTCAAAGACCACATTTCATAAATACATCATCAGAGAAACATCAAAGGTCAGACTTCAAGCATGAGGACATGCTTTTGGGTAAGCCAAGGGGAAGAATGTCATCATATCCATCACATCATTGAAAATCCTCTCAAAGACCACATTTCTTTCACAAGAAAATGATCAAAGCAACAACAAAGATGAAACATCAATGCATGAGCACATGATGTCAGATCAGATCCATCACTTGCAAGCCTTTCAGATGCTAGTTTCTTCATTGCATTTTCACTTTTTCAGTCAATAAATTTTCCATTCCATTTTGCTTTTAATGTCTTAAAAAAAAAACCTTAATCCATTGTTCATTTTCCTTCACAGTCATTTTCCTGCCTCACTTTCACTAACCTGTAACCCATCAATAAAAACATTCAACTCCTCTACAAAGATGATTCATTCCATTTCCTTTTCATTTTTCCAAATAAACCTTGATCCACTACAAAATTTCTCATCCATAATCTTTCAAAATTATTGTTTCATGCTCGAGTTAGATGATGAAGGATTCCTTAAGGTCTCTCTTCTAACACGTCTTGGCCTATTGACATCAGCACATTATCTAGGTGATGGGCCTCTAAATTAGACATAAATTAATAATAATAATAATATTAATATCCATTTTTAAGGTCAGCCAAGCCAAACACTAAATTGGTGTATGAGACCCCCTTGTTTGTGGGACAAGGGACCCAACTCTGCGCAGCAATTTGACTGCTAAGTCTACAAAGGCATACATACTCTACCCCCCTCTGGTTTTGAACCTATGACCTCTTAGGAGGAAACACATGCTATTAACCCTTAGGCCCACTCAAGTTGTAAGGTCCATGACTATAATTTAAAACATAAATTAAGGCCTATGACCATCCTTAAGAACATTAAACCTTTCTTTTTGCATTATATAATTTATTTTTAACTTTAATATTTTCATTAGGAAGGTTTATGAATAATTGAATATTTGTGCCTAATATTATTTATTTTTTGTGGAATATCATGAGAATATTGGGCAGATTAGGAAGAGTTGTAGGACAAGATAATTTAGGACTTGTTCCCTACTACTAGAGGATCAATAATAAATAATAATTCAACAATATATTATGGAATTATGGCACAAATTGTGGAACTCCAATTATTGAGAAAATCTAGGAATGTGTTCCACTAATCAAGGGAGCAGATCCACCAATGAAGGGAGCGAATCCACTACTCAAGGGATGTTGGTGGGGAAAGCTTCTTCCATCCATGGGGAATGATTCTTAATCATTTTGTATAAGTACCAAGTCAAATTTTCTTCTAGGGAATGGTTGAGAAAATCTAGGAATATGTTCCCTGCCAATTAATGCAAATTCCTAGTATTGGGGACTAGAACCACTAATCAAGGGATTTTGGTAGGGAAAGCTTCCTACATTCGTGGGGAATTATTCATAATCATTTTTTATAAGTACCAAGTCGAATTTTCCTCTATGGGAGAGTTTTTTTATTAGCGCTATTGTGGAAAGAGCTTGTATTTTTGCATCTCCATTGTATTTTCTTGCAGGGATGTAATTCTATTCATGAAAATAATGAAGATTGGTGTCATGTTCAGCTTCTAAATCTTGTTCTACTCCACAGGTCTCTGAGTTTCCTTGGGCTTTGCCATCCCAGGAACCTCAGAGCTCTTTTGTATAATTTTTTTTCCTTCTTTTCATTGCTTATTCACATGCATCTCTAGTTTTTATTTCTTTCTATTTATGCATTTAGTATTAATGATTACTTGTTGTAGGAGTGAGTTAAATGGTTTATGTAAGTTCTTTTTCAGGATCACAAGCATTATTTAATCCTTGTAGAATCTTTGGAAGTTCATAATAATCATTTAGTTTCTTGGATTAGTCTTCTTATTCCCAAATCTAGATTGTTGGACCTCCCTTTTAGCAAAGAACAATAAATTTATGCTATTTTTTAGAGCATGATAACGAGTTTCAATCGACTTGATTAAAATTGAATTAGATCAAAAAAATATTCTATTTCATAATAAGAATTACCCCATTTCATTTTCACTTGATTTGGTTAGGCATTGTTTAGATTTACTAGCTCACTAATTCTCAAATTTCTAGATTTTCGACTAGTAATGTTTTTTATTTTTTTCATGTGTTAATAAAGGTATTTTGTGATTCCGCTTGGAAAAGGGACCTAAGAGATCTTAGTTAATAAAAAAAAATTGAACATCCAATTTTGATTTGATTTTCTTGGTCATTAAACCCTCACCAATTTCATTATTTCACAAGGAAACTTCTCCAAGATTTTTTAGCAAATCCATCCATACCCCAACTTTGATTTTGGGCTTTAAGTGATCCTAGGAATTTTCCCACTCCATTCCACCCATCTACCACCTTCCCTAAGCCTTCCATCACCTCCAACACCTCACATTTTTCTCTCGGCTGTATCCTGTAGGTTCATTATAATTCCTACAGGATCATCCTATAGGTTTCTAGTACATCTTATAGGTTTTCCTGAAATTGCCTATTTTGAGGTTGAATTGATGGAAAACCTCTAGAAAGTCACCAAAAGCCTCCCAAGGATATCCCACACCATCCACTGATCTCCTAACCCTTCCATCCAACCTTCAACATCCTTAATTCACCTGCCACATCACCAAAGGAAATTAGTTTGCGTAGTTGATTTTGCATGAAAAGACAAAAAGACAAAAATAGATTTATTTCAGTCCCTTTACTTGCACATTAGCGATGTTTGATGCTTCTTACTTCCATGCTTAGATAGTAACATTTGGTTCATGATAATTTAGCATTAATGTAAAGCATATTTTATTGGCAGTTAATTAGGAAATGGTGATTTAACATTGAATTTCTGTCTCTTTCCTTGTACTTTCTTTCTCGCAATAGATTAAGGTTCCATTTCATTTTCTACAATTAGTTTAGGATTTGACTTCAGTACATGCACTGCATTACATTATGACAACAATGGAAGGACACATTGTATGTCACACATAGTGCCGACACCTCTTAAGTTTGTACGAACCCCAAGTTGATAATTAAAGTCGGTAGTCTTCAGACTTGCAACATTCTTGTTGCAATACCGAGGCGCATCACTTTTTGGTGCCATTTCCGGGGAGGTGTCAAAGTATGCATTATTTTCTTCCCTATTTGATTCATTTGTTTTTACTTTTTGCAAAAACAAAAAAATAATTGCATCAGGCATATTTCATTTCAAAAATAGGAAAGTGCATTGCATTAGTGTTTTCATTCAATCATAAAAACAAAAGCATAATGTCTCCAACACCAACCCCCCCCCATTTGATCATGTGGTGTAGTAAGAGCCACATCACCATTCACTTTTGCAAGTAGAATAAGAAGGTGGAAAATAATGTAGAAGAAATGGATGGAGATGATGACAACGAGGAAGATCCTCTCAGATTTCCCATTCAAGATACTAATATCAATGTGCGCATGAAAAACATCCCTCCATCTTTTCTTTCAAAATTTAATGGTCTAAGGTCAGAGGATCTAGAAACCTTTCTCTTTGAATTTGAAATTTTTTGTAGATCTTATGGTTACTTATAAAAACTCAAAATTGAGATTATTTTCGGTAGCATTGAAGGATAGAGCTCTTAAATGGTTCATGAGTTTAGGGACTAATTCAATAAGATCATGGAGTGAAATGGAAAAGATAATTTTATAAAAATATAAAGATCATGATCTTAAAGAAGAAATATTTAGAGTGAATCAAAGAGAATATGATCTAGCCTTGATGATCTAATAGAGATGTTCATGTATAATATTAAGAGGGAAAAACTACATCATTTAGGATTCAACACACTAAAAACCCTCTTACTTAGAACAATTAGGGATGAGTGGATTGATCTACTTAATATCATGAGTAGAGGTGATGTATATAACTAAGGAAATTTTTTGAAACATGAAAACACATATCAAGAGGAAAATCAAGAGTAGGTAAATCACCATCAAGCTCGGTAAGTAAAGCTAAACTTGGAAATTTGTTTACTGATTTTAAAATAGAATTTTTTAGCAATCTAACCAAACAAGTAGAAATGTTAAGAATGCAATATGAAGGAAAAGAAAATGTTGATATTTGTGTTGCAAAATCATATGATGTTAAACATTTTCCATCAGTACCAAGGTTGAAGGATGTTTACCAAGAGGACAATGGAGCAAGTCAATTGCCAATGCAACTACATTATGTAGCTCCAAGAGGAGCATGGTAGCCTATTCAGCCTGATATGATGCAAGAGCCTAATTCACAATTTCAAGGTTATGCATATCCACCTAAAAGAAATTGGAACACACCCTTTCCTTGGCAACAAGGTTGGCAAGGAACTTATGGGAGCCATCCACAATATCCTCAGTATTTTCCTCAATGTCCTCCATACCAAGCTCCATGTTATCCTTACCATTCACCTCCACCACAAACACAACCCCATCCACATCCATCTCAAATATACACTCCCACTTAACTACCTGTACCACCATTCCCAAACCCACACATTGAAGTAGCTTAGCCAACTTATAATGTTGAGGTACAACACTTCCAAACATCTCCTCTTGAGATCAATGGTATTCATCATAGCTTAGGAAGAGTATTACAAAAAAGAGATCATCTTGATATCATTAAAGGACCACATCCAAAAGAATAATATTCAAATAAGAAGACCACTGAACCATGGGTTGCGATTGATGAAGAGTAGACATCAAAATCAGAGATCGAGAGAACTCCCTCATGGTTAACATCAAATCCTTCATGTATTCAAGAGAAAAATCAACAAAAAGAGGATGATTTGAAGGTCATGGTAAAAGAAGACATGAATAATGATCTATATAAGTAAGAAAATCAAGGACATCAAAGTTATATTGAGGTTTGGTTCCAGAAAATCAACAAGATGGATCATCACTCTCTTCTTCAACTATGCTTGATCCTTTCAACATCAAATCATTTGGTCTCTGAAGTCCAGGTACATGTCAAAGCATACATTTCAAGCCTACACATCATTTTGTCTATCATCTTGATGTGCACATGGCTCCATTGGAAGTATTCTTATACTTGAAAGTGATTTTTCCTTTCAAGTAGGGTAGGGTAGAAAAAAAAACAAAATGAAAAATAAGGGGAAAAAATTAAAATCTAAGGTGAAATCCTCCTTGGAGGCACCTCCGATTGGTTCATTGATTGAAAACCTCTATGAGGCAGTCAATGGGTTGGAAAAAAAAAAAAAGAGAAAAAAAAAGAATATCCTAGTTGAAAACATCCTTTGACGGGCCTAGGTAAAACTGCTAGTTGAAAACCTCATTGAGGCAGCTAGTAGGCCTACAATAAAAAAAAAAAAGAAAAAAAAGAAAAAAATAATCCTTTCTCCATGCATGCATGTACTCTCCAACATATGCAAGCAACAAGAACAATTTGGTACCAAAAGAAAAATTGGTCAAGCCTAGTCAAAAGAAGTCAAATTTTGACTTTCTCCTACATCGCCCAAATGCTCCAACAAGGCTAATGCCATGCCAATTCATCACCCTCATCTATTTCACCATCTGCCCATCATTCTCAATATTCTATCACTCATTTTCCTTGTTGTCCTAAAAATCTACAGGATGCTCTGTTTTACTACAGGATATAAAAATACATAGAGAAAAAATTTGTTTTTTCCATAACTTGAAAACCATGCATCCATTTTCCAAGATGTTTTAGGGGGGGATGCATATGTATTATGGTAACATGATCAAGAAATTTCAGAAAATTCTAGTGCATGGTTTCCAAGAAATTGGCCTCCATCACCTTTAGCCATTTTTACATTTTCTCAATATCCGTGCGTCAATTCAAAAAAATGATTCATTGGGGGATGCATATGGATGATGGTGACCTGCCCAAGAAATTTCAATAAATTCTAGTGCACTGTTTCCAAGAAATCAGCCTCCACCACCTTCAACTATTTTTATATTTTCTCGAGATCCATGCATCCATTGACCAAAATTTTTCTATGGGAAGGTTCATAATGATGATGGAAACATGCTCAAAAACTTTCAGCTCAATCCAATCTACTGTTTGGGAGATATGGACAAAAAAATCGTTGTCCTGTAAACCTACAGGATACAAAACAACACCTACAGGATTGGCAGTGAGTAGTTTTAAAGGAGATCCAAAGGTCAAAGAATCTCTTCCAGTGCTTAGCAGCAACATCAAGATCATCAAGATCATCAACATCACCATCCAACACCTGCACATCAACATCAACTCAGCAGCAACATGAATGTCTCTCCAACAATCATGAAGTAGGTACAGGTATGCAATATTCTTGACCTCTTCTCTGGAGCATATTATAGTTAGAAATTTGTTGTCAATGCATGAGAGATGAGGTTTTATAAGCTAAGGATTGGTCAGCAGTCTTAGCCACCTTTAGTTAGTTAATTGCAACTTACTCCTTCACTCATGCAATGTTGAAAAGTCAAATTAGGAAGGGTGATGATTTCAAGGAATGAAGACAACAGTTAAAAGAAGAATTTTTTGCAAAGGGAAAAGTCACTACAACAATCCAATCCCTCCATCCACTTCATATTCACTATCTATTCATCATTCATCCATCTCATTTCATTGTTGAAAAAAAAAACAAAGAGCGCATCCTCTCCATTTTCATGAAATTTCCATTTGCGGGTTAGCAGGAAGGATGGTCAAAGAGAAAAGGAGGATCACAAAGAGACCCCTATCACTCACATTTTTATTTTACCTCTCATTGCCATTCATTCCTCCACTATTTCTGTCATTTTTTCTAGTCCTTTACTTCAGTTTACAAAGGGATAGTGTTTTCTATAGGATGATCCTTTAGGAATTACAACGACCCATAAATCCTACAAGAGGTGTCTAAAATGTGTAACAAGGTAGCATGTGGTTGATAATGGTGTGGAAGACCTTGCCAAACTAAAAAATATTCAATAACTCATCTTGAATAAGGGCAAGAAAGCAAGCTAATGGTCTCAAGAAACAATGATTTTTCTTTGAAAAAATATGTTTCTGGGTTTGTCCTTGCAAAGATTAGAACCAAGATTCTTAATGCAAAAGAGAGAGGCCACCAGAGCCATGGATGAGGCGCAATGAGGTCACTAAGTTTGTTAGAGGATGAGCAACACTTTTGGCAGGGGGTATGATGGGCCTCTAAATTAGACATAAATTAAGGATCATGCCTCTAATTTAAAACATAAAGTAAGGCCTATGGCCATCCTTCAACACATTAAGCCCCTCTTTTTTCATTACATAATTTATTTTTAACCTTAATATATTCGTTACGAAGGTTTATGAATAATTGAATATTTGTGCGTAATATTATTTAATTTTTGTGGAATATTATGAGAACATTCGGCAGATTATGAAGAGTTGGAGGACGAGATAATTTATGGACTTGTTCCCTAATACTGGAGGATCAATAATAAATAATAATTCAAAAAGATATTATGGAATTATGGCACAAATTGTGGAACTCCAATGATTGAGAAAATCTAGGAATGTGTTCCAGTAATGATGGGAGAAGATCCACCAATCAAGGGAGTAGATCCACTAATCGAGGGAATTTGGTGGGGAAAGCTTCCTCCATCCATGGGGAATTATTCTTAACCATTTTTTATAAGTACCAAGTCAAATTTTTCTCTAGGGAATGATTGCAAACATCTAGGAATGTGTTCCCTGCGATTTAATGCAAATTCCTAGTATTGGGGACTAGATCCACTAATCAAGGGATTTTGGTCGGGAAAGCTTCCTCCATTCATGGGGAATGACTCCTAATAATTTTGTATAAGTACCAAGTCGAACTTTCCTCTACGGGAGAGGTTTTTCATTAGTGTTATTGTGGAGAGAGCTTGTTTTTTTGAAGCTCCATTGTATTTTCTTGCAAGGATGTAATTCTATTGATGGAAATAATGAAGATTGGTGTCATGTTCAACTTTTAAACATTTTTATCCTCCATAGGTCTCTGAGTTTCCTTTGGCTTGGCCATTCTAGCAACCTCAGAGCCCTTTTCTATAATTTTCTTTCCTTCTTTTCATTTCTTATTCACATGCATCTCTAGTTTTTATTTCTTTCTATTTCTGCATTTAGTATTAATGATTTCTTGTTGTAGGATTGAGTTAAATGGTTTATGTAAGTTCTTTTAAAAGATCACAAGAATTGTTTCATCTTTGGAAAAGATTTGGAAGTTCATAATAATCATTGATTTTCTTGGATTAATCTTCTTATTCCCAAATCTAGATTGTTGGGTCTCCTTTTTAGCAAAGAGCAATAAATTTTTGCTATTTTTTAGATCATGCTAATGAGCTTCAATCAAATTTTTTCCAAATGAATTAGATCAAAAAAAAATTCTAGCTCATAAAAAAAATTACCCCATTTCATTTGCACTTGATTTGGTTAGGCATTTTTTAGATTTACTAGCTCACTAGTTCTTGAATTTCTATATTTTCGACTAGTAATGTTTTTTTTTTCCATGGGTTAACTGTGGTATTTTTGAGTTATTCCACTTGGAATAAGGACCTAAAACATTCTAGTTAATAAAAAAATTTATCCCATCTAATTTGGATTTGATTTTCTTGGTCATTAAACCCTCACCACTTTCATCATTCACAAGGAAATTTCTCCAAGCTTTTTGAGCAAATCCATCCATCTCCCAACTTTGGTTTTGAGTTCTGAGTGATCCTAGGCACTTTCTTACTCCATTCCACCCATCTACCACCTTCCCTAAGCCTTCCATCACCTCCAACACCTCACATTTTTCTCTCAGTTGTATCTTGTAGGTTCACTGTAATTCTTACAGGATCATCCTATAGATTTCTAGTACACTCTATAGGTTTTCCTAAAATAGTCTGTTTTGAGGCTGAATTGATGGAAAACCTCTAGGAAGTCACCAAAAGCCTCCCAAGGGTCTCCCACAACATCAAACCATGTCCTAACACTTCCATCCAACCTCCAACATCCTTAATTCACCTTCCACATCACCAAAGGAAATTAGTTTGCATACTTGATTTTGCATGAAAAGACAAAAAGACAATTTAAATAGACTTATTTCAATCCCTTTACTTGCACATTAGTGATTATTGATGCTTCTTACTTCCATGATTGCATAGTAACATTTTCTTATGGTAATTTAGCATTATTTCAAAGCATAGTTTCTTGGTAGTTAAGTAGGAAATGGTGATTTAGCATTGAATTTTTGTCTCTTTGCTTGTACTTTACATCTTGCAATAGGTTAATGTTCCATTTCAAACATTTAATTTTTTGCAATTAGTTTAGGATTTGAATTAAGTACATGCACTCCATTACAACATGACAGCAAAGGAAGGACACATTGTATTCCACAAGTATAGTGCCAACACCTCTTAAGTTTGTAGGAAACCCAGGTTGATAATTAAAGTCAGTAGCCTTGGTAGTTGCAGCATTCTTGTTGTAATATCGAGGCACATCAATAGGTTCAAGGCTAGAGTCCTTAATATTACCTTGAGGCTTGTATGCCTTAATGATAGGCTCTCTCAACAACAATCATGGGAATACACCAATGTCTATTAATCGTTGGACCTTGCAAGTGGCTCGACATCAGCTCATATATTTTCCCTTCGCAATATGTACTTAGATACCTTGGCACTCATTGACATTAGTGGTGAGTTGCCTCGCATTGGTTAACGACGTGCATCAATGGTCGATAATCCAATGACTTCTCGTCATGCTCTACACATTTATTCTAATGATTAGAATTGTACCATCGGATGTTGTAATGATTGAAGACTATATCATTTTAATAGTTTGCAACAGATCAAATTGTTATAACAGCAATAAATATTCAAACCTTGTCATCAAAAAAGAGAACACAGAAGAAGATCCAAATTCCTTTGTTTACATGCTCCATGATCCAGCAGCATCAACAACCACACTCTTCAACATCCACAACTCATGCACATTAAGGGTAAGTGAATGTATGTGGTTTTCTAATTTTTAGTCAAGCAATTCCTTAAAATGCTTAAAATTGTAACTTTAGAAAGTTCCTCACTTCCTGTTTCACATTGTCATATCTCTATGTGGGGGGACGGGAATTCATATTCATACCTCATATTCACATTTCACGATATATATCACATTCATATTCCATTATCACCTTTCATATGTCATATATGTCCTTTATACACATGCCATCCTAACCAACATACTTTTCCAAACAACTACTATTGCGTTATGATTCAAAACATTACATGTTTTAGAAATGATGATGATAGAATGAATGGTTGATTAAATGTTTTCAAAGTCTTTTGATGCAACACAAAAATAACAAAAGTATTGTTACACAGGAACCAATATTAATAAAAGTTGGTTTCCACACAAGAACCGACCAAAGTAATATGTTGCAATCAAATATTTTTCAAAAGGACACTTTGCAAAAGGAACAAAGTTATCAAATGATTATGCGAAGATGAAAGAATAATTAACATCAGCTAAATTTCATATAAAAGGAAGAAAATTCAAAGAATCAAATCATGTTTAAAGTAAATCAATGCAATATATTGCATGAGTACATGCAATAACTTAAGTTGGGAGGTATGTTGGGCCACCAAATTAGCATACACTTTCACTCCATTTTCACCTTTATCGTCTTTTTTTCACCTCATTTCATCACATTATCATTATATTTCCATTACCTTATGGGTTCATATTTTCATTTTCCAAAGTTATTTATTCTATGTATTTAAAGTGAATTTATGATTAAACGTTAGAAAAATAACATGTATGTTCTTATACCTAAAGGTGGAATGAGTTTGGTGACATGTGTAGGTGATTTGGAAGGTTCGAAGACACTCTTATGTGGCCTCCAAGACTCAAATTAGAATTCTCTTGAAGATTTGAAGGATATTTGGGATAAGGGTCAAGCATATCTCATGGAGAAAAATTCATGGATAGAGTATGTATCTCATATTGGTTGTAACCATATGAAGGATTTGTGGATATAGGAGGGATTAGTGGATCTCCATTAATGAGTTGGTTGCTTATGTTTTTGTATAAATAGGAGTACCTCCTCCATTCCAAAAGGAGGACTCTTGGAGAATGTATCCTAACTTATGATGGAATAGAATAAAGTTTTCTTTCGACAATTTTAGATATAAATTGTCTTAATGTAGTATGTGAATTTATGGAATAGTTTGTCACTTTGTTCTTAACAGAATTGAGCTCACTCTAAAAGGATCAAAGAAACATTCTATTTCATTATAGATTTTATTTTCATTTAATTACTTAGTTGTTTGAAGATTTTTTTCATTATTAATGAATGAATTTTACTTTAAATCTTATCAGCATGTGAAATGACAAACAAGGGTCTAAGTTAGGCTCTCTTCCTATTTGATATGAGTAGTAACTGAAATTCATTCTCTTTTTCTAGTTTCAAGTTATTTCTAAATTCTTGATTTTTGATGCTTATGAATGAATTTTAGTTGAGTTATATTCAGCATGTGAGCGAACAACCAAGAGTCTAAGTTAGGCTCTCCATCTATTTGGTATGAACAATAATTATAGTTCATTTCTTTTCTTTATTTCAAGTTATCTTTAAGTTTATGGAATGGTAATGTTGTTGGAATAGAACTATGAGGAAGCACAACCAAGACCTCCTAAGTTAGAAGCCTCTTCTTTTTCTTTCTATACATCACATACTATTGCTCTTTAGTTTCTCTTCTTGAGGACAATACTATGGGGAAGGACAACCATGACCTCCCGAATTGGGAGCATCTTCCTTTGCTTATTGCATCTTGAACTAGAAACTTTTTAGTTTTAGAAGTTATTTGTAATATGAATTTACATTCTTTATTTGAATTCTAAACAAAACTCCTACAATAGTCTCATCTGAGGTCTCATATATTTTGGTTTGCTTCTAAGTTTACGAAACCCCTAGGTTGACAAGTTAAATGACAGGGACTTAACAGACAATTAAATCACTCAACATTTACCATGATTGACCATGGTTGATTTTCATTTTGAGAAAATACTTGTGAAAATGTGACATTTGACCATTGTTGACTATGATTGAAGATGGTTGACCATGTTTTATTTTGATATTGAGAAAATATTTGTGATATTGTGACGTTGGACCATGGCTGACCATGATTCACCATGGTTGATAGTTGTTGACGATGGTTGAACATGGTTGATTTTCATATCGAGACAATTTTTGTCACAATGTGGCATTAGACCATGGTTGACCATGCTTATAAACCCTAGGGATTGATATTACAAACCCAAAGTGATTAATAAACCCAAAGGATTAATATTTAAAAAACAAGGGATTATAAATGTAAGGGAATAACATTAAACCCTAGGATGAATATTAAACACTATGAATATTAACCATAAAATTAATAAACCAAAGAGATTAATATTGTAAACACCAGACTTAATATTAAACCCTAGGAATATAACCGTGTGATTAATATTATAAACCCAACGAAGTTATATTATAAACTTAATGCATTATAAGCCCAAGGGATCTATATGGAATCATAGTATTAATATTATAAACTCTATCAATAATATTATACACTAGGGATTTGAACCCTTAAATTAATAAACCTAAGGTATTGATATTATAAATTGAAGACACTAATCAAAATAAGGGATTAATACTTATAACCTAAAAAACCAAAAGGATTGATATTGAAAACCCAAGGTATTCAAATCCTAAGATAAATATTATAAACCCTAAAACAAACATGGTTGACCATTGTTTACCATGGTTGACCATGGTTGCTTTTCATAATGAGACAAGATTTGTCACAATGCGACATTGGACCATGGTTGGCCATGACTGATTTTCATATTAAGATAATATTTGTCATAATATAATGTTGGACCATGGTTAACCATGGTTGACCATGATTGACAATAGTTCACCATTATAGATTTTCGTATTGACATTTTTTGGCACAATGCGACAGTGGACCATGGTTTGCCATGGTTGTGACAATGTCACATTGGACCATGACACAATCTTTGTCATAATGTGACCATGGCTATTGATAAACCTAAGGTTTTAATATTAATAAACCCAAGGGATTAATATTATAAACCCAAGGGATTATGAACTAAAGGGATTACTATTAAACACTATGATTAATATTATAAACCATATGATTAATATTAAACCTTAGGAATAATTGATGGAAAATACTTCGGGGACGCGGACGGGAGAGCTGAGGGCGATGCGCGTTAGGGCCTGCGCAGCCGGACAGAGTTGACAGAGGTAATAGCAGGGATCAGATTGTGGAAGGCGGATTCTGATCCGCTTGGGCAGTGAATCCTTGTGGCAAGCGCGTTTCAGTCTTCGAAGACCTCAGCGGCTGAACTGGGTTTTAACCCTAAATTTACGCCCTGAGCAAAATGGGAGAGCCGAGGGGGGGGGGGGAGAGATCCCCTCCTTCAAAAACGTGGTAATGGGTGAGACAAGCACAGGTGGGGATCAGCATAACGAGAGGGAAAGTCATGTCCCAGTAATGGGCAACCTGTGGCAGAAAAGAATGAGAGGAAAATGTCTACCTAGGGCACAAAAACAGCCAAGGTATGTCATTCCCTGCAATAAATTGGAAGAATATAACTGTTACATGAAAGACCACGCCCTAATATGTAAGTTCATAGGGTACTGGCCTTCAGAGAAGGAGCTATACAGATGGATTGATCAGAGATGGAGACCTAAAGGACATGTGGATCTCAAATTGGGAGCCCAGGGTTTCTTCACAGCAGTTTTTACGAATCTGGAAGATAAGAACAGGATCTTTGAGGAAGGGCCATATTTCTTGAACAATGCGGGCCTGTTTATGAAATATTGGGAGGAGAGATACAGCCCAGAAAAGGAAAAACTGCTTGATGCACCAGTCTGGGTTCGCCTGTTTGGGCTTCCTGATGAATTCTGGCACCCTGATATTTTGGAAGGAATAGGGAACACGATTGGGAGCTTTGTTAAAATTGCAGAGGCCACGAAACGAGGTAAATATAATGCTTATGCGAGGATTTGTGTATACATGAATCTGGCAGAACCCCTCCCGGAAAATGTTGAAGTGGAGTATCACGATGAGGTTTGGAAGCAGCCAATCGATTACGAACACATCCCCTTCAGATGTCGTAACTGCCATGAATATGGCCACTTATATAGGCAATGCCCACTGAATAAAGAGGAAGAGTCTAAGAAAAGCCAAGCGGATCATCAGAGAAATACTGAGAGAATGGAGGAATCAGAGAGAGGTTTTCAGCAGGTTACAAGGAAGAAGAGGCAGAATAAAGAGGGACCAAAAACTCAATCTCAGGAGAAACCCAGCCAAAGAAACAATCAAAACAAATTTCAGGTACTGCAGAGCGAAAATGAGGAATACGAAGTAAACTTGGAGGACGATGAGGACCCGGGGAATACCCCTATGGAAATTGCCGGAGAGGAAAAAGAAAAGGAAAAGAACCTGAACAAAACCAGCAGAGAACGACCGGAGGAGAAAATAGAAGAAACAGAAGCGGAATCTCAGATGGAAGTGGAGAACCAACCTGAAAGTGAAGCGGAAGAGGAGAAAATCATGAGAAGATTAATCCAGGAATGGAAGTATCTTGACAACAGGTTCATACCTGAAAAACAAAAACAGTTGTACAAGGAGGCATTCCAGAAATACAAGGAGAGAAAAGGGGAACACCCGGATAAATCAGTAATGACCGACAGTGAACAGGGGAATGAAGCGACGGGAATGGGCAGCTCTGGCAAAAACAGCAGGAAAAGAGGCCGGAAAACAATGAGTGAAGCTATTCAGACGGTGGGAGAAACGTTGATAAACTCAGGTAAGGTGATACCTCTGTCTGAGGTATTCTTTCCCTCCTTCCGAAAGTTTTAAATGATAGTTATTAGTTGGAATATTAGGGGTTTGAATAGTAAAGGTAAACAAAGGTATATGAAGGATAAGCTGAAAAAAGAGAAGCCTAGCATCATGATTTTACAGGAGACAAAGATTTCGGTTCAACAGCTTGAAGAAATAATAGAAAAAAGTAGATTGCAATATCAAGTGATAGGGCAAGATGCAATCGGTTCTGCAGGAGGTATTGCAGTTCTGTGGAATCCGAATGAAATCACCTTAGATAGTTGGACCAGCATGAGTGGAATCCTCACTGGTATGGGTAGGATAGTAGGAACTAAGGAACAGGTGGTCATTTCAGGGGTTTACGGCCCCCCTTCTCCTGGGGCAAAAGAGAATTTCATAAACAGTATTAAAACGATCCGTAGACTTTACTCTGAAGCTGCTTGGATCATTGGAGGCGACTTCAATTTGATCAGATCCTTAGAAGAGAAAAAAGGAGGGGTTAGGAAGATGGACCACTTCATGGACAGATTCAATGAAATGATAGAGGAACTACGGCTTGTTGATATCCAGACCATTAATGGGATTTGCACTTGGAACAACAGAAGAGGAGGAAAAAACCAAATTGCTTCAAGACTGGATAGATTCCTAGTTTCTGAAGCCATCATGAACAAAGATGTTTTTGTGGAAGCTAAGATCATTCCATCACTGGGATCTGACCACTGGCCGATTCGATTAGAGGTTGATATCAAGAGGAATCAGGGGAAAAGGCCCTTCAGATTTGAAGCCTTCTGGCTGAGGGATCCTGAATTCATCAAGAAAGTAGAGGAATGGTGGAAACAATGTACTGTTCAGGGCAGAGGTAAAATGCATACGTTCCAACTAAAACTGAAAGAGCTGAAAGGAAAAATAAAAAGATGGAACAAAGAGGAGTTTGGTAACATCCTGGAAGATAAGCAAAAACTAGAAGGGGAAATGGAGGATCTTCAGCAGAAGATGATTTTGGAAGGCAGAACAGAGGAAAGCATAAACAGGGAAGGGGAAATCCTTGGCAGATTGGAAGAGAGAAGGAAGCAAGAGGAGATTTTGTGGCGACAAAAATCAAGGATAAAATGGCTAAGGGAGGGGGAAAGAAACACTAAATTCTTCCATCAGGCTATGATCAAGCATAGACAGGGTAATAGGATTCTATCGATCAAAGACAAGAATGGAGAAAGAGTGGTGGAGCAGACTGAGATTGAACAAGTGCTAATGGATCACCACAAAGAAATCTTAACAGAACCTCAAGCTGACAGAACGAGAGCCATTCAGGAGATCTGCTCGGCCATCCCTAGACTGGTTACTGAGGACCAAAACAAAGCGCTGATGAGGGCTGTGACCCTAGAAGAGCTTGAGGAAGTTGTGAAAGCAATGAAGAAAGGGACAGCTCCTGGACCGGATGGCTACACGGTGGACTTTTACCAGGCAGGCTGGCACTTCTTGGGAAGGGAGATTCTGGATCTAGTGGAAGAATCAAGGATGAACCAAAAGGTATGGCCTGCTCTTAATTCTACTTTTTATGCCCTCATTCCCAAGGGAGACAATCTAGAAGATGCTAATGGTTTTAGACCGATAGCACTGTGTAATGTCATTTACAAGATGATTACATCCCTGATTGCCAAGAGATTAAAACCCCTCTTGGACAATTTAATTTCGGCTGAACAAACAGGTTTTGTGGAAGGCAGACAGATCCTCGATGGCCTAGTTGTTACTCAGGAAGTTATCCATTCCCTAAAAGTCAAAAAGCAAAAAGGAATGATGATTAAATTAGATTTGTCAAAGGCTTATGACAGATTAAATTGGAAATATTTGGAAACAGTCCTGGAAAGATTTGGTTTTCACCAGAGATGGATTGCCTGGATCCATAATCTGATTTCTTCTCCTCACTTTTCTATTCTAGTTAATGGAAGCCCCACAAAAACCTTCAATGCCTCTAGAGGCATTCGACAGGGTGACCCTTTGTCCCCGTTTCTATTTATTCTAGCCGCTGAAGGCCTGGGTCGATTCATCAAACAAGAGAGAGCAGCAAACAGGATAAAAGGTCTGAAAATATGGGGAAACAATCTGCCTCTAACTCATCAACAATTCGTTGATGATATTATGATGTTTGGAGAACCAACGGTAAGAGAAGTAAAGCACCTCAAGAGAATCTTGGACTTGTTCGCGGAGGCTTCAGGGTTGGAAATCAATAAAGATAAATCTTGTATCTTCATCTTCAACACAGTGGAGCAGATCAAAACCCATCTCATTAGATTACTGGGATTTAAAAGAGGTGAACTTCCTACAAAATATTTGGGCAATATTTTGGACTACACATCTAAAAGGATGAAAAATTGGCAGGGTGTCCTGAATAAACTAAGTAACAAGGTTGCAAACTGGGCTTTCAGGGTTCTAAACATTGCTGGAAGAGTTGTTTTGGCCAAATCGGTCCTTCAGGCCATCCCCATCTACCCTCTATCAATTATGGCTGCCCCTGTTGGGGTTTGTGCTAAGATCAGGGAAATCATAAGGAAGTTCATATGGAGTGGGTCTGATCAAAAGAAAAAATGGGCCTTAGTATCGTGGAGTCAGCTAACAGAAAGAAAGGAGAAAGGCGGGTTGGGGCTAAGGGACCCTGAAGTTCTTAATAAAGTTCTGGGAGCCAAACTGTGGTGGCGATGGCTCAGAGGGGGAAATGATCTCTGGAAAACCATATGGAAGACTAAATACAGAATGCCTGACTCTCCGGTTGAGATCCTAAGGCTGCAGGAAACCCCTAGAGGATCCACAATCTGGGAATTAGCCTGTCAAAACAGGGATCTGGTGGAAAAACATATTTTTTGGGAAATCCGAGGGGGTACAGAAGCCAACTTCTGGGAAGACAGGTGGCAACAAAGAGAAAGATTGAACAGAATTCAGAACCTTCACCAGATCCGGGGTAGAATTGAAGGAGATAGAACTTGTGTAAGGGATTATTGGAAAGTAAATGATATGGCAGAGGGATGGAGAGTCTGGGAAGACCCGGTAGAATGGGACCGCGAGCTTAGCATAGATTTCCAAGAAATTTACAGGAAAGAAATGGGATCTAGGAAAATAAGAGCCCGTAATGGGAAGGATATCCTCCGATGGGGGAATACCATGAAAGGTTCGTTTACAACCAAAGAGGCTTACTACCTAATGGATTCTCAAAACAGAGGTGACAGGAATTTGGAATGGAAAACAATCTGGGAAAGTAATTGGTGGCCGAAGGTGTCCATTTTTGTTTGGCTGGCCTCAAAAAACAAAATCCTAACCTGGGATCGTATCCAGAAAAAGGGTTTCAATGGCCCCTCGCGATGTTACCTTTGCAACAATGATGGAGAGACCAGGGATCATATGCTGGTCAATTGTCCGTTCACAGAGAAACTTTGGACGAGTACTAGAAGGACTTTTAATAAACTTGGAATAAATATCAGAGAATTTAATGAACTGGTTTTCCAATGGAGCAAGGAAACCTTTCACTGTCGTGTAGTCCAAAGGGCATGGAACCTCATCTCTGCATTTATACTCTGGATGGTCTGGAAGGAGAGAAATCGGAGAGTTTTTCAGAATTCTGCTAAGGAACCAGAGATAATCTGGGAACGGGTGGTCGAGAGCATGCGAGAGACTATCTTAGTTGAGAAATGGGAGGGCGATGACTGGAAGGCGAACCAGGAAGAACAAGGAATTCTGAACAAATTAAATTTAAAATTTGAGATGGTCCAATTTAAATGTTCGGCCCGCCACGATATGAGAATTCAAAGCCCCGACAAATTCAGATACCCGAGAGATCACTTTGTTAAGCTAAACTTCGACGGGGCCTCGAAGGGGAACCCGGGCGAAGCCGGCTTCGGGGGGATCTTTAGAGACAACAATGAACAAGTCAGGTGGATATTTGCAGACTGGGGAGGAGAGATGACTAATAATGAGGCCGAGTTCTGGGCTCTGCATCAAGGATTACGAATAGCTGTTAGGAATGGCTATACCAATCTGGAAATCACAGGTGACTCGCAGATTGCAGTGGACATGCTAAGGAGGCTTAACAACGGGCAGGGTTGGGAGAAAGTCACTAAAAGTTGGCGGACTGCGGGTATCGTTCAGGAAATTGCTGATCTTGTAAAACGAATTGACTACAAAATTATAAACCATGTTCGAAGGAGAGGGAACCAGGCTGCGGATTGGCTGGCCAATTGGGGCTGCAGGGGACGTGGCAGCATGATTGACAGCCAGTGGAGAGCTGTGGAGGGCAACCGGGAGTGGAAGGAGCTGGCGGACATCATTAAGGATGATCATGATAAGGCCACAGATGAAAACACACGGATCAGTGAGCTGGATTAATAGACGGCAGTGGAGATCCCGATATATGAATATGTTTCAATCGGGCTTCGGTAAAGACATCTTATCAGATTACAGGGTGTATGATCAGGAGGTATGTGGCAGTACAGCGACGGCGGGAGGGGCGAGTAGGCAGGAGTACACCCAAGGTGAGTTAATAAATGCTCGAACCATCAGAGGTCATGGGAGCGGCCAGTCAGACTTCACAGCAGGAGAGATTAATAAGGAAATGATGGTTGAGGGTAGTGGCTCATCGGAAAACTACCGGAGACAATCGGAAGTAGAACCAAGTTGGTACCCCGAGGACAGGAGGACGATATATATCCAAAGCAGGACGATCGCAAAAACATTATGCGATTTCCTAATTTGGGGAGGTTTGGAAGTTGCAATTGAGAGGAAGCAAAGAAATTCTAAGGTCTTAGACAACCAGCGAGTAGCGAGCGCCAGACCCACGGGCAGCATGGAGACCAGACAGAAATTGAGAGAAGCAGAGGAGCAACAGAACGCAGAGGTGGGCAACAGGAGCCGAAAAGGCAAAAACATTATGCAGGACGAACCACCGTTTAAGATTTGGGATGTGGAGGATGATTCGGAGGAGGATCTGGTTCCTGGCGCTGGGTGTGAACGCCTCGACCCTCAGATGAACTCGGCGGATGATGTTAATGAGCAGGCGGGGGAGGACCAGTCCGAGTCGCAAGACTCGAAGGTCCGCCGTTACGGCTTGAGGAAACGCAGTAAGACTCCCAATAGGGAAGGGGAGTCGGAACGGAAAAGAGACCGAGGGCAGAGGAGGAAAGCCCAGGAGGAGGGGGAGAATTCCAGACGCGGCCAGAGTAAAGACAAAAAGCAGAGGAAGACCGTGAACCATAGAATTCGAAGGGCTGAGCAGGCTTACTATCGAAACTCCAACTCTGTTGTGCGTAGAATCATGCAGCATCTAGAAGAAGAGTCCTTACAGGAGCAATCTGCCGAGGAGATGGAGGAGTGGGAGTTTCTTCTTCATGACCCTGGTCATACCAGGGGGCGTATGTCATTGTTCAAACAGTCTCTTCACATCTATTGGGTGATGAAGGGACTGATGGCCAAGGCTATGGAGCAAGTGGCAAAGGAGATGGTTGAGTTAGCTCAAGAAAATCCAGACATTCGCAGAGAACTGAGCTTCATTCGCATAACAATGGCAAGGCAGGAGGAGAAGCTGGATGCAATCCAACAAATGCTGAACAGGGACCAACCAGAACCAGCGGGAGCAGCCAACCAGCAACCAGATGCGGGCAATGACTGACACAAGATATGTTTAGAAACTGCAGTAGTTTTTTTGATAATGGCTTTTTATATGTTAAAGATAGGAAAAAGCAAGTAGTGCAGATTAGTAGCATTAGTAAGTTTCAAGACTGCATCGTTTATTTAGCTAAGTCAATTAGGCTGTGGACCTTCTATTTTTGGGCTGCAATTAAAAACTATAGGTGGATTTTGACCCGGTTTCCCTACGTGGGCAGGCTACAAACAGTTTTGAATGATGTAATATTCTGTTGATCAAGTAATAGAAAGGGTACCATCCTAGCTTACAAAAAAAAAAAAAATATTAAACCTTAGGAATATAAACTCTACAATTAAAATTATAAAACCTAGGAAAAATATTATAAACCCATTGGGTTAATATTAAAAGCCTGAGGTATTACAAACCCAAGGGAATAACATTAAACCCTAGGATTATTATTAAAAACTATGAACATAAACCCTAATATTAATATATAAACCTGAATATTAATATTATAAACCCAAGATATTTATACTATAAATCTAAGGAATTAAAACACCTAAAGGGATTGATATTATAAACTCAATAGATTATAAATCAAGGGGAATAATTTTGAACCCAAGGGATTGATAAAACCAAATGATTCATATTAAAAATCCAAGTGATTGATAAACCCAATGGATTTATATTAAACCCTAAAATTAATATTACAAACCGTAATACTACAAATTATAAACCCAATATGAAAATTTAATATTATAAACTGACTATTAAAAATCCCTATTATTTTAAACCTATTAACCCAAAGTTTTGTAATTTAATAATGCGACATTGAATAAATTACAATGTAATGTAACATTTTGATAATGATTGTTAAACTTATTTTCATATTGAGACAATGTTTCTCACAATGTGATGTTGGATACATTTTTGTACCATTCCAATGTTACAATATTAAACTGTTGATATTATAATCCCAAGGGACTCATAAATATAAGGGATTAATACTAAAAATAGAAGGGGTTATAAACCCAAGGCAATAATATTAAACCAAAGATATTAATATCGTAAACCTAATGGATTATTATAAACCCTAATATAAACATTATAGCCTAAGATTCATATCATTAACCTTATGGTTAATATTATACACCCAAGAGAGTAATAAAACAAAAAGATTAATATTAAAAAGAAAAGGGATTATCAACCCAAGCGAATAACATCAAACCCTGTGATGAATATTAAACCCTAGGAATGTTAACCATAAAATTAATAAACCCAAGAAATTACTATTTTACACACTAGGCTTAATATTAAACCCTAGGAATATAACCCTATGATTAATATTATAAACCCAAGGAATTTATATTATAAACCCAATGGATTATAAACCCAAGGGATGTATATTAAATCCTAGGATTAATATTATAAACTCTATCAATAATATTATAAGCTAGCAATATGAACCCTTCTATTAATAAACCCAAGGGATTGATATTATAAATCAAGGCACTAATAAAACTAAGGTATTACTAATAAAAACCTAAAAACCCTAAAGGATTAATATTGTAAACCCAAGGTATATAAAACCTAAAATAAATATTATAAACCCTAAAACAAAAATGGTTGACCATGGTTGATTTTCATTTTGAGACAATATTTGTCACAATACGACATTGAACCATGGTTGACCATGATCAATTTTAAAATTGAGAGAATATTTTTCAGAATGTGAAATCGGACCATCGTTAACCATGTTTTATTTTCATATTGACAATATTTGTCATAATGTGACCATGGCTAATGATGATCATTGACCATGGTTGATTTTGATATTTAGAAATCTTTGTCACAATTCCATGTTGAACCATGGTTGAGAATTTTTAACAAAGGTTGTTGATGGCTAATTTTTATATTGGGACAATATTTTTTGCAATGTGGCATTGGACGATGGTTGACCATGATTGACCATGGTTGATTTTCATTTTGAGATAATCTTTGTCACATTGTGACATTTGACCATTATTGACTATAATTGAAGATGGTTGACCATGGTTTATTTTCATATTAAGAAAATATTTGTTATAATGTGACGTTGGACCATGGGTGACCATGATTCACCATGGTTGACAATGGTTGACGATGGTTGAACATGGTTTATTTTCATATTGAGACAATTTTTGTCACAATGTGACATCGGACCATGGTTGACCATGGTTATAAACCCTAGAGATTGATATGACAAACCTAAAGCGATTAATAAACCCAAAGGATCAATATTTAAAAAATAAGGGATTATAAACGAAAGGGAATAACATTAAACCCTAGGATGAATATTAATCCCTATGAATATAAACCATAAAATTAATAAACCCAAGAGATTAATATTGTAAACATGAGACTTAATATTAAACCCTAGGAATATAACCCTATGATTAATATTATAAGCCCAACGAATTTATATTATGAACCTAATGTATTATAAGCCCAAGGGATATATATTGAATCTTGGGATTAATATTATAAACTCTATCAATAATATTATACACTAGGGATATGAACCCTTACATTAATAAACCCAAGGTATTGATATCATAAAACCAAGACACTAATAAAAATAAGATATTAATAATATTATTCTAAAAACTCAAAGGATTGATATTGTAAGCCCAAGGTATAAAAACCCTAAGATAAATATTATAAACCCTAAAACAAATATGGTTGACCATGGTTGATTTTCAAATTGAGACAATATTTGTCATAATGTGATGTTGGACCATGGTTAACCATGGTCCAATGTCACTAGGGATATTAACCCCTACATTAATAAACCCAAGACACTAATAAAAATAAGGTATTATACACTAGGGATATGAACCCTTACATTAATAAACCCAAGGTATTGATATCATAAACCCAAGACACGAATAAAAATAAGGCATTAATACTATTATTCTAAAAACTCAAAGGATTGATATTGTAAACCCAAGGTATAAAAACCCTAAGATAAATATTATAAACCCTAAAAAAAATATTGTTGACCATGGTTGATTTTCATATTGAGACAATATTTGTCATAATGTGAGGTTGGACCATGGTTAACCATGGTTGACCATGATTGACCATAGTTGACCATTGTAGATTTGTATATTGACAATTTTTGTCTCAATGTGACAGTGGACCATGGTTGACCATGGTTGTGACAATGTCACATTGGACCATGACAGAATGTTTGTCACAATGTGACCATGACTATTGATAAAGAAAATGTTTTATTATTAATAAACCCAAGGGATTAATATTATAAACCCAAGGGATTATAAACTAAGGGATTAATATTAAACCCTACGATTAATATTATAAACCATATGATTAATATTAAACCTTAGGAATATAAACTCTATGATTAATATTATAAACTTTATGAACAATATTATAGACCCATTAGGTTAATATTAAAAACCCAAGGGATTATAAACCCAAGGGAATAACATTAAACCCTAGGATTAATATTAAGTTCTATGAATATTAACCCTAATATTAATATTATAAACCTTAATATTTATATTATAAACCTAAGAGATTTATACTATAAATCCAAGGAATTAATAAACCTAAAGGGATTGATATTATAAACTCAATAGACTGTAAATCAAGGGGAATAATTTTAAACCGGGGGGATTAATATTATAAACCTAAAGGATTGATAAAACCAAAGGATTAATATTAGAAATCCAAGTGATTGGTAAACCCAATGGATTTATATTAAACCCTAAGATTAATATTATAAACCATAATACTACAAATTATAAACCTGATGTTAAAATTTAATATTAGAAACTCACTATTACAAGTCCCCAATATTATAAACCTCGTATTAAACCCAAATTTTGTAATGTAACAATGTGACATTGAATAAATTACAATGTAATGTAACACTGTGACAATGATTGTTAGACTTATTTTCATATTGACACAATGTTTGTCACAATGTGATGTTGGTTAGATTTTTGTACCATTCCAATGTTAGATTATTAAATCGTTGATATTATAATCCGAAGGGACTAATAAATATAAGGGATTAATACTAAAAACTGAAGGGGTTATAAACCCAAGAGAATAATATTAAACCCAAGAGATTAATATATTAAACCCAAGGGATATAGACCCTAAGACAAATACTATAAACCCTAATATAAACATTATAACCTAAGACTCATATCATTAACCTTATGATTAATATTATACACCCAAGGGACTAATAAAACCAAAAGATTAAAATTAAAAAGCAAAGGGATTTTAAACCCAAGCGAATAACATCAAATTCAAGGATTAATATTAAACCCTAGGAATATAACCCTATGATTAATACTATAAACCCAACGAATTTATATTATAAACCTAATGGATTATAAAGCAAAGGGATCTATATTAAATCCTAGGATTAATATTATAAACTCTATCAATGATATTATACCCTAGGAATATGAATCCTTACATTAATAAACCCAAGAAATTGAAATTATAAATCCAAGGCACTAATAAAAACAAGTATTAATACTAAAAACCTAAAAACCCCAAAGAATTAATATTGTAAAGCCAAGGTATATAAACCATAAGATAAATATTATAAACCCTAAAACAAACATGGTTTACCATGGTTTATTTTCATTTTCAGACAATATTTGTCATAATGCGATGTTGGACCATGGTTGACCATGATTAATTTTCAAATTAAGAGAATCTTCTTCAGAATGTGACATTGGACCATCGTTAAATATGGTTGACCATGGTTGATTTTCATATTAACAATCTTTGTCATGTTGTGACCATGGCTATTGATGGTCATCGACCATGATTAACCATGCCATAATTTCATATTAATAAATATTTGTCACAATTCCATGTTTAACCATGGCTTAGAATTTTTGACGTTGGCTAATTTTTATATTGAGACAATATTTGTTACAATGTGACATTGGACAATGGTTGACTATGATTGACCATGGTTGATTTTTATTTTGAGACAATCTTCATCACAATGTCACATTTGACAATTGTTGACTATGATTGAAGATTATTGGCTATGGTTGATTTTCATATTGAGAAAATATTTGTTATAATGTGACATTGGACCATGGCTGACCATGATTCACCAAGGTTGACAATGGTTGATGATGGTTGAACATGGTTGATTTTCGTATCGAGATAATTTTTGTCACAATGTGACATTAGACCATGGTTGACCATGATTATAAACCTAAGGGATTGATATCACAAACCCAAAGGATTGATATTTAGAAAACAAGGGATTATAAATGCAACAGAATAACATTCAACCCTAGGATGAATATTAAACCCTAGGAATATAAACCATAAAATTAATAAACCCAAGAGATTATTATTGTAAACACCAGACTTAATATTAAAGCCTAGGAATAAAACCCTATGATTAATATTATTAACCCAACAAATTTATATTATAAACCTAGTGGATTATAAGCCCAAGGGATATATTGTGAATCCTACGATTAATATGATAAACTTCATCAATAATGTTATAAACTCTATAAATAATATTATAAACTCTATCAATAGTATTATACACTAGGGATATGAACCCTTACATTAATAAACTGAAGGGATTGATATTATAAACCCAAGACGCTAATAAAAATAAGGGATTAATACTGATAGCCTAAAAAACCAAAGGATTGATATTGTAAACTAAAAGTATACAAACCCTAATATAAATATTATAAACCCTAAAACAAACATGGCTGACCATCAGTTTCCCTGGTTAACCATGGTTTATTTTCATATTGAAACAATATTTGTCACAATGCATAGTTGGACCATGGTTGGCCATGATGGATTTTCATATTAAGAGAATCTTTGTCATGTAATGTGATGTTGGACCATGGTTAACCATGGTTGACCATGATTAACCATAGTTCACCATTGAAGATTTGTGTATTGACAATTTTTGTCACAATGCAACATCGGACGATGGTTAACCCTGGTTAGCCATGGATGACCATGGTTGTGACAATGTCACATTGGACCATGACACAATATTTGTCACAATGTGGCCACGGTTATTGATAAACCCAAGGTTTTAATATTAATAAAACCAAGGGATTAATATTATAAACCCAAGGGATTATAAACTAAAGGGATTAATATTAAACCTTATGATTAATATTATAAACCATATTCTTAATATTAAACCTTAGGAATATAAACTTGACAATTAATATTATAAACTCTAGGAACAATATTATAAACCCAAGTGATTACTAAACCCATTGGATTAATATTAAAAACCTAAGGGATTATAAACCGAAGGGAATAACATTAAACAATAGGATTAATATTAAACCCTTTGAATATAAGCCCTCATATTTACATTATAAACCTTAAGATTAATATTATAAACCCAAGAGATTTATACTATAAATCCAAGGAATTAACAAACCTAAAGGAATTGAAATTATAAACTCAATAAATTATAAATCAAGGGGAATAATTTAAAACCCAAGGGATTAATATTAAAAACATAAGGGATTGATAAACCCAAAGGATAAATATTAAAAATCTAAGTGATTGATAAACCCAGTGGATTTATATTAAACCCTAAAATTAATATTATAAACCCTAATACTACAAATTATAAACCCAATGTTAAACTTTAATATTTTAAATGACTATAAAATTCCCTCATATTATAAACCTCATATTAAACCCAAGTTTTGTAATGTAACAATGTGACATTGAATAAATTACAATGTAATGTAGCATTGAGATAATGATTGTTAGACTTATTTTCATATTGACGCAATGTTTGTCACAATGTGATGTTGGATACATTTTTGTACCATTCCAATGTGACAGTATTAAATTGTTGATATTATAATCTGAAGGCACTAATAAAGATAAGGTATAATACTAAAAATAGAAGGGGTTATAACCCCAAGGGAATAATATTAAACCCAATAGATTAGTATTATAAACCCAAGGGATATAGGCCCTAAGATAAATATTATAATCCCTAATATAAACATTGTAACCTAAGATTCATATCATTAACCTTACGATTAATATTATACACCCACAGGACTAATAAAACCAAAATATTAATATTAAAAAGAAAAGGGATTATAAACCCAAGTGAATAATATCAAGCCCTAGGATAGATATTAAACCCTAGGAATGTTAACCATAAAATTACTAAACCCAAGAGATTAATATTTTAAGCACTAGGATTAATATTAAACCCTAGGAATATAACCCAATGATTAATATGATACACCAAAGGAAATTATATTATAAACCTAATGGATTATAAACTCAAGGGATCTATATTAAATCCTAGGATTAATATTATAAACTATATCAATAGTATTATACCATAGGAATATGAACCCTTACATTAATAGACCCAAGGGATTGATATTATATACCCAAGGCACTAATAAAAACAATGTATTAATACTAAAAACCTAAAAAACCCAAAAGATTAATATTGTAAACCCAGGGTATACAAACCCTGGGATAAATATTATAAACCCTATAAGAAACATGCTTGAACATGATTGGCCATGAATGATTTTCATCTTGAGACAATATTTGTCACAATGTGACGTCGGACAATGGTTGACTTTGATTAAGTTCTTATTGAGAGAATATTTGTCATAATGTGATATTGGACCATGATTGACCACGGTTGATTTCCATATTGAAAATATTTTTCATAATGGGACCACGGCTATTTATGATCATTGATCATAGCTGATTTTTATATTGAGACAATCTTTGTCATATGCGATGTTTAACCATGGTTGAGAATAGTTGACGATGGTTGATGATGGTTGAGAATGGTTGGCGATGGCCAAATGTTCATATTGATACAATATTTGTCACAATGTGACGTTGCACGATTATTGACTATGACTGACCATGGTTGATTTTCATATTGAGAAAAAAATTGTTATAATGTGATGTTGGGCCATTCTTGACCATGATTGACCATTGTTGATGATGGTCAACGATGGCTGATGATGGTTGAACATGGTTGATTTTCATATCTAGACAAATTTTGTCACAATCTGACATTGGACCACGGTTAACCATGATTATAAACCCAAATTGATTGATAAACTGAAATGATGAATATTAAAAAAACAAGGGATTATAAATGCAAGGGAATAAAATTAAACCCTAGGCTCAATATTAAACCTTATGAATATAAACCATAAAATTAATAAAACGAAGAGACTAATATTGTAAGCACTAGGCTTCATATTAAACCCTAGGAATATAACCCTATTATTAATAATATAAACCCAACGAATTTATATTATAAACCTAATGGATTATAAGACCAAATGATCTATATTAAATCCTAGGAATAATATTATAAATTCTATCAATAATAATATACACTAGGAATATGAACCCTTACATTAATAAACCCAAGGGATTGATATTAAAAACCCAAAACACTAACAAAATCAGACATTAATACTAAAACCCTAAAATACCAAAAGGATTGATATGGTAAGCACAAGGTATATAAACCCTAAGATAAATATTTTAAACCCTAAAACAAACAAGGTTGATTTTCATATTGAGAAAATATTTGTCACAATGCAACATTGGACCATGGTTGACCATGATTAATTTTCATATTAAGGGAATCCTTGTCACAATGTGACGTTGGACCATGGTTAACCATTGTTGACCATTGGCCATAGTTGACCATGCTAGATTTTCGTATTGACAATTGTTTTCACAATGCGATATTACACCATGGTTAGCCATGGATGACCATGGTTGTGACAATGTCGCATTGGAGCATGACACAATATTTGTCACAATGTGACCATGGCTAATGATAAACCCAAGGATTTAATATTAATAAACCCAAGGGATTAATATTATAAACCCAAGGGCTTACTAAAGTAATTGGGTAAATATAAAAAACCCAAGGGAATAACATTTGACCCTATGATTAATATTAAACCCTCTAAATATAAACCCTAATATTAATATTATAAACGTTAAGATTAATATTATAAACATAAGAGATTAATACTATAAATCCAAGGAATTAATAAACCTAAATGGATTTATATTATAAACTCAATAGATTATAAATCAAGAGGAATAATTTTAAACCCAAGCAATTAATACCATAAACCTAAGAGATTGATCAAACCAAAGGATTAATCTTAAAAATCCAAGTGATTGATAAACCCAATGGATTTATATTAAACCATAAAAATAATATTATAAACCCTAATAGTACAAATTATAAAATGAGTGTTAACTTTAATATTATAAACTCACTATTAAAAGGACCTAATTTTATAAACCTTGTATTAAACCCAAGTTTTGTAATGTAACAATGCAACATTGAATAAATTACAATGTAATGTGGAATTGTGATAATGATCGTTAGAACTATTTTAATATTGAGACAATGTTTGTCACAATGTGATGTTGGATACATTTTTGTACCATTCGAGTGTTATAATATTAAACCGTTGATATTATAATCCCAAGGGACTAATAAACTTAAGAGATTAATACTAAAAATGGAAGGGGTTATAAATCCAAGCGATTAATATTATAAACCTAAGGGATTAATAAACCTAAAGGATTAATATTAAAAAGCCAAACGATTATAAACCCAAGTGAATAACATTAAAACCATAGGATGAATATTAAACCCTAGGAATGTAACCCTATGATTAAGATTATAAACTCAAGGAAATTATATTGTAAACCTAATGGATCTTATAAACCCAAGGGATCTAGGATTAATATTATAAACTCTATTAATAATATTATATACTAAGAATATGAACCCTTGCATTAATAAACCCAGGGGATTGATATTATAAATCTAAGGCACTAATAAAAACAAGGTAATAATATTGAAGACTTAAATAACCGAAAGGATTAATATTGGAAAACCAAGGTATATAAACCCTAAAACAAACATGGTTGACCATGGTTGATTTTCATTATGAGATAATATTTGTCACAATGCAGCGTTAGACCATGGTTGACCATGATTAATTTTCATATTGTGTGAACCTTTGTCACAATGTGACATTGGACCATGGTTAACCATGGTTGACCATGATTGACAATGGTTGACCATGGTTTATTTTCATATTGACAATCTTTGTCACAATTTGACCATGACTATTAATGAGCATTGACCATGATTGACCATGGTTGATTTTCATATTGAGACAATCTTTGTCAGAATACGATGTTGAACCATGGTTGAGAATGGTTGACGTTGGTTGACAATGCTTGATGATGGCTAATTTTTATATTGAGATAATATTTGTCACAATGTGAGGCTAGATCATGTTTGAGCATGACTGACCATGGTTGACGATGGTCGACGATGGTTGAAAGTGGGTTGAACATGGTTGCTTTTTATATTGAGACAAATTTTCTCACAATGTGACATTGGACCATGGTTGTCCATTATTATAAACCCAAGGGATTGATATTATAAACCAAGAGGGATTAATAAACCCAAAGGATTAATATTAAAAGAACGAGGGACTATAAACACAAGGGAATAACATTAAACTCTAGGATGAATATTAGACCCTAGGAATATAAACCATAAGATTAATAAACCCAAGATATTAATATTTTAAACACTATGCTTAATATTAAACGCTAGGAATATAACCCTATGATTAATATTATAAACCCAACAAATTCATATTAGAATCCTAATGGATTATAAAGCCAAGGGATCTATATTAAATCCTAGGATTAGTATTATAAACTCTATCAATAATAATATGCACTAGGAATATGAACCCTTACATTAATAAACCTAAAGGGTTGATATTATAAGCCCAAGACACTAATAAAAAAAAAGGATTAATAATAAAATGTTGAAAATAGCAACAAGAAATGCTAAAAATAGCATTGCTATGAATCACATTTAAGGTACCAGTGTTGTACATAGCAACAAGGAATGAAAAATGGAAATGCTAAAAATAGCGTTGCTATAAATAGTATTTCATGATAGATTCCAATTTTAGTTAGTCCTTGAACTAAAATTCAGAAGTAAAATTCGAATTTGATCTTAGCAGTTGTTTGTAAAATAATTAATTAATTCACCTTAAGTTAATCAAACATGAAGTCTATGTGGAGACATGCAATAGTTATCCAATTGATTGAGGAACTTATCCATCAGTTAAAGAGATAAGGATGAGTTGTAATATTGAGTTGTAATTAGTTGGCTCAGTTAACTGAGTCAAGTCCAGTTAGATTAATTCAAACAGTTTGTTGAACTAATTGTGAGTTCAGTTAGTTAATGCATGCATGCATGTAACTGTTGCACTTTAGATAACAGAATACTCTCTCATAAATAATTCATGAATGTCAATTCGTTAGAGACCCAGTTCAGATCAAAGGAAGGGATAGTGTACTATCAGTTGGAGGATTTTCCCTATATAGGAAACTCATCCATGCATAAGGAATTATCTCCTTCAAGGTTGTGCAGTTAGATCAAAGGTTAGTGAGTGTGTCGAGAGGCCAATTCACATAGGTGGCAGCACTGGACCCTAGGAAAAATTGCGCAAGGAAATAGGAGGCTTGGAGGGCAGAGGAGAAGGTTTGGAGAAGCCTTTGACTATCTATGAGCATCATTGTTTGATTGTAGAGAGACCAGGATAGCTTGTGAGCTGGATCTTTTTGTAATCTGAACATATTTCCACTTGTATGATAATACAGAGATTGGGGTTTTAGGTTGAGGCTTTCCCCAGGTTATTCTTCTTTGTTATGTGTGATCGATTTCTCATTCTTAGTTATATGTGTTCTAAATTGATCTTGCTAATATTCGATTAAGCTTCTGTAATTCTTATTGTAGAAATAGATCTTGTATTTTGCTTTAGTATATTGCATAATCTATTGATCTACAGTGGGAATTTCTACATGGTATCAGAGCAAAGGTGATCAAAGTGAAGAACAATATACAAAGAAGGGAGAAGTTCGAAGTTTCAAGTTCCTGATTATAGAATTCGAATTCTTATCACATCTCAAATTCCCCAATGGCGTTCAACGGTTTAAGACTCGAGTATGCCCTTGTTGGAAGATCAAATTATATAGCTTGGAAGGATTGCATGGAAGCAATATTAGAGGACAATGGTCTAAAGGACTTCATTGATCAAGAAGTCCCCAAACCAAGAACGGCTAATGCTACAGAATTGGTGGAATGGAAGAAATGTGTGGCTAGAGCAACGAGAATCCTCTTGGAGGGAGTTTGAGACCACATTTTCTTGAGCCTCCATGGAACGAGACATCATTTTAAATGTGGAAAACATTGAAAGATTTATATCAGAACAACAGAAATCAGAGGAAGATGGCATTGAAAGACAAGCTTCAGAAAATCAACTGTGAAAAGGGCGACAAGATCTCTACATATCTGAACAAGCTCACCACCTGCAAGGATGAGCTTGGAAGTGTGGGGATCACTATAGCTGATAATGACATGGTGAGTATTGTTCTCCTCAGTCTTCCTAGGAGCTGGCATAGCTACCAAGACTAGGTAAATGGAAAGAGAGAAATTGCTAGATTGGGAATGACTTTGGTTGGATTTGATGCAGGAGGAGATAAGAAGAAGCACTAGAGATGGTTCTTCATCCAAGGAGGATGAAGAAAATTGTGCCTTAGTGAGTAAGGCAAAGAAAGGGAAGGAGAAGGATTCTCATCCCAAATAGAGTTATTCCTATGGTGGGAAGAAGTTTGACCAATCAAAAGTCAGATGCTTTCATTCTCATGAGGTGGACCATTTTGCTACAAATTTTCCACTGAAGAAATCCAAGATGGGATCCAAGGAAGGATCTAAAGGTGAGGCATTAGCCTCACAGTTTGAGTTGGATTTCACCCTCTTCGCATGCATGGTTTCATCCATGGTGGGATATGGTTGGTTTCTTGAGAGTGGAGCTTCTTTCCACATGACCAGCAACAAGAGTTTGTTCAGTACCTTGGAGGAGAAAGATCTCCATATACTCATAGCGATGGTTAATGATGAAAAGTATAGTGTCTCAGGTGTAGACGTGGTTGTTTTTCAGAGGGAGCATGGAGCTCGCATTACCTTGAGTGATGTCAAGTATGTAACAGGACTGAGGAAAAATTTGGTGTCGATCGCAATGCTGGAAGACAAAGGGTATGATGTAGTCTTCAGTACGGGAAAGGTTTTCCTTCGACACATCACCCTGCGACAGGTGAAGCAGATCGGTTCATGAGTCAAGAACCTATATGCTCTTGAGTTTCAAGATGCATGCAAAGCCTTGAGGAGCAAGGTAACTGATGGAGACTTGGTGGTCGAGAGGGAGAGTAAATTACATCTCAACATGCAGTGCCAAAAGAAGTCTCAAACAATTGTGGAGGAGCCACAATTGGTGAAGAATCTTCAGGAGGTTGTAGAGCAGCCACAACTAGAGAAGCTGAGGAGATCGAGTAGAGACATCTACTAATGTAGAGACCTCCAGTTGGTGGAAATTTCGAGTCAAGTTGACCGAGGGATCACATGCATCCATACCTTTGGGGTGATGTGAAGTGACAGTCCCAAGAAGGATGGAATAGGGGTAGGATCATTGAGGTACACAACCTCTTTGATTAGACCTTGCTATGGGAGCCTCGATGAGGAGTAGCAGGACTCATTGAGTGGGTAGAGACAGATGCAGATGGAGCAGTAGAGAGAGCTATAGTGCAGGAATCCCAAGACAGTGCAAAGCTAGCAAGCTGCAACAATTCGAGAGGCATAGGAGTGTTGCACCAATGTAGGATGGCACAAAAAGGTGTGTAATGATGCAAGATGCATGGAGTGTTGTAGCAGCTCATAGGTCACAAAGGGAGAATTTGTCAGCAATAGAGGAAGCTTCAGCATGAGAGGATGTTTCTAGCCCAACAAGGAGGTCATTTGGGAGATTTTTTGTTTCTAGAGTTGCTAGAGCAATAACACTTGGGAGAACTGTTGCATGCAGAACATTCCAAAGGTTCAGGATCAAGTTTGAGTTGAATTCCTTTCTTATTGAGAGGGAGTGTTGAAAATAGCAACAAGAAATGCTAAAAATAGAAATGCTAAAAATATTATTGCTATAGATAACATTTCAGGTACCAACGTTGGACATAGCAACAAGGAATGAAAAATGGAAATGCTAAAAATAGCATTGCTATAAATAGTATTTCAAGATAGATTCCAATTTTAGTTAGTCCTTGAACTAAATTTGAGAAGTAAAATTCGAATTTGATCTTAGGATCTTCTTGTAAAATAATTAATTAATTCACCTTGAGTTAATTAGTTGTATAAAATCAAACATGAAGTCTATGTGGGGACATGCAACAATTATCCCATTGATTGAGGAATTTATCCATCAGTTAAAGAGATAAGGATGAGTTGTAATTAGTTGGCTCAATTAACTGAGTAAAGTCTAGTTAGATTAATTCAAATGGTTTGTTGAATTAATTGTGAGTTCAGTTAGTTAATGCATGCATGTATGTAACTTCTACACTTCAGATAACTGAATATTCTCTCATAAATAACTCATGCATGTCAGTTTAGTTAGAGACCCAGTTGAGATCAGAGGAAGGGACAGTGTACTATCTGTTGGAGGTTTTTCCCTATATAGGAAACTCATCCGTGAAGAAGGAATTATCTCTTTCAAGATTGTGCAATTAGATTAGAGGTTAGTGAGTGTGTGAAGAGGCCAATTCACACAAGTGGCAGCAATGGACCCCAAGAAAAATTGTGCATGGAAATAGGAGGCTTGGAGGGCAGAGGAGAAGGCTTGGAGAAACCTTTGACTGTTTATGAGTAGCATTGTTTGATTGTAGAGAGAGTGGGATAGCTTGTGAGCTGATTCTTTTTGTAATTTGAACATATTTCCATTTGTATGATAATACAGAGATTGGGGTTTTAGGCTGAGGCTTTCCATGGGTGATTCTTCTATTTTATGTGTGATTGATTTCTCATTCTTACTTATATGTGTTCTAAATTGATCTTTCTCATATTCGATTAAGCTTTTGCAAAGTTTGTTGTAGAAGTAGATATTTTATTTTTGTTTAGTATATTGCATAATCTGTTGATCTATAGTGGGAATTTCTACATAAAAACCTAAAAAAACCAAAGGATTGATATTGTAAACTCAAGGTACATAAACCCTAAGATAAATATTTAAACCCTAAAACAAAGATGGTTGGCCATCGTTTACCATGGTTGAGCACGGTTGATTTTCATATTGAGACAATATTTGTCACAATGCCACATACAACCATGGTTGACCATGATTTATTTTGATATTAAGAGAACATTTGTCACAATCTGATGTTGGACCATGGTTAACCATGCTTGACCATGACTGACCATAGTTGACCATGGTAGATTTTCCTATGGACATTTTTTGTCACAATGCGACATTGGACCATGGATGACCATGATTGTGAGAATTTCACATTGGACCATGAAATAATCTTTGTCACAATGTAACCATGGCTATTGAGGATCATTTACTATGATTGACCATGGTTGATTTCCATAGTGAGACAATCTTTGTCACAATGTGATGTTGGACCATGGTTGAGAATGGTTGACTATGGTTGATGATGGTTGACGATGGCTAATTTTTATATTAAGGAAATATATGTGACAATGGGACCTTGCACCATGGTTGGCCATGATTGATGATGGTTGATATTCATATTGACCATGATTGACCATGGTTAATTTTCATTTTGAGACAATCACTGTAAAAATATGACATTTTACCTTTGTTGACTATGGTTGAGGATGGTTGAGCATGGTTGATTTTCGTATTGAGAAAATATTTATTATAATGTGACGTTCGACCATGGTTGAACATCAAGGACCATGGTTGGAGATGGTTGAGAATGGTTGAACATGGTTGATTTTGACGTCGAGACAACCTTTGTCACAATGTGACATTGGAACATGGTTGACCATGATTATAAATGCAAGGGATTGATATTATAAACCCAAAGGATTAATATTAAAAAATCAAGAGATTATAAAACCAAGGGAATACTATTAAACTCTAGGATGAATACTAAACCCTAGGAATATAAACCATAAAATTAATAAACCCAAGAGATTAATATTGTAAACACTAGGCTTGATCTTAAACCCTAGGAATATAACCCTATGATTAATATTATAAACCCAAGGAATTTATATTATAAACCTAATGGATTATAAACCCAAGGGATCTATATTAAATCCTAGGATTAATGTTATAAACTCTAACAATAATATTATACCCTAACAATATGAACGCTTACATTAATAAACCCAAGGGAAATATATTATAAACCTAAGGCATTTATTAAAACAAGGGATTAATAGTAAAAATATAAAAAAAACAAAGGATCAATATTGTAAACACAAGGTGTATAAACCTTAACACAAATTATATTATAAACCTACAATGTCCATGGTTGCCATGTTTGATTTTCAAATTGAGACAGTATTTGTCACATTGTGATGTTTCACCATGGTTGACCATGATTAATTTTCATATTGAGAGAATATTTGTCACAATGGGACATTGGACCATGGTTAACGATGGTTGACCATTATGGAACATGGTTAACCATGGTTGATTTTTGGTGGGCTCCAGTATTGCAGCAATGATGCTGCAACTCCTGGGACTCTCTTCTTTACTTTTATCAATCCGGTAGTTTGTAACAAACTTGGAAGCGACGGTGCTATATGCACAAGTACTAGCTCTCACTATAGATTGTCACTTGATCAGCTGGCACAAGTTTGCTAGGAGCTTAAGCCAACTTCTATGAGTTCTTAGAAGAAGCTTTTAACTCTAATGGATGAAAGCTAACTCAAAAGAGGCTAGTCTATTTGCAGAAAGAAGCTGAAAGCTAAAAGGAGATGCAAACCCTAACAAACCCTAGTTTTACCGGCTAACCCTACTGGTGTAAGAAAAGAGACGAAAGCTGGTGAGATGGATGCCATTGAGCCTTGGAAAGGTAAAATGCATGTGTCTAAGCTACTTCTGAAGGAAAATATGGGAAAATCATCTTTTTGTATTTTTGAGTAGTTTTGCAGAATTATTATACATGTGCTTTAACTATTTTTTACTGTGCAGAGGTTTGTTGGCGAAAGGAAATGGAGTGGGAACTTGTAGGAGGTTGGGAAGGTGAGAAGAGGACCTAAGGGGTCCCTAGCACCCTTCTAGATAATTTCACAGTGACCAAATCTCGAAAAACTGCTCGCATGAACTTCTACAGGAAGTCTTCAGGGGATTTACAAGAAGTTCTTCAGGAATAGGCCGAAAGTGGATTTTAGAGGGTTGATGCTGGAAAAACGATGGGAAAGTGGAAATGATGGATGGATAAGGATTTTAAGGGGTCTAGGACCTGGTAGATGAAGCTCAGGAGTGATGAAGATGGTCGGATCTATTCAAAGATGAAGGAAGCAATGTTGCACAAAAAAGTAGAAATTAGGGCAAGTTGGGAAAGTATGGCAAATGGGTGAAGGAAATCTTTAGAGAGAGACTGGAGTAGGTTGTATGATGGAGGAAGGATAGGCTGGAGTGTCTTACAGGTTTTCTGCACACTACTTTCCAAAACTGATCCAAGCAAGGACTAGAAAAACAGAGATTTATCTATTCTGACCTAATCTGACCTAAAGACTAGAAACATGATGAACATAAGTTTATAGACAGGAAATCATGCAAGTTAGCTATGGAAACTGAGCAAGAACAGATCTAAACATGAAAACACAATTGATATCAACTTTTCCAACTTACAATCTAACACTACAAACTGCACTGGAAGGCAAAAACAATGTTTTTGTGGCAGCAAGTATGCCTTGGTCTCAGTTCATGGTCCCAATGGGGGAGAAATGAGATCAAGGACTACTTGATAGCCTTTTTGTGGATCTTTTCTATTACCAAATTATCAAATCAACCTGAAGCATGAAAAACTATCTTAACCATCAAAAACAACCTAAGTAACAAAGCAAGATTTTAACCTAAATAACAAAAATTATTCTATGAATGCAAGAAAAGACACATAAAAGTACACAGAGGAGGTATTGGCACTTGGGTTGGGCCCAATCCCAAGAGCTACAACCTCCTAAAAATCTTAGAGCTGCTGCAAAGTGAGATTCATCTTCATTAATAAAAAATAATAGTCATGTCACAAAATTGTTTATAGCAAGAGCTCAAAAATGAGTTGAATGCAGAGCTGCACTAAAGTGCAAAAATAAATTGTTCAATAGCTAAACTACCAAGGCTTGAAGCCTTCCTTCTTATGCAAACGAGGACTCCCAACAGTCCTTCTTAACTTTAGGAGCCTGGCTGCCCAAAATTCTAGTTAATTAGCCACTTCACTAGACCTGCTTAGCTGCCCCTTGAAATCATCTCTGGTGGGTTGTTGAACTCTGAGCTGATGGTGGAGAACTCTAGGAAGGAGTCATTTAGTGTAGGAGACACCTCTCCTTTAAATCCTTAGCCTTGTTCCTTCGTATTTGGCTTCCAATTTTCTCATAAATGCTTGACCTTGGTCCAAAAAATGTCCAAAAATTTGCAATAAGTACGTATTAGACTTTGTGGTCAAGTGACTATTCCCATTCACTCAATTAAAATAAATATATTCAAAAGCATGCATAAAACTATAGAGAATGGTGGATTAAGTGAGAATAATAGGAAAAATGAGCCCATAAAGTTACCCATTTTTGGGGCTCATCATCACCCCCCTGCTGAATGTGTTGCTCATCCTCTGAGCAACTAATCCAATTCATCATCTTTGATTGCTTTGACTACCTCTCTGACATCCCAGGCTTCTGAGGTGATGTCCTCTTCTCTGTCATGAAACCCTGCCTTTCTCTCTACTTCCTCCCATTGCCTGTGTTCTTCTTCTTCCTTGACCCCTTCCAGTAGTCCTAAAAGTAATGGAGGACTGAACTTTAGGCCAATCCAGTTGGCCTTCAGGTTTTGCATTGTCTATTTATAAAGTGGCACTCTTGCCAAAGCCTCCCTCATTCTGGTTGGGGAGTGGTACTCTCTTATTTTCAGACTATGGGACAATGTGTTCCATCTCCTTGTGCAAGCATGAATGCAATTATCACCAAACAGTCTTTCCATGTCTTCAAAGTGAGCAATGGCCTGAGCTTGCCTTTCAACGTAATCTGGGAGAACTTGAGGGTTGTTGGCAAGGTGTTGATGAGCATATACTAAAGCTGAGGGATCTTCTGGTTCTGCCCTGATCATGAGTGGCTCACTTAGCTCCCTGTCCATAACCTTCCGAATTTCTACTGCCCTCTTTTCCTCATGGCTTAACCAAGAAGCCATAGCCATGAGTTGTACATCTCCCAATGCAGCATTGGGGTCCCATAGATTCATATTTGGAAGTGCCAAGTTGTGTAAATAGAATTCTGCTAACTTGGCCTTATCTTCACCTAAGCTATTGTCACAAAAATACATAAATTGATTGTAATTCTGGAATGGAATGGTGCCCCTTTGGGCAAATGTGTTAATTTGAAATTGCAACCATTGGTCTTTAAGATATAATTCATAGGAACTAGTAGATTTCCTACATTGTAAGGCTTCTACTACCCAGTTGGCCATGTAGGCCATTTGGGCTTCTTTTTCTTGCAACTGTTGTTTTAAAACCTGTATTTCTTTTGCTGCTTAAGACTCCTTTTCTTGCAGCAGTTTTGTCAGCATCTCAACATCAGCTTGTAACTTTTCCTCTCTCTACTATTTCTCAGTTGTTTCCTTGTCTGCTAGAGGTCCTTCTTGCTACTGCTGCCCCCCCAAAATGGATAACCTATCTTCCTTATGACCTTCCTATAGCTGCAACTTCTTTTTCAGTAGCTCATGCTCCTCCTATAGCTGGGCTCTTTTACTGCTTTCTGTGTGCCTCACCATGGCCAACTCTCTTCTTGATTCTTTCAGCTATTCTTCCAGGTGGCATATGTCTGCAACTCCCTTGGATTTGGCAATTCTCATCCAAGTGTGAGTCCTAACCCATTCCTATTCCAACGCAAAGAAAAGTGGTACAACAAACTTTTGTTGGATGGTCTTCCCACTTTCTAACAAGCTGTAATATGAGCCCAAACTAGGTTGAGGGCTTGGTTCAAGCATCTTCTCAGTCTTGTTTTCTCCTTGTGATTGTTTGGCTTCCTTCTCCTCCAATTTCTCAGTCTCTTTTAACTTGGCTAGAGTTTCCTGTAGAGTTGTTTCAACTTCCCGTAGAGCTGCCTTTGAGTCCATCATCCTGATTCTCTCTTTCCATGTGGAGGTGTTTGGGTTTCCTCTTTCATAGGTGATAGATATATTGGAAGGAGACTCTTCTTTATTTTTAGTGGTTGTGTCCTCAATGACAATTAGTTCCTTTGATGGTGGCTGGGGTTTGCCCACTTAGATCCTTATGCTTCTTCTTGCTTTAAAGTACATGGAGGTTTGCCTCTTTCTTTTTCCTTTTTGTTTTGTAGGTGTGCTTAATGCAGCAAGCACAGTTGTTGCTTCCCGTGCCAACATTTCAGGGGATTCCTCTTGTTGTTGTTCTTTTCCTTCACTTCCTGTAGAAATCTCTATGCCCACTATTTTTTCCTATGTCCCTTATATCTCAGGGTGTGTCTTTTCCTTCTCTTGCTAGGTGCCTACTTTGGCTGTGGCAGTCTTCTTTTAGGATTTCTTGGCCTTTTCCTCTCCAATCTGTGTCCTTTTTCCCTTCTCTGTTCTTGTTGTTGTCTCCTTCTTTGTCTTAGGTTCAACAGTCTTGTCAAATTCCTCTTTTTCCTTCTGTTCTTCCTCTATTTTGTCCTCTGCTTGAATGTATTGTGCTCCCTCATCATTGTTCTTCTCAATTTCTTCAGTTTTCTCCCCCTCATCACTGCTAGATGGGCTGATGTTCTCAGCCAAAGATCTGATGTCATCATCCCTAGACATAGTTTTGAAGATTTCCCAAACTATAGGGATAGTATAGGTGTGTAAAGCATCTTCCACCAACAATTTGATGAGCCCATGGTGGGCCAATTGATCTAGGACCCCTTCATTTAGCTTTGTACCACATTCAATTAAGGACTGAAGGAGGAAATATGGGATGCTCAGTTTTCTGGCTGGAGGCAAGTCCATCCCATACCTAAATTCATGTAACAACCTGAAATGATATCCATAAATGATGTTGAACCTCCCTTCACATGGGATATACTTCATTATTTGATAATTGACTTCACTCCAGAGAGGTGGCAAGCTTGTCCTTCTAACCCCGTTTTTATCTTCTACAAATGCTCCTCAGGCAGAAAAAATGTTTTCCTAGCAGCTCATCCCAATGATCTCTCCTCTTTGCTCCAAGGGAGCCCCAGTGGTAGACTAGTAATTCTACTGATGAGATCGGGTGTAAGTTATAGGGTCAAACCCCTAAAACTAACTGTGGCATGTGTCTTTGAATGTGGTCTTAAGGACATCAAAAACTCTTCAGTTATCTCCTCATCATAACCCTGAATTCTGCGAAAGAATGATATCCAGTTTGCCCTGGTGAAAAGGTCCACCACCTCAGGGTGCTCATGCAATTTGCTAGAGTCTGAGGGTTCTTTCCTTATGAATCCTCCTGGCATGGTGTTGAGTGCTCTTTTTGTGTTTTAACCAGAAAAGAAAATGCTCAGGTGGGAAAAAAAATTCAATCACTGAAACAGAGGATAGCTGAATTCGGTTTCTTCTGAACCCAAGAAGGAATTTCCCGGGTGCTTCTTTGCAATATCAAATGGCAATAATTCTCCTATTTTAAACTGCTTCCACCCTGAATTTGACTTCTTGGTTTTGAAAAGAAAGATTTTTTTTCTACAGAACAGAGGATAAGGACACAAGTTCTTTTCTCAGCACGTAGATAGATATGCACATTCGTTATTCAACACACACACACAAGTTGGCCTTTATTGTTGTGTGTATCTTTCTTACAGGATAATTTGAAAGAGGATGGGGAGATTTCAGATGCAAAGAGAAAAAGAAATTGTGTAGGATTAGGGAAATATGTAGGCAGACTTTCACTCTTTTAATGCACAGGTAGATTTTCACTCTCTTTTTCAATCTATTTTCATGTTCAATTCACCACCTTACTCAAGTAAATCATGCACAGAGAAGTTTTCCTGAGCCTACCTCGTTTTGAGCTTGAATTTCGATGAAAATCCTAGGTTGCCTTTCTGCAGAGCTATTCTCTGCCTTTCCTGTAAAACCCTTCCTGTAGAAATCTCCCAGCTCCTATAGAACAAAATTCTGCTTCGTGTAGAGCCCGATAGGCGGGATATTTTCAAAAACAGGCAGAAAACTGGTGGAGGATGACTGGTTAGCTGCTCTAGAAGTGGTGGATGCATACTCTAGTCGAGAATGTCGTGAGTGCAGAATGAACAAAGGGTGGTGAATGTTTCAATTGAGTTGTCTTTTAACTGCGGGTGGGATCCGTGGTGAAGGAATGAGGTCGCTGGACCAGGCCATTGATCCTACATCATAGCCATAATGTTTCTGCATGCCATATGACCACCATCACCTCCCTTTCTCCAATTATCCACCGCCACCACTACCAGTCCCAAAGATTTCTTCTTGAATGGACACTCCACATGTGCTGGCTGCGTATCTAATCGGCAGTTTTGAATTTAACGGGGCTCGTTTGGATTCCACGAGGATGTGTAACTGGCCGAGGGTGGCCAGTTGACTGGCCACCGATTCCACTCAATCTGAACCATTCCCATAGTCACATAGCCTTGAAATATGATTTATGCAATTGAAGAATAGGTTTAGGCACTTACCTGCATAGTCACGGCCGTGTTATGCATATTTCAGATTTTGGAACCCATTTCTTCATTGTTGTTGTTGCTTGCGCATTGCATGCTTGGCCTTGGGTTGTTGATGTTCACATGTTCAAGTAGAGCTCCATGCATGTTTCATATGCCATACTTTGTTGTCCTTGTCTCTGGAGTATGTCTTTCAGAGGGATCAGCTGCTACAGGAATCCTGTAGGATTTCCTGTAGCTACTTCTCCTCCTAGAATGCAAGCTAGAATGAGCAGGGCTACAACTGTTGACGAGGGTCTCGACTGATAAGGAGTCTAGATGGAGGGTATCAGGTATGGTGAGTGAAAAACTACTGCTTTGATTTGTCATTAAAAAATTTTGCTGGCAGCATGAAGGAAACAGGATTTTTGTGTGTGACTATGCAGGGACATAAAAATGAGTGCAATGGAGATGTATAAAGATGGAAAAAAAGGTGAAATATGGCGATGGATGGAAGCAGGGAAGTTTACAGGCCTCATAGATAGATTCCCAACCCTCGAATCCTCTTCTAAGATCAATTTTGGCATTTCTGTAGATTCTACAGGATCCTCCTGTAGAAGATACATCATTTCCTATAGAAGGTGAAATCTTAGCCCAAATGGGACAAAATCTGAGGAAAGAGTAATGGTCATGGAGGAATGGATTGTGATGGATGCATGTAGCCTGGTCATGACCTCTGTCTTCGTCTTGTGTGATCCTCCTAAATCTTGTAATGACCTTCCTGCAATGTGCAATTTATTCAATAGAAATTAGCTTCATTTTTTTTTCTCTCTCTCTCTCTCTCTTTTTTAAATATTAGATAGCTGGGGCACCTCCAGGAGGTTTTTACCCTCACTATCTTCCCTGGGCGCCTCTAAGGGGTTTTCACCCAAGGATCTTTTATTCATTTTTTTCTTTTTTTCCTCTCTCTTTTTTTTTTGTGTGTGTTCAAGTTGTGGGTGGAGTGGAGACAGGGATTTGCTCCACTACTAGCACTGGTTTACCCAAAGTTTCAATGAAATCCTAATTAGAAAGGGACTTCCTGTAGATTTTCAATCGATGCCCATTGACGAGCATGGGGATGGCTTCTTCATCAATGGTCCTGATAAGGACTGAACCATTGTCATTGCATTTCTCCACTGTATATGGTCCCAGCCATCTTGTCCTCATCTTTCCTTTGAAATCCTTGTATCTTGAATTATATAACAGCACCCAATATCCTGGCTAAAATTGCTCTCCTTTGAGGTGTCGATCATGCCATATATTTCTTTGAAGTTGGACTACCTCTGAGTGGAGAAGGGCCTGCATTCTCTATTCATCTAATCCATTCAACTGAAGTAATCTTTCCTATTGTGCATGGCTGAGATCTAGGTCTAGATGATCTGCCAACCTCAATGTGTTATATTCAAAAACTATGGACAGCAAAGCCTTCTTCACGTACACCAGCTCATAGGGTGTGAAATCTGTTGTAGTTTTCCAAGTAGTGTTATAGGCCCAGGTGGCCTCAACCAAGCGATCTGCCCAATATTTTCTGTTGCTGCTCACCACTTTAGTCAAAATCTCTTCCAAAGCTCTGTTAGTGACTTCCACCTATCCATTTTCTTGCGGATGATAAGGGGTGGAAGTTCTACGCTTAATCTTGTGATGAGTAAGCAGGTCTTCAATCAGGTTAGAGGTAAACTGACTGCCTTGATCTGTGACTAATTCTCTTGGGTAGCCAAACTTGTAGAAGATATTTTCCCTCAAGAACTCAGATACTTATTCTTCTGTTGCTGCCTTGATTGCCCTTGTTTCTGCCCACTTTTTCAAGTAGTCTGTGCACACAATGATGCAATAATTTTGTTTTGAAGGAGGGTTGATACGAGCCAAAAAATCCATGCTCCACTTCTCAAATGGCTCAAAAATCACTTGAGGTTATAGGGGTATCTCATCCCTTGGAGTCGGTTTTCCCATCCTTTGACATCAGTCACATTGGTCGATGTATCTCCTGATATCTTGATGAAAAGTGGGCCAATAGTACCCTACTTGTAGAATTTTGAAGGTGGTTATTTTTGTTACAAAGTGGCCTCCACAGGGCCCATCATGACAGGCTAGGAGGATTTCAAAGACTTCCTCCTCCTTGACAGAATGCCTCAAAATCTAATCTAGGTCAAGTTTAAACAGGTTGCCCCCAATCCAAGTGAATGGTGCACTTTTCCTCACAATCTTGCTCTTCTCTTTTGAGGATAGGTGTGGCGGAAACTGTGCTGAAACCAAGTAATTTGCTATATCAGAAAACCATGGAGAGAGTAATGAAATAGCAAATAGGTGTTCATCTGACATTTGATCATCCACCATCCCTTCTTCACCTGCAGGCAAATCTAGTCTAGACAGAAAATCGGCAACAACATTTTCCTGTCCTGGCTTATCAACAATGGTTAAATCAAATTGCTGCAATAAAAGTAACCATCTAATGGTATGAGCATTTACATCAGGTTTATTCATGAAATACCTAATTGCAACATGATCAGTGTGTATGAATGTTTGATAACCAGTGATGTAGTGCTTGAACTTGTTTAGGGAATGGACTACAACTAGGAGCTCTTTCTCGGTTATAGTATAGTTTAACTTTTCCTTGGACAAGTTTTTACTAACAAAATATATGGCATATGGTAGCTTTTCTTCAACTTGTCCTAAGGCTACTCCTATGGCTTTGTTCGAGGCATCTATGTGAATGTGGAAAGGTAGGGTCCAGTTTGGACCTCTCAAGATTGGGGCAGTTACCAACTTACCTTTCAACACATCCAGGGCCTCTTAAGAGTTGTGATTCCATATGGACTCAGCATCTTTTCCCAAAAGACAAAACAATGGAGAGGCTAGCTTACTGAAATCTTTAATGAATCTTCTGTAATATCCTGCTAAGCCTAGAAAACTCTGAACATATCTTACCTTTTGAGGAGGTGGGACCCTTTGGATGATAGCAATCTTGTTGGGATCCACCTGTAATCCTTGCTGAGAAATTGTATGACCTAGCATGGTCCCTTCAGTCATTAGGAATTCACATTTTTCAGGACTGAGGGACAAGTTCATTTCAATACACTTGGCTAAAACTTTTCCCAGGTTAGTCAATGCTTCTTGGAAGTTGGACCCATAAGGAGTAAAGTCATCCATATAGATTTCCACCAAATCATGAACCAACTTAGCAAATATGCTCAGTACTACTCTCTGGAAAGTGGTAGAAGCATTGCATAACCCAAAGGGAAGGACCCGGTAGGCAAAGGTACCCCATGGACAAGTGAAAGTGGTCTTATCTTGGTCTTCCGGGCTGATTTGGATTTGATTATACCTGCTAAACCCATCTAGGAAGGAAAAGAATTTCTTCCCTGTCAGGCCATCTAACACTTGATCTATGAAAGGCAAAGGGAAATGGTCCTTCTTCATAGCTTTGTTAAGTTCTCGATAATCTACATAAATTCTCCACTTCCCGTTTTTCTTGGGCACGACCACCAAAGTAGAAACCCACTCACTGTTAGAGATGGGGTAGATGAATCCTGCATCCAGCAACTTTTTTAGTTATTCTTTGACAATGTCCTTAAGTGCTGGATTCATTCTCCTCTGAGGCTGCCTGACTGGTTTACAATCCTCTTTAATGTAAATGTGATGGGTATAGACTAAAGGGTGGACTCCTTTCAACTCCTTATAGCTCCAAGAAAAAGCATCCAAATTATTGTTCAATAAGCTACACAACTCCTTCTCCTAAGAGGGGGATAGGGATGAGTTGATCTTCAAGGTTCTTTCAAGGCAAAATTCCACATTCTTAACTCAGGGAGAGGTCAGATTAGTCATGTAGAGATCCACTAAAGCCTTGGCTTGGGTGTCTTCTACCAACTCTTCTAATGGCAGCACACTGGGAGGTGGATTTTGTATCAAATTCTCAATAAGGCCATCCTCGGTTTGAGGACCTCCCTTGGTGGCTTCCACTATGCACAATGGTGTAGAGTAGACTTCATCCTCTTCTTCCTCCTCCAACCAGAGAGGTATGTCATGTTCTAGCAGAGGTTGGGCAGGAGGATATAGGACTAGCTGTTTGGACATATACCCATTCTTAATGGTCATGTTTCCAACTCAACAATTAATGTAAGCATCTGCAGTAGCTAACCAAGGCCTTCCCAATATGAGGGGGTACCCAGTGAGTTTTTCCTTTGGCTAAATGACCAAGAAGTCCACAGGGTACTCTCAGGAATCACTAGAGACCATGACATCTTCCACAATCCCCTCGGGGGTCACGGTGGAGTGGTCTACTAACTGCATTATTGTTGAGGTCTTTCTTAGGGAAATCTAAAGGTTGAGTTTGAGAATAGTGTCCCTGGTCATTACGTTAATGGCAACCCCCAGATCAATCAGGGTGTGGGGGATTATGGTGCCATTGATGTGGACATTGACTATAGGACTCCAAGGGTCCAAATATTTTGGACAGATTACTTGTCCCAACATCAGGTCGTACAGTTGTCCTATGACGTTGATAGTTGAGGCATCTCTCTTGCACCTGCCTGGGTGCCTGAAACACTTCTCTTTGATCAATTTGTTGTAGATTGGTACATCTTTTATGGCCTGGAGAAGTGGTATTTTTACACATAACTATTTAAGTTCTCCCAGAAGGTCAGTCTCTTCTAGGTTTGGTTGCGTGGTTCCAGTTAGCCTCTCAAGAAAGGGGGGAATGGCTTTTGGTTCACTTTCCTGTTTCTCTTCCTCATTCTCCTTAGGAGGGGGTTGGCTATCTGGGAGGACCTTCCCAGATCATAGGTTGATCTCCTAAATCTCCACAGCATAGGTAGGGCATGTTGTCTCTCCAGGATATACATATTGGGCCTGTCCGTTATTGGGGTTCGAGTTTGGTTGAGCAGGTATTTGGGGTTGTCTTGGAGGAGAAGGAGGTAATGGTTGTGGTTGAGCAGGTGGTGGAGGCAAAGTAATGGGAGGAGAGTTGTACTGGGGCCTCCACCCCTAATTAGGTGCATTATACTGAGGTTGTGGTTGAACATGAGAATGAAACGAATGAGCAGTAGGTTGAGTATGTTATTGAGATGGATATGACCAAGGAGGGGGTATGAACCATGAAGGATGAGTAGGGGGGCCCCAATAAGGTATTTGAGTGGATTGGTTGGGGTTGTAATAAGTCTGGGATGTCCCTTGCATCCCTTGCTGGTAAGGTCTGGGTCTATGTGGCCTCCTTTGGTTCATGAAGTAGAGTGGTTCAGTGGGTCCTTCAGCCCCTTGGTACATAGCTTTAAATCTGGGTAAGCCTCACAAACGAAACATACCTCTACAAAGTGCAATGGACACTCATTCCTAGGATGCTTCGTTGTGCATCTTGGACAAAATATGGCCAAAGCCCTCTCAGCTTCCTCTTGCTTCTGTTGGATTCGGAAGGTATCCATTCACATGGCAATGATCTGTCTCGCCTCACTTTTGAGGTCTTCCATCTGATTTGGAAACTCATGTTTGGATAAGGTGGCACTGGCTGAAAGTTGACTCCCCCTACCTCTTTTCCGGGTTGCCCTAGAATGGTTTCTAAACACAGTCTTTATGTCATCATAAGGTAGCTGGTAGATGTCTCCCCCAACCAGCAAATGGAGGGTATCTAGAAGGTCTTTAGGGACTCCTCGAAGTAGAACCAGCTTCAAAGATTCAGGGTCGAGTGCGCACTTGGCCCTTTTATAACTGAGTTGGAACCTTTCTTCATAGTCTTCTAAGGATTCAACACTTCCCATGGTCATCCGAAAGATTTCTCCCTTTGTTTCCTTTGACCTATAATAATCCTAGTATTTGTTGTTAAAGGCTTGCTGCATCTGAGCCCAAGTTGTGATAATGTTTCCAGATAACCCCATGAACCAGCGGAGTGTTGCATCCTTGAGGGTGGAGGGAAAGGTTTTCAACTTTTGCTCGTCTTCTGCATAGTCATAAGTTCTACAAAGGACATCAAACTCAAACAAGAAGGTATCAGGGTCTTCAGTGGTCAATCCGTGGAAGCGAGGTAAGGTTGAGGGACTTATGTTTTTCATTTTTGTGTCCCCATTGGTCTCTCGAATGGGAAAGGTGCCTTCTATTCTCTCCTCATTTCCTATACCGTTTTTGTGTTCAACCATGGTCTCAGGAGGAATGTTTTCTTGCTCTTATTTTGTTATAGGGTATTTGTATATCTCTGGAGGTTCACCTATAGGTTCTTCTGGATCACTACCACCAAAGAAGAGAGAAGGGTGACTCAGTGATGTGGTGGGGGTGTTGAGTAGGAATTTTCCTTAATTGTCTTTGTTCCACGAGGCATGGAATGAAATATTTTTGGTTGATTTTTGTTTTTTTTTTTGCATGTACCTGCAAAAATGAAATTGATTGAACAACAAATTGCAACTAACTAAAATAAACCTTGCCGTAATGAAAATTGTAGAATTGAAATGAAAGCAGGAAATGACTAATCTATGTTGTTGAAATGAAATTGCAGAATTGAAATGCTAATCTAGGCTTGCAGAATTGAAATTGCAGAATTGAAATGCTAATCTACGCTTGCAGAATTGAAGTTGTGGAATTGAAATGCTAATCTATGAAAGCTAGAAATATCTAATCTACGCTTGCTAAAATGAAATGAAAGCAGGAAATGTATAATCTACTTGTGCGGAAATAAACTACTTAGCAGAATGTTGCAGTAGAAAATAGAAGAAAAGCAGTAATCACAAATACTCTAATGCTTCCTCGGTAATGGTGCCAAAAAGATGGTTGGATCTAGTATTGCAGAAATGATGTTTCAGCTCTTGGGACTCCCTTCTTTACTTTTATCAACCCGGTAGTTCATAAAAAAACTTGGAAGCAATGGTGCTATATGCACAAGTAATAGCTCTCACTGCAGGCTACCACTTGATCAGCTGGCACAAGTTCACTAGGATCTTAAGCCAACTTCTATGAGTTCTTAGAAGAAGCTTTTAACTGTAATGGATGAAAGCTAACTCGAAAGAGGATAGTCTACTTGCAGAAAGAAGCTAAAAGCTGAAAGGAGATGCAAACCCTAGCAAAACCTAGTTTTACCGAATAACCCTACTAGTGGAAGAAAAGAGACGAAAGCTACTGAGATGGATACCATTGACTCTTGGAAAGGTAAAATGCATGTCTATAAGCTACTTCTAAAGCAAAATATGGAAAAAACATCTTTTTGTATCTTTTAGTAATTTTGTAGAATTATTATGCATGTGCTTTAACTATTTTTGACCGTGCAAAGGTTTATTGGCGAAAGGAAATGGAGTGGGAACTTGCAGGAGGTTGGGAGGGTGAGAAGAGGACCTAAGGGGTCCCTAACACCCTTCTAGAGAATTCTACAACAATCAGATCTCGAAAAACTGCTCGCGTGAACTTCTATAGGAAGTCTGCAGGGGATCTACAGGAAGTTCTACAGGAACAGGCCGAAAGTGGATTTTAGAGGGTTGATGGTGGATTTTTAAGGGGTCTAGGACCCGGTAGATGAAGCTCAGGAGTGATGAAGATGGTTGGATTTGTTCAAAGATGAAGGAAGCAATGTTGCACAAAAATGTAGAAATTAGGGCAAGTTAGGAAAGTATGGCGAATGGGTGAAGGAAATCTTGAGAGAGAGACTAGGGTAGGTTGTATGATGGAGGAAGGATAGGCTAGAGTGTCTTACAGGTTTTATGCACACTACTTTCCAAAATTGATCCAAGCAAGGACTAGAAAAATAGAGATTTATCTATTTTCACCTAATCTGACCGAAAAACCAGAAACATGATGAACAAAAGTTTATAGATAGGAAATCATGCAAGATAGCTATGGAAACTAAGAAAGAACATATCTAAACATGAAAACACAATTGATATCAACTTTTCCAACTTACAATCTAACACTAGCAATTACATTGGAAGGCAAAAACAATGTTTCTGTGGCAGCAAGTATGCCTTGGTCTCAGCTCATGGTCCTAAGGAGGGAGAAATGAGATCAAGGACTGATTGATAGCCTTTTTGTGGATCTTTTCTATTACCAAACTATCAAATCATCCTGAAGCATGAAAAACTATCTTAACCATAAAAAACAACCTAAGTAACAAAGCAAGATTTTAACCTAAATAACAGAAATTATTCTATGAATACAAGAAAAGACACATAAAAATACACAAAGGAGGTATTGGCATTTGGGTTGGACCCAACCCCAAGAGCTCCGGCCTCCTAAGAAGCTCAGAGTTGGTGCAAAGCGAGATTCATCTTCATTAATAAAAAATAATAGTCATGTCACAAAACTATTTACAGCAAGAGCTCGGAAATGAGTTGAATGCAGAGTTGCACTAAAGTGCGAAAATAAACTATTCAATAGCTAAACTACCAAGGCTTGAAGCCTTCCTGTTTATGCAAATGAGGACTCCCAACATTCCTCCTTAACTTTAGGAGCTTGGTTGCCCAAAACTACAGTTAATCAGCCACTTCACTGGACCTGCTCGGCTGCCCCTTAAAATCATCTTTGGTGGGTTGTTGAACTCTGAGCTGATGGTGGAGAACTCAAGGAAGGGGCCATTTAGTGCAGGAGACACCGCTCCTATAAATCCTCAGCCTTGTTCCTTCATATTTGGCTGCCAATTTGCTCATAAATGCCTGACCTTGGTCCAAAAAATGTCCAAAAAATTGCAATAAGCACGTATTAGACTTTGCGGTCAAGTGACTATTCCCATTCACTCAATTGACATAAATATATTCAAAAGCATGCATTACAATATAGAGAATGGTAGATTAAATGAGAATAATATGCAAACTTAGCCCATAAAGTTACCCATTTTTGGGGCTCATCAATTTTCATATTAACAATCTTTGTCACAATGCGATGTTGGACCATGGTTGATCATGGTTGGCCATAGATGACCATGGTTGTGATAATGTGACATTCGGCCATGACACAATCTTTGATCATGGCTATTGATTATCATTGACCATGATTGACCATTGTTGATTTTCATATTGAGACAACCCTTTTCACAATGCGATGTTGGACTATGGTTGACAATGACTAATTTTGATACTGAGACAATATTTGTCAGAATGTGATGTTGGACCATGGTTGACCATGATTAAATATGGTTGATTTTAATTTTGAGATAATCTTTACCACAATGTGACATTTGACCATGGTTGCCTATGATTGAAGATGGTTAACCATGGTTTATTTTCATATTTAGAAAATGTTTGTTATAATGTAATGTTGGAGCATTGTTTACAATGAATGAGCATGGTTGAGCATGGTTGGTGATGGTCAGACATGGTTGATTTTCATACTGAGACAAACTTTGTCACAATGTGACATTGGATCATGGTTGATTATGGTTGACCCTGATTATAAACCCAAGGTATTGATATTATAAAGCAAAAGGGATTAATAAACCCAAAGGATTAATATTAAAAAACCAAGGGATTATAAACACAAGGGAATAACATTGAACCCTAGGATGAATATTAAACCCTAGGAATATAAACTATAAAACTAATCAACACTAGGAATATGACCTTAGGATTAATATTACGATTAACACTACGAATATTAAACCCTAGGAATGATTAATATTATAAGCCTAGGGGAATTATATTATGAACCTAATGGATTATAAACCCAAGGGATGTATATTAATCATACGATTAATATTATAAACTCTATCAATAATATTATAACCTAGGAATATGAACCCTTACATTAATAACCTAAGGGATTGATATTATAAACCCAAGGAACTAATACAAAGAAGAGGTTAATACTAAAACCCCAAATAACCCAAACCCATGGCACATAAACCCTAAGATAAATGTTATAAACCCTTAAACAAATATGGCTAACTATGGTTGATTTTCATCTTGAGGCAATATTTGTCACAATGTTGGACCATGGTTGGCCATGATTGATTTTCATATTGAGATAATATTTGTCACAAAGTGATGTTGGACCATGGTTAACTAGGGTTGATCTCAATTTACAATGGTTGACCATGGTTAATTTTCATATTTACAATCTTTGCCATAATGCAAAGTTTGACCATGGTTGGCCATGGATGACCATGGTTGTGACAATGTGACAATGGACCATGGCACAATCTTTGTCACAATGTGACCATGGTTATTGACAATCATTGGCCATGATTGACGATTGCTGATTTTCATATTGAGACAGTCTTTGTCACAATGCGATGTTGGAGTATGGTTAACGATGGCTAATTTTGAAATTGAGACAATCTTTGTCACAATGTGATGTTGGACCATGGTTTACCATGATTAACTATGGTTGATTTTATTTTTGAGACAATATTTGTCAAAATTTTACATTTGACCATGGTTGACTATGATTGAAGATCATTAACCATGGTTGATTTTCATATTCTGAAAATCTTTGTTATAATATGACGTTCGATCATGGTTTGCAATGAGTTACCATGGTTGACCATGGTTCACGATGGTTGAACATGGTTGATTTTCATATCGAGACAATCTTTGTCACAATGTGACATTGGATCATGGTTGATTATGGTTGACCATGATTATAAACTCGGGATATTGATATTATAAACCAAGTGTGATTAATAAACACAAAGGATTAATATTAAAAAACCAAGGAATTATAAACCCAAGGAAGATTATTAAACCCTAGGATGAATATTAAACCCTAGGAATATAAACCATAAAATTAATAAACCCAAGAGATTAATATCATAAACACTAGGCTTAATATTAAACCTTAGGAATATGACCCTATGATTAATATTATAAACCCATGGAAATTATATTATAAACTTAATGGATTATAAACTCAAGGGTTATATGTTAAATCTTAGGATTAATATTATAAACTCTATCAATAATATTATAACCTAGGAATATGAACCCTTACATTAATAACCCAAGGGATTGACATTATAAACTGGAGGAACTAATAAAAACAAGGGGTTAATACTAAAATCCTAAAAATCCCGAATGATTAATACTCGAAAACCATCGTATATAAACCCTACGATAAATGTTATAAATCTAAAACAAATATGGTTAAGCATGGTTGATTTTCATCTTGAGTCAATATTTGTCACAATGTTGGACCATGTTTGGCCATGATTGATTTTCTTATTGAGATAATCTTTGTGAAAAAGTGACATTGGACCATGGTTAACCATCATTGACCTTAATTGACAATGGTTGACTATGGTTGATTTTCATATTGACAATCTTTGTCACAATGCGGAGTTTGACCATGGTTGACCATGGCTGGCCATTGATGACCATGGTTGTGAAAATGTGACATTGGACCATGGGTATTGATGATAATTAACCATGATTGACCATGGTTGATTTTCATATTGACACAATTGTTGTCCCAATGTGATGTTAGACCATGGTTGAGAATGGTTGACCATGCTTGACAATGACTAGTTTTGATATTGAGACAATGTTTTTCATAATGTGACATTAGACCATGCTTGACCATGATTGACCATGGTTTATTTTCACTTTGAGACAATCTTTTCACAATGTGACACTTGACCATGGTTGACTATGGTTGAAGATGGATGAGCATGGTTGATTTTCATATTGAGAAAATATTTGTTATAATGTGACATTCGACCATGGTTAACCATATATGACAATGGTTGACGATGGTTGGACATCATTGATTTTCATATCAAGATAAAATTTGTCATAATCTGACATTGGACCATGGTTGACCATGATTATAAACCCAAGTTATTGATATTATAAACTAAAGGGACTAATAAATGCAAGTGATCAATACTTAAAACCCAAAGGATTATAAACCCAATGTTTTAATATTATAAACCCAAGGTATATATACCATAAAATGAACATGGTTGACCATCATTGACTATGGTTGATTTTCATATTGACACAATATTTGTCACAATGTGACATTGGACCATGGTTATTCACGATTTATTTTCATATTGAGACAATATTTCTCACAATACAACATTGGATCACAGTTGACCATGATTGATTCTCATATTGAGAAAATATTTGTCACAATGCAAATTTGGACCATAGTTGACCATCGAAGACCATGGTTGTCATAATGTAATGATGGAGGAAGAGACAATCTTCATCAAAATGTGACCATGGTTAACCCTGGTTGACCATGATTGACCATATTTGATTTTCATATTTAGACAGTCTTTGTCACTATGCATTGTTGGACTATGGTTGAGCATGGTTGACCATGGTTGATTTTCATATTGATGATGATTGACAATGATTGACCATATTTGACCATAATTGACCATGGTTGACTATGATTGATTTTGATATTGAGACAATCTTTGTTACAATGTGATGTTTGAATAGATATTATAATCTCTAAAATAAACATGTTTGACCATCATTGACCATGGTTGATTTTCATATTGACATAATCTTTGTCATAATGTAACATTGGATGATGTTGACCATGATTGATTTTCATATTCAGACAATATTTTCCATAATGTGATGTTGGAGCATGGTTGACAATGGTTGATTTTCATATTGAGACAATATTTTTCATGATGTGACATTAGACCATGGTTGACCATGGTTAATTTTCATATTGAGACAATCTTTGGCACAATGCGACATTGGACCATGTTTGACCATAATTATCATAATGTGACATCAAACCGAAAGACAATCTTCATCACAATATGACTATAGTTATTGACCATGATAATATTATTTAATTTTATTAATAATAATAATTAATATTAAAATTAATCACCTCTTATTTAAGTGTGTGGAGAGCGGGAGCAATGAAAAATGATGGACGTAAACGATTAGGGTTAGGGTTCCGGAATGGTTCACCTCAGGCAGACCTGAACCCTGAACAGGGTGCAGGGGCAGCTTGTAGCCATCTGCACCAGATCAAGACAGGAGAGAGTGTTGAGACCAATGGAGAACGGTGGACAAAACCCAGATGGGGCTGACAGGAAAATGGCAGACACGGGTGGGAGGGGAGAGATTCCCTCCTATAAAAATGTAGCAAGCGGGCGAGACAGGCAGGAATGGAGTGAATGGAGGCTCGGGGAAATGGAACAAGGACATGCCGGTCATGGGGGCTCGGTGGCAAGCAGGGTTGGGCAACAGATGCCTACCTATAGCGATGAAAAAACCTAGGTTTGTAATCCCAAACAACAAACTTGAAGAATACAGAGGATATATGAAAGATCATGCTTTAATTTGTAAGTTTGTGGGGACCTGGCTATCTGAGAAAGATCTAGCCAAATGGATTCAGCAGAGATGGAAGCCCAAGGGGCACATAGACCTAAAGCTCGGTGCAAAGGGCTTCTTCACGGTCATTTTTTCTAATTTGGAAGATAAGGAGAGGCTTTTTGTAGAAGATCCCTACTTCCTAGACAATGCCAGCCTATTTATGAGGCACTGGGAAGAATGCTACAATCCAGACAAGGAAAAAATGTTGGCGGCACCTATATGGGTCAGGCTGTTTGGACTCCCAATTGAGTTCTGGGATCCAGAGATTTTGGAAGGTATAGGAAACTCAATAGGGACATTTGTAAAAGTAGCCGAGACCACCAAAAGAGGAAGATATATGTCCTATGCCAGGATCTGCATATACATGAATATCATAGAACCGCTTCCGAACTATATTGAAGTGGAGTATCATGATGAGGTCTGGCAACAACAGGTGGATTATGAGCATATTCCATTCCAATGTAGAAGATGCCATGAATATGGTCACCTCTTCAAATCATGCCCTCTGAACATAAATGGAGCACCAGTAGGAAAGGGGGAGGAAGTGAGGAAGGAGGTAGAGGAAAGGAGGGAGGATGAAGAGGTTTTATAGAAGTTCCTACTCGAAGAAAACCCCATAAAGGATCGCTTCACTCAAAACCTGCTGCTAAAGTAGTAAACCAAGAAAACCAGAACAAGTTTGGGGTATTACAAAAAGAGGAAATGGAAATGGAAAGGGAAGACAATGATGAAGAACCACAGAACCGTAAGGGTAGACAAGGGAAAAGATACAATGCAAACAAATCTAGAACATGAGGAGGAAGGAGAAAGTACACGAAACCCTCAAAACCAGACCCAAATGGAGATAGACACCCAAAAGGACAAAGGGAGTGAAGAGGAACAAGTCATGAAGAGACTTCTACTTGAATGGATACATCTGGACAAAAGATTCATACCAAAAGAACAAAAGCAATTATACAAAGATATGTTCCAAAAATACAAGGAGAAAGGAGGGGCAGCCATGATAAACCAACCAGAACAGTTAGGTTCGCAAGGAGGACAAAGCATAGAAACGGGCAATGCAGGAAAAGGCAGCAGAAAACGAGGAAGAATACCTATGAGCGAGACCATCCAAATGGTAGGAAAAATTTTGGTCAACTCAGGAAGAGTCATACCTCTGTCAGAGGTATTCCAACAACCTCTCAAACTATTAAAATGATTATTACAACATGGAACATCCAAGGGCTGAATAGTAAGCGGAAACAAAGATATCTGAGAGAAAGATTGAAAAAAGATAAACCCAACATAATGATAGTCCAAGAAACAAAGATTAGCGAACAGAAATTGAAAGAGATAAGGAGCAAATTTAAACCGCAATATGAAATAATTGGTCAAGATGCAATAGGCAGTGCAGTGGGCCTGGAAATTCTTTAGAACGCAGAGGAGATCCAATTTGAAAATTAGGTAAGCATGCCTCGAATTCTTTCAAGCAAATTCACGAATATAGGTTCAAGGGAATGGGTCCTTCTCACTAGGGTTTATGGTCCTCATTTACTAGGAGAAGGCAAGACCTTTCTTCAGAACTTAGGAAAAATCTGAAGCATCTTCCTAGATATGCCATGGATTGTAGGAGGAGACTTCAACATGATCACATCTCTAGGTGAGAAATGAGGAGGTCTGAGAAGACCAGACAAGGACATGGAAGCCTTCAGTGATATGATAGTGGAACAATGACTGGTTGATATACCCACAACAATGCGATTTACAAATGGAACAATAGAAGAGGAGGCATTCACCAAATCACCTCAAGGCTAGACAAATTCTTAATATCTAAACAAATAATAAACATGGATATATTCGTTGAAGCAATGATTCTCCCAGGAATGGGTTCTGACCACTGGCTGATCAAACTAGAAATGGACATTAAAGCTAGCCCCAAAAATTTCCCTTTCAGGTTTGAGGCCTTTTGTCTCAAGGACCAGAAGTTCATGACGAAAGTGGAAGAATGGTGGAAACAAAGCCAACAAAGGGGAAGAAGTAGAATGCCAACCTTGCAATTAAAATTAAAGGAAATAAAAGAGAAAATCAAAAAATGGAGCAAGGAGGAATTTGGGAACATCTTCAAGGACCAGCAGATGCTAGACTAGAAAATAGCAAGACTGCAACAAGAAATTATATCAACAGGTAGAAACGAGGAATGGGCTAGAGAGGAAGGGTTGTTAATAGGCCAAATTGAAGAATGAAGGAAACATGAGGAAATTCTCTGGAAACAAAAATCAAGAGTGAATTGGTTAAGAGAAGGGGAGAGGAACATGAAGTTCTTCCATCAGTCCATGATTCAATAAAGGCAAGGAAATAGAATCTTCTCCATAAAAAATGACACAGGACTACGCCTGACTCAACATGAAGAAATGGAACAAACTCTTGTGGGGAACTTTAAAGACCTCCTTTTGGAACCTCAGGAGGATAGAAGAGAAGCTATAGGAAGAATCTGCAATGAAATCCCAAGTATGATCACTAGAGACCAAAACTTAGCTCTTGTGAGAGCTGCAACCCTGGAGGAAGTGGAAGAGATCGTGAAAGGGATGAAGAAGAATAAAGCTCCTGGACCAGATGGATTCACAGTGGAATTCTACCAAGAGGGATGGAAATTCTTGGGGAAAGACATTTTGGAGGTGGTAGAAGAATTGCAGAGAAATCAGAAGGTATGTCTAGGCCTAAACTCGACTCTCTTGTCTCTTATTCCTAAAACTGTAAAGTCTGAAAATGCTCAAGGTTTCAGACCCACTGCTCTATGTAATGTAATTTATAAGATTATTGCTACTCTTATGGCCAAAAGATTGAAGTCAATACTTTCAAGCATTATCTCTCCAGAATAAACCTAGGTTTGTGGAAGGTCGAAAAATTCTGGATGGCTTGGTAGCATCACAAGAAGTGGTGCATTCTTTGAAATCTGAGAAAGAAGTTGGAATGATGATTAAACTGGACCTCTCAAAAGCCTATGACCAACTGAACTGGACATACCTTAAATCGGTATTAGCGGCCTTTGGTTTTTGTAATAGATGCATAGAGTGGATCTCTAATATGATCTCCACACCACATTTCTCCATTCTTCTGAATGGAACGCCAACTTCAACATTCAAGGCCTCAAGAGGATTGAGGTAAGGGGACCCTCTTTCTCCATTTCTGTTCATCATTACGGCAGAAGGACTGGGAAGGTATATCAAAAAGGAAGTGTGGGAAAGGAAGATCAAAGGGCTACGGATATGGGGGAATGACCTACCGATTATACACCAGGAATTCGTGGATGATATCATGTTGTTCTACGCAGTTTCTCTAAGAGAAGTCAAAAGAATAAAAGGGATCCTAGATCTCTTCATGGAAGCTTCAGATACCCAAATCAACAAGGAGAAGTCCTGCACATTCTTCTTCAACACTACCGGTAATGTCAAAACTTATCCGACAAGAATACTAGGATTTCGTTGGAGTGATTTACCCACAAAATATTTCGGTACACCATTAGCCTTGAATCCTCTAAAGATGGAAAATTGGCAACAAACCATTGAGAAAATCAAGAATCAATTGGCGAATTGGGCCTTCCGAACCCTGAATATAGCTAAAAGAGCAATTTTACTCAAAGAAGTCTTACAAGCAATCCCAATCTACCCACTTTTGTCAATGACAACACCTAAAGGGGTGTGTGCCAAAATGGTGGAGATTTTCAAAAAATTCCTCTAGGGAGGACCGAAGCAACAAAAGAAATGGGCTCTGATTTCCTGGAAGGGATTGACAAAGAGTAAAGAAGAAGGGGGATTGGGATTGAGAGATCCATACACTCTGAATGAAGTAATGGGGGCGAAGCTCTGGTGGAGATGGATGATGGGAGGAGGAGACCTATGGAAGAGAATTTGGACACAAAAATACAACCTGCCCAGAACAACAGAAGAAATCCTAAGACTTGAGGAAACACTAAGAGGCTCTGCAATATGGAACCTCGCTAGTCAAAATAGAGACATTTTATCCAAGCATGTCTTCTGCGAAATTCGGAACAGAAATTCAACCAAATTCTGGGAAGAAGCTTGGCAACAAAGGGAGAAGATGAATGAGGTACAGGGTCTCAGAAATACATACCAAAGGGAAAAAGAGGAAGGATTGAATTATATAAGTGAGTTCTGGAATGAAGAAAACCAGGAGGAGTCTTGGAGAACTTGGAAAAATCTAGAAACATGGGATATACATATTGACATAGAACAAAAAGAGTTGTATATACGATAAATGCAGTCAAGGAGAATAGCTATCAGAACAAGTCCAGATATACTACAATGGGGTCATTCAACGAAGGGAACCTTCAGGATTAAAGAAGCATACCAACTTGCCATGCAGCAGGAACAAGACGATCTAGCACCCTTATGGCAACAAAAATGGCAGAGGAACTGGTGGCCAAAGGTGACTCACTTTCTATGGCTTGTATGCAAAGGACACATTCTGACATGGGACCAGCTTCAAAAGCGGGGATTCCAAGGCCCAGCCAGATGCAGCCTATGCAAGCATGACCAAGAAACGCAGGAACATCTTTTGAATTCTTGTCCAATGGCCCAACAACAATGGGAATAAATCAAAAGACTCTTTGGAGGGACAAACAGAGATCCTCATAACATCAAAGAAACCATCAAACAATGGGGACAAGGTTATTTCAAGAGCCTGGTGGTTAGAAGAGCTTGGAGCCTAATGGTAGGCATGAATATGTGGATGATTTGGAAAGAAAGAAAGAGAAGAATATTTCAAAACAAAGAGATGTCTCCAAAGCAGGTCTGGAAAGGAACTCAAATTCATATAAGAGAGATGATTTTATCGGAAACTTGGAACCATGAGGATTGGAAAACGACACCTGAGGAAGAAAAGATCCTAAACAAACTAAATTTAGAATAGGCAATGGTTTCTCCCTAGAGGTGGAAAGTGCATGAAACAAATAGCCAGAGCCCTGTCCATTTCTCTCGCCCCTCTTAAGGTTTCATCAAACTAAATTTTGATGGGGTCTCCAAAGGAAACACGGGGCCAGCAGGGATCAAAGGCATTTTCCTAGATGGCCAAAGGCAGACAAGATGGGTGTATGCAGACCATGGAGGAATCATGAACAATAATGAAGCAGAACTAATGGCAGTCTATCAAGGATTAAGAATAGTGATAAGGAATGGATACAACAACCTGGAAATAGAGGGCGATTCCCAGCTAGTGATAGATATGATTAGGAAACTCAATAATGGTAAGACTTAGGAAAAAGTGGCGAAAAGATGGAGGATAGCTAGCCTAATCCAGGATCTGGAAACCCTCATAAAGAGAATTGACTTTAAGATCATAAAACATGTCAAAAGGGATGGTAACAAAGCAGCGGATTTCCTAGCAAACTGGGGAAGTAATGAGCAAGGTGGCAAGCTCGATAGTATATGGCCGACACACTTTGAGGAGCCTAGATTGGAGCCCCTCAAAACAATCATTACCCAAGATTACCATGAGGACACAAACTCAAGTTAGCAGATATAGGTGGCCTCCAATCGGGTTGAGGGAAGTGGGGAGTATGATTAGAAGGACAACTCAAGGGAGATGTTGGCCAAGCTAGCCACCAAATTCCCTCATAATAATTCAAAGGGACATGGTGGTAGCAGGCATGGATGAGGGAATCCCGAGGTGACTAGGTGATAGGGGAATGGAGGAGGAGGAAGGAGGAAATGGCGACAGAAGTGGGAAGGGACACAAGATAGGTGGGAAAGGGTTAATGAGGGTGGCCAAGGGGGAAGGAAAGATTACTATGCAGTGAAGGAAGGTGGTGAATGGAGCTGAGCGGGCGTCTGATCCTTTAGCGATGGAGCGAACGTCCGGGTATGTTTTCTTAGTCCTAATCCCTGCATCTCTTACAACCACTCATTATATGTTGGAGGAGGGGGAAGAGCTAGAAATTGGTGAAGGAAGGTTGCGTCTAAACAGACCCGCTATTTACCCTATCACACACAGTAAGGTGGAGGAAGGGGGGAAATGGCAAATGCAGAGGAAGAGATGGTTTAGTTTGAAGGAAAGGTTTGTAGGATAAGGAAATGCGAGAACCAGAACAAGGGCTTAACGGGGTACTGTGAAAGCGGGGCAAAGAGGTTGCCTGAGGGAGTCAAACATGTAATCTGGGTGGGGGATGAGACAATTGAGGGCCCGCCCATGTCTAGCCTAAGGGCGGATAGACCAAGGAGTATCCAGACCTCTAGGAGAAACTGGAGTAGAGAGAGCAAGCCCAGTGACAAAGATATGCAGGCATTGGGGATAAGTGGAATTTCTGATAAACTAACTTTTGGTGTTGATCACTGTCAATAGGAGGCAGTAGAAGGAAAGATGGCTCGCATGGGCAGAGGAAGGGGTCGTGGAGGAAGAGGGCAGCAAAGCCAGCCAGGCAGAAACGACCTGACATCCTCCACACTAGTATATCTGAGGCGTAGCAGGAAAACCATGAGGATGGTGGTCCAAGAGCCTTCTCGTGCATACAAAGAAGGAACAGACGCTGACATTCGTCAGCTCATTCAGGAAATGGAAGAAAATGTCATGGAAGGAGACTCTGAGCCCAAGATGGAGGAATGGGGAGACATCATTCTTGACCCGGGGCACACCAGAGGAAGGATGACACTCTACAAGCAAGCCTTGCACATGTATTGGGTGCTGAAGCGCTTACTGGCCAGGGCGCTGGAGTAGGTGGCGGGCGAAATGGCTGAAATTGCCCAAGGAATGCCAAATATAAAGAAAGACATGAAAAACCTGCAAATCATCATGATTATGTAGGACAACAAGCTGGATGAAATCTAGCAACAACTAAAGAAGCTATCTCTAGCACCGGGGACTCAGCGGCAGCACAGGCAAAGGCGGATGGTGACAATGAAGACCACAAGGATTAATTCATGTAGTTTTTCAGTCTGCTTTTTTGAGGATAGCTTTTATTTTCAATAGTCTTATGTTAGTTTGGAACTTGATTAGTGACTTCTGCTATGAGGTTTACTTAGCGTGGATTGAAAGACTTATTAATTTTTGCTACTGGATGGCCTATAATATTCTCAGGTGGCCAACAGACTTGGTTCCCCATATGGGCAAGTTGAGGCCACCAAACTGCTGTATATGGATCAACTTGATTTTATCTGAATAGAAAAAGAAAGGCACCACCACAGCTTACAAAAAATATATATATATTAAAATTAATACAAATAATAATAATAATAAAAGTAATATTTACATTAATTAATATTAAGATTAATTATAAATATTAAAATAAATATTAAAATAAAAATAAAAATAACTTAAATAGGTTTTTAAATTAATATTAATATAATAAAATAATAATAAAAATTATTATAAATTAAATATTACTAATTATAATTATATTAATATTAATATTAATATTAATATTACTATTACTATTACTATTACTATTAAAATAACTTAAATTTATATTATATATTATAACCTAAAATAAACTTTCCAATCCAACCTTCCTAAATTATATATTTTATATTACAACATAAAACTACTATTAAACTTAAAACATATAACCATTATTATATCTTCTAAATTATATATTATATATTATAACATAAAACTATTATTAAACTTAAAACTTATACCCAATATTATATCTTTAAAAGTAAATATACTATCATAATTTTATCCTAAATTTTTGTTATTTCTCCGAAATCAAAATTATGTTAATACTAGTTATTATAAGTTTTTTTTTTAATTCTAAGGAAATCAAAGACATATTAATATTGGTAAAAATATAATGATTATTATATTTTTTTAGTTGGGCAAATCGTTTTATCAAATCACAATCAATGAGGATTAATGAATCTAAGTGGGTTTTTGAAAGGCACATATTTACCAGTGAGGCTTGTTAATATATTATTTCAATGAAACCATGTTTCAATATTATAGTTTTTATCGTTTTTGTTTTTATTAGATATCATTTTATAAAATTTATAAAATGCAGCCCCCAACATTGACAAAAGAATGCTTACGATAATTTATTATTCTATGAAAAGAAACGTAGCAACCAGTACACGCCGTGAAAAGAAACACATGTAATTTAATCGTCGAGAAATGCAAAACTTGCAAATTTTAAGCCAACGAAAGCGAAATTTCCAATTTATTTTAACTGTTGGCAACCCTGCAGTTGGCCCGGACTCCTCCCTGGTTGCCAGTCAATACACTAATGTCTCCCATTTTTATCATTGCGGCAGCAAATTTTGTCTGCCATCCTACCAAGTTAAGGCCCGAGTTTGCAGTCACGCTGGATTTGGTGTTTGGATCTGTAAGCAGCGTTGCATCCGACGTAAACAGGCCACGGTTAGCTATAACTGCGTAATAAAAGTTGTCCAGGATGAGTGGCGTTTGAGGATCCATGACCACGGTCGTGTTGGCGTTGCTGGGGCTGCCTTGGGGACAGCTCTGCTTCAGTATCTGAGCATATATCGGATCAAGGGACGGGTCCGTCGTATTGTTGCCGTTGAAATTGTAGAGCCTACTGACGAATGAAGTGCAATGGGAGACACCAATTGTGTGTGCTCCTGCATTCGCCCAAACAACACAAACATGATTTTACGCGACATATGCTTTTGCTCAACCATTATTAGCATCTACTAGCAGCGACATGTTAATGATTTGCAGGTCTGAGAATATACCTGACAATGTAACCATCTCGTCCTGGGATAGGCCTTTGGCTGCAAATGACTGAGTTAGCTGTGTTACACTGAAGGTAGGGGCAGGTAGATTTGCCGGAATGTCGGAAGCTAGTGAAATATTTCCATCCTTTCTTCCAGCTGGAACATCCCAGGAGAGGGGAATGGGAGATGCCTGCGATCAATAATAATTAATTATTAGAAAGCATTGACCATCGCCGTGATGCTATGCTATAATTAATGTAATGGTCATTATATGTGTGATGTTTAAGACAATACCAGTGATGCGCTATCTCTAGCCGCAAATGCGACTATATCTGCACACGAGACCTCCTTTGGGCAGACCGCCTCTATTTGCAATTTTGCTTCGTCAATCACGTCGAATCCTCCAAGGCTCGGATTGTTAACCGGAGAGTCTTTCTCCGCTACGAACTGGCCAGGAATGGAATCGATGAGAACGGAACCATCGCAACCCTGAAAGTGCAGGAGTTCCACATCCGTATTTCAAAAGCCTCATTCATTTACAGTCTACAAAGTACATTACCAAACGTAATTTTGATACCTACCCTGACAAAACAGTCGTGGAAATGCAACCGTATAAGCTTAGCAGCTACTCCAGTATAGGTAACGAACGCACTGCTAACCACCCGACGCACAATGGATTCAGCATCTGGACAAATAGTATTGTAATAGCCCACTACAAGGTTGTCGCTTACTGCAGCCCCAGCTAAGGCACAAAATAATACGGCAAAGAGGGTGGCCTTATTGCACACAGTCTTGACCATTTCACCTCCCTACAAATCCACATAAGAAAAGCAGAAAATAAGAGTCATTTCGATGATTAATTACCTTGAAAATATTGATCCCGAAAACCTAAATCAGAACGCCTGAAAGGCTATCTATTGCTACCAAAGTTCTCACCTTGGATGACAGCTGGGAGTTGATCGTTCGCTGAGCGGCTACTCAAAATCCTGAGATGGGAGATACTAATAGTCAAGTTCACTACTGAATTTTGATAATCATGTATGCGAAGCTACAGGTATTTATAGATGTATATAACAGTATTTGAGTCTGTGAATGGCATTATTCAATGGATATTAGCAAAGTCATTTATTAATTATTAAACTAGTTTTTTGGATCTTAATTTTTTTTAGATTTAAAATTATTTCTAAGATTTAAAATCAAATTATGTTTAAAAGTCATACATTACTTTATATTCTCTATTGAAGATTCTACGATCCAAATATTATCATCTTCTTTCATCGAAATTTTATATTCTACAAACATGGCCTTACAAACGCTGGGAAGTTGTAGAAATATAAAACATTTAATTGTTATGCGCTAGGTTTAATAGCGTTCGGTTTAATAGATGTACGACTATAATAAATTGTCAATCTAAGCCAGTGATTGGTTTCGAGTTATATTTCTGACACTAAAGTTCGTATGCATTATTTGACACCTTCGCATTTTACGATGTTCCTTGCTCGGATTCGACCCGCAAGCTCAGGAGGGGTCATGTTGTTACATATTATCAGTACATACCATCGTGACGTTGCATCGTAGCGCTCAATATATTACATTTTGTAGCCTGGCATCCCTTACCTCTACCTGATTCTGAGGAGAAGAATTCAACGAATCACGCTGCTACGATGTCAGAACTCCATTTCCTATTTCCAACCTTAGTGAAACATAGAAGTTGACTTTGGCAGGTTAACAACAAGACAATTGCTATTCCATTAGCATGTCAGAACTCATTTATGTTTCACTAGGGTTAGAAATAGAAACTGCCCTGCTAGAGCCTACTAGCTTCTCTTCTTTATTCATCATTAACTTTGAAACAATGATGGGTTCCCTAACATGTCAGAACTCATTTATGTTTCACTGGGGTTGGAAATAGGAACTGCCCTGCTAGAGCCTACTAGCTTCTCTTCTTTATTCATCATTAACTTTGAAACAATGATGGGTTCACGCGGCCCCAAAGTCAAAACTAACTTCTCTTCTTTATCAAGCAATCAGGTCGCTCATCGAGTCACGTCAATAAAGCTGGCAGCCTGCTAAATAATCTTTATTTTCCTCCGTGGCTTATGCTATGCTATAGTATTAAGGTCGCTTATAATTATGATCTCATATTGTATCGTTAACATAAAAAATTTCATGTAGGTTAATTTACGTAGAGTTTTAAGTTCTAAATAGGTTTGGTTGCACCAGTTTGAATTAATATTATTGACTATGTGTTAAAAAAAGTATAGTGAAAATATTTTATATATATTTAATTTTAATTATATTTTATAATTTTTTGAATTAATATGAAAAGTAAAATTAATCTAATTATTTCTAAATAAATCTTAATTTTTTTTTAATTATTATTAAAAATATTGTATTTATTATTAAAAATATTGTATTTATTATGATTATTAAGATATAGTATAATTTATATATAAAATAGATTTTTCACTGCAATCTATAGTATAATAGATAAAAAATTTAGGTACGTTAATTTAGGTAGGATATAGTATAATACATTAAAAAAAAATTAGGTACGTTAATTTACGTGAGTTTTAAGTTATAAATAGGTTTGGTTACAGCATTTTGAATTAATATTATTGATATATTATTGTTTTGAGGTTTTTGCCAAGCCATCCAGGGCTGTTTATCTATCACGATAAATGATTGATATAGGTCCAAAAAACGTTTTATATATATTTAATTTTTATTTTATATTTTAATATTTTTTTGCCCAGCCATCCAGGGTGGTTTATCTATCACGATAAATGATTGATATAGGTAAAAAAAAAACATTCAAAATGTTTTATATATATTTATTTTTTATTATATATTTTAATATTTAAGTTAGTTTTAACTCAATTTTGTATTAGTCAAATTTTAATAAATATTTTATTTAAACTAATTATTTCTAAATGACACTACTATTAATATATATAATTTATGATTATGAAATAAAATATTCAATTATTTATAACAGCTAGTTTCTAATATTATGAGTCAAAACCTAACCAATTATATTAGAAAAATCAATTATTATTATAATATTTAAAACTAATTATTTATAGATAATTTTAAAATAAATATTAATAATCTAATTATAATATTGAAATGAAATATTTATTTATTACATATCAGTTAATTTCTAACTAATTCATTAAACAATGTAACAAATTACCTAACGGCTAATTTTCAATGACTAATTTTACGTAGTGATGGATCCTTACTATTTCTTCCCTCATATCTATTGATTCCTCACCTTGTCATCAGGATGAACCACATTAGTTGGTTCGAAATGTCGACCAAATCCTAACGATGTGATTAATCTGAAAGACTTATACCTAATTATTTTTGTGAGAAATAATACACATCAACTCTGTTAAACAACTAAACATCTTACATGTGTAAAACACCACCTGTAAGATTTCCTTTGCAGTGCACGCTCTATGCTTCATTCATTACAAGAGGAATATATATAACAAGCACACATTTAGGGAAGTTGAACTGAATCCTATAAAACAGGAACAAAATCCTAATCTAGGGTTCGGTTTGAACTGTTTCTACATTAATATCAACACTCCCCCTTAATGGAGAAATGGATTCATAGATATGCCTGACACTTCCCTAAACAACTCAAATTTTATTCTACCGAGAGGTCTGGTAAAAATATCAGCAACATTGTCACAGCTATTACAATACTCAATATGGATTTCTTTTGATTGAACTTTCTCCGCGACCAAACGAAACTGTGTATCGATATGCTTTGTGTTCTTATGAAATACTAGGTTATTTGCAAGTTTGATGGAGGTCTGGTTGTCACATTTGACCCCTGTTGCAACATTCTGTTCTTCTCCAGCATTAAGGAGAAGTCTCCTTAACCAAACTACTTCACATGTTGCTGCATACATAGCTTGATATTTAGCTACCGCAAAAGACAAGGATACCATGTTCTGCTTTTTGTTACTCCATGTAATGACCTCAGATCCAATGCTAAATGCATAGCCTATTATGGATCATCTGTCATATACATTTCCAGCCCAATCGGAGTCTGAAAAACTTGTCAATCTAACATCACACGAATTAGTATAAACAATACCAAAATCTAGGCTTCCCTAGAGATGCCTTAAAATACCTTTAGCTGCAACCCAATGGTTCTCAAGGGGATTTGACATAAATTGGCCCAATGCATTGTCTACATAAGCCAAATCAGGCTTAGTTATAGTCAAGTAGATTAGACTCCCAACCAACTGTCTATACAAAGTTGCATCTGCCTCCTTAGATCCATCATCATTCTGAAGTTTTAAATTCTGTTGTAAAGGTACTGCTGCAGCTTTGCACTGATCCATTCTGAACTTTTCCATTAAGCTCCTTACATAATTACTTTGTGACAGAAAAGTTTGTCCAAAATCCCTCCAGACTTTCAAACCTGAAGAGTAGTGTAGCTCTCCAAGGTCTTTCATCTCAAAAACTTGTGACATCTGCTCTTTGATTTCTTTAATGAGATCATCAGAATTCCCTGTAATGATTAGATCATCTACATATAAAGAAATCAAAACAATCCTTCCCTCTTTATCAAACATTGTATAAAGATTAGGGCCATTGTTTCTTCTTTTATAACCATGTTGCAAGAAAAATGAATCAATTTTGTCATACCATGACCTGGGTGCCTATTTTAGTCCATACAACACTTTCTTAAACATGCAAAATAAATGTTCTTCACCTTGTTTGAAAAACCCCTCAGGTTGCACTAAGTAGACTTCATCTTTTAAGTCCCAAAACATAGTGGACTTAAAAGATGAAGTCTACTTAGTGCCATGACTATAGTGGACTTATGGCACTAGAGGTTCGACCATATTAACTTCAATGATCTCCTGCTCTTACAAAAAATAGGTATGGTCGAAGGTATTCCTGTTTTAAAATCTGCCCATATTGATTGTGATGCATGTGCACTGGGAAAGTTGTAGAGAGGTGATTTTCTTGTGAATCCTCATAGAAAGAAGAGTGATATACTCAAGCTGGTACACATAGATCTATGCGAGCCTATGTAGATAATATTGTTAGGTGGTGCATACTATTTTTTTATTGTTTATTGATGACTGTACTAGATTTACTTGGGTGCATTTCCTCAGGAAGAAGAGCAACACTTTGGAATACTTCAAGGAGTTCAGAAGTATGGCTGAAAAGTAGACAGGTAAATGCATCGAGATTCTCTGTTGGGATCAAGGGGAAGAGTACAAGAAAGCTTTTATACTCAAATACTGCAAATATAATGGGATACAACAACAGTTTACAGTACCCCACACTCCTCAACCAAACGAGGTTGTAGAGAGGAAGAACAAAACCCTTGTGGAGTGTGCTCACAATATGTTAAAAGGCAAGAATCTTTTTAATGACTTTTGGGCTGAAGCGATTAATACTGCAATATATCTAAACAATAGGAGTCCAACAAGAAGTTTATATTTCAAAACTCCTTTTGAAGCTTTATTTTGTTATAAGCCTACAATTAAGCATTTGAGAGTTTTTGGCAGCAAAGCCTTTGCCCATATCCCAAAGGAATATAGAAATATACTTGACTCAAAGGCCGTTGAATCCTATAAAATAGGAACAAAATCCTTATCTAGGGTCTAGTTTGAATTGTTTCTACATTAATCTCAACAACTTTTAAATAAATCTTAATTTTTTTTTATAATTACTAATAAAAATATTTTATTTATCATGATTATTATGGCATAACATAATTTATATATATAATAGATTTTTTCACTAAAATATCGTAAAATAATTTCAAAAAAGAATGTGATTTTTTGTTGGTTAAAATGTATTTTTGAATGCATAAATGGATTAAGCACCATGAAAAAACCCCTAAAACACTCAAGTTTAAATAACTTAAACTCAAGTTTTTAAAAAGGTCTTCTGAATTTTGCTTAGGAATAAGTTAGACTACGTTCAATTATTACTAAAAATATGTTATGAAACCCACTCACAGAAGATAGAAAAGATAGATCAACATCTTAGAAACAAGCCTCTTCGAGGGGGCACCCTCCTTTATGTTACAGAAATGAACAATTCTTGGATGATACAAATGACAAGACCTCCTTTCTATATATAGGAGTCTAAGAGGTCATAATATAATTAGAGCTGACATAACAATAATAATGTAAGGGCACAATAATAACAATAGTGGGCTTCTATGGGACACAATAATAACAATATGGGGACTACATGGGCACAACAATATAATAAAGGGGTTGTAATAATAACAATAAGGGGTTACACTAGTAGTATAGGGGCCTAACATGCCCCTCTCCTTCAAGAATTTTTGTACTCAATGCTTGAGTAGTTCTTGATGCTTCTATATAAAATTCTTGTCCTCCCATGTGAAATCTTCAATGGGTAAGTTCTTCCACTTGATGAGATACTCTGAAATTGATCGATTTCGTAGCTGTCAGGTTCTTGTTTCTGTGACTGCTCCAGGTTCCAATATGATTTTTCCCTTCTCTTAAAGTTCTGGAAATATTGTTTGAATTGGTATATTCTGCAACTTTTGAATGAGTGGCCGCACTTATTTGTCCTTCTTCCATTCATCCCTTGCTTTGTTTATCCAATCTAGTTGGATAATAAAAATATCACAAAACAATGCTTCAACATCTTCATCCTTTCTTGAGAGTGCATCTGCAACAAAAATTTTCTTCCCTTTTCTATAGATGATGTCAAAGTCATGACCCAACATATTTGTGACCCATTTTTTATGTTCTTCTAAAGATAATATTTGTTATAAAAAGTATTTAAGACTATCATGATCCATTTTTACCTTGAAGTGTCTTCCCATTGGGTAAGGTCACCATTTCTTAAGTGCATGTAGTATTGCCAAAATTTCCTTCTCATAAATAGCTTGCCTGAGATGTAGCTGTAAAAATACCCAATCACCTACATCAAAGCCTTTTTCACTGCGATGTTGATCTACCTATTGTTTCATTCGATTCTGCACCAAAGTGGCGTTATTCTTTAAAAGTTGGAGAACTTGTTGTTGATGCTCGATGTGATCCTTCACTACTTGAACCATTTTCTTCTTGATATGTCCTTCTATCTTGAGAGTTTGAGGAGTGGTAATTTCTTCCAATTCTTTACAAGATATGGTCAGATTCATTTCTTGATGCTCGATGTGATCTTTCACTTCTTGAACATTTTTCTTCTTGATATGTCCTTCTATATTGGTAGTTTGAGGAGTGGTAATTCAAGCCAATTCATTACAAGATATGGTTGGATTCATTTCTTCATTCTCGATGTGATATTTTGCTTCTTGAACCATTTTCTTCTTGGTATGTCCTTCTATCTTTAGAGTTTGAGGAGTGGTAATTCTTTCCAACACATTACAAGATATGGTTGGATTCATTTCTTCTTTTTCTGGGGTTGGGTCCTAGTGTATATCCTCTTCTTTTGATGTTTCTTGATCCTTTTCTTCCTCCTCTTCATACTCTATGTAAAACAATTTCTTCTCAGCACACTTATGACCTTTAGTGCATTTTATATCACAATTGTAATGAAGCCCTTTTTTTTATTTTTTCTTCCAATTGTTGTGGTGTAAACCTTGTAGGTTGTGGAAGGATAGGAGAAGAAACACTTCCATAATTATAGTCATGAGTAGTGGGATTCCTTGTTTCCATAATTTCACTTTCAATTTTTCTTGCCCACCTGAATGTCTTCTCCAATGAATCAGGTTCCCAAAGACAAACCTCATGTTGAATTTTATACTTTAAAGTACCTATGAAGACATCAACCGTTTGCTTCTCTGGAATATCATTTACCCTTATATTCAATTTTTGAAAGTCCTCAATATGCTCTTCCATTGAAAACTTTTGTTTGAGATTTATCAATTGGCTGAAGAAAGTGTTTCTCTTTGTATCCTCATAATGTGCTATCATTTCCTCCATGAAAATTGACCATGTAACAAGTGATTTACGAGAACAAAGCCCTTTATACCATAAAAATTGATCTAGTTCTAAATATGAAGATGCAATATGTACCTTTTGTAATGGTTTCACCTCATGTAGATCAAAATATTGCTCCATCTGTAGTAACCGTTTTACCAGATCCTTGCCATTGAACTTCTTCATATCGCCTTTTTTTTATTTTAGGAGCTCAATCTTGAAATGACTATAAATTTGTAATTTCAGCTCTTCGAGTTCTGAAAATGTGACCTATAGTAGCTCTCTGTGTCCTCTTTCCAATGCCACCACTCTAATCAAAATTGGATTCTCCAAGAAAGATTTATGCACAATCTCCCAAGATGACCTAATTATATACCTTTTGAAAATAGTGAACTTGTATGAAGTACCATGCGTCCCTATTTTTACCTTTGGATCTAAAAAATATACACAAAAAAATATAGTCTTTCCTCTTTCTATAACCTCTTACGAAATTTCAATCTGATGCTCAGAGCGACAGTTATCACGATTTTCCCAAGGTAATCTGTTTGTAATGTAATTCGGGGGTCTGTAAAACCCTAACTTCCTCAGACTATCTCTCTGAAACTATAGCGAGATAGGATCTGAAAGTTGGAGCCAAGGTTCAGACCTATTTCTGGTCAAATGGGTTTTTGTTTTAGCTTTTGAAACTTTGTAGCAAAAGATTTATAGCGAAAATCCCATGATGACCTATTTTAGTTGAAATTCTGGAGCTTGCAAAAACCCTAACTTCTTGAGATCATACCTCCGAACATATAGCGAGACAATCTCTGAAATTTGTACCCGAGGTTCAGCGTAAGTTCATCTCAAATGGATTTTTTTTTATTCGGAAAGGTCACAGAAAAAGTTATAGAAAAAATGCCACAATGGCCTATTTGGAGCAGCGAAACCCTAGAATCCAAAGCTCTCATACCAAATTTTATGAAACCAGCTCACAAAAATATAGAAAAGATAGATCAATGCCTTAGAAACAAGCCTCTTCGAGGGGGCGACCTACTTTACATTACACAAATGAACAATTCTTGAATGATACAAATGACAAGACCTCCTTTCTATATATAGGAGTCTAAGGGGTCATAATATAATCAGAGTCGACATAACAATAATAATGCAAGGGCACAATAATAATAATAGTGTGCTTCTATGGGACACAATAATAACAATATGGGGACTACATGGGTACAACAATATAATAAGGGCTTGTACTAATAACAATAAGGGTTTACACTAGTAGTATAAGGGCCTAGCAAAATATTCCATGAATATTTTATAAAGGTTAATTCCTACCATCTACTTATTGTTTTTTGATAATTAAATTAAAATTTTAGAAAACCCTATTTTAAAATAGACGGGTCTATTGATGTAAATAGTAATGGTGCAATTTATCTTTATTATGTTTTGTAACCTTTCATATAAATTTAGTGATTTTTTTTTCTGTGGGGTTGAAAACATAGTTTTTTTTGTTTTTGGTTAAAATCATAGTTTTTTTATTTAAATTATGTTTTTAAATGCATGAATAGATCTAACGTTGAAAAATAATTTAGCATTGAAAGTTCTTTCTAAAACCGATTAGGTAGATTTCATAACTCATACTTTTGATTCCAAAATATCTTTAGAAGATTTTGGATAAAATTTACAAAATATACCCACGAAAAAATAAATAATACAAAATTTAAACTATTAAATTAATAAGTATCCTAGATGATATAATGTGATGGTGCAGAAAGAAAATGTAAAAAATCATTGAAAATAAAAATAGTTATTTACCCTATAATTATTATGTGTATCTTAGTCTTAATTATTTTTAATATTTATTATATTTATTTTTAAAATAATTATATAATTTTTAAAATTAAATTAATAAAATTATTTAAAAAATTTATTAATTTATTTGTAAATCATTTAAAAAATATTTTATAATACAATATAATATTAGAAATTTAAAGATGAGGAATTATCTAAAAACAAGTCACCATGATTTTTATGTAAAAATAAGTCATTTTTCTTTTATTTTTTTTTACAAAAACTAAGGTACATTTCTAAACAACACATCCAAAATTATTATTTGAAGCAAATATATATCAATGCAATAGAATTAGAAGATTCACAGAAACTATATTGAACACAGTAATATATTTAAATAATTGTTTCAAACTATAAACCATGTATAATTAGAAATTTAAAAGAACTGGAAAATTCACAGAAACTATATTGAACACAATAATATATTTAAATAAGAAACTATATTGAACACAATAATATATTTAAATAATTGTTTCAAATTATAAACTATGTATAACTAAAAGTTTAGGTGCCATAAAATAAATAGAGCTTTTTTCAGTGATTAAACATCTCCAAAAGAGTTGCTCAATTGATGGAAAAAAATTTGATTATTTAAAGTCTAATAATAATAAGTCCAACAAAAAACAAAGTTGAAATTTCATTTAATAAAATAGTATAACCATATTTAATATATTAATGCGGTTGATATAGTTAAAGGATTTATAAATATAACAAAAAAAAATTATTGCAATATGAAGAATTTTTTATCAATATAAATATTTACTTAATTAACCATGTATAAAAAGGTTATGAGTCAATTTTAATTTGAGAAAAAAAAAAGGAATTATACAAGTGGTTCATTTTGCTAATTAAAATGTGTTTATATATTAAATTCTCCATCTAATTAGAATATGAACTTAATAGAATTGGAATAAATCTCAAATCCCTAGGAAATTGGTGGGCCTAGAGCCATGTAAAACCAATATAATTTAATTTGAGAAAGAAAGTAATTACACATCTTATTGTAAAATGGACCATTTTTCTACATAATATTTATTCATATATTAATTGCCCCATCTAATTAGAATATGAACTTATAAGAATTGGAATAATCTCCAATCCCTAGGAAATTGGTGGGCATGAATCTATTTTTTTTAATTTATTAAACGTCAATGCAACCTTAAAAAACAATGTAACACATTACAATTGTTGATAAGCATTAAGACTAAGCATATGCTGAGAAAAACAAAATTCAACTAATGCTCATCCATCTTAAGTTAAAATGAAAAATCTTCAACCATTACTTAAAACAAAAATATATATAAAACCTCTAAAATATAAATATGTGAATAAACCACTATAGCTAATATCAAATGACTTCCCTTCCCTATTCTTCCATACTAATGCTTATAAAGTTAAGAGAATCACACGAGGGAGGGTATCACAAAATTTTCGGACTGAGTAAAAACTTTGAACTGGAGTTGGAGCACATACGTGTTAGAAGGTAGCATAGAAGATTTAAATAGTATCCTATATTCTAATTAAGCCATAAAACAAATATTGCCGTTGAGTATATGTGACTGTGAATATACCTTGGGGTATCGAGCCAATCATAGCTTGAATGACCTGTGGGCAAATTTAGGGTTAGAAAGGAAACATAATATTCGTGCGCAGCCATAAAACCTTGAACAAGAACATAAAGGATTTATAGATTGAAACATGCTACTCTCGTAACAAGTTAACAATAACTTTAAATTATTGTTAGGAGTCCAGAATATTATTGGTAAATCTTACTTGAGCATTTGTTTCATAGAAATCAAGGTCTTGGATGTATTGTAAAAGAATACATACATTAAAAAAAGAGTCTGAAAGACGTTAATGGTTATAATTTTTAAGAAATAAGAAAGAAGGGATTCCTAATATAAAATTCTTATTTCCTTAAATTAGGATAACCCATGTTTAAAACTCAAATATTGAGTTGCAGACATGATTAGCATGGAAAAGAAGGGTTCACAGAAATGAAACCCCTTTTAGTCTGCACACTAAGGTTTTGGGAAAAAGGGTTTTTAAAACCCTTCACTAAATAAGTAGAGACATTATTGGAAAGGAATAATGGAGATGTTGAAGAGAAATTTGAGGACTTAGAACCCTAAAGACACAAAACAAAAATAAAATAATGTAGTGATAAGGGAAAAGGAGGTCTGATACCTCGCGATACAATGTTTGTGTCCACGACATGCCTGTGCTAAAGTAACACGGTGTTTGTCATCTCAAACCCTAAAGGAAATATTTGTAGTACAAAACCAAAAAGCCAAAAAGGTATTTAAGCTGAAAACCCTTTCTTTAATATGTTAAAAGTGGAATGCAATATCTCAAACTCTATATAGCAAAAGGGAAAATGACACAGAAGATGAAAATTTCCTCCCAACCATTACGGTGTCGAAACCCTAGGAGTGATCACATTCAAAGTTCTCTTCCGAACATGTAAATCTTGGTTAGGTGATGTTTCAGATATTTTCTGTTCGAAATTGAGTGGAAACTCCGAAACCCCACAGAGTAGAGGCATTTCATCCCTCATTAAAAACCACAAACATTAGCAATAAATGCTACAAACAACAAAAGAAATGTAGACATTGTATTACATAGAATTATTCTATATAATACGGGTATGAACACATATTATAAATATTAAATACGTGTTACAACTATTAATAAATGATGGAGTACAAATTAGGTTAAAATCAATAAAATAAAATAATATAATATAATATAATATCATATCTATATATCTAATTTAAAATTTAAAATTGGATGAAATTTAATCTTTTGAAATGTATAGTGATATATTCATTATACATATGCACCTATTTATTACACATGTGATGTAGGAGCATCATTTCTTAGATTTTTTTTTAAGAGTTAAAAGATAACATGTATATTAGGGTATTAGGGTAGTACATTGAGACAAGTATTCTTATTCCACATTAATCTAGGGATTATAAATTATTGGTTTGGATGATGAGTTGGAAAATTCAGCCTTTCCAAATGTAACTAACCATAATCAACTTGTTAGGGAGTTAGGAAAAGGGAAATATGTTATCATCCTAGTTATGTTGATATGTCCTTATAGTACAACAACGATACTAGTTTGTTGCGGAAAATTCTGGAGTTGGCCAGGCATGGTGATTCGGGAGGCCTTGTTGGCAAAGAGGCCTCTCATTGTTTGTAGATATATGTCCCGTTGTATCTATATACATGTGTTCTATAATTATAAGGTTGTTGTTGGTCAAGGGGAAAGGAAGGAGTAAAACTTGAACAATTCTAGGGGGCTCATGTAGTAAGCCATTGTGATTTCTGTTGTAAAATAATCTTCTATGTTAATGAAATCTAAAATGTCTAGCCATCGTTGCTAGTTTACTCTTCTATTTGACACAAAAATGGTGGATAAGAACTTTGTTATGTTTTGTTGATTTTTAAATCCTTAATTTCCTTTAAGTGTGGAAATCATTGTCCTGACATGATTTAGTTACGAGAGATATTTCTTGGGGAACAAGATGAATTTTAGGGATTAGAGATAATAGAGCTTGATGGAAGAACTTGGAAAATAAAAGCACGAGGAAGGTCTGGAGAGGAGCAATGAAAAAAATGAGTTTTGGGGATCAAAGTGAGATCCACTCAGTGGGGAGCATAAGGACTTTGTTGGGATCATCTAAGGATATAACCATCCTCATAAATATGTGTTTAGAAATAAAGTCAAATAAGGGTTCTTTCTGTGTGCATATTCCATTTGTTTGAACAATATGTGTTAATTCCCTAATTGAGGGGCCAAGGGTGTCTATAACTCTTACTATAAGTGTCTCTATGTTTAAGTGGTGCAATTATTTTCATACCATCAAGCGTTGGTGTTTGTGGACTTAAAGTTGCATGGAGGTTATGGAACTTACAAAATGCCGAAGCTTTGTGACCAGTGAGAGGACCATTTGTTCTTAGGTCTTGACCATTTGGAAGAATTGTTTCTAGAGAAACCCAGAACTGGGAAATAGTCCAACCTTAAGAAGAGTTAGAGCTACAAAATGAGTTTGGACTAGAACATGATGAACCCCGACCAAGAGAAAGAACTACAAACATAATGGAAATAATTGTTAATCGAGCTTCAACGCCCAAAATTAAAATGAAAGTGACGAAAATCCAAACCTGTTGAATACCTTAAATAGACCCTCTATAATTCTATTGTCTCTATTACAACACCCTAAAAATATTCACTACACCCAAATTTTAGAGCCTACTTCACCATCATATCTAGTGTTCTCAAGTGTAATCACATTAATTAGAACATATTTGGTGTATTTCATGGTCGTAACACCTTTTTGTTGTTGTAAAACAACATTTTTTTGTCGCAGTCACACATATTTCATCCGTTGTACTTGGGGAATATATGTAAAGTGGAATTTTGGTGCGTACTTATCCTTGTTCAATATTGTCTAAGTTTTCTCAATGATTTAGTTTGTGTCAAATATGGTTTTATGTCTGGACTCATCATATTCGCCCATTTCTCTATATTTCAAACTTAGATAAACTTTGGTTACAAAATGAACCCATTGAGGAAAGAAACACGTGAGAACACTCTTAAGACATGATCAAGAATCCTTCATTGGTTGGAAGTGCATCCTATGCCATCAAAGAGTGCACAGTGCACTCCTTAAGCCCTTTCTCCTTCCTTGGTCTGAACTATTCCCTTGTGAAATAAATTCTTCCTTTGAGTGCACTACTTAGATCTTAAAAAGCATGCCCTCCTTGGGAGCATGAGTGCACCCTAAATGCCTTAATTTCCACCCTTCAACCTGCCTCAATGTGCCATGTTCCCTCTTGACCGTTTGAGCACATGAGTGCACTCTAAAGGCACACAGATTCATCCTTCATCCTTTAGACTTGTGCCATGTTACCTCATTGGTCTCTTGAGTGCATGAGCACACCATGAAGGCACAAATATACATCCTTGAGCATTCATGAGTGTACCCTACACCCTCGCTATCTCCCTTGAGCACACAGTGCACTTCGGGAGCTTACAAACTCCTCTTTCTCCCTTTAGGCATGCACGTTGCACCTTATTTAGAGTGCCTCTTTCTCTTTAGTGCATGAACTCATCTCGAAGACTTGAAGCCTCTTCCATTTAGCCCTTTAGCCTTTTGAAATGTTCCCTTGCACCCAAAATCCCTCCTTGTTCTTTTCAAGAACATTGTTAAGGCATGAACATAAAATCTGATTGAAAAATCTACATGAAACAACTTAGAATAGGATATTTTCAAGCTAATATGTGCTTGTCATGAGTGATTGCGGATACATGTATTCTTGGAACAACATGGAAATAATGCATGAAGAAGGTCGAGTGAAGAAGGAAAAGAAAGGAAGAATTGGATAACAAAGGACACATTGAAATCTTGATGATAAAAGTACCCTCAATACTCTAGTAGATCAAAGATGCTTTGAAGGTGAGGAAATCAATGATTAGAAGCTCCATGGAAAATAAATAAATGAGTGGTAGCCATGTCACCATTGAAGAAAGTGCATGTCACCGGACACTATTAGTCCCTATCATTAAGGATAGTGACATGTCACATCTTCATCACATGATGATGTGGAAGTTATGATGCAATGATGTAATAATTGTAAATACAAATAAGTGAAATTCCAATGGACAAAAGAGTCATGTAATAGCAATATTCATATGTAATTATAAAAGTCATTTGGAAGTCTAAAGGTTGTAGAAGTCCAAACTTCATTAGGAGTTGTAAAGTCAAGAGTCATGGGGATGTGAAAGGTCATGCCTCAAATTATAAAAGGATCATAATTACTCATGAAATGGACCGTTTAACCTTGGCTTCTCCCACAAGTAATTAGAGAGATAGAGATAGCCCTTTTCATGAGCATGTAGTGGCTTTAATGCTCCACTATTGGAGCTAGTGATGTTCATTTTACTTATGTATCTTGGAACTTTTGCTTAATACTTGAAGCCTTTCGGCCAACAAGTTTTCACATATGGATTGTGAATGTTTCTAAGACTATTCTTTGAATTTTTATGATTTGTGTTTTCTTTCACACGTACTTAAGTAATTCAACTATTTTGGTGACTTTGGCACTTAACTTATTGGAAATGTGTTGAAATGTTTGTAATAATCGCCGCATTTATGTGAAATTTTTTTCTTGATCTTAGATGAGCCTTTCCCATGTGTGTCGGTCTCCATTAGGGTAGTGATATCACTTCTCTCTTAGAGGCTCACTTTCATTCCACTTTATAGTGAAAGAACCTTGATACATATACAATCAAACATTCATAAGGCACACTTTCTTGCTAATTCAAAAGCACATGTGTGATTCTCCCTCATGCTAATAGCTATAGACAAGGCATATGATATTTAATTAAATGACAGTTGGGTCATATTTCGGATGGGACTCCTACACCAAATGGTGTGAAGCCTAACTGGGATGTCATATCGAGCAGATCCCATATATGTTGGTGTTATCCAACACCATCAACATTCTTGCGCTAGAAGGAGGGTGGCCAATATTTTATGGTTGATAACTCCACACATCCTAACCATTTATCTTCTGGATAGGGTAGCAATATTCCAAGCACCATTCCAACTAATATTCCTGGGGTGGGAAGGTCTTCTCAACTTGGGATGGAGTTGGCATATGAGGTTACCTACGAACAACTCAGGGAACATTGACCTATAACTCATTGGTTTTCAAAATCTATTGTTTTACTTCTTGTTCCACATAATCTTCTGCATCAGCCTAAGAAGAAAGAAAAAACTTGTACTAGTCTATTAGTTGCAAAGTTGGAATATTTGGTTTTATCCAATCTTGAAAAGTTAGTAGAGTCCTTAGAAGACAGAGTTCAACAAGATCCACTTCCACCCATTAATGAAGGGTACGAGGAAAACATTGTTCTTTCTAACGATATTTTTGACAATTTAGACTATGAAGGAGAAAGCTCCTCATAATATGAAAAGGATGAGGAACCCAAATAAGAAGACATGGCTGACTAGGACCCAGATTAGATGGCCCAAGGGCCTCTTTCTCTTCCCGATGACCTTCATAAAATGCCCAAAAATAGGAAAAAACTATTATCAAAATTTGATCCAGATAGTAAAATATAGTCAGAAGACCACATCGATGATTTCTACATGCATCTATGGATTTTGAAGGTATGGTACGATATTGTTTCTTGTAGGATTTTTCCTTTTACAATAGAAGGTGAAGCAAAATCATGATACCATAGTATGACTTTTAGTTCTATCCACACTTGGAGGGAGTTTAAGAAGTTAATTTTGGAGAAATTTGTTGACAAAAAGACTCTCGCGATGTTATTGAAAGAGCTCAGAAAAAATAAGATCGGTGAAAAGGAGAATGTAAAATACTCCAATAAAAAATTCAATTTCATACTAAACAATTTCCCCCCAAGCACACAACCTCATGATTCAATTACTATTGATTACTATATAGTTTCCTTTCCCACCAACATTTCCTTGTTCATTACAAGAGATGTAAAGGAAGCATTCTCCCTAAACTTTACAAAATAAATCATCATGGAGAAAGAATTTTGTGCTATTGGAGTTATTACTAATGATGATGAATATAAAGACTCCAAGGAAATGGACGAGAAATCTTAGCCTTCTTCAAGTAAGGATAAAGAGAAGGATTCATCATATATTGAAAAGTTGACTAGGAAAATAAAGGACTTACCAATGAGATCTCATAATTAAAGAGAAGGTCAAGAAACAATTCTATGAGTAGAAAGCCTCCCAATTCATTCCCATTCTAAAGGAATAATAAAAACAACAAAAATTAACCCACCAAAACTACCTAGAGTTCGAATGTTGTATTTAATATTGAAATTATAGGCATGGATAATGATTTCTCTTTACACTAGGAATATCATTGAGAAAATGCATTCCCCCAATAGACCCACAACATGAATACTCTGGCTGCACACATTGTTGATTCCTTAGTAGTAGATGAGTAGTCAGAATAAATGGAAGAAACATAAGAACCTACAATGGCTGAAGCAAGTATTGGTATTGGACATGCAACGAATGATTTTTATCATATTCCTAATGCTTATAAGAAAAGCGTTGAAACACCACCTCAAAGTGAGGTCCCTCCTTAGAAGAAAAATGGTTGATATAGTTCGAGGAGAAAAGGGCCCATTTCTGAACAAGAGGTGACGCGAGATAAATTGATGGAATAATTGTTAAGAAGGATATCACCACTAATTAATCGTAATCAAAATGCACAAAGGCTGGAAATGAAAATGTTTCCAAGAACACTTCATCCAGTAGTAAAAGTAATTCCACCACTCTGAAAATGTCAAAGAAAGCCACTCCTCTAGACACATCAACACTTCCTTCTAAAGGTGAAACAATTTATTATAACATAGTTGAAGATTTGAAGAGGGATCAAGCAAATATTTCCATCTATGAGATTGAAAAGATAGAAATCAATGTGAAATTATATTCCAAGCCTTTCCACAAACTTCCCCAGGTGAAAAGGCTTTTACTACTAAAAAAAGGTGTCTAGTGAGTTTTCTCGTTCCCTTGAATCTGTGTTTACTTTTGTAGCATTAGATGCTAACGCTCTCTTCCCTCCATTTTTGGTAATATTTTAAATTTTTAATGACAACATCCATAATTGTTTAGTTGATTTTGGTGCATCTATGAATGTAATTCCATTATCTGTTGCTAATAAAATAAACAATAAATGGGACAAAACTGATGCAAAAATAATTTAGCTAGACCGATCCCTTGACCAAGTTATTGGTGAACTTTGAAACGCTCTCATCCAATTATCATTTGATCACCAAGTTCACCAATGTATAAAAATTGTAATTGTGGACATCCCTGAAGCCTACGATATACTCCTTAGTAGATTCTACTCCAGTAAACTATAAGGTTATTTTGTTATAGATTCGTCACACTTGTGTCTTCCATAGAAGTGCAAGAAAAACCAAATTCGAGTGGAAATTGATTCATACATGAAATACACCATGACACCACTTGAGGACCACAATGAGCTTGTTTCTTTTGCTGATTTAATCTTTGGAAATGATTTCCTAGAAACTAATCATGGGTGTTATCAAGCACAACCATCACCTGTCCAACCAGGTACACAACAGGAGCTACTTCCTTGCTCTCCAACGGGTGCAAATGAATCCTTTAATATGGATGTACATAGTAGTACTAACAATAGTCTAGGAAGTAGTCTAGCAGCCAATAGTATTTGGAATTTATATTTTGATGGTTCAAATATGTAAGATGGTTATGGAGCTGGTTGCATACTTATAGACCCATGTAAAAATAAGCATATCATTTCATGACGTTTGGAGTTTGAGTGTGCCAATAATAGTGTCGAATTTGAAGAACTGATACTTGGACTAAGGAAACTTGTTGATCTGAAGGTAGAGTTCCTCAAGGTATTTGGTGATGCAAATATGGGCACTTGTTAGGTAAGACACTATCCACTGTGTTTCATCGAATCTTAAAAACTACTAATAGAGGTATGGTGTTTAATTAATTACTTTAAATATTTTAATATTATTTATATTCCTAGTATTAGAAATGTTGCAGGAAATGCATTAGAAAATGTAGCTACTAGGATGTTGCCATTGAGAAATGGATTTTCTATTAAAATGATAAAGAAACCATTTGTGCTTGATAACGTCACTAATTTTCATGTTCTCAATGGTGACCAATAGATACTGCATTTTATGGCTAATGCAGACGTATTCAAAGATGTTTCCATAGAAGAGGATGACGACGATAAGGCTTTGCAAGAGGCATCTAATGCAATGAAAGGTAACACTTTGCCTAAATGTATAGTGTCTCTAGAGAAATTATATGACCTGCAAAACTAGTTCAGAGGACCAATAAATACAAAGACTAAGAGCTTGAAGTTATCATTTGAACAAGTCAGACTAGGAACTCAAGAAGATCTGAAATATGTAAACCTCAGTACATGTTGTTCTCCATAGGAATGAAAAGCATTCATCCAATTATTCAAATAGTATCGTGATGTGTTTTCATGGACATAAGATGACGTAAACACATATAACATTGATATTATCCAACATGTCATTCCCATCAAAGAAGGCAAAAAGAAGTCTGGTGAGATAAGGTTATGTGTAGACTTCCGCAATCCAAATTGTGCATCTAATAAATATAATTACCCAGTTCCATTCATGGAATAAATTCTCTAGATAATATCTAGATCTTAAATGTCCTGGCTGCTATATTGGTTATAATCAAGTGTTAGTGGTAGAACAAGATCAATTCAAAACTACCTCCAGGACCAAATGTGGAACATTTTCTTTCAAGGGAATTCCATTTGGACTTATCAAAATTTGTGCCACATTTCAAAGAGCAATGGACATCTCTTTCTATGGCTTTATTGGTCACAACCTAGTTCTTTATTTATATGATGTTACTATGTTTTCTAAGAGAATATTAGATCATGTATTCCATTTAAAACAAATATTTAAAAAGCATCACAAATATGGGATTTCTCACAGTCCCAAGAAAAACATCTTTTGTGTGACAAAATGGAAACTCTTAGGGCACATCATTGCAAAGAAAAGAATTAAATTTTATCCCCATAGGGTCAAATCCACAACACAAATCATGTTCCCAGTGAATGAGAAGGCTATGCAATCTTCCTTAGGAAAGATTAATTTCCTGCAAAAATTCATCTCTAACTATGCTTAGATAGTCAAGCCTTTACAAGAGATGATTAAGAAAGATGCAATTTATAAATGGGAAAGATGGGAAAAGGACAATTTCTCTCAAGTCAAACAAGTTATCATTGATGCACGTGCACTATTCAGTCTTAGTTATGGTAAATATTTATTTCTTAACACCTTTCCTTCAGATTCATCTATTGTGGTCGTATTGACTCGAAAGGCTACTAAAGGAAATTATTTTCCTATCTTTTTCACGAGTGATGGCCTACAATGACGAGAAATAAATATCCTTCCATTGACAAACATGTATATGTTGTATACAAGGAAATTAAATATTTCAGGCCCTATCTTTTAAAATTTCATGTGATCATATTTGTCTCTCATCCAACGATAAGGACACCCTTCGTGTATTAGGAGTTGGGTGAGAATAGGGAAAATTGGATGACTTGCCTACAAGAATATGGTATGGATTTCAAACAATTTCATATGATAAAGGGTCATGGCCTTTTTCAGCTACCAGTTGAAGCAAGCTATGCTCCCGAGCAGGATCTTTCAGTTTGGGAGTAGGAGATAGAAATGTAAAATGTTGAACATGTTCCCTAGTTTGCATCTATAGTACCATGCTATGCCGATATATGGAAATTTCTAGAAAATGAGACCTTTCATGCACATTTATTGAATGAAAAAAAGAGTGAAATTCATTTAAAATATTGATCTTACTAGCTTGTTCATGGAGTGCTTTTCAGAAAGCATGACAACAATGTCTTGCTGAGATACCTTGACCCACAAGATACAAAGAAGGTAATTAGAGACTTGTGCGATGGATCAACGGGTGGTCATTATTCGGATTACACAATTGTTCACAATGTAATGAGGGTTGGTTTGATTTGCCCAATCTAGTCAAATATTGTCATGATTATGTTTGTAAGTGCCTAGCTTGTCAGAGATGCATTGATCAAGATCAGAGGCCATCCATCCCATGTTACTAGTAGTAGTTGAGGAACCTTTCCAACAATGGGGCCTAGATGTTATCAAATAAATATTCCCACACTCGTTAAAGAAACACTGATACATTTTGATAGAAACAAATTATTTTACTCAGTGTTCAAAAGTTGTTCCCTTGAGACAAGTCAATGACCAGGAAATCCACTTTTTATGACAAGATATTATAACTAGGTTTGGTGTATCAACGACACTTATATTTGATAATGCAACTTTTTTTTTTCAATGAGACCTTATTAATTCACATTAGAAAATGGGATTGTATTAAAGCATGCATCTAATTATTACCCTTGGGAAATGGTTTAGTTGAATCAACAAATAAAAATATTATCCAAATAATTAATAAAACCATCTTCTCTAGTGAAAGGGACTGTCCTAATTATTTAACAAATGCATTATGGGCTGACTCTGTAACTCATAATCCTTCCCGTAAGACCTCGTTGTACTTTTCGTTTATGATAAAGAAGTTATCTTATATCGAAAGATGTATCTCCTATCCTTGCAACTCTCTCAAGTGTCCTAAGGCAGACCTTACCTTCTGGTTCAAAGAAGGATAAAAAATTTACTCAAACTCGAGGAAGAAAGGCTCAAAGTGAAAGAGACATTTATTATTTTTCAAAACTGTGTTATGTGCTAGTTCGATAAGAAATTTGCAGGGGAAAAGAGTTTTGATGTGGGTGACCTAGTACTGAAGCAAGATTAATCCCATGAAGAGAAAGGAAAACACATGAAGTTCCAACCGTTATGGATTCTCCCATTCACCATTGAAGAGAACAATAGTCATAATACTTTGAAGCCAAAATATTTAGATCGGAGGATTGACCCCTTTCCCGTAAATGGCAAAGATTTGAAATATTATTTTCAAGAGCTTTTACAAGTTGCACTTCTTGTATAGTTTGTTCTTTTTCTTTTGCTTTTCATCTATGTCAATCACATGTCTATTTTTTTAGTCATATTATACCATGTTTGTTGGTAATATTTCGTAAATAAAACCTTTTGTGGAAATTGCATGGCTCAAAAGGACTTTTCTATTGAATAAGAGATAAATGCGACAACCATAATGCTTGGCTTCTTGTTTTTTTTTGTTGTTTGTTTTGGAAAATACCATAGGTTAAGATAAGTCTGAATGGAAAATACAATAAACCCAAGAGGAAAACCTTGAGGGAACCTATTAGACCTATACCTATGCTACTATCCAAACTACTCAACTAGGTGTATATCTGCTTTCGTGTTGACACTTGTCCAGTCTAGTAGATAAAGGAGAAGGGGAAAATATAAAGTGAGAAAACCAATATCAAAGGTTATATAGATACTTATCTAAAGGGGAAACCTCTTGTGCTCTCAATAAGTTAGGATCCCTCTTCCACTAGTTGAAAATAATTAGTGTCAATGCACAATCCTATTAAATAAATAAATAAGGGTGAAATAAGAGAAAGGATTCCTGCATGGGGATGTGAATCAAGTGACTTCGTTGAGGTACTATCGAGGGTTTATGGTAGCGAAGAAAAATTTATGCTCCTGAAGTGAATACACGAGGGTAATGTCTAGGCTTGTTGGCAACAAAGCAACAACTAAGATGAAAAATCATACTATGAATATCTTAAAATCATGACACACATTACCCTTTTCTAGATTGAAACAATTTGCATATGACATATCTTTTGTCCATTCAACCAAGTAGAAGAAAGTAAGGTACTATATGGATAACCGAGTCGGAAAGGGGGAAGTCAAGGAAATATAATTAGTGAATCAATACTTCCTTAAGGGTTGACCCTCTAACTGAAAATATATTCCTAGACAAAGACGTTGAAGCTTTCCCATTGTGTCACCAAGTGTTGTCACTACTACAACACCCTCCAAAAATTTTCTACACTCAAATTCTGGAGCCTACTTCACCGATGTGTCTAGTGTCGTCATGGTTTCCAAGCATGATTTCATGTCATTCTATATGTTTCAAGTGTTCTTGATTTTTCTTAAACTTCGTCACATTGATTAGAACATCTTTGGTGTATTTCGTGTTCATAGCATTCTTTTTATTGTAAAATGACACTTTTTGGTCACAACCGAACACACTTCATCCATTGTACTTGAGGAATGTAAGTAAAGTGGCTTTTTGGTGCATAATTATCCTTTTTCAAGCTTGTCTAAGTTTTCTCAATGAGTTGGTATGTGTTTCACATGGTTTTATTATTGAACCCATCATGTTTTCTCATTTCTCTATATTTTAGACCTAGACAAATTTTGGTTGCAAAATGAACCCATTGAGGCAAGGAGCACATGAGAACACTCTTAAGCCTTCATCAATAATCCTTCCTTGTTCAGAATTGCATCATGTTCCCTCCAAGAGCGCATAACACACTCCTTAATCCATTTCCCCTTCCTTGTTTCAAAATTTGCCCTTGTGAAATCAAATCTTCCTTTGAGCACACCCCTTCAACCTAAAAAAGTGCTCCCTATAGGAATGCATGAGTGCACCCAAAAGGACTTAAGCTCCACACTTCAACCTTCCATAATGTGCCATGTAATATCTTAACCCATTTAGCGCATGAGCACACTTCGAAGGCATGAAACTTCATCCTTTAGCCTTCAGACTTGCACCACACACCCTCCTTCGTCTCTTGATCACATGATCACAGCTCAAAGGCAAGAAGATCCAGATTTTAGTGTTCAATAGTGTGCTCTACACCCACTTTCTCTCCCTTGAGTGCATAGTGCACTTGGGAAGCTTGAATCCTCTTCCTTCAACCTTCGGACATGCATATACTCCCTCCCTTGAGTGCATGTTTCTCTTGAGAGCATGAGTGTATCCCGAAGCCTTGAAGCCTCTTCCCTTTACCCCTTTAGCCTTTGGAAGTGTGACCCTGCACCCATATGCCATGATTGATTTTGATATTAAGATAATCTTTGTCATAGTGTGACGTTGGACCATGGTTAACCATGGTTGACCATGATTGACCATAGTTGACCATTGTAGATTTTAGTATTGACAATTTTTGTCACAATGCGATAGTGGACCATGGTCGACCATGGTTAGCCATGGATGACCATGGTTGTGAGAATGTCACATTGGACCATGAGACAATATTTTTCACAATGTGACCATGGCTATTGATAAACCCAAGGTTTTAATATTAATAAACCCAAGTGATTATAAGCTGAAGGGATTAATATTAAACCCTATGAATATAAACCCTAATTCTCATATTATAAACCTTAATATTAATATTATAAACCCAAGAGATTTATAATATAAATCCAAGGAATTAATAAACCTAAAGGGATACATATTATAAGCTTAATATATTACAAATCAAGGGGAATAATTTTAAACCCAAGGGATTAATATTATAAATCTAAGGGATTGATAAAACCAAAGGATTAATATTAAAAATCCAAGTGATTGATAAACACAATGCATTTATATTAAATCCTAAGGTTAATATTTATTTTTTTCTAAGTAATTTTAATCTATTAGTATGATACAAAAAAGGAATTACAGTGAGGCTCGGCCTCAAAGGATCTGAGCATCATTCATTTCTCACTCAGAATAACTAGCTTTGATTGCCCCAACAGAGGGGAAACCAGTCCAAGAATGCATAAGTCCAAAAATAGCCCACGCAGGGGTTACCAGTTTGATCACCACACAACCAAAATATTTTAGACAAAACATAATCCTAACCAGGAGACACAGAAACTTAACTAGAACTACCTAGTCAACAAGACATATCATCCACTTCGCAAACTCGACACTGTCAATTGTCGGGGGCTGGTTCCTCCACAATCAGACATGCGTACTTGTACGAGTTTCCATCCTCATCTAAAGTGCCACATCCATGTGCTAAATGGTCTCCCTCAATGTTGCATGCACCCACATGTGTTCCTGACGTGTCTCCATGGCGACTACAGGATGCCTACGTGTTACTGTGCTTACCCTCCTCGGCATGCTAACTGCCAGCCACCGCTTTACCATGTAGGGTGGCTCTACCTTCATCTACTCTTTGAACACCAGTGTTGCCCCGACTCCTGCTGCTTGGTTAAGCTCTGTTTAGCTCAGCATCATGTTCAAATGGAGGAGTTGGTTACTCAATTTCTTCCGTAAAAGTAATTGAAATAGTGGCTACAATTACTAGGCAATTCAGGGAGCTACGAAATCAAAATTGCATGGTATGGGGAACATGATGCAAAGGTAGGGGGAAATCAGCAGTGCAAACTACCACATCTCCTCTTCCTATGCCATGGAACCAGGCTCTTCCTCTTCTACTGCGGGTGTCTGGGTAACATCCAAGGAAACTAGGCGGATGGGGGTTATTAGCTGAGGAAGCAGGGGAAACTGAGTTGGGGATGGGCATTGTAGGTGAGCGAGAGCTTCCGCCTCTATTGCCACCTCTCCTACTTCCCATACGGTGGTGGACCATGATGGGGTTGAAAGCAGGGGTAGTAGCTGTGAGGATGGTGGAGGAATTGACACAGGAAGGGTGCGGGGAATTGACACAGGAAGTGTGGATCTAAGCTAGATTGTAGAGGCGAGAGTGGGGATGGTGGAATCCATTGCCCAGGTTAATGCAGCTTAACAACCAGCATCGACTACCTATTATAGTGCACACATTAGGCTCTCCAGCCTACGAAGGACAAACACAATGAATTACGGAGGAGGAATAACAGAGTAGTTCGCAGGCTCCATTGTTATGTGTGATTTGGTTCTGTCTCGGCCTATGCATTCATTAAATGGTGCCTACAAGGTGCCTTGAATGCAATTCATATTGGCATGGGGGAAGTTGCAGGGGGGCATGCGGCTAGCCCGTCCACCGCCTTGCCATCTTATCATTTTAATGACTTGGGTAATCACCCCCATCTGGGTGTGTTTCTTCCTGTACTATTTCAATCTGCACCAATTCATTGTATTCCTATAGCTGAATGGTAGTGGCCATTGTTTTAAGTGTGCCTACATGAAATGTTCTTCCACTGTCTACCCCAATGTTTTATAGAAGATCTTCTACTTTGCTTCCATCCCTGCGAGAGTGCTTAAGGTTTACAGCTATGTAGGTTGAGAGCCATTGTTCAATGAGCTCTAGTCAGTCTGCCAGTCTCCAACTACTTCCAACCTGTAAGAGGGCATCCCTTGCAGGATCTAATTAAACATGTTAATGAGAATCTGAGAATCCCTTTCAATTTTAAGTGGGAAGAAATCATGGAGTTGTGCAAGGAGAAGTCCCTACCATATCCTTTCTAATTCCGCCGAATTATTCATATCTGAGCTAATTGAGCCTAAGTAAGTTAGAAGTGGAATGCCCTTGTGATCCGGGAAGACTCCTCCATATCCCACTTTGCCTGGATTCCCTTTAGATGCTCCGTCAAAGTTGAGTTGTATCATATGCTGGGGCGGAGGGGTCCATCTGTCTGCTGTCTTTCCTTGTGAGGAAGTTTTACCTTGATTTTCTTGCATACGATTCCATTGAAGGTTCCATTTTGCCCAGATAGTCTGTTCTTGTGGAATGGTGGGATAATCTTCTTCAGACCAAGTTTGAAGCATCAAGGTTTCTCGAAGGTTTTGACCTATATTATTCCATAGGACTTCTAAAGGGGAGGATTGGTCCTTGAAGATGCATCGATTCCTTTCTTTCCAAACAGTCCACATGAGGAATCCTGGGATAAGTTTCCATAAAGCATTTAACAGTTTGCTTTTGTAAGGACTGTTTGCCCAAGTGTGTATAGTGTTAGAGATATCCTCCTTAACTCGTCCATATTTTTGGCATCTGAAGCTAACTTTTTCCCATAGTCCATTCACCAATGGGAAGGAATTTATTAGGTGCTCAGTGGTTTCTTCCGCTTGTTTGTAGTTGGGACACATAGAAGGCCCATGAAAGCTTCTTTTCCGTAGGTTGTCCCAAGTGAGAATTTTATTTTGGCATAGTAGCCAGAGGAAAGTGGAAACTTTTGGCCAAATGGTGGGGGCCCATACTTTGTTCCATAGTGGGTCTTTGACTATTTGATTTCTTATTGTTAAATTGTAAGCTTCTTGTGTAGTGAAGGTTCCTTTCACCTCATAACCCCATCTGATTTTATCCCTCTTATTAGAGTAGCAAATTTTCCTATTTGAAAGCTCTGTTTCCTGATTGTCCTTGATGAGTTGAGTGCCTTGCCTAATGATGTGATCCAAGTTCATCCTTCCCTGTATCGTTATGCATAGGTAGGCTTCCAGTATTGATTTACCTTTGCCATCCGTTGCCCTTCCCAATCTTGTATTTGTTGAGGTTCGACCAGGTCCTTCAACTTGGGTCTTTGCTGCCAAGAATCTTCCCAGAACCACACATTATTACCATTCCTAATTTCCCAGAAGTTGTGCTGTTGAATTAAATCCTTGTGTTGTTTAGCTGCATTCCAGATGAGAGAACCTGATCCAACTTCTGTGAGTCTGATTAAATCATCAACTGGTTGGTTATTGGTGTATTTTGTTGTCCAAAGGATAGCCCAGGGAGTATGCGGCTTTGAGATCCATTTCCACCAGATGTGAGCTCCCATGACTGCATTACTATGATGAGGATCACGAAGCCCAGTACCTCCATATATTTTTGGGAGGCACACTGTATCCCATTTTACTAGGGCCCATTTTCTCTTTTGGCCTGTGTTTCCCCACAAAAAAGTTCTTTGAATATTTCTAATTTCTTTGAGGACCCATTTTGGTGCTGCCAGAACTGAAAAAAGGTAGAGCGGCATGGATTGCAGCACGACTTTGATTAGGACTAGATGGCTTGCCATGTTTAGCGCTCGGTAAGTCCAGGAAGAGAGATGGGCTTCCAATTTTTCCAAGAGTAATTTCCAAGATGAGTGCTTTAAAGCAGAGTCTGTCATGGGAGCACCCAGGTATTTGGAGGGAAGAGCAGCTATTGTAAAACCCAAGATTCGAGCGATTGAGGCTTTGGTTGTAGCAGGGGTATGAAAGAAAAAGATCTGGGATTTGGTCTTGTTAATGCAAGCTCCAGAGGCATCCGAAAATTCAGACAAAATGGTTTTTAATTTGAGAGCTTCCTGGACCGAGGGATGGCCAAACAACATATTATCGTCCATGAATTGTTGGTGGGTGAAGGCCGGGGTGTTGGGAAAAGTAAGTCCTCTTAGTTGCTGGGTTTGAAGAGCTTCCTTGATGCATCTTCCCAGTCCTTCCGCCATTATGACGAACAGAAAAGGGGAGAGGGGATCTCCTTGCTGGATGCCTCTGGAGGGGCGAAAGGGGGAGGAAGGGATCCCATTGATCAGAATGGAGAAGAAGGAAGATGATATAAGACTCATGACCCATCTGACCTATGGGGGGGGGGGAGAAGCCAAAGGCTATCAACATTTTGTGAATATATTTCCAGCTTAAACTATCAAAAGCTTTGGAGAGGTCGATTTTTAGGAGCATACCTGCTTTTTTGGATTGCTTTAAGGAGTGTATAATCTCATGAGTGAGAATGATTCCATCCATGATTTTCCTTCCTTCCACATAGCCTGATTGCTCGGGTGATATGAGTAGAGGAAGCAGAGGTTTTAGTCTGGAAGCAATAACTTTGGAGATGATTTTGTATATGACATTACATAGAGCAATGGGCCAGAATTTGTCTGGAGTCTAAGAATGGTCTTCCTTGGGGATGAGAGCTATAAAGGTTGCATTCAGATAGGAAAGCATCCATATATTAGTTCTGTATTCCTCAATGACTTGCCAGACATCTTCTTTGATAAGATCCCAAAATCTGTGGAAGAAATTGGAAGTAAAACCATCAGGGCTAGGTGCTTTTCCTTCTTTGAGATGATGCATGGCACTCTCCACTTCTTGTAAAGATATTGGCCTAAAGAGGAGCTGATTGTGTTCCTCAAATATGATCTTTGGGATATTCTTAGTAATTTTCTCAATAGCCTGCAGTCTATCTATCTGAGGTTCCTAGTGTACCTTCTTAAAATGAGTAAGGAACTCTTGTTCAATGTCCTCATGTTTTTCCAACTGATCCCCCTATGGATTTTGAATATTGGTGATGCTTTTATGCATTATTCTTTTGATAGTAGTGCGATGGAAGAACTTTGTGTTTCTTTTACCCTCTTTAAGCCATCTGATTCTTGACTTTTTCTTCCAAAGTATTTCTTCTTTCTTTGCTCTTTCGGATAGTTGTGTTTGCAGGTGTTTTTCCAACTCTGATTTTTCTTTAGACCGTCCTTCTGTGATGATTCTCTACTGTAGTCGTTTCATTTCTTGATCTAGACCATGTTGTGCTTTGAAGGTATTTTCAAAGGTATTCAGATAACATTGTTTAATGTTGTTCTTGAGATTTTTGAGTTTTTGCTGGAATTGATACATTTTTGTACCATCCGGAGGTTTGAAATTTTTCCAAACCACATGAATCAGATTGTTAAAATCTGGGTGCATCATCCAGAAAGCCTCGAAGTGGAAAGGCCTTCATGTGGTGTTACCCGGCCTTTGCCATTGAAGTGTGATAGGCCAATGATCTAAACTTGAGATTGGTACGATCGACGCTGTTAAATCCCCACCTAAATGGATTGCATTGTCTGGTAGTAGGAACTGATCCAATTGTGAGGCGATTTGATGTGCACCTGCTCATTTGTTATTCCATGTGTATATACCATTGTTGGATGACATATCTATGAGATAGTTATCTTGGATGAAGTTTTTGAAGTGAATGCTTTCATTGTCCAATTTGGCCCTGCCCCCTCTTTTTTCTTCCAGCCTTGTTATCATATTAAAGTCTCCTCCTGTGATCTAGATTGGATGTGTTCTTTCAGAGTTGATCAAAGCTAAGGTATTCAATATGTCTATCTTATTCATTGCTTCCTGGGGGAAGTAGACATTGGTTAGATGACCATGTACATTTGTCCCTATAATATGGAAGGTTGCTTGTATAAAATGCTTACTCACATGAATATTATCAAGTGTGATAGCTCGTTCATCCCAGATTATTGCTAGTCCTCTTGATGCACCGAAAGCATCCACTACTGCTACTTTACTACTTGGCCATGCTTTTGCAAGTGTTTGGTCCAGTGTTGTAGAGTTACATTTGGTTTCCTGTATGAAAAAAATATGGAGTTTCTCCATTTAAATCATGTTTTTTATCAGTCTATATTTTCTGGGGTTTTTTAGCCCTCTGATATTCGATGAGATGAGCTTCATTATGCACTACTAGGTAGGGGGTTGTAATACTTTGTAAGCTTGGAATATCTTCCAGATTCCACTAGCATTTCCCCAATGCAGATGGTTCTCTGAATATCGGTTTTCGTGCCTCTTTTTTATTGTCTTTAGTAATATTTTTACCATCTCGTTGACTCCCAGGTAACTTGGATGCCTAAAGATCTTTGTTGCTGTGCTCTGGAGATGATGAATTCTAAGATTTCCAGTTGCCTCTCTGGGATTTTTTCGTATTCTTTTTTCTTGTAAGCTTGCTCTAATCCCAGTATATCCAGATCTCCAATGTCGAAGCTCTCCAGCTCCTCTTCCATGTGTTGGGCCTCACTTCGTTCCGCTATTGTTTCCGCTACAGTCATGGTTTCTGGTTGCACATTGTCAACCTCCATGCCCTGAATATTCCATTTCGGGGAGAGACTGGGGATGGCAGAGTTAAGATCTGTGGATTGTACAGACTTTTGGGCAATCTTAGAGCTCGAGGGGGTGGAATGAGGAGTCATCTTGGGGATGTCCTCCGATTGGTCAGGGATTTCATAGGTATTTAGTTCCGGCTGATTCAAGGTCTCAAAGCTATTACTTGTGGAAGGCATTGAGGTATTGAGTCAAGTTTTTTAAGGCTAGAAGAGGGTTTCTTGTGATTCTTTTTATGGTTGGTGACCTTGGTAAAGCCATCCGAGTCAAATTTATCCGCATTGGAGGGGATCGAGGCTTTCAAATTTGAAGGTCAGTCTCGAAATAGATGGCCAAGAGCATGGAATTTCCTACATCAGAATGGAACATGCTCATAATCTATTGATTGTATCCATTCAAAATCTTCATGGTAAAGACTTACCGCGTCCGGGAGTGCTTTGCTGAGATGCATGTAGACACAAATTCACGCATAGGAGGTATATCACCTGATTTTTGTCTCCTCTGCGATTTTAATGAACTCCCCTAAACCATTCTCGATATCTTACAGCAAGTCTTCATCTTAGTACTCCAAAGGGAGTGAATAAAGGAAAATCCACATTGGTGCCAAGCTTAAATCCTCTTTCTCCAGATTGAATCTTTCAATCCAATCTCTCAGATATAAACCTCCTGCATTGAAAAAGTACGGTCCTCCACCAAGGACTCTGTTTTGATCTTCTATACAGTTGAAAATCGCTGTAAATAAGCCTTTAGGCCCCAACTACAAGGTAATGTGCCCATTTGTTTTCCATTTGGCTGCTATCCAGCCATGCAAAGCTTTCTCTGTGGGCCAAAAGCCTATAAACTTTCCAATCAGCACATGATCCTTCATGTACTGGATTTGAGTGTTGATCTGGTGGCTTGGGAGCTCAATCTTAGGTCTTTAAGCCACTACAGGTTTACATGTGGCCGACGTCACCTTGGGAGCTTCATTCTTGTTTGTATTGTCTGGCAAAGTTTTTGGATCTGGTCTAGCATCATCCTAATGTTCTGTTTTGACATCTTCAACGACATTGGGGGGAGGTGCCCTATCCTCCCCTTGAGGTGTTTCCATTGCTTGTGAACTGATCCTTTTTTGTGTAGTGTTTGTATCTTTACTGCTGAGCAAAGACAAAATACCATGGTCTGTGCAGGTCTATCATTTGCAAGTCTGTCTCAAACCCTAGTTGTCCATGATCGCTTGACGGATTTCCTCTAGGAAAAAATCCTAAGGTTAATATTATAAACCCTAATACTAAAAATTATAAACTCAAAGTTAAACTTTAATATTATAAACTCACTATTAAAAGTCCCTCATATTATAAACCTCATATTAAACCCATGTTTTGTAATGTAACAATGTGAAATTGAATAAATTACAATGTAATGTAACATTGTGATAATGATTGTTAGACGTATTTTCATATTGAGACAATATTTGTAACAATGTGATGTTGGATACATTTTTGTACCTTTCCAATGTTATAGTATTAAACCCTTGATATTATAATCTGAATGGATTAGTAAAGATAAAGGATTAATACTAAAAACATAAAGGGGTTATAAACCCAAGGGTATAATATTAAAACCAAGAGATTAATGTTATAAACCCAAGAGATATAGACCGTAAGATAAATATTACAAACCCCAATATAAACATTATAGCCTAAGATTCATATCATTAACATTATGATTAATATTATACACCCAATTGACTAATAAAACCAAATAATTAATATTAAAAATAAAAGGGATTAAAAACCCAAGTGACTAACATCAATCCCTAAGATGAATATTAAATGCTAGGAATGTTAACCATAAAATTAATAAATCTAATATATTAATATTTTAAACACTAGGCTTAATATTAAACCCTGGGAATTTAACCCTATGATTAATATTATAAACCCATGGAATTTATATTATAAACCTAATGGATTATAAAGCCAAGGGATCTATATTAAATCCTATGATTAATATTATAAACTCTATCAATAATATTATACCGTAGGAATATGAACCCTTACATTAATAAACCCAAGGGATTGATATTATAAATCCAAGGCACTAATAAAAACAAGGTATTAATACTAAAAACCAAAAAACCCAAAGGATTAATATTGTAAACCAAACGTATATAATCCCTAAGGATTAATATTGATTTTCACTTTGAGACAATATTTGTCACGATGCGACGTTGGACAATGATTGATCTTGATTAATTTTCTTATTGAGAGAATCTTTGTCACAATGTGATATTGGACCATAGTTAACCATGGTTGACAATGATTGACAATGATTAACCATGGTTGATTTCATATTGAAAATATCTATCACAATGTGACCATGGATATTGATCGTTGACCATTGTTGACCATGGTTGATTTTCATATTGAGACAATATTTGTCACAATGTGATGTTGAAACATGGTTGGCAATGGTTGACAATGGTTGAAAATGGCTAATTTTCATATTGATACAATATTTATCATGGTGCGACATTGGATGATGGTTGACCATGGCTCTTTTTATATTTACCATGATTAACCATGGTTGACCATAATTAACCATGGTTGACCATGATTGATCACGATTGATTTTCATTTTGAGACAATCCTTGTCACAATATGACATTTGACCATTGTTGACAATGATTGAAGATAGTTGACCATTTTTTATTTTCATATTGAGAAAATATTTGTTATAATGTGACGTTGGACCATGGTTGACCATGTTTGATGATGGTTGAGGATGGTCGATGATTTTTGATGAGTGTTTAACATGGTTGATTTTAATATATGAGACAATTTTTGTCAGAATGTGAAATTGGACTATGGTTGACCATGATTATAAACCCAAGGAATTGATACTATAAACCCAAAAGGATTAATAAAACCGAAACCCTAGGTTGAATATTAAACCCTATGAATATAAACCATAAAATTAATAAACCCAAGAGATTAATATTGTAAACGCCAGACTTAATATTAAACCATAGGAATATATCCCTATAATTAATATTACAAATCCAATAAATTTATATTATAAACCTAATGGATTATAAGCCCAAGGGATCTATATTAAATCCAAGGATTAATATTATAAATTCTATCAATAATATTATACACTGGGAATATGAACCCTTACATTAATAAACCCAAGGGATTGATATTATAAACCCAAGACACTAATAAAAACAAGGGATTAATACTAAAAACCTAAAAAACCCAAAGGATTGATATCGTAAACCCAAGTTATCAAACCTTAAGGTAAATATTATAAACCCTAAAATAAACATTGTTGACCATCATTGACCATGGTTGATTTTCATATTGAGACAATATTTGTCACAATGCGACATTGGACCATGGTTGACCATGATTGATTTTCATATTAAGAGAATCTTTGTCACAATGTGACATTGGACAATGGTTAACCATGGTTGACCATGATTGACCATAGTTTACCATGGTTGATTTCCCTATTGACAATTTTTGTCACAATGCGACATTGGACCATGGTTAGCGACGGGTGACCATGGTTGTGACAATGTCACATTGGACCAAGACACAATCTTTGTCATGATGTGACCATGGTTATTGATAAACCCAAGGTTTTAATATGGATAAACCCGAGGGATTATAAATTAAAGAGATTAATATTAAACCCAAAGATTAATATTATAGCTCATATGCTTAATATCAAACTTAGGAATATAAACTCTACGATTAATATTAGAAACCCTAAGAAAAATATTATAAACCCAAGGGATTACTAAACTCATAAGGTTAATATTAAAAACCTGATGGATTAAAAACCTAAGGGAATAACATTAGACCGTAGGATTAATATTAAATCCTATGAATGTAAACCCTAATATTAATATTATAAACCTTAAGATTAATATTATAAACCCAAGAGATTAATACTATAAATCCAAGGAATTAATAAACCTAAATGGATTGATATTATAAACTCAATAGATTATAAATCAAGGGGAATAATTTTAAACCCAAGGGATTAATATTATAAAGATATGGGATTGATTAAACCAAAGGATTAATATAAAAAATCTAAGTGATTGACAAACACAATGGATTTATATTAAACCCTAAGATTAATATTACAAACCCTAAACTACAAATTATAAACCCAATGTTAAACTTTAATATTATAAACTCATTATTAAAAGGCCCTAATATTATAAACCTTGTATTAAAACCAAGTTTTGTAATGTAAAAATGCCACATTGAATAAATTACAATGTAATGTGACATTGTGATAATGATTGTTAGACTTATTTTCATTTTGAGACATTGTTTTTCACAATGTGATGTTAGATACATTTTTGTACCATTCGAATGTTATAGTATTAAACAGCTGATATTATACGCCCAAGGCACTAATAAACCTAAGGGATTAATACTAAAAATGGAAGGGGTTATAAACCTAAGGGATTGATATTATAAACCCAATGGATATAGACCCTAAGATAAATATTATAAACCCTAAAATAAACATTATACCTTAATATTCATATCATGAACCTTGTGATTAATATTATAAACCCAAAGGATTAATATTAAAAATCCAAGGGATTATATACCTAAGTGAATAACGTTAAACCATAGGATAAATATTAAACCCTAGGAATGTAAACCATAAAATTAATAAACCTAAGAAATTAATATTGTAAACACTAGGCTTAATATTAAACCCTAGGAATATAACCCTATGATTAATATTATAAACTCAAGGAAATTATTTTGTAAACCTAATGGATCTTATAAACCTAAGAGATCTATATTAAATCCTAGGTTTAATATTATAAACTTGATCAATAATATTATATCCTAGGAATATGAACCCTTACATCAATAAACCCAAGTGATTGATTCAAAATAAAATTCTTTTAGATAAGGAGGAAGAATGGAGAATTAAGAGCCGGGCAATATGGTTAAAATCTGGTGATGAAAATACCAGGTTTTTTCATAACTATGCAAAAGGAAGGAAATCAGTAAATACCATTTGGAGCCTTAAAGATGAAGAAGGGAGGGAGGTCAGCTCCTTTTCTGATCTCTCAAGTCTAGGAAAGAGGCATTTTGAAAGAATTTTCTCTGATTCAGGGGAGGCTACCATTGCTGAAATCCTTAGAACAGCTCAATGTTTTCCGAGGTTTGTGGAGGAGGAAGAAGCAGAGGACCTATCTATACCTGTTTCCAAGGAGGAGGTTGAAGCAGCTATGAAAATTATGGCAAAAGACAAGAGTCCTGGCCCTGATGGATGGACTATTGAACTTTTCCTATTCTTTTTTGACCTGATTGGTTCTGAAATCACTGATGTAATAGAAGAATCAAGACAGAAGGGAGAGGTCTATAGGCCTTTTAACTCTACCTTTATAGCCCTCATTCCAAAGAAAGATAACCCTGGAGACTTTGAAGATTTTAGGCCTATTTCCCTGTGCAATTGTATTTATAAGATCATAGCAAAAGTGATTGCTATCCGAATCTTTCCTATTCTGTCTAGGAACATTTCAATGGAACAATTTGGGTTTCTAGATGGCAGGCAAATTCATGAAGCAATTGGGGTAGCACAGGAGGTTATCCACAGTGTCAGGCAAAAGAAAATGAAGGGAGCGGTCTTAAAAATAGACTTATCCAAAGCCTACGACCGCATCAACTGGCTTTATTTGCGAATGATGCTGACCCACCTGGGCTTCAACTATTCTTTCACCAGCTGGATTATGGGATGCATCACAAATGTCAGTTTTGCAGTTCTGATCAATGGCTCTGCTTCCCCTTTTTTCAACAGCCAAAGAGGTCTCAGGCAAGGATGCCCCTTATCGCCGCTCCTGTTCCTATTGGTGGCAGAAGGTCTGAGCAGATTGATCCACAATGCCAGAAGAGAAGGGAAGGTAAAAGGTATCGAGGTAGCAATCAACCTCTTTATCACTCATTTACTTTTTGTCGATGACATTCTGATTTTTTCAAATGGTTCATCTAACGAAATTAAGGAGTATAAGAGCATTTTTGACCTCTTTATGAAAGCCACTGGAATGCAGATAAACACTAGCAAATCTCAAATATGTGCAGCAGACCTCGACAGAAGAGAAAGAGAAAGAATAACCAATCTTTTTTCTTTTCCTCTTCAGCCTCTGGACATTCCCTTTAAATATTTGGGGTTCTGGTTAAAGCCAGTGGCATACAAGAAAGAGGATTGGCACTGGCTCATTGCAAAGATTGAAGCCAGAATTAATCATTGGAGCTTCAGGTGGCTCTCCAGAGCAGGCAGATTGACACTCCTTAAATCAGTCCTGTTAGCCATCCCAGTTTACTGGGCTGCTCTAACTTGGGTCCCTAAAGGAGTGCTGGAGAAAATCAGGAAGATTTGCAGTAGATTCTTATGGGCAGGTTCTGCAAAGGACTCATCGGTTCTTCCTTGGGTGGCATGGGATAAGATTGCAAGACCTAAAGAATGGGGAGGATGGGGAATCAAAAGACTCCCCGAGTTCAGTTTGTCCCTGGCAGCAAAGTCAGGGTGGAGATTAATTTCGATGGAGAATCTATGGACAAAGGTAGTCAAAAGGAAGTACATAGACCCAATTCCTTTAGAAGACTGGATCCGCAGTCAGCAAAAGAAACAGAGGAATATATCTGTCATTTGGAAGGCTACGCTGGAAGCTTTCTCTGTGATCGAACAGGGCCTTGCCTGGAAAGTGGGAGATGGTAGTCACATCAGAATTGGAAGAGACCCTTGGGTGGGATGCAATGAAGCATATGCACTGTCTCCAGGTCTCCTTAGACACCTTGATAATATAGGAATAGTCACTCTAAATCAGGTGGAGAAAGTCGGCCATTCCACTATATGGGGTCAGGCATGGAAAAGTGATGAAGAACTAGGTTTAAATATCAGATGGAAGAATGAATGGGCGTCCTTTATCCAAGAACTCCACCGCTCACATGTCAGACTAAAAAACGAACCTGATAAGTTGATATGGGCTCTGGGTAAAACTGGAGATTACTACCCCAAAGAAGGGTACTCATACCTAATGAAACAGAAAGGATGGGATATCCCTGAGTGGTGGTCTAAAAGCATTTGGAAACTGTCAAGTCCAGCAAAGGCCAGGCTTTTCCTTTGGTGTTTGCTGAAAGGAAAAATCCCAACCTGGGATAGACTACAAGCTAGATACCTTATCGGTCCAGGAAGATGCCCTTTATGCAAATCAGATGGGGAATCCATTAGACATCTCTTTACTTCTTGCACTGTCTCTTTAAAGATTTGGGATGAGCTTACTGGTCTGCTTAATATCAAAGCTCAATGGGGGTCTGAACCTCTGGAAGATGCATGGAGAAACTGGTGGCAGAATCACCCGGATGGAAATTTGAGAAACCTGCCTCTCATTTTCTTCTGGGGTGTATGGCTTGCTAGAAATAAAAGTATTTTTCAAGATTATACCATCCCATCATCTGTCACTGCTTCTAACTGCGCAGCAATCTACTTAGCTATCCCAGCTCCTGAAGTGAAAAATCCCCCAATCCGTAACAAGCCTTTTATTATCAAGGAAGGCATCCCCTGGGCTTTTTTTGATGGAGCATCCCAGAACAATAGGGCTGGCGCCGGGATGAGCATTCACATATCCGCTGAACATTACCTAAAAGCTTCTGTTGGTTTGGGCTCCGGGACTAATAACTTTGCCGAGTTGTCTGCTCTTCATCTTCTGCTTTGCTGGCTTCACCAGAGGAACATTTTCACTATACAGATCTTTGGCGACTCTCAAAATGTCATCAACTGGGTCATTGGGAATGCATCATGTCATAATCAGACTTTAAGGCCCTTGTTAGAAGAAATTGTGTTATTAAAATCCTCATTTAACAGTTTTCAAATTTGTCATATCTACAGGGAGAATAATGAAGAAGCCGATCAGCTTTCTAAAGCTGGCTTACAACAGGTTCTGGGCGGATGGTCGATAGAGGAAGTCTTCCAGGGGCAACAATCTACATACAATCAGCCCCCTTTTGCACCTCCATTTTGAATGGGGATTCCTCTCCTCTCTTCTTTCATTTACAGTACTATGTTTTTTACAGTTTTACAAAAAAGACTCTGTCACCATATAAATTTTGTTTTTTCTGTTTCGGCCTCCTAAAAACTGTTTGAAAAACGTATGTCTCATCACACAGTCGACACTTTATATATGCCAGATTGATATATGGGGTTGTTTTCCTTCTTAGAAGGAGGCCTCAAGTTGTGTTTTGTCGAAAAATGTTTTTCTGTTTCAAAAGCTCTGGACGAGTGATAGTGACGGACAGTCACACTTGTCTGAGTCAGAATGTTATGGTTGTTTTGATGTACAAAATGTCTACAGCCAGCCGGTGATAGCTCTAGTCGAACCAAATATTTTGACAGTGATCCAGCAGAATGTAAAACTTTTTATTATGCTAATGAAAAGTTTTTGATTTTTTCTTCGGAAAAAAAAAACCCAAGTGATTGATATTATAAATCTAAGACACTAATAAAAACAAGGTATTAATACTTAAAACCTAAATAACCCAAAGGATTAATATTGTAAATCCAAGGTATATAAACCCTAAGATAAATATTATAGACCCTAAAAAAACATGGTTGACCACAATTGATTTTAATTATGAGACGATATTTGTCGCAATGCGGCGTTGGACCATGGTTGACCATGATTAATTTTCATATTGAAAGAATCTTTGTCACAATGTGACATTGGAGTATGGTTAACCATGGTTGACCATTGTTGATTTTCATATATCTTTGTCACAATGTGACCATGGCTATTGATGATCATTGACCATGATTGACCATGGTTAATTTTCATATTGAGACAATCTTTGTCAAAATGCGATGTTGGACCTTGGTTGATAATGGTTGACGTTGGTTGATGATTCTTGATGATGACTAATTTTTCTATTGAGACAATATTTATCACAATGTGATGTTGGACCATGGTTCACCATGATTGACCATGGTTGACGATGGTTGATGGTGGGTTGAGCATGGTTGATTTTCATATCAACACAAATTTTCTCACAATGTGACATTGGACCATGGTTGTCCATGATTATAAACCTAAGAGATTGATATTATAAACCCAAAGGGATAAATGAACCGAAAGGATTAATATTGAAAGAATGAGGGATTATAGATGCTAGGGAATAACATTAAACACTAGGATGAATATTAAACTCTACGATTATAAACCATAAAATTAATAAACCCAAGAGATTAATATTGTAAGCACTAGGCTTAAAGATTAAACCCTGGGAATATAACCCTATGATTAATATTATAAACCCAACAAATTTATATTATAGAAGTAATGGATTATAAAACCAAGGAATCTATATTAAATCCTCGGATTAATATTATAAACTCTATCAATAATAATATGCACTAGGAATATGAACCCTTACATTAATAAACCTAAAGGATTGATATTATAAAACCAAGACACTAATAAAAGCAAGGGATTAATACTAAAAACCTAAAAAACCCAAAGGATTGATATTGTAAACCTAAGGTATATAAAACCTAAGATAAATATCATAAACCCTAAAACAAAGATGGTTGACCATCGTTCACCATGGTTAACTATAGTTGATTTTCATATCGAGACAATATTTATCACAATGCGACGTTGGACCATGGTTGACCATGATTCACTTTTATATTAAGAGAATCTTTGTCACAATCTGGCATTGGACCATGGTTGACCATTATTGACCATAGTTGACCATGGTATATTTTTTGTATTGACAATTTTTGTCAGAATGTGACATTGGACCATGGATGACCAAGGTTGTGAGAATGGCACATTAGACCATGACACAATATTTGTCACAATATAACCATGAATATTGACGATCATTGACCATGGTTGATTTTCATAGTGAGACAATCTTTGTCACAATGTGATGTTGGCCCATGGTTGAGAATGGTTGACCATGGTTGACGATGGCTAATTTTGATATTGAGACAATATTTGTCACAATGTGACCTTGCACCATGGTTCACCATGATTGATGATGGTTGATATTCATATTGACTATGATTGACCATGGTTGAAAATGCTTGACCATGGTTGATTTTCATTTTGAGACAATCTTTGTCAAAATGTGAAATTTCACCTTGGTTGACTATGATTAAGGATGGTTGACCATGGTTGATTTTCATATCGAGAAAATATTTGTTATAATGTGATGTTCGAGCATGGTTGACCATGAATGACCATAGTTTATGATGGTTGAGAATCATTAAACATGGCTGATTTTCATATTGAGACAATCTTTGTCACAATGTCACATTGGACCATGGTTGATCATGATTATAAACCCAAGGGATTGATATTATTAACCCAAAGGGATTAATAAACCTAAATGATTAATATTAAAAAACCAATGGATTATAAAACGAAGGGAATAACATTAAACTCTAGGATGAATATTAAACCATAGGAATATAAACCATAAAATTAACAAACCCAAGAGATTAATATTGTAAACACTAGGCTTATTTAACCCTACGATTAATATTATAAACCCAAGGAATTTACATTATAAACCTAATAGATTCTAGACCCAATGGATCTATCTTAAATCCTAAGATTAATATTATAAACTCTACCAATAATATTGTACCCTAAGAATATGAGCGCTTACATTAACACCCAAGGGAAATATATTATAAACCCAAGGCATTAATAAAAACAAGGGATTAATAGTAAAAATATGAAATAACCAAAGGATTAATATTGTAAACACAAGGTATATAAACCCTAAAATCACCATGGTTGACCATGGTTGACTTTTCAAGTTAAGATAATATTTATCACAATGCGATGTTGGACCATGATTAATTTTCATATTGTGAGAATATGTCACAATGTGACATTGGACCTTGGTTAGTGATGGTTGACCATGATTGACCATTGTTGACCATGGTTGATTTTCATATTAACAATCTTTGTCACAATGCGATATTGGACCATGGTTGACCATGGTTAGCCATGGATGACCATGGTTGTGACAATGTGGCATTAGTCCATGACACAATCATTGTCACAATGTGACCATGGCTATTGATGATCATTGACCATGATTGACTATTCTTGATTTTTACATTGAGACAATCTTTGTCACAATGCGATGTTGGACTATGGTTGACAATGACTAATTTTGGTATTGAGACAATATTTGTCACAATGTGATGCTGGACCATGGTTACCATGATTAACTATGACTGATTTTAATTTTGAGACAATCTTTATCACAATGTGACATTTGACCATGGTCGACTATGATTGAAGATGGTTGACCATGGCTGATTTTCATATTTAGAAAATCTTTGTTATAATGTGACATTGGAGCATGGTTTACAATGAATGACCATGGTTGACCATGGTTGATGATGGTTGAACATGGTTTATTTTCATATCGAGACAATATTTGTCACAATGTGACATTCGATCATGGTTGATTATGGTTGACGATGATTATAACCCCAAGGTATTGATATTATAAACCCAAAGGGTTAATATTAAAATACCAAGGGATTATAAACCCAAGGGAATAGCATTGAACCCTAGGATGAATATTAAACCCTAGGAATATAAACCATGAAATTAATAAACCCAAGAGAGTAATATCGTAAACACTAGGCTTAATATTAAACCCTAGGAATATGACCCTATGATTAATATTATAAACCAATGGAAACTATATTATAATCCTAATGGATTATAAACCCAAGGGATGTATATAAAATCTTAGGATTACTATTATAGATTCTATCAATAATATTATAACCTAGGAATATGAACCCTTACATTAATAACCCACGAGATTGATATTATAAACCCAGGGAACTAATCAACACAATGGGTTAATACTAAAAACCTAAAAAACCCAAATGATAAACCCATGGTATATAAACCCTAAGATAAATGGTATAAACCCTAAAACAAATATCGTTAACCATGGTTGACCATTGTTGATTTTCATCTTGAGACAATATTTGTCGCAATGCGATGTTGACCATGGTTGGCCATGATTGATTTTCATATTGAGATAATATTTGTCATAAAGTGACGTTGGACAATGGCTAACCATTATTGACCTTAATTGACAATGGTTGACCATGGATGATTTTCATATTGACAATCTTTGTTACAATGCGAAGTTCGGACCATGGCTATTGATGATAATTGACCATGATTGACATTGGTTGATTTTCATATTGACACAATCTTTGTCGCAATACGATGTTGGACCATGGTTGAGAATGGTTGACTATGTTTGACGATGGCTAATTTTGATATTGCGACAATCTTTGTCAAAATATGACATTGGACCATGGTTGACCATGATTGACCATGGTTGATTTTCATTTTGAGACATTCTTTGTCACAATGTGACACTTGACCATGGTTGACTAAGGTTGAAAATGGTTGAGCATGATTGATTTTCATATTGAGAAAATCTTTGTTATAATGTGACATTGGACCATGGTTGACGATGGTTGACGATGGTTGAGCATGGTTGATTATCATATTAAGATAAATTTTTTTACAATGTGACATTGGACCATGGTTGACCATGATTATAGACCCAAGTTATTGATATTATAAACTAAAGGGGCTAATAAGTGCAAGGGATTAATACTCAAAACCCAAAGGATTATAAACCCAAGGGAATAATATTAAACCTAAGGATTTAATATTATACACCCAAGGTATATAAATCCTAAAACAAACATGGTTGACCATCGTTTACTATGGTTGATTTTCATATTGACACAGTTTTTGTCACAATGCGATGTTGGACCATGGTTATTCATGATTGATTTTCATATTGAGAGAATCTTTCTCATAATGCAAATTTGAACCACAATTGACCATGATTGATTCTCATATTGAGACAATATTTTTCACAATGCAACTTTGGACCATGGTTGACAATGGAAGACCATGGTTGTCATAATGTAACGTTGGATGAAGAGGCAATCTTCGTCAAAATGTGATCATGGTTATTGATCATAGCTAACCCTGGTTGACCATGATTGATCATCTTTGACTTTCATATTGAGACAATATTTGTCACTATGCGACGTTTGACTATGGTTGACCACAGTTGACAATGGTCGATGTGTGTTGACCATTGTTGATTTTCATATTGAGACAATCTTTGTCACATTGTGACGTTGGACCATGGTTGATTTTCATATTGATGTTGATTGACCATGATTGACAATGTTTGACCATAATTAACCATGGTTGACTACGATTGATTTTGATATTGAGACAATCTTTGTCACAATGTGATGTTTGAATAGATATTATAAACTCTAAAATAAACATGCTTGACCATTGTTGACCATGATTGACTTTCATATTGACATAATCTTTGTCATAATGTGGTGTTAGACGGCGGTTGACCATGATTGATTTTCATATGAAGACAATATTTATCATAATGTGAAGTTGGAGCATGATTGATTTTCATATTGAAACATTATTTTTCATATTGTAAAGTTGTACCATGCTTAAATTTAAATTTTCCATAAACACATTTAATTAAGAAAATCATTAAATTCCCCATTTCAATAAAATCGTAAAAATTTATAAAATGCTGGCCACCAAAATTGATAAAAGAATTCTTACGATAATTTATTATTTTATGAAAAGAAACGTAGCAGCCAATACACGCTGTGAAAAGAAATACATGTAATTTAATCGTTGAAAAATGCAAAATTTCCAAATTTTAACCTAACGAAAACGAAATTTCCAATATGTTTTAACAGTTGGCAATCCTGCAGTTGGCGCTACTCCCTGGTTGCCAGTCAATACATTCATATCTCCCATTTTTATCATTGCGGCAGCAAATATTTTCTGCCATCTGACCACGTTAAGGCCCGAGTTTGCAGTCACACTGGATTTGCTGTTTGGATCTGTTAGCAGCGTTGCATCCGATGTAAACAGACCACGGTTAGCTACAACGTCATTGTAATACAAGTTGTCCAGGATGAGTGGCGTTTTAGGATCCATGACCACGGTCGTGTTGCTGTTGCTGGGGCTGCCTTGGGGACAGCTCTGCTTCAGTGTCTGAGCATACGTCGGATCAAGGGACGGGTCCATTGTTTTCATGCCGCTGAAATAGTAGAGCCTACTCACGAATGAAGTACAATGAGAGACACCAATTGTGTGTGCTCTTGCATGCGCCCAAACAACACAAACATGATTTTACTCAACCTATGCTTTTGCTCAACCATTATTGTCATCTAGTAACATTGACCTGTTAATGGTTTGCAGGTCTGAGAATATACCCGACAATGTAACCATCTCGTCCTGGGATAGGCCTTTGGCTGTGTTAAATTGAAGGTAGGGGGAGGTAGATTTCCGCGAATGTTGGAAGCTAGTGATATATTTCCATCCTTTCTTCCAGCTGGAACATCCCAGGAGAAGGGAATAGGACATGCCTGCGATCAATAATCATTAATTATTAGAATGCATTGAGCATTGGCATCATGCTATGCCATAATTAATTTAATGGTCGTTAAGACAATACCAGTGATGCGCTATCTCTAGCCGCAAATGCGAATATATCTGCACGTCAGACCTCCTTTGGGCAGACCGCCTCTATTTGCAATTTTGCTTCGTCAATCACGTCGAATCCTCCAAGGCTCGGATTGTTAGTCGTAGAGTCTTTCTCCGCTACGAACGGAACCAACGCATCCAAGTGCAGGAGTTCCACTTCCGTATTTCAAAAACCTCATTCATTTACAGTCTAGCAAAGTACATTACCAAACGTAAATGTGATACTTACCCTGACAAAACAGTCGTGGAAATGCAACCGTATAAGCTTAGCAGCTATTCCAGTAAAGTTAAGGAACCCACTGCTAACTACCCCAAGCACAATGGGTTCAGCTTGTGGACAAATAGTATTGTAATAGCCCACTACAAGGTTGTCGCTTACTGCAGCGCCAGCTAAGGCACAAAATAATACAGCGAAGAGGGTCACCTTATGGCACAGAGTCTTTGCCATTTCACCTCCTTGGAAACCGACATCAAGAAAAACCAGAAAATGAAGTCATTCCGATCATTAATTTGCTTACAAATATGGATCCCGAAAAAGTCTATCAGAACGGTTGAAAGACTATCTATTGCTACCCAAGTTCTCGCCTTGGATGACAGCTGGGAGTTGATCGTTCGCTGAGCGAGTCAAGTTTGTAACTGAATACTGAGAATCATGTATGTGAAGCTACAAGTATTTATAGATGTATATAACCGTATTTGGGATGGCAAAGGCGAGGAGTTTAGCTCAGAGTTGCGGGAATGTCAAGTTCAGGAAATAAGTCTTATGTTGCGGCAAAGATATTGCAACTACACTGAGGCTTAGGCTTAAATAATAAACAGGAAATAACTAAGCCCAGTAGAAACAAAAAGGTTGCTGTAAATTTACTCATAAAGGTTTAAGACCACACAGAAACATAACATACTTTGTATTATATTACAAAACATAGGAGAATATAAATGAAGGTTGCACCTCTAAGTGAAAACACAAAAGACTTAATGCTATTTATGCATCACTGGGTTGTGGAGTAAATGCATGTAAAACTCCGTAAAACTAGTTTTCACGCGCCCATTAATATTTCCTCCATGGTTTTCCCCTCACTACTTCACATACCTTCACCCTCTCTCTTGCTCTCTAACTTGCCCCACTATACAAATGACTTTTACATCCATATTTATCTAAACATACAAATTTGACATGAATACATGACAGAGAAAATAATTAATACGTAGCATGAGCAGTTTTACATAGTGATTGGTTTTCTGAACTTGCAGGTGTTCTGGAGTTTGGGCAACAATCGCGAAGTGAATGCTTGCCCATATCTATTTACCAAAATTCATTAAATGCCTTAACTCCTATGTTGTTTTGTGGAATGGTCACCATTGTACTTATGCTCTGACTTCAGTCCTTTCACCTGCAAACAAAATCGCAACTGTGTGGTAGTTGACTGGTTAAACATAGTGTTTGTCATTGTGTTTAAGGTAGTGGTTGAGATTAATATTTCCAACATTTCCCCTTAGTAACAACGGTTGCCATTGATAATTCCCAAACAATCTATGAGATAAACAATATTTTCACATGCCAATGACTTTGTGAAAATATCAACAAACTGTTCCTGTGACCTGCAGTGCTACAACACGATTTCATCATTGTTAATCAACTCTTAGATAAAATGATATTTAGCATCAATATGCTTGGTTCTCTTGTGAAAGACAAAATTATTTGACAATACAATTGCATATGTGTTGTCGCAGAAAACAATTGTCGTTCCCTCTTGGTCATGGCAAAGATCCCTCAACATCCTTCTCATCCAAACTACCTAAGAGGTTGTTTCTATTGTGGCAACCTACTCAGCGTCTACTGCTGACAATGAACCTATTGGTTTCTTCTTGGAAGCGCATGAAATGGCTCCAAAACCCAAATGAAAAACATATCCTCATATACTCTTTGTGTTATCAACACTTCCTGCCCAATCTCTGTCAATGTAACCAACCAGCCTGAAATCACTTGTTGGGGTGTACAAAACGGCATACTATTTTGTCCCATTGATATAACTTAGAATCGTTTTCGCTGCTTGCCAATGTGTTTCCTTGGGTGTCTCCATCAAACTCGACACCAAAATCACTACATACATTATATCCGGCCTAGTAGCGGTCAAATACATCAAGCTTTCTATCATAATTTTGTATAATGTCAGATTAACATTGTTGTTGCAATATTGTTTGTTCAATTTCAACCCCATGAGAGTTGGAGTTGGCGCGGACTTGCTATTCTGCATCTTAAACCTCTCCAAAATGTCTCCTACATACTTTGCTTGAGAAATAAAAATTCCATTTTATGTTTTCTTTACTTCTATGCCCAAAAAATACCTTAACAACCCAGTTAGTCATTTCAAATTCACTCTTCATGACTTCTTTGAACTCAGCAATGAGGAAATCATCACTTCCTGTGAAAATCAAATCATTTACATATAAGACGACAATAAGAATCTTACCATCACTCTCTTTGATGTAGAGAGTAGGATCACCATCACATTTTTTGAAGCCATTGTCTAACAAGTAAGCATCTATCTTGTTGTACCATGCACACAGTGCTTGCTTTAGCCCATAAAGAGCTTTCCCAATCGATACACTTTGTTTTCTTGGCCTTCTACCTCATAACTAGGTGGTCGCAAAACATACACTTCCTCTTTCAGCACTACATTCAATAACGTTGATATTACGTCCATTTGATACACTTTCCATTTATATTGCACGGCAATCACCACAACTATACACATTGTCTCCATCCTTACGACTGGCCCAAACGTCTTTGAATAATCTCTTCCATGCTGCTCCTTGTATCCTTTGACAACTAGCCTTGCTTTGTATCTTTCATTCTTCCCATCGACATTGCTCTTGGTCTTATAGACCCACTTCACTCCAATGACTTCTTTTCCTTGCAGAACGTTCACTAACTCCCATGTGTCGTTCTTTTCTATTGCTTCTATTTCTTCCTCCATTGCTGCAACCCATTTTTCTTCTTTGACTACATCTTCAAAGTGGATTGGGTCATCTACATGAAAAAATAATCCAATAATGAATTCGAAACAGCGCTGCTATCAACTTCATCTTGCTCATAAATTTCATTTAAATTTCTGAATTTTGTTCTTCTTGTGATTGCTGAAGATGGCCTTACATATCACTTCGTGTTGCTCTTTGAGGTATGCTTGGAGAAGCACTTGCATGAATGCGTGATTTTGTCCTATTATTTGTTAATGGTGTTGTTTGCGGCCTGCTTTGTTGCACTTGAATAGGTGTAGAGGGAGTCACTATTGAGGAGTTACTTGTTGTTGTCAATTCCTCATTGTCCTCATGTGGTATACATGCTTTGACATTGATTGTCTTCTCTAAACTTCCATCCCATGTTTCCTCTTCTATGAACTACACATCTCTGCTAATTATGACCTTCTTAGTTAACAAATTGTAGAGTTTTTATGCCTTGGATTCATCACTGTATCCAACAAATACACATTTCTCCCCCTTGTTGTCCAACTTCTTGCTCAACTCATCTGTGGCATGTGCATGCGCCACACATCCAAAGACTCTCATGTGAGTGACATTATGCTTTCTTCCACTCCATGTCTCTTCAGGAACCATGTTATGGATGCTTTTGAGTGGACATATATTCAAGATATATTATGCACAAGAGACAACTTCATCCCAATAATCATTTGGAAAATGCTTTTCCTTCAACATACTACTTTCCATTTCCATAATAGTCCTATTCTTCCTTTCTGTGACACCATTTTTCTCAGGTGTATATCTTGTTGTAAATTTCTTGTGAATTCCATGTTCCCTACAAAATCAAACAAAGTCATTTGAGATGTATTCGCCACCTCTATCAATCCTTAGGACTTTGATGTAGTGTTTGCTTTGCTTCTCAATAAGAGCCTTGTATTGGCGAAAGCAATCAAACGCTTCACTTTTTTGTTTTAGGAGATAAACCCATGTATTCCTTATGTAGTCATCTATGAAGGTCAATAAATAGTGGCTACCACCAATTGATGGTGTCTGCATTGGTCCACATAAATTTGAGTGGACAATATCCTACAGTGCTTTTGCCCTTATTGACTTTCCTGCTGGAAATGTCTCTTTATGTTGCTCACCCAAGATGAATCCTTCACATAGGCTGGCTGGTTTTTCTATGAGTGGTAATCCCTTCAGCATGCCTTTCCTATTCAACAAATTCAAACCTCCAAAGTTGAGATGTCCAAATCTCAAATGCCATAACCAATTTTCATCTTTGACCTCTGCTTGATAGTTCACTTGTGTGATAGCGGCTTCTTTTCTTCCATCCTCTTGTAAGTTCATTGATAGGTGTGCTTGTGCACCTTATTCATTCAAATCTGATTTTATTTTTAGGCGAAACATTATATTGTCTGTCATTTGAACCATTGCAATCAGATGTCTTCTTGGAGGCCTATCCAAAATTGTGCACACCTCATTCTTGAAAAAGACATTTTAGCCATTTTGCATCAGTTGTCCAATGCGTATGAGGTTATGCTTCAAACCGAGGACAATGTAAACATATTAGCTGTACTTCTTGTAGTAATTACTTTGGCTTTGAGATTTATCATACCTTTGACCTTGTGCTTGATTTTGGCTTGGGCCTTGTCTTGGATTTTGATTGACGCCCCTTCCACTTGAACTTGAAGGGATGCTTCTTCCACTCTGTGTGGGCTTCCTCCTCTTCCTCTAGCATAAGATATTCCTTTGTCGTGACCTTGACCAAATGAAACTTGTGTCTTGAAGGCATGCTCTAATGAGGAGCTTGTTGCCCTATTCAGTCTATGTTCATTAGAAATCAGTGATGCATGAAGCTCATCCACTGAGAACTGTAAGAGATCCTTTGTCTCTTCTATGGTCACAACAATGGCATCAAACCTTGCTGGTATACTTCTCAAAACTTTCTCAACTATTCTCCTTTCCTCAAGTGTCTCACTATGAGACCTAATTTGAGTAACCAACCCAATTACATGTGTAAAAAACGAGTCTACATTCTCAGACTCTTTCATACAAAGTGTTTCAAAATCTCCTCAACATTTGCGGTTTTATTATCTTGACTTTTTCCATGACTTGGTAGGTTGTCTCGAGGTTGTCCCATGCTTCCTTGGACTTTGTTGCTATTGCAACCCTTGGGAAAATGCTTTCATGAATTTCTTGGAAAATATAGAAGAGGGCTTTTGCATCCTTCTTCCTGTTGTCCCTCAACAGATCTCGTTCTTCTTGAGACAAGGAATTGTATGTTGTTGCATCTGTTGGATCTTGAAAACCATTCTCCACCAAATCCGAAATGTTTTGAGGCAATAATAGGGCCTTCATTGTAATAGCCCAATAATCATAATTTTTTCCATTAAACTGAGGTATCTGAGGATTAGTCAAGCTTATGCTTGATGTTTCCATTTCTGAGTGAGGAAAAAAAAACTTTCTACCTGCTGGTAAATATGCTAAAAAACAATATGCCCTCAAAACAATTTTAAATGCTAGTAAAAGCACTTGTTTTTACACTAATAGAGTTTAACCCACTCTGATACCATATTAGAAAAATATTTGGCATGAGCAGAAGAGAGGAGTCTAGCTCAGAATTCCGTTGTGACAAAGTCAACTTCAGTTACGGGAAGGTAAGTCTTATGTTGCAGAAAGGATATCACAACTACACAGAGGCTTAAATAATACATAGGAAATAACTCATGGAAAAATAGAGTAGAAACAAAAAGATTGCGGTAAATTTACTCATGAAAGTTTAATACCACATCGCAACATAACATACTTTGTATTATATTTCAAAACATAGGAAAATGCATTCGCATGATAAATGGAAGCAACAATTCCAAGTGAAAACAAAAAAGACTTATTGCGATATACACATCATTGGGGTTGCCAAGTAAATGTGTGTAAAACTCCGTAGAACTTGTTTTAACATGTCCACCAATATTTCCTCCACGATTTCTCCTCACTACCTCACTGAATTTCACCCTCTCTCTCACTCTCTAATTTTTTCCACTATATAAATGACTTTTACATCGATATTTATCTGAACATACAAATTTGATATTAATACATGATAGAGAAAATAATTAATATGCAGCATGAATGATTTTACATAATAATTGGTTTTCTAAACTTGCAGGGGTTGTGGAGTGTGGGAAAAAGTTGCAGAATGAATGCTTTCCCATATATATTTACCAAAATTCATTAAACGCCTTAACTTTTTTGTTGTGTTGCAGAATGGTGAGCATTGTATTTTTGCGTTGACTTCAATCCTTTCGCCTTCAAACAAAATCACAATCGTGTGATAGTTCACTGGGTAAACATGGTGTTTGTGAGTGTGTTTAAGGCAATGTTTGGGATTAATATTTCCAACCTTAAACTAAAAATAATATATTTGGTAGTCTGACATCTCTTACCTCTAGCTGATTTTAAAGAAAAGAATTCAATGAATCACACTAGTCAGAACTCCATGATAGAGCCTACTAGCTTCTCTTCTTTATTGATCATTGCCTTTAAAACCATGATTGGATCACCCTGCCGTGAAGTCAAAACTCCATGCCAGAGTCTACTAGCTTCTCTTATTTATCAAGCAATCAGGTCGCTCAGCGAGTCACCTCAATAAAGCTGGCAGCCTAATAAATAATCTTTATTTTCGATGGCGGGTCATAAGATTTTGTGGGATATCATGAAATTTTCGTCCGTGGCTTATGTGATGTTATATAGTATTAAGGTTGCTTATAATTATGATCTCATATTTTATAAATGGGTCGTGTGTGGCGAACAATATATGTATATGTATGATATTATTAACATAAAAAAATTCAGGTAGGTTAATTTATGTAGAGTTTTAATTTATAAATAAATCTTAAAAAAAAATGGTCAAAATATTATATATATATATAATTTTAATTATTTTATATTTTTTTAATAAATATGAAAAATAAAATGACTTAACTATTTCTAAATATTTTTTTTTAATTATTATTATTAAAAATAATTTTTTTTAATAATTATTATTAAAAATATTTTATTTATCATGATTATTATAGTATAACTTATAAATAGAATAGATTTTTTCATGTGATATTTTGTTGTTTAAAATATATTTTTGAATGCATAAATAGATTAAACAGTGTAAAAAAACCTCTAAAACACAAGTTTAAACAACTTAAACTCAAGTTTTTAAAAATCTCTTCCAAATTTTGCTTAAAGATAAATTAGTCTAAGTCTACTATTCCTAAAAATATTCCATGAATATTTATAAAGATTAATTCCTACCATCTACTTATTAATTTTTTGATAATTAAATTAAAATTTTAGAAAACCCTATTTTAAAATAGACATGTCCATTGATGCAAATAGTAATGGTGCATTTTAACTTTATTATGTTTTGTTTCTTTTAGTATAAATTTAATAATGTTTATTTTTGTGTGTGGTTAAGAATATAGTTTTTTTGGGTTAAAATCATAGTTTTTAAATTTAAATTGTGTTCTTAAATGCATAAATGGATTTAACATTGAAAAATAAATTTAGTATTGAAAATTATCTCTAAAATTGTATATGTAGATTTCATAGCTCATACTTTTGATTCCAAAAAATCCTTACAAGATTTTGGATAAAATTTAGAAAATATACCCACAAAAAATAAATAATACAAAATTTAAACTATTAAATTAATAATTATCCTAAGTTATATAATGTGATGATGCACAAGGAAGATGTAAAAGATCATTGAAAATAAAAAGAGTTATTTATCTTATAGTTATTATGTCTATCTTAATCTATATTATAATTAATATTCATTTTTAAGATAATTATATAATTTTTAAAATTAAATTAATAAAAATGTTTTAAGAAATTATTAATTTATTTGTAAATCATTTAAAAAATATTTTATAATACAATATAATATTAGAAATTTAAGGCTGAGGAATTATGTAAAAAAAAGTCATCATGATTTTTTTTTACGAAGACTAAGGTACATTTCTAAATAACACATCCAAAATTATTACTTGAAAAAAATATATCAATCCAATAGAATTAGAAGATTCACAAAAACTACGTTGAACACAATAATATATTTAAATAATTGTTTCAAATTATAAACCATTTATAACTAAAGGTTTAGGTACTCTAAAATAAAGAAAGTTTTTTTGGTGATTAAACATCTCCCAAAGAGTTGCTCAATCACATTTTGGAGTTTAAAAAAATGATTATTTAAAAGTCCAATAATAAGTTAAAGAAAGTTGAATTTTCAGTTAATAAACTAGTATTACCACATTAATGGTTGATATATGTCAAGGATTTATAAATATAACACAAAAACTATTGCAACAGAGAGAATGCCTTATCAATATAAACATTTACCTCATTAACCATGTATAAAAGGGTTATGGTTCAACTTTAACTTGAGAAAAGAAAAATGAATTACACATCTTATTGTAAAATTCCACATCTAATTAAAATATGAACTTAATAGAATTGGAATAAGCTCAAATCCCTAGGAAATTGGTGGTCGGGAGCCATGTGCAACCAATATAATTTAATTTGAGAAAAAAATAACTACACATCTTATTGTAAAATAAACCATTTTGTTAAATAAAATTTATTTATATATTAATTGCCCCATATAATTAGAATATGAACTTATTAGAATTGGAATAATCTCAAATCCCTAGGAAATTGATGGGCAAAGAACTAGGTGGCATGAATATAATTTTTTGAATTTATTAAAAGTGAATGCAACCTAACAAACTATGTAACACACTATAGTTGTTGATAAGCATTAAGAATAAGAATATGTTGAGGAAAAAAAAGTCAACCCATACTCATCCACCTTAATTTGAAATAAAAGGTCTTGAAGACTTACTCGAAACAAAAATATATATAAACCTCTAAAGTATAACGATGTGATGAAACACCTCTAACTAATATGAAATGAATTCCCTTCCATATTCTTCAGATACTTATAAAAGAAAGGTGGTGTTAAGAGAATCATACTAGGGAGGGCATCTCAAAATTTTCAGACTAAGGAAAATCTTTGAACTTGAGTTGGAGCACATACTTGTTAGAATGTAGCAGTGTTAAGAGAATCATACCAGGGAGGGTATCACAAAATTTTCGGACTGAGGAAAAACTTTGAAATGGAGTTGGAGCACATACTTGTTAGAAGGTGGAATAGAAGTTTCAAATAGTATCTTATATTCAAATTAAGCCATAAAAAATATTGCAACTGAGTATATGTGACTGTGAATATACCTTAGCGTTTCGAACCAATCATAGCTTGAATGACTTGTTGGAAAATTTATGGTTCGAAAGGAAACATAATATTAGTGCAGAGCCATAAAACTTTGAACTAGAACATAAAGGATTTATAGATTGAAACATGCTACTCTCATAACCAGTTAACAAGAACTTTAAGTTATTGTTAGGAGTCAAGAATATTATTAGTAAATCTTACCTTGAGAATTTGTTTCAAAGAAATCAAGGCCTTGAATGTGTGGTAAAAGAATACATACAAACAAGAATCTCAAAGACATTAATGGTTATAATTTCTAAGAAATAGGAAAGAGGGGATTCACATTAATGGTTATAATTTCTATGAAATAAGAAAGAGGGGATTCATAAAATAAAATTCTTATTTGTTTAAATTACGATAACCAATTTTTAAAACTCAAGCATTGAGTTGCAGACATGATTAGTATAGAAAAAAGTAAGGGTTTGAAAAAAATGAAACCCTCATACAAGGTTTTGAGACCCAAAATTTTATAATCATTGTCATAGTTGAAAAAAATGATAATAGAGAAATTATTTGTTTGAAAGGAAGAATGGAGACATTGAAGAGAAATTTGAGGACTTAAACACTAAAAACAGAAAATAAAAATAAAGGAATGTAACGATAAGGGAAAAGGAGGTCTGATACTCGCAAGACAATCTTTGTGTCCACGAGATGCTTGGTGACATGGTGTTTATCATCTGAAACCCTAAAAGAAATATTTGTAACACAAAACCAAAAAGCCAAAAAGGTATTTAATCTGCAAACCTTTTCTCCAAAAGGGAAAATGATAGAGGTGGTGAAAAATTGCTCCCAAGCATTACGGTGTCGAAACCCTAGGAGTGATCACATTCGAAGTTCTCTTCCGAACATGTGAATCCTGGTTAGGTGATGTTTCATATATTTTCTGTTTGAAATTGAGTGGAAACTCCGAAACCCCCCAGAGCAGAGGCGTTTCATCGCTCAAAGTTAAAACCACAAACATTAGTAATCAATGCTACAAATAGCAAAACAAATGTAGGCGTTGTATTACATAGAATTATTCTATATAATACGGGTATGAACACATATTATAAATATTAAATACGTGTTACAACTATTAATAAATGATGGAATTTAATCCTTTGAAATGTACAGTGATATATTAATTATACATATGCATTTATTTACTATATACATGTGATGTAGGAGCATCATATTTTATAAAAATTTATTTTTTTTGAGTAAAAAAAACATGTAAATTCGCAAGGGGTAGTACATGTTTCCCATATGTATAAATTTTAACATTGAGACAAGTATTTGGATTCCACATTAATCTAGGGATTATAAATTATTTGTTTGGATGATGAGTTGGCAAATTCAGCCCTTCCAAATGTAACTAACCTTAATCAAGTTTTTAGAAAATTAGAAAAAGGGAAATATGTAATCATCCTAGTTATATTTATGTGTCCTTATATTACAACTGCAAAACTAGTTTGTTGTGGCAAGTTCTGGACTTGGCGAGGCATGGTCATTTGGGAGGCCTTGTTGGCAAAGCAACCTCTCATTGTTTGTAGATAGATGTCCCATTGTATTTATATACATGTGTTATATAACTAAAAGGTTGTTGTTGGTCATGAGGAAAGGAAGGAGTAAAGCTTGAACAATTCTAGGGGGATCATGTAGTAAACCATTGTGATTTACATTGTAAATATAATCTTCTATGTTAATGAAATCTGAAATGTTTAGGCATCATTGGTAGTTTACTCTTCTATTTGACCCAAAAATGGTGGATAAGAACTTTGTTATGTTTTGTTGATTTTTAAATCCTTAATTTCCTTTAAGGGTGGAAATGATTGTCCCAACATGATTTAGTTATGAGAGGTATTTCTTGCGGAACAAAAGGAATTTTAGGGATTAGAGATAATAGAGCTTGATGGAAGAACTTGGAAAATAAAAGCACGAGGAAGGTCTTGAGACGAGCAATTGAAAAGAAGGAATCTGGGGAATCAAAGTGAGATTCACTCAGTGAAGAGCATAAGGAATCAGTTGGGAACATCTGAGGATGTAACCATCCTCATAAATATATCTTTAGAAATGAAGTCAAATAAAAGTTCTTCCTTTGTGCATATTCCATTTGTTTGAACAATATGTGCTATTTTCCTAGCTGAGGGGCCAAGGGTATCTGTAACTCTTATTGTAAGTGTCTCTATGTTTAAGTGGTGCAATTATTGTCATACCATCGAGAGTTGGTGTTTTTGTACCTAAAGTTGCATGGAAGTTATGGCACTTACAAAATGCCTTATTTTTGTGACCACCGGCGTGACCACTTTTTCTTAAGTCTTGACCATTTGGAAGAATTGTTTCCACAAAAACCCAGAACTGAGTCATAGTCGAGCCTTAAGAAGAGTCAGAGCTAGATAATGAGTTTAGGCTAGAACATGATGAACCCTGATCAAGACAAAGAACTCTAAAAATAGTGGAACTCATTTGTTAATAGAGCTTCAATGCCCAAAATTAAAATGGAAGCGACCAACATCCAAACCTCTTGAATACCTTAAATAGAACCTCTATCATTCTGTTGTCGCTACTACAACACCCTAAAAAAAATCACCACACTCAAATTTTGGAGCATACTTCACCATCATATCTAGTGTTGTTGTGGTCTTCAAGTGTCGTTTCATGTAATTCTATATGTTCCAAGTGTTCTCAAGTGTCATCACATTAATTAGAACATATTTGGTGTATTTCATGGTCATAACATCTTTTTGTTGTTATAAAACAACACATTTTGGTCGCAGTGGCACACATTTCATCCGTTGTACTTGGGGAGTATATGTAAAGTGGAATTTTGGTGCATTACTTATTCTTGTTCAGTATTGTCTAAGTTTTCTCAATGATTTAGTCTGTGTCACACATAGTTTTATGTCTGAATTCATCATATTCACCCATTGCTCTATATTCCAAAAGTAGACAAATTTTGGTTACAAAATGAACCATTAAGAAAAGAAACGCATGAGTGCAATCTTAAGCCTCGGCCAGGAATCCTTCATTGGTTGGAAGTGCATCCTATGCCATCCGAGAGTGCACAATGCACTCGTTAAGCTCTCTCACCTTCCTTGTTCTGAATTGTGCCCTTGTGAAATAAATTATTCCTTTGAGCATAATCCTTAGATCTAAAAAGGTGCCCCCTCCTTGGGAGCATGAGTGCACCCTCAATGCCTTAGGATCCACCCTTCAACTCTCCATAACGCACAGTGTGCCCTCTTGACTATTTGAGCACATGAATGCACTTTGAAGGCACACAACTTCATCCTTCATCCTTTGGACTTGTGCCATGTTCCCTCCTTGGTCTCTTGAGAGCATGAGCATACCCTGAAGGCACAAAGCTCCATCCTTCAGTGTTCATGAGTGCACCCTACACCCTCATTATCTCCCTTGATCCGAGAAAAACTAATTTGCATGCATGGGTTACTCTTCCCAAAATAACAAAAGAAAGCATGCAAAAGGAATGCTTAGATCTAGGGATCTATTTTTAGCAGCTGGAGGTAACATGCAAAGATCATTTTAGAAACCTCTCACCAAGTGTAGTTTTTTCCTAGATTTGTGGCATGCACGTCATAACATCAACTTTATCAAAATTTATGAACCGGATTGATGAGCCTCATAAATGGGTAATTATATGGGCTCATTTTACCTCCTAACATAGTCAAATCAACCATTCTCTTAGCTTATTTCATGATTTTCTAATTATATTTATGCTTATAGAGTGAGTTGAGTTGGTTATGATGCCATGAGGTCTAATATGTGTTTAATGCAGATTATTGATGATTTTTGTGGTCAAAGTCAATGATCTAGTGGACAAATGGCAGCAATAACTCAAAGTGGACAAAGGAGAGGACATATAGGAGGGAATCCCCCTCATTTATTACTCCTCACTTCGAATTTCCCTTCATTCAACTCGGAGTACAAGCAACCAAGTCATGCATTAGCAGGCAGCCGAGCAAAGTGGAGGATAATTGATGTTTATCTCGAGTTTTGGGAGCCAAGCCTCCCTGATTTTGAGGAAGCTGTTGGGAGCTTCATTTGTATAAGTAGAGAGGCCTAGGGCCTCACTAGGGAGTTGGTCAAATTTTTGTTGAACTTTTGCTGCAGCATTGCTTATGTAAACTCTGCTCAACTTCAAGCTTATTATCTTGTGACAGTTCATGTAATCTTATTATTGTTTTGAGAATAAAGATGGAATCCTTTTTGAGTTAGCACTGAGTCACCTCAGAGGGCTGAAGCTCTTGGGTTAGGGCCCAATCCAAGTAGCCAAGCTCCTCTTTACTTGTATTTGTATGTTTCATTTCAATTTGTAGATTAGGTTGCTGTTAGATTCATTTCTTTTATGGTTAAGAATAGGTTTCTTTTGATGATTTAGTAATTTGTTTCCGTTTGTGTTTTCTATAGCAAGTTAAGCAGTGATAAAGAAAAGATCCAAAAGGCTAGCAGCAGTGCCTTGGCCTCTCTTCCTTCCTTTGGGACAATGATTTGAGGCAAAGACCCTCTTACTGCCCCAAAAACATAGATTTTCCTCCTTCATAGGACTTCTAGTGTTTGCAGCTTTATAGTTGGTTCATAGTCTAGTTTGCTTTGCTTAAGAACTTCTTCATCATGCTCATTTCCTTATTTGCAACAGTCTTCTTTCATGCAATGGTTATCAGCATTTCCTTTCATAGATCATAGTTTATTTTGATGCAAAAACTTTGTTTTTTTAGATGCACTTATTTCCTTGCTTGCTTAATCTCATTAGTTAACTGTCAGTTGTTTATGCAGCAGATCTTTTCTAGCAGCAGTCCAACCTATCAGCCATTCCACCCTCCATCTGATCCATGCCCTACAGGTCGCCCAAGTCTCCCCTCAATTCTACCTTAGTTTCCTACATTTTCCATAGACTTTCCTCTCTCTCCTTGAGCAAATCCAATCATCTTTCTCTCTCCTAATGATTCTTGGTAGACCCTAGGTGCCCTAACACTTCATCCCAAACTTCATATACCTTCTCCACCTACTCTCTCACCTTCAAAATAGTGAAAAATTCTCTCGGCCTCCTCCTGTAGGCCTCTTGTAGAACGATGTTTTTCCTCCTGTAGATTTTCCTGTAGGCTCTCTTTTGAAGGCCAAATTTGGGAAAAGCCTCCAGAAGGCCACTTGAGACCTCCTAGAACCCATCCCCATCATCCTACATCCTCTCACATCCTGAAACCACCCTCCATCGCCACCTATTCGCTGCCACATTCACAAACAAATAAAATTACATGCATGGAAAATTCACATAAAAATACATAAAAATCCAAAAATATGCTTTTTGCTCATTTGCTTCCAGTAATAGCTTAGTTAGATGTTGTTTGCTTCCTTATGTAGGTAATGGCATTCCTTTCATGATTTTCATAGTGCTTTCTGCAAGAGTAGGATTAGTGGTTAACTAGGATTTCCTTGGTTTGATTTACATTTCATTCTTCCTGCAAGTAGAATAGCATCAACAGAGTAATCTCTCTTTTTCCTTTCATCACATATAGAGCTTCTTCTGGAATCCTTAGAAGTTGGCTTGAGCTCCCAGTTGTCTTGTGCCAGCTGACCAAGTGGAAACCTGCAGTAAGAACTAGTACTTGTGCATGCAGCACCATCGCTTCCAAGTTTGTTACGAACTACCGGGTTGATAAAAGTAAAGTAGGAAGCCCAGGAGTTGTAGCATTATTGCTGCAATACTGGTGCCCAACACTTTTTGGCGCCATTGCTGGGGAAGCGTCAGAGTATTCAATTATTACTGCTTTCTTCTATTTTCTCTTGCAACATTCTTCTAATAGTTTATTTAAGTAAAAGTAGAATGGACATTTTATTTCTTTTCGTTCTGCATTTCTTTTGCTTTCTTTTCAATTTTACAATTTCCATTTAAGCAAAAGTAGAATAGTCATTTCTTTGCTTTTAGTCTTGCATTTCCTTGCTTTCTTCTTCAATTTTGCAAATTTCATTTCAGCAATCTCATTTCAGTTAGTTGCAATTTGTTTGTTCAATCAATTCAGTTTTGTAAGTACTAGCAGTGTGGGGAAAAAGAAACAAAAACCAACCAAAAATATTTCCTTTCATGCTTCGTAGGAATACAGATAATTCAGGTAAATTTCTGCCCAACGCCCCCACTGCTTCACACAGCCAACTTTCTCTCTTCTTCGGTGGCTGCGATCAAGAAGAACCCTTAGGTGAACAACCTGACATATTTGAAGAAGCCATAGGGGAAGAATAAGAAGAAGAAAACATTCCTTCAGAGCCAATGGCTGAACACAGAAATGCTACGAGGAATGGAGAAAGAATAGAGGGTACCTTTCCCATTCGGGAGACCAATGGGGACACCAAAATGAAGAATATAAGCCCTTCTGCCCTACCTCATTTCCATGGTCTGACTATAGAGGATCCTGACACCTTCTTGTTTGAGTTTTCTATTATCGGTCGAACATATGACTATGCAGAAGATGAGAAAAAGTTGAAACTGTTCCCTTCTACTCTTAAGGATGCAGCATTGCGCTGGTTCATGGGATTACCTGGAAATAGTATCACAACTTGGGCTCAGATGCAGCAAGCCTTTAACAACAAGTATCGAGACTATTGTAGGTCAAAAGATACTAAAGAAGAAATTTTCTGAATGACTATAGGAAGTGATGAGTCCCTGGAAGACTATGAGGAGAGGTTCCAACTTAGTTACAAAAGGGTTGGGTGTACACTTGACCCTAAGTCTCTGAAGATGGTTTTGCTTAGGGGAATTTGGGAAGATATTTTAGACACCCTCCATCTACTGGCTAGGGGAGACATCTACCAACTATCATATGAAGACATAAAGACTGTTTTTAGAAACCATTCTAGAGAAGCCAGAAAGAAAGGTAGGGGGAGTCAGCCCATAGTCAGTATCTCTTCCTCTAACTCATCCATCAAAGGAGAAATTGGAAACATGTTGGAAGACTTCAAGAGGGAGATGTTGCAGACTCTTGCCATGCAAATGGATACCTTGCATATCAAAAGGAAACAAGAGGAAGTAGATAGGGCTTTGGCCATCTTTTTCCCTAGATGCACCAGGAGGCATCCTAGGAATGAATGCCCATTCAATTCTATATAATTTTGTTCAGTCTGTGAAGAAAATCATTGCACAGATAAGTGCCCTTCCTTACTCGGACTTAAAGCTATATATCAAGGGGTTGAGGGAGTCACTGAACAGCTCTATTACATAAACCAAAGAAGGCCGCATGGACCTAGACCATACTAGCAGGGGATGCAAGGGACATACCAGGCATACTACCACCCCAACCAAGTCACTTCCATACCTTCTTGGGGTCCCCCTACTCATCCTTCCTCATCCACGCCTCCTCCTTCATCCTTCACATCTCAATATCATGCCCAACCAACCAAGCATTCATTTCAATCCTATGCTCAGCCATCACCTCAATGGAATGCACCTCATCAGGGGTGGAGGCCCCAACACAACTCTCTCCCCGCTCTTTTGCCTCCACCACCTACCCAACCACAACCGTTACCTCCTGCTCCTCCAAAGCAACCCCAAATGCCTGCCTAGCCAAATCCGAACCCGAACAACAGACAAGCTCAACAAGTGTATAGTGGGGAACCATCATGCCCAACTTATGTTGTGGAGATTCAGGAGATCAACCTGCGATCTAGGAAAGTTATCCCAGATAGTCAGCCTCCACCTAGGGAGGTTGAGGAAGATAAAGAGGAAAGTGAACCAAAAGCAATTCCACCCTTTCCTGAGAGACTATCCGTGACAGTCCAACCTACCCCAGAAGAAACTAAACTCCTAGGGGAATTGAAACATCTATGTGCAAAGATACCACTTCTCAAAGCTATAAAGGATGTGCCTATCTAAAATAGGTTGATTAAAGAGAAGTGCTTTAGGCATCCAGGAAGGCGCAAGAGAGATGCCCCAACCATCAATGTCATAGGGCAATTTTCCGACCTGATGTTGGGGCAGGTAATCTGTCCAAAATATCTATACCCTAGAATCCCAGTAGTTGATGTCCACATCAATGGCACTATGATTCCACATACTTTGATTGATCTGGGAGCTACCATTAATGTGATGACAAAGGACACAATGCTCAAACTCAACCTTCAGGGCTTCTTGAGGAAGACCACAACCATGCTATAGTTAGCAGATCACTTCACCGTGACCCCTGAGGTGATTGTGGAAGAGGTGATGGTCTCCATTGATTCTTGGGAGTACCCTAATGATTTCTTAGTTCTCCAGCCCAAGGCAAAGCTCACTGGGTATCCTCTCATTCTGGGAAGACCCTGGTTGGCTACTGCCAATGCCTACATCAATTATCGAGCTGGGAACATGAACATAAAGAATGGAGATATGTCCAAGGAGTTAATCCTATATCCTCCTGCCCAACCTTCATTAGAACATGATCTACCTCTCTGGTTAGAGGAGGAAGATGAGGATGAAGTTTATTCTGCACCGCTTTGTACATTAGAAATCACCATGGGAGGGTAACAATAAGATAAGCATGATATGATTGAAAACTTGATTCAAAATCCACCTCCCAGTGTATCGCCTTTAGAGGACATAGTCAGAGAAACCCAAAACAGCCCCTTAACTAATCTCTATGTGGCCGACTCCACTTCTCTCCATGTTAACAATATAGAGTTCAGTCCAAAAAGAACCTTGAAAATCAATCCATCCCTATCCACTTCCCAGGAGAAGGAACTATGTAGCCTGTTGAGAAAGCACTTAGATGCCTTCTCCTGGAGTTATAAGGAGATGAAGGTAGTGCACCCTTTATTGTAGTCATCATATACACATCAAGGAAGGTTGCAAGCCATTCAGGTAACCACAAAGGAGGATGAACGCAGCACTTAAAAAGATATTGTTAAGGAAGAACTGCAGAAATTGCTTGATGCAAGGTTCATCTATCCCATCTCTAACAATGAATGGGTCTCTCCTTTGGTGCTAGTGCCAAAGAAAAATGGTAAGTGGAGAATCTGTGTCGACTATTGAGAATTGAACAAAGCCACTAAGAAGGACCATTTCCCTTTACCTTTCATAGATCAAGTGTTAGACGGTCTGGCAAGGAGAAAGTTTTTCTCTTTCCGAGATGGGTTTAGTAGGTACAATCAGATTCAAATCAGCCCGAAAGACCAAGATAAGACCACTTTCAATTGTCCTTGGGGTACCTTTGCATACCGATTCCTTCCTTTTGGTTTTTGTAACGCTCCAGTGACTTTCCAAAGAGCAGTACTGAGTATATTCTCCAAATTAGTTCATGATGCAGTAGAGATATACATGGATGACTTTACTACTTATGGATCTGATTTTCAGGAAGCTCTATCTAACCTAGGAAAATTTCTCGACAAGTGTATTGAGATGAACCTATCCCTCAGTCCGGAAAAATGTGAATTTTTTATGACTGAAGGGACCGTGCTAGGGCATGCAATATCTCAACAAGGATTGTAGGTGGACCCCAACAAAATTGCCATCATTCAATGGGTCCCACCTCCTCAAAAGGTGAGATATGTCAGAAGTTTCCTAGGCTTAGCTCGGTATTAGTGAAGATTCATTAAATATTTCAGCAAGCTAGCCTCTCCGTTGTTTGGTCTTTTGGGTAAAGATGTTGAATTCATATGGTCGGAAAACTGTCAAGAAACCCTATACTGGGCCCTACCTTTCTAAATTCACACAGATGCCTCGAACAAAGAAATAGGAGTAGCCTTGGGACAAATCAATGAAAAGTTACCTTATGCCATATACTTTATAAGCAAAAACTTGTTAAAGCCAGAGTTGAACTATACGGTAACTGAGAAGGAATTCCTAGCTGTCGTACATTCCTTAAAAAAATTCTAACATTATATCACAGGCTATCAAACCTTTGTGCACATTGATCATGCTAAAATTAAATTTTTAATGAAAAAATTAGATGTGAATGCTTGCATTATTAGATGGTTGCTTTTACTACAGCAGTTTGATTTGACCGTTGTTGATAAGCCTAGTAAAGAAAATGTTGTTGCTGACTTTTTTTGTAGAATAAATTTGCCTGCAGGTGAAGAAGGAATGGTGGATGATCAAATGCCAGATGAACACCTATTTTCTATCTCATTACTCTCTCCATGGTTTACTGATATAGCAAACTACTTGGTTTCAGCGTAGTTCCCACCACACTTATCCTCAAAGGAGAAGAGAAAAATAGTAAGGAAAAGCACCCCTTTCACCTGGATTGGGGGCAATCTCTTCAAACATGGCCTAGATCATATCTTGAGGAGATGTGTCAGGGAGGATGAAGTTTTTGACATCCTCCTTACTTGTCATGATGGGCCTTTTGGAGGTCATTTTGAAGCAAAAACAACTGCCTTCAAGATACTGCAAGCAGGCTACTATTGGCCCACTCTTCACCAGGATGTGAGGAGATATGTCAGCCAGTGCAATTGGTGTCAAAGGATAGGGAAACCCACTCCAAAGGATGAAGTGCCCATGCAGCCTCAAGTGATCTTTGAGCCATTCGAGAAATAGGGCATGGACTTTGTGGGGCCTATCAGCCCTCCTTCAAAACATAAGTAATACATCATTGTGTGCACCGATTACCTGACAAAGTGGGCAGAGACAAAAGAAATTAAAGTAGCGACAGAGGAAAAAGTAGCTAAATTTTTGAGAGAGAACATATTCTACAAGTTCGGGTATCCAAGAGAGTTGGTCACAGATCAAGGAAGCCATTTCACTTCTAATCTGATTGGAGACCTGCTCACACATCATAGAATCAAGCACATGACTTCCACCCCTTACCATCCACAAGCCAATGGGAAAGCGGAGGTCACTAATAGAGCATTGGAAGGGATCCTGACAAAGGTAGTGAGCAACGACAGAAAATACTAGGCGAACAGATTAGTTGAGGCCACTGGGACATACAACAAAACATGGAAGACCACTACAGGGTTCACACCCTACGAGCTGGTATATGGGAAGAAGGCTTTGCTGCCAATAGAATTTGAATTCAATACCCTGAGGATGGCAGCTTAGCTAGACCTAGACCTTAGCCATGCACAGAAAGAAAGATTACTCTAGCTCAATGGAATGGATGAATAGAGAATGCAGGCCCTTATCCATATAGAGGTAGTTCAACTTTAGAGAAAGATATGGCAAGACAAAAACATCAAAGAGAAGTAATTTCAAGAGGGATATTGGGCACTACTCTATGATTCAAGATATAAATATTTCAACAGCAAGTCGAGGACAAGATGGCTAGGACCCTACACTGTGGAGAAATGCAATGAAAATGGTTCAGTTTTGATCAGAACCATTGATGATGAAGCCATCCCCATGCTTGTCAATGGACACCGGTTGAAAATCTACAAGGAACCCCTCTCCAAGTGAGAGTTCATTGAAGGATTGAATAAGTCAGTGATGGTAGTGGAGCATGTATTAGCCTCCACTTCACCCAATCACTAAAGAAAAAAAGAAAAAAGAAAAAAACAAAAAAATTAATGAGGACTCAAGTGAAAACCTCCATGAGGCAGTCTAGTGGTGTCAAAAAAGATAAGAAAGAAAATAAGATCCTGTTGATGCCTCGAAAATCGTTGTATCAACATTGAGGGATAACCACCTGGTCCAGACCTTAATACAGCTCCTTTTCCGTTTGGAATGGTGGCTCCGACTGGGGATAATGGGACCAGTTTCCCAGTAATGAATAAAAGGGGTGGATGAATGATTGATTATCTAATCTAATGATAGGCGAATAACTTAATCTGTCAGCAAAATAAAAGAACTACTACTAATCCCGGGAACTATTGTACTTTGAAATGTAGCACTTGATGATCTATGTCTATTGACAGGCATATAGATGACTCTATGTAATAGACATGGACATTTATTCATTCAAGGATTACTTTGCTTAAATAGTTAAACAAAGTGATTAACACAATATTGCTACACTTATCATTTATATCATCGATACATATATGATTAAAAGAAAAGCATACTATAAACATCCAATAGTGGAAGGAATAAAGAATGCTGTTAAAACACATACATATATCCGATAATAGCAAAAGCGATCAAATGAAAATTCATATAGAAAGAATGAATTCATACATAGATAATAGTACCATATGAGCTGCTAGTCACTCCCAATATCAATCGCTATTTGAGATTCTTCTTCCGACTTAGAAATACTTTCAAACAAAGACAGTAGTGCACATTCGCATAAAAGATTCCTTTTCAAAATCAGAATAATTGGTCCAGTTTTATAAAAGAATATGCCTGAAGTACAGTAGTGCAACTTTAGGCTTTAAGTCAGGTACAAAAATTACGACCCTTTCCAAATACAACGAAAGGGTCTATAAATACTTAACTAAGCTAACTATCTATGAAACTGAAATCCTACTTAATTGGTATCAATTGATCTTGAATATCTCCTTCACAGCAATCTGGTAGTCAGCGGCATGAATCATCTTTTAGGCTGTTTGCCTTTAAACTTGAGCTGACATATCGCAATCATTGGCTCCACTTCGGGCAGTCTGTTGAGGCGAGAGTTGAGTTGGGCGACATAGGTGGCATCCTGAATATCAGGAATGATATACCCAATTGCATCTGTAAGGCATTTGAGGGCGGCTCTCTGGCTGTGTGGTTTGACTAAGAAGAACCAATAGACGTCCCATGTCAAACTGTTAATTCCTGCGATTAATCTCCCATTTTTTTCTAGTTCCAGATAACATGACTGCTCCAATGTTTTCGTCGATGTCAATTTACCTAGAGTACATTGGGAAATCATGTTAGACAAGTAGAGAGTATTATTAACCAATTCAACCAAAGTACTTGTGGTTGATTTGCATCTTGAAATTTCTCTCTCTGCTTTCATTAACTGGGACTGCCATTCTGTAAATAATATCTCCTTATGTGATTCTAAAATCTTTGGTAAATTAGCCGCCTGTCCCTGATCAGTATCTTGCCACCCAAGAAAATTAGTTAATGTTTCATCGGCTTGATCCAAGTTTTTTCTAGCTTTTTCTGATTTTTCACTATTGATGTCGTCAAATCACATAATGGTTCTTCCTGGGCGATTTGTTGACATAAAAGCCTGATCTGTGTTATTAATGCCTTATTTATCTGTAATGCCTCTACTTTGAATTCGGCTATCTGTGGAAGGTTCTTGGTTTTCTCTTGTTGGGCTGATAGTTGAGCAATTTGCTCATCTTTTGACTTCAGCATTTGTTCATTCTCTGCTTTCTGTTGTGCCAATGCCTCAGACAGCTCTTTCTGCTTTTGGACTGCACTATGATCAATCCTCTGTTTCTCTTGCTGCAATTGTTGAGTTAATTGATTATTTATTTGCTGTTGTGTTAACAATTGTCGCTCTGCCTGTTCCGCCTTCTGTTGTGCTTCTGATAGTTGCGCTTGCAATGAAAAGATCTCCTGGTCTTTTGTTTTCAATAAAAGACTCACCTCTGATGCCTTATCTATTGTTGCTGCCGAATAGGCTCCAGCATATTGTGATAGTTTTGTTAGGTTGTCAGAGGGGTCAAATTCCTCCTTCCAAACCATGTTGCCTGTTACCGTTTGTTCTGGGAATAGGGAAGGTTGATTAGTCCTTCTCCTCTTCCTCTGTCGTTTTACAATAGTTTTGTGTCTTGGGCTATAGAAGACATCCAAGGGAGGAATTTCTTCTATTTGCAAAATAATCTGATCGGAGGGATCCTTTGGGATTATCTCTACTTATTTCGAACTGGGTAGGCTGTTGGTTCCACTTGGAACCTGTTTTGAAGTGGTCTCCTATGTATCTGCTACTTTTGATATCTCGGCATCTTTTGAGCATTCAAGATTACTGATAATTGAATCGAATTGCTGCCATTCCTGGAGAAACTTTGGGTCAATTTGAGTATCTACATTCACCTCTATGCTGCTTTGTTCCTGCTCTTTCGTCTGGGTTTCCTCTTGTTTTTTCATATGCACTTCCTCTTGTTCTTTTGATGTAACCGGAGGTTCCTTAGTATGTCACTGTTCAGGCTCGCTTGATTCTGTTGCAGGGGTTGTCGCTAATAGATCTAGAGGCAGAGTTTGCAACCTCTGTTCTCTAAGTCTGTTGAATTCAACTAACCCTTCATCTTTGTATTCCATTATGGCCAGTGATCTAACTTGGAACATCGACTCAGCTGAGGAGAACAGGTCATCAAACTTATCTTCTTTATTCTCAAACTTTGTCAATTTGGCCTGTTCAAGTGCGTTATAGGCGACTTTGTTGGGATCAAATCGCCTATTATGGAGAGTTGCTAGAGTTAATGACTTCATCTCTGTAGATTCTTTCTCTGCATGTTTGAAATCATGCAAAGTGTAGACACCACATCTCAGTGGAAAAGAGGGCCAGACCTACTTCTTATCTTTCTTTAGAGTTTGTGTAACTCCTTCGGAGATAATTTGATAGGCTATCTCCCTTGCCAACAGTTTATCAGGTATGTATAAAGGAAGGACATGAGGTTCGGCTTGGCTACCGAAAATTCTTATATAAGTAAATTTTTCCTCTCCGAACCATCTTCCTATTGATGTCAAATCAATTCCTGCTTGGTAAGAAATCTTGGGAGTAGGTTTATCAAAAATAGAGTAAGGAATGGGTAACATAAAGCCGTTGCAGACATGGTATAAATGGTGCTTATAGGAAGTTTTCCACAATTTGTGATGGTATATGTGAATAGGCATGGAGTCTTGTGAAGTCCACCTCCAACCGAGCATGGGAAATTCAGAATTAAAACATAGGGTGTCTAGTATATAAGCACTGTAGTAGAATGGGGGAATAAGCCTTTCAGTGACGTGGGTTTTGGTTCTAAATTCAAGAACTGCTGTTGCTAGCTTATCTGACAGTATAGTTTCCCAATCCATTATTTCACTATTACACGCCACTTCCATAAAGGGAACCATTTCTATAGTGAAATTAGTGGAATCGTGCAACCCCCACAATCTACACATCATTATCCCATCATAACAATAAGGAGAACATAGGGAATCAACAGAGTACTTACCAGAGGATTCATGCTTGTGTTTTTCTGGCTTTTGCCTCCAATCCCGAATGGGTTCAGATTCAGTTTCGTTCTCATTTCGGAATTTCTCCAGAAATTCTTTGTTGTACTTCTTCTCTAGCATAGGAAAATCATACATTTGCCTCAAATCATTAGCCTGAAATGAACCGAAGATTCTCCCATCTCTGGTGCAGAAGGTTCTATCTGTGATTGGGATTTCCTCAATTGCCCACCTCACTACATCCGTATATTGGATAATTTGTTCCCGAGCTGCTATCCGATGAAGGAAAGAGTCGGCTAAGTCCTTTAAAGTAGCATCAGATTTTTGATTGGTACCTGTTGTGGCTTGTACTGCTATCACCTCTGGTTCTTCGGCCTCAATCAAATTATAGGTACTTTGCCAAGTAGTTCTGCCGAGTCCTGAACATGTAGTATCAGATATCAACCCTTTCTTTTTAGTTCCTGGAACAACGACGGGTTGTCCTGGGGTTGGTGAAGCGGAATCGATTGCAATTTTCTTAGACTTCTTCCCCATTCTGCTTGAATCTATTACTTCGGAAGAGTTTTGCACAGGAGTGAAAATGAACGTAATACAGAGACTTGGTAGCAAAAACCAAATACGAGCGAGATATATTGATCAATGCACGATGAAGGATTAACTTAAAGTGGCCGCGGATACAATCTGCGAAAAGATTTTTAAGCTTACTATTTCATTAAATGGCCGTTAAAACCTGCCAATCCTTTAAATGCCCATCATATCAATTTATTGGCCGAAAGATTTTTTTAAGCGTGCCTTGGATGTTTTGGCGGTTGAGCGCAGGTGAATCACTGTTTGGAAGATAAGGCCTTTAATACGAATTAATTGTAATATCCCTGCTTTAACAATTTTTTGAAGTTTGCGCTTTTGGCTTTATCGCAATCAGGCGTCGGGGAAAACTTAATTCGTTATATTGGTTCCTTTTGGCATCCCCGATTGCCGATAGCAATATCGCATCGCATCGGGAGTATTAACTGAGCACTTTGAAAAGCATGCATGGTATATCCCCGATCGCCGATAGCGATATCGCATCGCATCAAAGTGAAAGGGACTTTATCGCATCGCATCGAAGAGAAAGGCACTTTTGTTATGGTAACTTATTATGGCCGATATCTGATAGCCTATTGCATGTTATCGCGTCGGAGAAAATCAATGGGTCTTTAAATTATGCCTCCTTTGTCATTGCGACATGCGATCTTGCGATCGCTTTATCGCAATGATAAAAGATTGATCATTTATATATTATAAGACCAATAATTAGTTTATCAAAAAGGTTTTATAATATTTTCATTTTGTTTTCGGACCTTTTTGAATAATACAAAGTTGATACCAATTAAAATAAAAAGGGACCCATTTCATATTATAGTTTTGTGAATAAAAATGATATGAAATGGGGGGTTGTTGTAGAGCACAACAATTGGCGATTCACTGGAAGAAACAGTTATCTCTAGAAAGTATGGAAATACTTAAACTTTTTTCAAAATAGAGTTCTTATCAAAGGGGAAAATTTTAATATAACTAAGTATATATGCATTCCAAGTAAAATGAAACTATCTTTGCTAATTTCCTCTCTTGTTTAAAAGTAGATACATTCTAAGTTTTAAATTGGCCTTTATTGGTTGATAATGACAAAATAGAAAACCTTTCCAAATCAACTTTTAGAATTGACTCCTTTGTCATAGGTAGAGCCTCTGCTGCCAGCAAACGTTCATAGTTTCGACAGGGATACCTTTTAACCATATTTTTGTCCATTGTCCCATTCATTTCAGAGTATGATTAACAGAATGAATTCAAAACATGCTTTTCATATTTTGCGTTTCTTTTCTATATTTCTGTTATTTTGTAAGATAAAAAGCCATTGCCCTGGTTTGGTGACCAGCTGAGTGACAATGCCATTCACTGGTAGTAATTTAACCGAACAAGCTGGCTCGTGATGAGACCCCTTGTCTTATAATTCTAAGCCATTACCCTGTTTTGGTATGCAGTATTGGTAATTTCGGTTAAACTATTTCCTTATGATCATGGTAAGCAGGCTTGTAATAAGACCTCTTATCTTTTATATCAAATCTTAGAATTACACTCTGAATAATCATAAGCTTTGGTGAGTGGGATGGACAATTTTCTCCTTAAGAGTAAATGGATGACAAGGTAAGAGTTAAAGATGCTGAAGTTGGATTAGTTCCTATTTTGATATTGATAACCTTTTTTTTGAACAATCTAAAAACATAAAATGATTTGCAATATTTCTAAACTTTGAGAAGCGTTCAGAAAAATTGAAGTGTGGTTTCAGAATGCAATTACACCTAATTTCCTAGAAATTATCCCTTTTGTTTAAGACTTCTATTATCTTAAAAGTAAATAGCAACCCTACTTGTTTTGAGCAACTTTCAAGTACAACAAAGGTCAATGGAAGATACCTCACAACTTTATTTTCTAATGGTCCTACAAACTACAAAATTCTATTTAAAAAGGAGAAGGGGTTACCTCCTCAATTGAAGAATTTTTTTAAGATAAGGCCATTAACAAGGAGAGAATCTTTCAAACCTAATAAATCTTGTAATATGAAGGTTGAATGGCCTATCTTCTCATAGATCTGAAATGGCCCAAGCCACATCTTCTGGAACTTGGTATGTTTTCCCTTGTCCTCATGGGCCTTGTCCCATTTCAGAACTAAATCACCGACTTGAAATTGTTTTGAACCGGATGAGACTGAATCAAAGGATGACTTGATGATTTGCTGATGTTTTGCATGAATGACCTTGGATTTTTCCCTTTCCTCTTCTAATTTTAAAATTTGGTCATGTCTAAGTTGAATAGAAGAAGAAAGGCTTTCCTCAATAAACTGAACTAGGGCTAGAGAAGGAAGGGCAAGATTTGTTGCTAGTACTGCTTCTCTTCCATATACGAGGTTGAACGGAGAAGAACCTATGGAAGCTTTCTGTGTTATCCTAATAGCCCATAGTGCAAATATTAAGGATTTATGCCATTTTTTATGATTATGTTCGATAGTTCGCTTAATAGTTTTAATCAAATTTTTATTTGTAGACTCCGCTAAACCATTACCCTGGGGATAGTAATTAGCAGAATATTTTAATTTAAATCCTCTTTTAATAGTGAAATCAATCATAGCATTGCCTGAGAAATAAGATGCATTATCAAAAACAAGAGCATTTGGGACACCAAATCTGGTAATGATGAATTGATCTATGAATTCAATAATTTCCTCAGAATTTGTTGTCTTTAAAGGAATTGCTTCAACCCACTTAGTAAGATAATCAGTAGCAGTAAGGATATACTTATGCTGTTTGGAAGAATGTGGAGTAATTTCTCCAATGATATCCAATCCCCATTGCTCAAATGGTTGTTGAATGTTGACTGGTTGGAAAGGGAAAGTTGGTCTTCTTTGTCTTCCACTAGAAGTTTGACAATTTCAGCATTTCCTTACATATTCATGAGCATCTCTAAACAGAGTGGGCCAATAATATCCAGCATGAATGATTTTGTGGGCTGTTGTATCAGCTCCAAAATGTCCTCCTACTGGTCCATCATGTAATTCCTGCAAAATCTTTTGTGCTTCAGGTTTTTCTATGCATCTTAATAAGATTGAATCATAATTTTTCCTAAAAAGCACATCGTCAATAATTGTGAAATTTTTTGCTTTTAATCTAATGGCCCTTTGGTTTTTGTAAGACAGGTTAGGAGGTGCATATCCATTTTTCAATTAAAAGATTAAGTGAGCATATTGTGATTCAGAATCAGTTATACTTATCTGGTTGATTTCTTCGGTTTGATCTGTATCACCTGATTCTGGAATGTTGGATGCTCCTGCCAATAACCTGCAAAAACCTTGGCCTCTAACAATCTTTGCTGGTTTAATTTCTAAGTCATATTCTTGAAGTGTTGTGACCTAATTTGCCCTTTTTTCACCTAGTTCCCTTTGGATTAATAGTTGCCTTACTCAGGGAAAGGAACTATAACTTTTGTATGGGTTTTTAAAAGGAAGGGTCTGTAATGTTTGATAGCTTTATATACAGCAAAGGCTTGTTTTTCTACTTCGGAGTACCTTAATTCAACACCCTGAAGATTTGAACTATAGAATGAAATGGGTGCTTCCAAATTGTGATTGTTAATCTGTGTGAGTACTGCTGCATAAGACAAATCGGATGCGATAGTATACAATGTGAAATGATTAGAAAATTAGGAGTATTTAAGGCGGGGGCATTAATTATTGATTGTTTGATTAAATCAAACGCTTCCTTTTCTGTTGATCCCCATCTAAAGACTGAATTTTTCTTAATCATAGTTTGAAGTGGTAAAATGATTTGAGAAAAGTCTGGAACAAATCTTTTGATAAAATTGATTTGGCCAAAAAATGACTGCATGGATTTTTTATTATGAAGGAAAGGGATTTCAGAGATTTCTTTGATCCTGTTGGGATCAATATAAATTCCATCTTTAGAAACAATAAAGCCTAAGAGCTTCCCTTGGTCAAGAGCGAAGAAGGATTTTTTAGGATTAAGTGAAATACCATACCTTTTGCAGTGTTGAAAGATTTGATTTAAATCATGCAAATGATTGGATTTCTCTTTAGAAAATACAGTAATATCGTCTAAGTAGACGACTATTGTTTCGTTAATCAACCCTTTAAAAGCTATATCCATCACTCTTTGGAACGTGGCTCCTGCATTAATAAGTCTGAAAGGCATTTTCTGATACGCATATGTTCCCCATTTTGTTCTGAATGTGGTTTTGAGTCGGTCATCAGGATGGACCAAAACTTGGTTATATCCTGAAAAACCGTCTAAAAAGGATATTAGTTCAGAGCCTGCCACTGATTGGAGTATCTGCTCCATAGTAGGTAATGGGAAATTATCTTTTAGGCTCGCCTTATTTAAATTTCTGAAATCTATACAAATCCTGATGTCGCCATTTTTCGTTCTGACTGGCACCATATTGGAGACCCATTTTGAGTGTCAAACGGGAAAAATAATCTTAGCTTTCAAGAGTTTATTAAGTTCAAATTTTATTTGACTCTTTAAGTTTGGATGTATTTTCCTCAACTTCTGCTGAATTAGTTTCTGTTCGGGAAGCATTGGAATGGTATGCTGAATGATGGATGTATCGTGTCTTTAAATCGTCATATTTCCAAGCAAAAACATGTTTATTTTTCCGTAACAGTCTAATAAATGCTTCCTTCTCTTCCACGGAAAGTCCTAATCCTAAATTAATGTTTTCAGGAGTTTGCTCAGTGCCAAGGTTTATCAATTCAAACCTTAAGGTAGAACTTTAGAGCTTTGTATTGGTCACAGGTTTAAACCTGTCTTTAATATCATAAAGATCCTCAAGCTTCACCACAGGCTTTGGGATTGAATTTTCCTCGCGTTTACCTCTCATTTGAAGGTCATGCTCATTTTCCTCAATGATTTGATCATCATAGGACTTTTCAGAAGTTAAAAACTGTAAAATGTCTTGATCGTGGTTGAATACTCTCCAATTAGTGATATTGTCAGGAATGGATGGCCTAAAAAGTAATTCTACTGAAAATCTATCTGGGCTATAATCTTCGGAGGGTAGGTGCTTGGAAGCAACATTGGCTAGCAGGTCGGCTACTGAATTTTGAGACCTGGGAATGGAAGAAATATTGAATGCCGAAAAGTGGGAGGTAAGTTCCTGTACCAGTGACTGATAATGTTTGATATGGCTAGAAAGACAATGAATTATATTCCTTACCTGTTTAATAATAATTTCAGAATCTCCAAACACTTTCAAATATTGGACCTTGAGGCCAATAGCTTTATATAATCCTTGGACTAAGGCTTCATACTATGTTGTATTATTCGTGCATTCAAACTCTAACCTACAGGACAACATTGTTTTTTCTCCCTGCGGGCTAATCAAAATACATCCTGATCCTAAGCCCTCACTAGACTTGGACCCATCGAAATATAATGACCAAAATAAAGAAGCATTAACAATTTTATTTACAGTTTCCTCAGTATCATTAAAACATCTTGACCTATCTGTTTGTGAATAATTTTTTATCTGTGATGTAGAATGGTTTACTGAGAAAGGAGATGATTGGGCAGCGAAGTTGCCAAAGAATGACTCTGATGAATAATTCCCAAAAATGTTGTTATTAAATGCTATTGGTTGGTTTTATTGTTCAAATTCTGTGACTGTATGGGTCATGTGTTTTTCCCGATCGATTTTTATTTGATTTGGCTTTCCCTTATAGGGAAGCCACATATGGGACCAATCGATAGAAATATACCCATGGAGTTTTTCAGACCAATCCCTACTCAAGATCAAACCATAAAATTCAGGTATATCGGCGATCAAGATATCAATTCTTTGTACTACTCTAGGATCAGCTGATAGCCTGATATTTACTGAGTTAATTTCCCCTAAAACCTGTACTTTAGTCCTGTCCAACTGCACAATATGAATAGTGGACTTTTGGGGTTCAATGTTCAGTTTGGAACAAACTGAAGCTGGCATTATATTAGAGGACGCCCCTGAGTCAATGAAAAAGTTGTGCAGGTTTCTATTGCAGATCTCGTAGGTTAGAAGGAAAGGTGGAGTATGAGAATTTGATCTATCTCCTATCAGAACTGCATCAGTAGCTTCGACCATACCGGAAGGTGGTTGACCTGTATCATTTGCAGCTTTAGCACTGGGAAGGGGTGAAGTAGGAACAACATTTAATTCTTTGAGAAACAATTTTTGCTGATGTTTCAATTTACTAAGTTCAAACATGGTAATGTTTGCCTTAGTCCTTTTCATGTCATCAACAATATTGTAATCCATTGAATCAGACACTACCAATGTCTTAGATGTTGATGGGATAGTTGAGGTTGAAGGTTGGTTTTGTGGAACTGTTACAGGTGGCTTCTTCGGGGGTACCTTTTCCTTTGTTGTAGCTGCACCTACACTCCTTTTCTTCGAAGTTGTCTGAATAGGTTCGGAGGTACCTTTACTCCTGGTAGTGACAGGAAATGCTTCTTCTTCATTTTCTGTATCGGAGTTAGGCAATATAAAATCCCACATTCCATGACATTCAACAACTTCCTCTTCTTCATCAGTTGGTGAAGTTGTTTCTTCTTCTCCTTCTTCAAGATCTGAATCTGCATTAGATATAACATTCGGTGGTTTTGATTCAGTTTTCTTGTAATTCCTAAAGGGTCTTTTGGTTGAGGTTTCAGCTACCTGTTTTTTGATTTCAACCATTTCATTTGACATAGTTTTGAGGACCTTTTGTAGACCCTCCATGTCATATGGATCTTTAGGGGCTTTCTTCTTTGAATCATCTTTAAAAGAAACTTTTTTGGTTTTTCTATGTTCAAGAGCAGCTTTCTTCTCTAGAGCATTAATACGTTTCTCCACAGCAAGTGCTTCTTTCATGTTTTCAGCTAAATTTGGTTTTCCAGCCCTGTCTACAAAAATAGCTATATTGGCAGGTAGGGTAGTTATATACCACTCGCTTTGGATTTGCTCACTTGGTTTGGAGGCTGTTGGGATTTTATTCAAGAGTTTATTGAATCACGCATTAAATTCTTTAATTGTTTCCCTATGCTCTATCCTAATATTGGAGAGATCATTTATTAGTGTAGCCAAAGACCTATCATCACCATACTTAGTAAGAAATTGTTCTTGGCAAGTCGTCCAACTAGTAATCGAACCAGAAGGTAAGGAAAAATACTAGGATCCTACTGATCTTGCAACGTATAAGGGAAAAGCCTAACGACAACATCTTGCTCCGTTACTCCCTTCAAATTAACTTCCAACATGAAGTTATTAATATGTTCCTCAGCTTGTGTTCCATCATCTGGATTAAACTTGGGTAGCCATTTCTCAAGTGCATCAGGTAATGCATGCAATGGAGCAGGCATATTAACTGCACCAGGCCTAGTCCATGGGTCTGCCATTGTAACCACAGTAGTGGATGATATTACTGTTGAACTTCTAGGAGTCTGGGAAGGAGTTGATATTAAGGATTGTGCAGGTTGGGATGTTGAAGTTGCTAATTCCTGATGAACAACAATGTGTGATGAGGGAGTGGATGGTTGACTTCGCACTGGGGAAGCTGAGATGGAGGATGTGGATGAAAGTTCTTCACTGTTAGATCCTTCAGTGTTTTTCTTCGCCTTTTTCATTTTGGGTAAAGGGAACTCAGTAGGTTCAATACCGAGCTTTCCGCTCTGAAGTCTGGTGAGAGGGTGACGTAAATCGAACTGCGAAGTTGCACTGCTTTGAGATACCTCAGATTTTTGTGGTGATATCGAGAAACTCTGGAGTTTATGGATAAGAGACTGGACTTCAGGAGATTCAAGACTTAGTTGTTCTGGAGTATGATGGGCTTGAGCAGTGGTAGTTGATTCCTCTTCTTCTTGTTTGGATACTGGAGAACCAACATGCAATTGGGAAGTACGAGGTGATGCGGAGGGAGAATTACTCTTTGAATGGTTCGTAGATTTGGGTTTGCTTGCCATTCACAGTTGATGGCCCTCCTTCTAGTGCCAAAAATGTTGATGCCCCGAAAATCGTTGTATCAACATTGGGGGATAACCACCCGGTCCGGACCTTAATACAACTCCTTTTCTGTTTGGAAAGGTGGCTCCAACTGGGGATAATGGGACCAGTTTCCGAGTAATGAATAAAAGGGGTGGATGAATGATTGATTATCTAATCTAACGATAGGCGAATAACTTAATCTGTCAGCAAAATAAAAGAACTACTACTAATCCCAGGAACTATTGTACTTTGAAATGTAGTGCTTGATGATCTATGTCTATTGACATGCATATAGATGACTCTATCTAATAGACATGGACATTTATTCATTCAAGGATTACTTTGCTTAAATAGTTAAACAAAGTGATTAACACAATATTGCTACACTTATCATTTATATCATCGATACATATATGATCAAAAGAAAAACATACTATAAACATCCAATAGTGGAAGGAATAAAGAATGCTGTTAAAACACATACATATATCCGATAATAGCAAAAGCGATCAAATGACAATTCATATAGAAAGAATGAATTCAGACATAGATAATAGTACCATATGAGCTGCTAGTCACTCCCAATATCAATCACTATTTGAGATTCCGACTCAGAAATACTTTCAAACAAAGACAGTAGTGCACATTCGCATAAAAGCTTCCTTGTCAAAATCAGAATAATTGGTCTAGTTTTATAAAAGAATATGCCTGAAGTACAGTAGTGCAACTTCAGGCTTTAAGCCAGGTACAAAACTTACGACCCTTTCCAAATACAATGAAAGGGTCTATAAATACTTAACTAAGCTAACTATCTATGAAACTGAAATCCTACTTAATTGGTATCAATTGATCTTGAATATCTCCTTCACGGCAATCTGGCAGTCGGCGGCATGAATCATCATTTAGGTTGTTTGCCTTTAGACCTGAGTTGACATATCACAAGCATTGGCTCCACTTCGGGCGGTATGTTGAGGTGAGAGTTGAGTTGGGCAGCATAGGTGGCATCCTGAATATCGGGAATGATATACCCAATTTCATCTGTAAGGAATTTGAGGGCGGCTCTCTGGCTGTGTGGTTTGACTAAGAAGAACCAATAGGCGTCCCATGTCAAACTGTTAATTCCTGCGATTAATCTCCCATTTTTTCTAGTTCCAGATAACATGACTGCTCCAATGTTTTCGCCGATGTCAATTTACCTAGAGTACATGGGAAATCATGTTAAACAAGTAGAGAGTATTATTAACCAATTCGACCAAATTACTTGTGGTTGATTTGCATCTTGAAATTGCTCTCTCTGCTTTCATTAACTGGGACTGCCATTCTGTAAATAATATCTCCTTATGTGATTCTAAAATCTTTGGTAAATTAGCCGCCTGTCCCTGATCGGTATCTTGCCACTCAATAAAATTAGTTAATGTTTCATCGGCTTGATCCAAGTCTGTTCTAGCTTTTTCTAATTTTTCACTTATTGATGTCGTCAAATCGCATAATGGTTCCGCCTGGGCGATTTGTTGACATAAAACCTTGATCTGTGTTATTAATGCCTTATTTATCTGTAATGCCTCTACTTTGAATTCGGCTATCTGTGGAAGATTCTTGGTTTTCTCTAGCTGGGCTGATAGTTGAGCAATTTGCTCATCTTTTGACTTCAACATTTGTTCATTCGCTGCTTTCTGTTGTGCCAATGCCTCAGACAGCTCTTTCTGCTTTTGGACTGCACCGTGATCAATCCTCTGTTTCTCTTCCTGCAATTGTTGAGTTAATTGATTACTTATTTGCTGTTGTCTTAACAATTGTTGCTATGCCTGTTCCGCCTTCTGTTGTGCTTCTGATAGTTGCGCTTGTAATGAAAAGATCTCCTGGTCTTTTGTTTTCAATAAAAGACTCACCTCTGATGCCTTATCTATTGTTGCTGTCAAATAGGCTCCAACATATTGTGATAGTTTTGTTAGGTCGTCAGAGGGGTCAAATTCCTCCTTCCAAACCATGTTGCCCATTACCATTTGTTCTGGGAATAGGGAAGGTTGATCAGTCCTTCTCCTCTTCCTCTGTCGTTTTACCACAGCTTTGTGTCTTGGGCTATAGAAGACATCCAAGGGAGGAATTTCTTCTATTTGCAAAATAATCTGATCGGAGGGATCCTTTGGGATTATCTCTACTTCTTTCGAACTGGGTAGGCCGCTGGGTCCACTTGGAACCTGTTTTGAAGTGGTCTCCTGTGTATCTGCTGCTTTTGATGTCTTGACATCTTTTGAGCATTCAATATTACTGATAATTGAATCAAATTGCTGCCATTCTTGGAGCAACTTCGGGTCAATTTGAGTATCTACATTCACCTCTATGCTGCTTTGCTCCTGCTCTTTCATCTGGGTTTCCTCTTGTTTTTTCATATGCACTTCCTCCTATTCTTTTGATGTAACTGGAGGTTCCTTAGTATGTTGTTGTTCAGGCTTGCTTGATTCTGTTGTTGGGGTTGTCGCTAACAGATCTAGAGGTAGAGTTTGCAACCTCTGTTCTCTAAGTCTGTTGAATTCAACTAACCCTTCATCTTTGTATTCCATTATGGCCAGCGATCTAACTTGGAACATCGACTCATCTGAGGAGAACAGGTCATCAAACTTATCTTCTTTATGGTCAAACTTTGTCAATTTGGCCTGTTCAAGTGCATTATAGGCGACTTTGTTGGGATCAAATCGCCTATTAGGGAGAGTTGCTAGAGTTAACGACTTCATCTCTGTAGATTATTTCTCTGCATGTTTGAAATCATGCAAAGTGTAGACACCACATCTCAGTGGAAAAGAGGGCTAGACCTGCTTCTTATTTTTCTTTAGAGTTTGTGTAACTCCTTCGGAGGTAATCTGATAGGCTATCTCCCTTGCCAGCAGTTTATCAGGTATGTACAAAGGAAGGACATGAGGTTCGGCTTGGCTGCCGAAAATTCTTATATAAGTAAATTTTTCCTCTCCGAACCATCTTCCTATTGATGTCAAATCAATTCCTGCTTGGTAAGAAATCTTGGGAGCAGGTTTATCAAAAATAGAGTAATGAATGGGTAACATAAAGCCGTTGCAGACTTGGTATAAATGGTGCTTATAGGAAGTTTTCCACAATTTCTGATGGTATATGTGAATAGGCATGGAGTCTTGTGAAGTCCACCTCCAGCCGAGCACGGGAAATTCAGAATTAAAACACAGGGTGTCTAGTATATAAGCACTGTAGTAGAATGGGGGAATAAGCCTTTCAGTGATGCGGGTTTTGGTTCTAAAATCAAGAACTGCTGTTGCTAACTTATCTGATAGTATAGTTTTCCAATCCATTATTTCACTATTACACGCCGCTTCCATCAAGGGAACCATTTCTATTGTGAAATTAGTGGAATCGTACAACCCCCAGAATCTACACATCATTATCCCATCATAACAATAAAGAGAACATAGGGAATCAACAGAGTACTTACCAGAGGATTCATGCTTGTGTTTTAACGGATTTTGCCTCCAATCCCGAATGGGTTCAGATTTAGTTTCATTCTCATTTCGGAATTTATCCAGAAATGCTTTGTTGTACTTCTTCTATGGCACAGGAAAATGATACATTTGCCTGAAATCATTAGCCTGAAATGAACCGAAGATTCTCCCATCTCTGGTGCAGAAGGTTCTATCTGTGATTGGGATTTCCTCAATTGCCCACCTCACTACATCCGTATATGGGAGAATTTGTTCCTGAGCTGCTATACGATGAAGGAAAGAGTCGGCTAAGTCCTTTAAAGTAGAATCAGATTTTCGATTGGTACCTGTTGCGGCTTGTACTGCAGTCACCTCTGGTTCTTTGGCCTCAATCAAATTATAGGTACTTTTCCAAGTAGTTCTGCCGAGTCCTGAACATGTAGTATCAGATATCAACCCTTTCTTTTTAGTTCCTGGATCAACGACGGGTTGTCCTGGGGCTGGTGAAGCGGAAGTGATTGCAGTTTTCTTAGACTTCTTCCCCATTCAGCTTGAATCTATTACTTCGGAAGAGTTCTGCACAGGAGTGAAAATGAACGTAATACAGAGACTTGGTAGTGAAAACCAAATACGAGTGAGATATATTGATCAATGCACGATGAAGGATTAACTTAAATTGGTCACAGATACAATCTGTGGAAAGATTTTTAAGCTTACTATTTCATTAAATGGCTGTTAAAACCTGCCAATCCTTTAAATGCCCATCATATCGTTTTATTGGCCGAATGATTTGTTTAAGCGTGCCTTGGATGTTTTGGTGGTTGAGCACAGGTGAATCACTGTTTGGAAGATAAGGCCTTTAATACGAATTAATCGTAATATCCCCGCTTTAACAATTTTTTGAAGTTCGCGCTTTTGGCTTTATCACAATCGGGCGTCGGGGAAAACTTAAATCTCTATATTGGTTCCTTTTGGCATCCCCGATTGCCAATAGTGATATCACATCACATCGGGAGTATTAACTAAGCACTTTGAAAAGCATGCTTGGTATATCCCCAATCGCCGATAGCGATATCACATCGCATCGGAGCGAAAGGGACTTTATCGCATCGCATCAAAGCGAAAGGCACTTTTGTTATGGTAACTTATTATGGCCGATATCCAATAGCCTGTTGCATGTTATCGCGTCGGAGAAAATCAATGGGTCTTTAAATTATGCCTCCTTTGTCATTGCGATATGCGATCTTGCGATCGCTTTATCGCAATGATAAAAGATTGATCATTTATATATTATAAGACCAATAATTAGTTTCTCAAAAATGTTTTATAATATTTTCATTTTTTTTTCGGACCTTTTTGAATAATACAAAGTTGATACCAATTAAAATAAAAAGGGACCCATTTCATATTATAGTTTTGTGAATAAAAATGATATGAAATGGGGGGTTGTTGTAGAGCACAATAGATCCCTGGGTGAAAACCTCCCTTGGAGGTGCCCAGGGCAGGAAACTAGGGTGAAAACCTCCCTTGGAGGTGCCCAGGGCAGGAAACTAGGGTGAAAACCCCCCTGAGGCGCCCTAGTTGTTTTCAGAAAAAAATAAAAAAATGAATTTCTAGTTGTATTGCAGGTGTAGGAGGACTACAGGAAGCAACAATAGGTGCCAAAGGAGCTCTGAAACCAATACTAGCACCTATCCTACCTTCCCTCGCCTTCTCCATCATTCTTGACATTCTTTTCACCTCACTCTGCTCCTTTTTCGAAAATTGTGTTTTCTACAGGAGGCCCTATGTTTTCTACAGGAGGCTCTTGTAGAAATTACAGAGAGCCAGAAATGGATTTTAAAAGTAGTTCGAGGAGAATGGAAGCTTCATAAAGGATTTATAAATCTTCTTGCAGTCTTCAAACCTCTCTTCCATCATTTCTAGACCTGCATAACATCCCAAGCACCATTGTAACATCCCAAGCTGCATTCTTCTCCCTGCACAGGAAAAAAAAATATATATATTTTAGAAACAAAAAAAATAAAAAATAAGAGAAAATAACAGCACCATTCACCTCGCCTGAAGCCTAACCATTACCTCTCCATCTCTATCTACATTTTTGGCATCATCCTCACAACTCCAAGCATAGAAAAAGCTAAAAATTTCAAAGGGAGAAGTATCTACAAGAGCTCCTGTAGGAATTCCTGTAGCAGTTGATCCCATTAAAATCTAGCATTAGCAGCATGAGGGTGCAAATCTGAAGGTTGAAGCAGACACCTAAAGATCGGATCCAGCCAGAAAGGAACTTGCACACAGCACAGCCATATCTCAGCAAGAAGACAAGCATGCATCAAAATAAATAAAGGCATGCAGCAGAAGGAAAGGCCATAGCACCTCACAACAAACGCATTCAGATCCCAGGTAAGTGACTAACCCGCTCCTCTGTTTGCATTGGTATAATTAGAAAGCATGCAACAACAATGAGATGGTTAAGTTTGTTTGGGGTTGAGGTGGCCTGTTAACTTGGCCACCTTCATCCAGTTGACTTCACTCATCCGAAGATGTCACCACACGTGCGCTTAGTCAAACTCAAGAGAGATGTCAAGGACAGGTAGTGGAGGCAGTGGGAACTCCGATGCAATCATGAGGGGTGATTACAAGGAAAGGGAAATGATGAAAAGGCAGGTAGGGACCAACGGTTCAAATGGGGCCAACGTACACTTGGCCAGCTCACCCTCCATCACCGGAAATATCCATAAAAAGACATAAGTACTCCTCGTCGAAGCACTCTCACCAACTTTCTCCTTCATTCTCTCCTCGAAACTCCACTCCTGCTACCTTCTCATGCCCCTATAAGCCTCGTACCCATTGTTCTCCGTTGATCTCTCCAATATCCCTGCTCTTGGCATTCTATAGGAGCACTTATAGGTTCCACAGGAGAACCTATAGGAATCCTATAGGAGGGTTGGCAGTGTTCTACAGGAGGGCCAGTAAGCTGTTTTAGAGAGGAAAAACATGGTTTTTAGCACAATTCTTGGGCTGCAAAGGTAGGTCCTTGGAATACCTCCATTGAATATCAAAATATGCTAACAATGGTTTAGTTTTTGAGGAGAAAATAGAACTGTTGGGTGGAGGAATTTCATAAAAGAATTGTTGCTTATTTCTTAAAAAAAAAACAGTCTCTATCTCTCTATTTTTCTTCAAAAAAAAATTCTCTCCATTTCCATAGTTGGTTTTCCAAGGAAGCATACACAAAATGACAGGAGGTTTTATGAGGAAGGAGCCCACCAACTCCTCCAGGCTCCATGCACACCCCCAAGTAGTGGACATATTCACAAGAGCCAATTGGATGAACGTTTTTGAGAAATTCTGAGGGTTTGATGAGAAAATTGCTCAGGAATTTGCCCACTCTTTGGTCCCTCGATCCAAAACACATGCCACTGTCACTTTTATAGGCCTTTCCATGGAGATAACCCCTGAATTCATCAGTAGGGTCACTACCCTTCTTCTTGGGTGGCCTTGGAGCAAGGATGAAAAACCAATTGGCCAGGCGGCCAAGAAAAACTTCTTCCAAAACAATGAAACCCCTGTAGAAGATAAGAATGGAATAAGAAGAGCTAGCATACCATACCCTTGGGATGAGGTTAGCCATCAAATCATCAAGTATATTTCTTGTGAGGGGAGGTATAGCATTGTTTATGGTTACCACTTAAGAATCATGCATGAATTAAGGTGTGGCATGGACACTCCAACCCCTCAGAATCTCAGCATTCCTTACTTCCTCCTACAGTCCCTCATTGACTCCAGTACTAAAGTAAAATCAGGAAATTTAGACTAGCTAGCTCACCATGGTTTAATCAAAATTTTAGTGGAATAATCCCTCCATACCTTTACAATCCCTATAGCATGGGAAATTTTCCAAAACATGACTGCTGAAGATGACATCAAGGCCCTGACCTATGATATTAGCCCCACTGGTAGTGAGGAGGAAGAGTAGCAAGGGGAAGAAGGAGAAGAAACTGGTGATTTAGAGGAACAAGAAGGAAAGAAGAAAGAAACCAAAACAGAGCAGGGAGAAACAGAATAAACAGAGATAGAGAAAAAGACAGAAGGAGGAGAAAAAGGGGTAGAAAAGACAGAAGTGTCTCCTGAAACCCTAGAAAGAGAGGCAGCAGCTGCTCTCACTGCCCTCAGCACCCCAATTAAACCAAAACAAAAGAGGAAGAGGCAGACCTCAATGTATTTCAGGGCTAGGAAGAGCACAAGGATCAAAACAGGGAAACCCCAGCCTTCTTCTAAAGTGCCTATTGTTATTGAAGATTCACCCTCTGCCCAAGGAAAAGAATCCCCTTCCAAGGCACCTATTACTTATGAAAGGGGGACTCCTAGATCTCCCACATGGAAAGAAAAAGTAGAACTACAAGACTCAAAAACAGTTCTATAGGAGGCACAGACTGTTCTACAGGAAACCCTGTCAAAACTATAGGAGACCGAAAAACTTGAAAAGAGGGTAGAAGGATAGCCACAGGGGGAGGAGGAAGGAACAAAGGCACAAGAACCTGACCCCCAGCCTAGTCTTGGCTCTTACTACAATCTTCTTGAGGGGGGGAGAACCATTCCACAAAAATTGCAATTCCACTATTCTTTGAGTTGGAGAAAGAAATAATAAGGAGCCATATGTGGATGAAAATAGCCAAATCCAAGGGAGTTGAGGATATTGGCCACATGGAGAACAAACTCAGAGAAATGGGCAAAGAATTAAGCGTTATCAGACACAGAGAAGCAATCACAAGAAGTCACTTGGAAACTGAAAATGAATTGCTAACAAGACAGCTGCAAGAGAAAGAGAACCCACTGGCATGCATGACCAGCTGGTCCATGGAGGCATTGCAATGTAGGACACCAACAAAATCCTATGGCCTATATCTCAAGGACCAATGGATGAAATTTCAGATCAAGACTTTGGCATAAAGAGGCATAATGGCTTTCCAAGATTACAGGCATTTTATGGACCTGTGTGACCAAAGAACATCAGAAGATAAGGCAAAGATGGCAGAATTCTATCTGCATAACATGGCCCTCACAGACATGAATGTGGGGGACCCCAATGCTAGGTTGGGGGACCTGCAACTAATGGCCATGGCCTCATGGATGAACCATGAAGAGTTAAGGACAACATCAATAAGAAAGTTGATGATAAAGGAGCAGAATGAGCCTTTAATGATCAGAGCTGAGCCATCAGACCCCATGGCACTCATCAGCACACATAACCTGCTTGCACATAATCCTCAGATTTCCCCTAGATATATCAGTGATCAGGCTCAAGCCATTGCACATTTTGAGGATATGGAAAGGTTACTTGGGGATGACTATGTGCATGCTTGTATGAGGAGATGGAACACTTTACCACACAGTCTGTAAATCAGGGAGTATCACTCCCCAATGAGGATGAAAGAGGCATTAAGGAGAGTGCCAATGTACAAGCACTCCATGCAGAGGTTGGAGGTCAATTGGATTGGCCTCAAATTGAGTCCCCCACTGCTACTAGGAATGCTAGAAGGTAGAAAAGAAGAAGAAGAGCAATAGCAGTGGAAAGATGTAGACAGAAAGGCAGGATTATATGACAAAGAGGAAGAGACCACATTAGAAGCATGGGATGCTAGGGAGGTCACCAGGGCCATCAGAGATGAGGAGATGGACTAAGTTGCTCAGAGGATGAGCAACACTTTCAGTAGACGGGTGATGATGAGCCTCATAAATGGGTAACTATATGGGATAATTTTACCTTCAAACCTAGTAAAATCAACCATTCTCTTAACTTATTGCATGATTTTCTAATTATATTTATGCTTATAGAGTGAGTTGAGTTAGTTATGATGCCATGAGCTCTAATATGTGTTTAATGCAAATTATTGATGATTTTTGTGGTCAAAGTCAAGGATCCAGTGGACAAATGGAAGCAATAACTCAAAGTGTACAAAGGAGAGGACTTATAGGAGGGAATACACCTCATTTATTACTCCTCAATTCGAATTTCCCTCCATTCAGCTCAGAGTACAAGCAGCCAAGTCATGCATTAGCAGGCAGCTGAGCAAAGTGGAGGATAACTGATGTTTATCTCGATTTTTGGGAGCCAAGCCTCCCTGATTTTGAGGAAGTTGTTGACAACTTCATTTGTATAAGTAGAGAGGCCTAGGGCCTCACTATGGAGTTGATCAAATTTTTGTTGAACTTTTGCTGCAACATTGTTTATGTAAAATCTGTTCAACTTCAAGCTTATTATCTTGTGACATTTCATGTAATCTTAGTATTGTTTCGAGAATAAAGATGGAATCCTTTTTGAGTTAGCATTGACTCACCTCAGGGGGTTGATTCTCTTGGGTTAGGGCCTAATCCAATCATCCAAGCTCCTCTTTACTTGTATTTGTATGTTTCATTTCAATTTGTAGATTAGGTTGTTGTTAGATGCATTTCTTTTATGGTTAAGAATAGGTTTCTTTTGATGATTTAGTAGTTTGTTTCCATTTGTGTTTTCTATAGAAGGTTAAGCAGTGATAAAGAAAAGATCCAAAAGGCTAGAAGCAATTTCTTGGCCTTTCTTCCTCCCTTCGGGACAATTATTTGAGGCAAAGACCCTCTTGTTGCCCCAAAAACACAGATTTTCCTCCTTCATAGGACTTCTAGTGTTTACAGCTTTATAGTTGGTTCATAGTCTAGTTTGCTTTGCTTCAAAACTTCTTCATCATACTCATTTCCTTATTTGCAATAGTCTTCTTTCATGCAATGGTTATCAGCATTTCCTTTCATAGATCATAGTTTATTTTGATGGAAAAACTCTGTTTTTTTTTATGCACTTATTTCCTTGCTTGCTTAATCTCATTAATTAATTGTCAGTTGTTTATGCAGCAGATCTTTTCTTGCAGTGGTCTAGCCTATCAGCCATTCCACCCTCCATCTGATCCATGTCCTACAGGTTGCCCAAGTATCCCCTCAATTCTACCTTAGTTTCCTACATTTTCCATAGACTTTCCTCTCTCTCCTTGAGAAAATCCAATCATCTTTCTCTCTCCTAATGATTCTTGGTAGACCCTAGGTGCCCTAACACTTCATCGTAACCTTCATCTACCTTCTCCACCTACTCTCCCACCTTCAAAATAGTGAAAACTTCTCTCGGTCTCCTCCTGTAGGCGTCCCCGTAGAACATTGTTTTTCCTCCTGTAGATTTTCCTGTAGGCTTTCTTTTGAAGACCAAATTTGGGAAAATCCTATAGAATGCCACCTGGGACCTCCTAGGACCCATCCACATCATCGTACATCCTCTCACATCCTGAAACTGCCCTCCATCACCACCTATTCGCTGCCACATTCACAAACAAATAAAATTACATGCATGAAAAATTCACATAAAAATACATAAAAATCCAAAAAGATGCTTTTTGCTCATTTGCTTCCAGAAATAGCTTAGTTAGATGTTGTTTGATTCCTTAAGTAGGTAATGGCATTCCTTTCATGATTTTCATAGTGCTTTCTGCAAGAGTAGGATTAGTGGTTAACTAGGATTTCCTTGGTTTGATTTACATTTCAGTCTTCTACAAGTAGAATAACATCAATAGAGTAATCTCTCTTTTTCCTTTCATCACATATAGAGCTTCTTCTAGAATCCAAAGAAGTTGGCTTGAGCTCCTAATGATCTTGCGCCGACTGACCAAGTGGCAACCTGCAGTAAGAACTAGTACTTGTGCATATAACATCGTCGCTTCCAAGCTTGTTACGAACTACCGAGTTGATAAAAGTAAAGTAAGAAGCCCAGGAGTAACAACATTATTGCTGCAATCTGGTGCTCACCACAGATGTCATAGAGATCATTCTTCACATTGATCTTGTAGCTCTGATATCCCACATCACATCGAGGATTCTTTGACACTTTCAACTTAGTGGTTTCAGGGTCAGTCTGCTTCTCATGTCTTGCACTGCGTTTCTGTCTCTTTTTGTGTTTAGCTTTGTGTAAGTTTTTTCTACTTGATTTCAATGAGTGCTTGTTGTCATTTTGATGTATGTTAGCATGTAGAAGCTTCGTTTCAGTTTTCATTCACATCTCACTAATGCCGAATGCATGACGTTGTTTTTGCAATGACGGTCATCGTTGCGGTGACTCGCTTCGTACACATGCATGTTTCCTCATTTTCTCAATCCTGCACTTATTGTTTGCATACATGATCATTCACTCTTGTTTACACTCATTATAACCATGCATTCAGACTTCTCATGTTCTCAATTGCCCGTTGGTGGGTCTAGGCCGCCTTGCCCTAGATCTTGCCTTGCCCAACTAGCATTTCACATTTATGGAAGTGAAGGCTCTACCTTCCCTCTAGAAATTGCGCAAGTGTGGCCCAACACTGACCTATAGGATTTCATTGTCCAATTATGGGAGGCACTAACTTGCTGGCCCCAGAAACTGCACAATGCAGTTTGGTGGTTTGCTTGTCACTGCTAATTGAAATTGAGCATTGCGTAGTTTCAGTACTTAGCAGGAAAGGTTAGACTACGCATTGCACAGTTCCGGCAATCACTCAGCCTCCCAAAGGCCCAGACTATGGTGCAGTTTTGGTATTCAGTCTCCCAACCTCCTACTGAAAATTGCACAATCTTCAAAGACAGTCACACAGGAATGTTGCATGTATGTCCTCTAGTTTGTTTTGGTTTTCGACTGACAGATTTATTGTCATGAGCGTTACTATGTCTCCAGGTATCACAGGTGTTCATCTGCCTCTTAGTAGCATAGGTACAATGGATTTTAGGAGAGAAGAGTTAAAGACACCATTGAGAGTGCAATTGGGGATGTTGTCGATCAAGTGTCTATGAACTTGCTTATCTATGAAGACATCATGTTGTTCATGGACAAGGACATCAAGATGAAATGGAAGTTGCATCACGGAGAGTAGAACCATCATCAACAGTAGAAGGTAGCACATGTGCATGTGGCAAATGCAAGAGGAAGGTTGTTGACATCACAGAGGTGGAACAAAGTTGCAAGCTCAAGTAGATCTACTTGTGATGAAAGCATCTTGAGATATTGAGTCTACGAGGTGGTGAGATGATAAGAAGATCATGCAAAGGTAGAGAGAGAAACAAAGAAGGAGTTATAGGTGTTGAAGTGAAAACTCAAGGAAATACAGGGGCTGCGCTTACAACAGAAGGAGTTGTAGTGGGAACAAGCACAACAGGAGGTGCAACATCCATAGATTGATGAAATTGCGCCCATACAGGTTGTGGACCCATCCAGTAGCTGGCATGGAATAGTTAGGGCAAGAAGTTTTGTCGATTCCATGCAAGGGTATTCATAAGCATGGATTTCGTTGTGTGTGCACATGCGATCCCACCCATTTGGCACACTCACAAAGGAGAAGACAAGAAGAAATTCTGACTGGAGCTAAACATGTATTTCAACAAGTTGATGCGCATGGTCACCAACACACACTTAGAGATCAACATAAACACTATGCATTAGTATGTTGCTGGTCTAACTGCACTCAAGACGATGAGGCACATGTTATCAAATGATTTGGAAAAAGGATCTAATCAGTGTACTCGAATGCAACAAAGGAAAGAGTTTTCTTTCAGTAGAATGTCACCACTGACCACACGGACACCATCTCTGACAACCAAGCTTGGCATTAGTTCACTACCATCGATCACCACAAGGATGTAGAAGAGTTGGTATTCCCATAATTGTTTGATTCTAGGTGATGTCTTGCATGGCTTGCTCAAGCCTATTTTGTCTCACATGGGTACATGTGAAGATTGGAGGTAACGTCTTGTAAAGTGAAAGTCCAAGTGGCGATAGTTGAATGTAACAATCATAAGAGTAGTTGAAAAGTCACGAGGATAGGTGAAAAGTCACAAATGGGAATGTCAAGTGTTACCCCACCCGTTGCTATATATAGAACCTCATAACTCTTTGTAGAGGCTTTTGGTCAGCCAAGATTCTGATAGGAGTATCTTAGAGAAAACTTGGAGAGTATTGTAACGAACCTTGGCTTCTACACACTATAGAGCTAGTACATCGCTTTGGAGGAGCAGGCTACAGTGATTGTAACATTCCATTATCGGGACTAGTGGTTGGTCATGGTTGTATTATATGATTGGAGCTTTCACTTATTAATATAACAGAGCCAACATGTTTCATGCATATATTGTTATTGTATTTCATCTATCTTGGTTACTCTAATGATATATGTATCTATTTTTTTACGCATGCATGTATGGAATTTTCTTTTTATGTTTGTATAAGTCTTACTAAGATGTGTTGTTGGTTTAAACATCACTTTGGATTGTTAGCTTACCTTCTTTCCAGTTTGTAATGCAACTTTGCTCATGTGTTCCCTTCTTAGCTGCATATTTTCATAGGTTTCTAAGGGGCGCACTCACCTCACCTTCCGTGTGTTAGAGCCGTTCATGCACCTTCCATGGGTTGTTGCACATGTCACACCCTTGCTACCCCAAACTATCTGAGGTCTAGTTGGGACTTCTTATTTGGAAGATCCCCTGATGTGTTGGTGGGTCCAGAACCGTCAAAATTTCTAGTGCTAGAAGGAGGGCTAGATGAAAGTTGTGTCCTCTCATCCTGTTTTGAATCTTCATACATCTATCATGGATTCTATCAGACTCATCTCTCTGCAATGTTTTTCGCATGCCGAACCTCTCAACATCGTGATGGATATTTGTGATCTCTTGTCTGAATTCACATATGATTGTGAAGGCGAAGTAGCCTGGCCTGAATACTTAGAATACTTCTATGCATTCCATGAGAATGCAGATGAGTTGTATGCAGAAGACGTTAGCCTGCTGCTTGCATACACACTTCATGAATCCCCACAATGGTGGTGCTAGAGTCTACCTCCTAACAATGTGCACTCACTTGAGCAATTATGTGATCTCATTGAATCTACTTTCCATCATTTTGATCCTGAACCTCTTGACCAAAAACTGCTGCAACAACAGAAGGCCCCACGTGAATCACCTATGGAATTTTGGGATCACTTTTGTGTGTTGTAGTTTCAAGCTCTAAAAAGTCATATGAAATTCCAGTATCTCATGGATGTATTTGAGTAATGTCTTACCAAATCTGTTAATCTTAAAAGAAAGTTCAAGCCCAAACCCCGCTCAACATACTTCGGTGATTGAGTTATGCAATCATAGATGGAAACTGTCACTGTCACAAGTGATTGTCTTCCGTCCCCTCATTAAACAACTCCACCCCCCTAGAGTGATGTGGGAGGATATGCACACACATTCGTTTAGCTGTCACATCCTCCCAACGCCACTTCTCTCATGCTTCATGCAGAATTGGTTGTGAGTCCCATGGGTTGTCACATGTATTTCATACCTCAACCTACGTCTTTGTATTATTATAATCCTCTAGATTGCATTGTCTTATGTTCTTCTATTAAGGACTCTACACCTGTCGTGAACAAGGATCAAGCCATTGATGGAGTTGGTGTTGCACAACCAACCTGTGCTATCATTCATGAAGAGTATGAATGGGGGCTTGAGCACCAATCCTCGGTGAAGGATGAATCCCTTCTGTCTGAGCCTCCTCCGTGTTTTCCTGACATCTTTGGTGATTCTTCCATCCCTGATTTGAAATGTGTATATTTGTTTACGTATTCACCCATTGTTAATCATTTGTAGAGCATACTAGATGTTAGTCCATCATCCAACAACGGAGAGGACAAATCATTCCTTGAACATCCACTTGATTCTTCATATTCCTTTTCTAGAAACACAGAGGATGAACATTCTTGATTCTCATCAACCACTCTGTGTGATTCATCAAATCATGAGGATGCTGACAAACATCCTGAATTTTTTGATCTTGGTTTTCGTGATCTCTCTACTTCTTCATTCGTTCACGATGTTGATTCACTCATTATTAATCTATCTAAGATACTGGTCTACGATGATATATCTGTCGATGAAGTTGAAACCCCATAGACTATCGAGGAACTTCAACCCATGCTGATGGTTATGTCAGGTCCTCACTGTCCTGAGGTTGGTTTCACTTTTGATCAAGAAATTTTTGAAAAACCGAAGGCTCCTCATCACTCATATGCATGCATTGAAGATCAATCCCACCCTCAGATTTTGCTTCCTCCACTCGCACTACACGATCCCATCGCTCATGCATTGGAGGAATCTTACACAACAAGCACACTTGTGCAACGTAAGTGGTCTACCTTTCTCACGTTTTCTTGCATGTCACAGTCAGGAGAATTTTTATGCTTATCATCCACACACAGTATAGCACAACACCATGGCAGGTCCAGAGAGTACATGTCATGAGATTTCACTCACTTCTTCTCTGTGGACACACTTAAGCCCAGAGTGTGTTTGTCTTCATTATTATATATTTCATGTTTGCTAGTTTACATTGTTGTGCTCTTCACGAACCAAGCCTTCACCAACATGGGTCGATCAATTTGCCGCTGGATGCATTGGAAGTATCACTTTACATAAGCAGACACATGCACCTTTAGCTTAGGAGTAGGAGTAGTGTTTTCTTTTTGTTTATTTTCTTGCATGCATGTTTTTCTTCTTAGTTTGCATGTTTGTTTGTTTGCCTGCTCGTTTCTTACTCACTTTGATTACACACTTACTTCTGCTTTTTCTTTTTTTTGTTGTTTGTTTCCTTGTTTACGTTTGTAGGTTAGTTTCACATGAAACCATGCGTGACTCTTGAAACAAGCTGGGTAAAGTACAAGAAGACTTCTACAGTTGTCAATACTTGGTTATTTGTTGTATTTCCTTTCTATGAATAACTTGTTATCTTTAGTGCATGATACGTCAATGGAAAATATGTAATGTTCAAAGTGAACCTTGGTGAAAACATAATGCTTGTGCGCTAACTAGTGTCACCTACTCTAGTCGGATGTTTTTGGGTTAATCCTTGTTAGCTCTGTCAAGTAGAGTAAGCTGAGGGGGAAAAACTTAACAAGCATGTCAGAGGTATATAAAAACTACTTCTCTGATGGAACAACCTCTTCTTCTCTCAATAAGTCAGGATCCCTTTTCCTCCTCTGAAATGAATAAGTGCTATGCATAGTTATGTAAATGAAAATGTGAAAAAATTTCAAAAAAATGAAAATTAATAAGGCGAAAGAAGAGAAAGGATTCCTACATAGAGAGGTGATGCAAGCAACTTTGCCAGGGTAGTGACCTAACTCACTGGCAGCAGAGCGATGCTTGTGTTCCTGCGTGAATCCGTCGGGGTACTATCCGGGCCTGCTGGTAGCGGAGCAATACCAGAGATGAAAATAAAACTATGATGACCATATGGTTGTGCACCAATATACCCCTCATCCCCAGTCAAAACAATTGTGTTGGCTTGGCTTGGAATGTGTGTCAACCAAAGAAGAGCTTGGAAGATGCCACATATTACAATCGAGCAAGTGTAGAAACCAAGACGAACAAAGAATTAAACAATACTTCTAGAGGTGTTAGACTTACTTTTCACGAACAAGGTCCATTTAGAGAGCTGGAGTTTTACCAGTGTGTCGCCAAGTGTTGTAGCAGCTATAGCCATCTTCCAAAATTTTACATTCGCTTTTTTTTGGAGCCTCCCCACCAACCATCCTTAGTAGCATGTTTTGCACTGTCAAGTACATACACTTCATTGATTTTCAGTAGCTTTTGAGCCTGTGCATGTCAATTCGCTTCAATCCCCTCATAGTTTGTCATTCCAGACTTGGGCTAGTTGTTGGCTGAGAAACTCCCTCATAAAATTGCACAATTCTAGAGGGGAACCAGCCTTCCCCCCAAAAAATTGTGCAAATCTACTGGATAGACTGTTGAGCTCCAAAATTGTGCAAAATAGTTAGATAGGCTTCCTTGAGAAAACTGCACAATCTGACCCAACACTACAACTCAACCCAGAAATTGGGAAATTATGGGAAGAAGTCACCTACTGACCCCAAAAATTGTGCAATCCCTAAGGGATAGCCAATAGAGCTCAGCTCAAAAACTACACATATCCCTCTCTCATTTAAGTAGGTTATTTTATGTGGCTTCAGGTTGATGGGCCCCCTCCGGAGTCGAGAAAAACTAATTTTCATGCATGGGTTGCTCTTCTCGAAATAGAAAAAGGCATCCCTAGATCTAGGGATCTCTTTCTAGCAGTTGGAGGTGACATGAAAAGCTCATTTTAGAAACCTCTCGACAAGTGTTTCTTTTTCCTAGATTTCTGGCATGTGCGTCATAACCTCGATCTTTTCAAAAATTATGAACTGGATGTTGTAAAGCTCATTCCTCACATTGATATTGCAACTCTGACATCCCACATCACATCCAGGAGTCTTCCAAACTTTCATCTTAGTTGTTTTAGGGTGAGTCTACTTCTCATGTCTTGCATTGAGTTTTTGTCATTTTTTGTGTTTCATTTTGTGTAAGTGCTATCTTCTTGATTTCAATGAGATCTTGCTGTCGTTTTGATTTATGTTAGCTTGTAGAAACTTCATTGTATTTTTTGTTTGCATCTCACTATTGTCATATGCATGACATTGTCTTTGCACTGACAGACACCCTTGCGACGACTCGCTCCGCACACATGCATGTTTTCATATTTTCTAAATCCTGCAATTACTATTTGCAGGCATGATCATTCACTCTTGTTTACACTCAGTATCACCATGCATGTATAATTCTCATGTTTTCAGTCGCTTGTCAATGGGTCTGGGCTACCTTGGCCCGGACCTTGCCTTACCCAGCTAGCATTGCACATTTATGGAATTGAAGGCTCTACCTTCCTTCCAAAAATTGTGAAATTTTGGCCCATCACTGACCTATAGGCTTGCATTGTGAAATTCTCGAAGGTAGTGCCTTTCTCGCCCCAGAAACTACACAATACAGTTTGTTGGTTTGCATGTCACTATAGAGGGCCAGTTTGGACTGTCCATTGCGTAGTTCCAATAGTCAGCCAACCTCCTAAAAGCCTAGACTATGCCTCACACAGTTTTGGATGTCAGACTCCCAGCCTCACAGTGAAAATTGTGCAATATTCACAAAGAGTCACACAAGTATGTTGCACGTTAGTCCTCCAGTTTTTTTTGGTTTTCAAGTGAAAAATTTCTTGTCATGAGTGTTTTCATGTCTCTAGGTATCACAAGTGTTTGTATGCCTCTCAGCAACACAGGTACAGTGGATTTCAGGAGAGCAGAGTCAAAGACACCATTGGGAGTGTTGGAAATAATACTGAGAGGGGGGGGGGGGGTGAATCAGTATTATCAGATCAGTAAAAACTTTCTTGTTTCATATTCAGAAACATATACGCTACTTTAGTTAAGTGAACCCGCGTGTACACGCTACTATGTCTAAAGAAACTAGCGTATATCCAGAGATCTTATGATTCAGTTAGCTTATCTTCAGTAAATGCATCAGAACATTATTAACCATATTAACAGTAAACAGGTGCAGTATAACAGAACAGATCATCACACAAGAGCCACACACATGAACACCATGATATAAGGTGGAAACCCAATGTGGGTGAAAACCACCTGCTGCAATTTGTTTCTATCTTCCTTTAATAAGAAACTTCTTTTACAATGTACTGGTGCAGTCCTTTACCAGCACGCAGGCTACAACCTGCAGAGGGCTACAACCCTCATAGCTCTTGTACTAGCCGATCCATTTACTAGTATGTAGGTGCTAACCCTACAGAATGCTCCAACCTTTACTCGTTTTCCAGCTGCTACTGGAAGGGAGCTACAACCCCCTGGCTCTTGTACTGGATGATATGTTTACCAGTACGTAGGTGCTGGCCTACGATCTTCCCGGGACCACGTTTCATACATTTTCATACTGGATCCATAAAACAATCACCATTGAAGTACAACCTGCATCATCAATCTCTGAATCACCCAATACTGAATCACTGAAACCCATATGAAGATAATCATTCCAAGCCTTGAGATCTCGTTCCATCATTCATCATCCTCCACATGAGTGAAACCTTGGTTCAGATCACCAACCCATAACCAGCACTTGGATCTCACACTTCCTCAAATCTTCATCACACACTCACACTTTGGCCTAATGATCTTTCTCCTTATATAGCTTTAGGCCCTTCACAATACCACGGTCCAAAACCATAGTAACCCAATACCATCAACTCAATACTAGGGATCAACACGTCTGTCGAGACTCCATGGTCCAAAACCATAGGCACAAATTCCAAGGACTAACTACCACGGACCAAAAGTAAGCTTTCCGACATGTACGCTCTTTTCCGTTTATGAAATTGTGTGTATAACCTACTTGGTATATAGCAAACCTGCGTACACGCGACTTGGTATATAGTGAACCTGCGTGTATGAACTTTCTTGGCCTGTTGTACTAAGATCTGTCCTTTGATTAAGTTGCCATCACCTATACCAACCTCTGAGTGAGTTGCCATCAAGGACAACACTTGAATCATAATGCCAACAGGGAGTGCAACTAGGGATGCAGTTGATCAAGTGTCTCTGAACTTGCCTATCTATGAAGACATCAAGTTGCTCATGGATAGGGATATCAAGATGAAATGGCAGTGGCATCATAACGAGAAACACCCTCATCAGTAGTAGAAGGTAGCACACTTTCATGTGACAAATGAAAGAGGCAAGTTGTTGACAACACAGAGGTAGAACAAAGTTGCAAGCTCAAGTAGATCCACTTGTGATGAAATTAGCTTAGGAGATTGAAGCTATGAGGTGACGACACAACAATAAGATCACGTAAAGGTAGAGAGAGAAACAAATAAGGAGTTACATGTGTTGAATCCACAAGTCAAAGAAGGATAGGGGCTGCACAGACATAGAAGGAGTTGCAGCGGGAACAGGCACAACAGGGGCCGCAACATGAATAGATTGATGAAACTGTACCCATACAAGTTATGGACCCATCCAGTAGATGGTATGAGGCAGAAAGGGTGAGACGATTTATTGATCACATGCAATTGTATTCAGGAGCATGGATGTCATTGTGCGCATGCATTCGATCCCACCAATTTGTCACACTCACCGAGGCGAAGACAATAAGAAAGTTCGACTGGAGTTGAACATGTATTTCAACAAGTTGATGTGCAGGGTCACCAACACACACTTGGAGATCAGTACAGACACTATGTATCAGTATGTTTCTGGTCCAACTGCTCTTAAGATGATGAGGTGCATGTTATCAAATGAGTTGGCCAAAGGAGCCATATCAGTCTACCCAGATGCAACGGAGGCAAGAGTTCGCTTTCAGTAGGATGTCACCATTGAGCGCATGGACACCATCACAGATGACCAATCTTGGCATTAGTTCGCTATCTTCAATCATCGCAGGGATGTCAAAGAGTTGGTCTTCCCACAACTATTTGAGTCTTAGTGATGTCTTGCATGGCTTGCTCAAGCCTATTTTTTCTCACATGAGTATATGTGCATATTGGATGTAACATCTTGGAAAGTGAAAGTCCAAGTGTTGATAGTTGAATGTAATAGTCATAGAGTAGTTGAAGAGTCATGAGGGTAGTTGAACAGTCACAAAGGGGAATGTTAGGGGTCACCCCACCCTTTTCTATATATAGAACCTCATAAATATTTGTAGAGGCTTTTGTTCAGCCAAGCTTCTGATAGGAGTATCTTAGAGAAAGCTTGGATAGTATTGTAACGATCCTTCGGTTCTCCATAGTGTAGAGCTAGTACATATCCATCGAGGAGCAAGCAACAGTGATTGTAGCGTTCTATTATCAGAACTAGTGGTTGGTCATTGTTGTACTATATGATTGGAGCTTTCACTTCTTAAAATAAAACATCCAGCACATTTCATGCATATGTTGTTATTGTATTTCAACTATCTTGGTTATTACAATGATATATGTATATATTTTCTTACACATGCATGTATGGAATTTTTTTTTATAAGTATGTATGAATCTTACTAAGATGTGTCATTTGTTTAACCATCACTTTGGATTGCTGGCTTACTTTATTTCGATTTTGTGATGCATCTTTTCTTCAGTGTTCCCTTCTTAGTTGTGTGCTTTCACAAGTTTCCAAGGGGTGCACTCACGCCACCTTCCATGTGTTAGAACCATTCATTCACCTTCCTTGGCTTGTTGCTCATGCCACACCCTTGCTACCAAAAATGGCATATTACTTGCCTCTATGAACAACCGTGGTCAAGGTGATACCATATGACCCATTGTTGAGACTCCTACACCAAACATTCTGAGTTCTAGTTGGGAATTCTTACGGGGGAGATCCCCTAATATGTTGGCAGGTCCAGGACTGTCAACATTTCTGGTGCTAGAAGGAGGGACAAATCAAAATCTGTGTCCTCTCATCTTGTTTTGAAACTTCGCACATCTCTCAGGGATTCTATCAACCTCATCCTTCCACGATGTTTTTCGCATGTTGAACCTCTCAAAATCATGAGGGACTTTTCTGATCCCTTGTCTGAATTGACGGATGATGGTGAAGGCAATGTAACCTAGCTTGAGTATTTAGAAGAATTCTATGCATTCCTTGAGAATGTAGAAGAGTTGTATGCAGAAGAGGTCAGCCTGCTGCTTGCAAACAAACTTCACGAATCCCCATAGCGGTGGTGCTGGATTCTACCTCCCAGTAGCGTGCACTCACTTGAGTAGTTATGTGTTCTCATTGAATCTACTTTGCATCATTTTGATCTAGATACTCTTGACCAAAAACTACTACAACAACGGAAGGCCTCGCATGAATTGACTATGGAATTTTAGGACCACTTCCATGTGTCGCATTTTCAAGATTTGAAAAGTCAGATGAAATTGCAGTATCTCATGGGCATATTTGAGTACTGTCTTACCAAATATGTTAATCCTAAAATAAAGTTGAAGCCCAAGCCACACTCAACATACTTTGGTGATGGAGTTGCGCAATCACAGATGGACATGGTTGCTGTCACAAGTGACTACCCAGCGTAACCTCATCAAACAACTGCACCACCACATAGTGATGTGGGAGGATATGCACACACATTCGTTCAGTCATCGCATCCTCCCAACACCACTTCTCTCATGTTTTTCGCAAACTTGGTTGTGAATCCCATGGGTTGTCACATGTATTTCATACCTCAACCTCTGTCTTCATATTCTGATGATCCTCTGGATTGCATTGCCTTGTGTTCTTCCACTCTAGACTTACACCTATTGTGAACGAGGATCAATCCATTGATGGAGTTGGTGTTTGAAAACCAACTTGCACTATCATTCATGAAGAGTATCACTTGGAGCTTGAGTATCAATCCTCACTAAAGGATGACTCCCTTCTATCCAAGCCTCCTCTATGTTTTCGTGACATCTTTGGTGATTCTGCCATCCCTGATTTCACATGTGTATCTTCGTCTAAGGATGCACCCATTGTTGATCATTCCCACAACATACTAGATGTATGTCCATCATCCAATAATGGAGAGGACAACTCATTCCTTGAAAATCCACTTGATTCTTCATCTTCTTTTTCTGGAAACGTAGAGGGTGAGCATTCTTGCTTCTCATTTACCCCTCTATGTGATTCATCAAATCATGAGGATGTCGACAAACATCCAAAATTTTATGATCTTGGTTGTCACAATCTTTCTACTTCTTCATATGATCACGATGTTGATTCAATCATTATTAACCTATCTAAGACACTGGTATATGATGATCTATCTCTCGACAAAGTCGAAACCCCGTAGACTGTCAAGGCACTTCATCCCGAGCTGATGGTTATGTCGCGTCCTCGCTATCCTAAGGCTGGTTTCACTTCCAATAAGGAAAATTTTGAAACACCCAAGGATCCTCATAATTCATATGTATGCATTGAAGATCAATCCCACCCTCATATTTCTATTCCTCAACTAGAACTACACGATCCCATTTCTCATACATTGGAGGAATCTTACACAGAAAGCACATGTGTGCAACATAAGTGGTCTACCTTTCTCACGTTTGATTGCATGTCACAGTCAGGAGAATGTTTATGCTTAACATCTACATGCAGTATAGCACAGCACCATGGAAATTCCATAGAGTACATGTCATACGCTTTCACTCACTTATTTTCTGTGGATGCCCTTAAGCTTGGAGTGTGTTTGTCTTCATTGTTATATCTTTCATGTTTTTTGGTTCGCACTGTTGTTCTCTTTGTGAACCATTCCTTCACCAACATGGGCCGACTAATGCACCGATGGATGCATTGGAAGTATCACTTTACATAAGCAGACCCATTCACCGTTAGATTAGGAGTAGTAGTAGTGTTTTCTTTTGGTTTGTTTACTTGCATGGGTGTTTGCTTCTTAGTTTGCATGTTTTTTTGTTTGCCTGCTTGTTTGCTTACTCTCTTTTCTTACACATTTACCTCTACTTTTGATTTGTTTTGTTGTTTGTTTGCTTGTTTATGTTTGTAGGTTAGTTTCACAAAAACTGTGCGCGACTCTTGAAACAAGTTGGGTAAATTACAAGAGGACTTGTGTAGTTGTCAATACTTGGTTATCTATCGTCTTTACTCTGTATGAAGAACTTCTTACCTTCAGTCCATGATAAGTCAATGGAAAATATGTACTATTCGAAGTGAACCTTGGTAAAACACAATGCTTGTGTGCTAACTAGTGTCATCTACTCTAGTCGGTTGTTTTTGGGTTAATCCTTGTCACCTCAGTCAAGTAGAGTAAGGTAAGGGGGAAAATCTTAACAAGCACGTCAAAGTTATATACAAACTACTTCTCTGAAGAGACAACCTCTGTCATTTTCTAACCACGTGGGAAAAAATGGACATTGCATGTGAACAAGTGATAACTGCAGTTATCCCGGCGGCGGTTACGGTTAGCGGTGGCGCAACTGTTACATGTGACAGTTGCCATGATTGACTTCCTACACAGTTAGGCTGCGGCTAGCACTAACCTCCATACTGTTCACATGGCTTACAACTAAATGCGATTATGACTCTGACGCGGTCAATAGTTGTTAACTCCGACAGTTTCCCTCCAGCTCACATGTATGCGGTCTCTGCACGGTTACCTTTGGCGGTTAGATCATTTTATGATTTGTTTTATATTTAACAATGTTTTGTGTTGTTTAAACATAGGCTGAGGGGTATAATAAGAGTTTAACGCTAGGTTTTGGTAATGGATTTTGAATGCCATTAGGTTTAGAGTTTAGGTATAGGTTTAGCATAGGTTTTGATGTATTTTAATACATGGATATGTACTAGGATTTGGATGTGTAGAATAGGATTTGAACATGGTTTAGAAATAGGTTATCTACATAGAATTCTTAGGGTAACAAAGATGAATAATATAGCTTAGGAGTTAGGGTTTAGGTCTAGGCTTAGGTTTTAGGTTTCATTTAAATTTCAAAGACCCATGCCGACTCTGCACAGTGACATCAGCGAAACTGAAGCCTTTACTAGACAATGGACCCTGGTACATCCTTGTGGTGTCCATGCGCCATTCGTCAATGTTGCACGACGAAGACCATCACATCTTTGAAACTGACACTGGTAACAATGACAAGACAATGTTGTCGACCAGGTACTTTAACTCGAAACCTTTTACACAATCAACTATATCAACCATGAATCCTGCAAAGTCAAACAACAAAACACATGTCGTTAACCAAACCCTGGCAGAACTGTCGATGCCACAAGTCAATGGCCAGGTACAACACCACATCAAATGAATGCCATGAAACCATAACATTACCTGAACAACCTGATCATAACTAACACTGTCGATCTATTGAAGTTGTACAGTAGCGATGATGACACTGAACGACACTGAACAATACTTATGAACACTGAAGATGACACTTCGAACACATGTGCAATTGGATCTATGGATCCTCCTAGATCATCAGTGGTGTATCCTAGAATAAAAGAGAGCATGGTTATAATTTGTCTAGCCCTCTCAAAGAAAATGGTGGTTGTAACACCCTCCTCCCACATCTACCGAAGCAACTGGACACCCGGGGTAAACATGCGATGAGAGGACACTATGATAAGATTCAACCTCCTTGGTGACTTTAAGGAAAAGGAATCTACGAAAAATCACAAACAGTCATCCAACATCACCCACATAACCTTCAAAAGACAAGTCAGCCACTCAGACTGCCTGTCCTTGGGTCCTACAGTTGTTTGAGAGACTTAAGCGCAGGGTAATGCTCCCTAGACATTGCCTAGGTGAGTTAGTTTTAGGACTAATGCTCCCCAGACAATTCCCAGGTGCTTTATAACACTTTCCAAACACTACCCAGGCGAGTTAGTTTCATCACTAATGCTCCCCAAACACTGCCCAAGTTCTTTATAACGCTTCCCAAACACTGCCCAGGTGAGGTAGTCTCAACACTGATTCTAGCATTCTGGGATTTGAGCCACTTTTTTTAGCCCAGAGCCCTCACACTAGCCAGAATGGAATTATCATTTAGAATTGATAAGGATACAAGGTAACAAGGATACAAAAGCAATAATATGAACAAAATCATAACCAGACCCCTATTAGCCATGACAGGTATTTTGGTGATTGTTAGGAGGCTAGCCTGCTGCTTGCATACACACTTCATGAATCCCCACAATGGTGGTGCTAGAGTCTACCTCCTAACAATGTGCACTCACTTGAGCAATTATGTGATCTCATTGAATCTACTTTCCATCATTTTGATCCTGAACCTCTTGACCAAAAACTGCTGCAACAATGGAAGGCCCCACGTGAATCACCTATGGAATTTTGGGATCACTTTTGTGTGTTGTAGTTTCAAGCTCTAAAAAGTCATATGAAATTCCAGTATCTCATGGATTTATTTGAGTAATGTCTTACCAAATCTGTTAATCTTAAAATAAAGTTCAAGCCCAAACCCCGCTCAACATACTTCGGTGATTGAGTTATGCAATCATAGATGGAAACTGTCACTGTCACAAGTGATTGTCTTCCATCCCCTCATTAAACAACTCCACCCCCCTAGAGTGATGTGGGAGGATATGCACACACATTCGTTTAGCTGTCACATCCTCCCAACACCACTTCTCTCATGCTTCATGCAGAATTGGTTGTGAGTCCCATGGGTTGTCACATGTATTTCATACCTCAACCTACGTCTTTGTATTATTATAATCCTCTAGATTGCATTGTCTTATGTTCTTCTATTAAGGACTCTACACCTGTTGTGAACAAGGATCAAGCCATTGATGGAGTTGGTGTTGCACAACCAGCCTACGCTATCATTCATGAAGAGTATGAATGGGGGCTTGAGCACCAATCCTCGGTGAAGGATGAATCCCTTCTGTCTGAGCCTCCTCCGTGTTTTCCTGACATCTTTGGTGATTCTTCCATCCCTGATTTGAAATGTGTATATTTGTTTACGTATTCACCCATTGTTAATCATTTGCAGAGCATACTAGATGTTACTCCATCATCCAACAACGGAGAGGACAAATCATTCCTTGAACATCCACTTGATAATTCATATTCCTTTTCTAGAAACACAGAGGATGAACATTCTTGCTTCTCATCAACCACTCTGTGTGATTCATCAAATCATGAGGATGCTGACAAACATCCTGAATTTTTTGATCTTGGTTGTCGTGATCTCTCTACTTCTTCATTCGTTCACGATGTTGATTCAATCATTATTAATCTATCTAAGATACTGGTCTATAATGATATATCTGTCGATGAAGTTGAAACCCCACAGACTATCGAGGCACTTCAACCCATGCTGATGGTTATGTCAGGTCCTCACTGTCCTGAGGTTGGTTTCACTTTTGATCAGGAAATTGTTGAAAAACCTAAGGCTCCTCATCACTCATATGCATGCATTGAAGATCAATCCCACCCTCATATTTCGCTTCCTCCACTCGCACTACACGATCCCATCTCTCATGCATTGGAGGAATCTTACACAACAAGCACCCTTGTGCAACGTAAGTGGTCTACATTTCTCACGTTTGCTTGCATGTCACAGTCAGGAGAATGTTTATGCTTAACATCCGCACACAATATAGCACAACACCATGGCAGGTCCACAGAGTACATGTCATGGGATTTCACTCACTTCTTTTCTGTGGACGCACTGAAGCCCAGAGTGTGTTTGTCTTCATTATTATATATTTCATGTTTGCTAGTTTACATTGTTGTGCTATTCGCGAACCAAGCCTTCACCAACATGGGTCGATCAATTTGCCGATGGATGCATTGGAAGTATCACTTTACATAAGCAGACACATGCACCTTTAGCTTATGAGTAGGAGTAGTGTTTGCTTTTTGTTTGTTTTCTTGCATGCATGTTTTTCTTCTTAGTTTGCATGTTTGTTTGTTTGCCTGCTCGTTTCTTACTCACTTTGATTACACACTTACTTCTGCTTTTTCTTTTTTTTGTTGTTTGTTTCCTTGTTTACGTTTGTAGGTTAGTTTCACATGAAACCATGCGTGACTCTTGAAACAAGCTGGGTAAAGTACAAGAAGACTTCTACAGTTGTCATTACTTGGTTATTTGTTGTATTTCCTTTCTATGAATAACTTGTTATCTTTAGTGCATGATAAGTCAATGGAAAATATGTAATGTTCAAAGTGAACCTTGGTGAAAACACAACGCTTGTGCGCTAACTAGTGTCACCTACTCTAGTCGGTTTTTTTTGGGTTAATCCTTGTTAGCTCAGTCAAGTAGAGTAAGGTGAGGGGGAAAACTTAACAAGCATGTCAGAGGTATATAAAAACTACTTCTCTGAAGGAACAACCTCTTCTTCTCTCAATAATTCAGGATCCCTTTTCCTCCTCTGAAATGAATAAGTGCTATGCACATTTATGTAAATGAAAATGTGAAAAAATTTCAAAAAAATGAAAATTAATAAGGCGAAAGAAGAGAAAGGCTTCCTACATAAAGAGGTGATGCAAGTAACTTTGCCAGGGTAGTGACCTAACTCACTGGCATCAGAGCGATGCTTGTGTTCCTGCGTGAATCCGTCGGGGTACTATCCGGGCCTGTTGGTAGCGGAGCAATACCAGAGATGAAATTAAAACTATGATGACCATATGGTTGTGCACCAATATACCCCTCATCCCCAGTCAAAACAATTGTGTTGGCTTGGCTTGGAATGTTTGTCAACCAACCAAGAGCTTGGAAGATGCCACATATTACAATCGAGCAAGTGTAGAAACCAAGACAAACAAAGAATTAAACAATACTTCTAGAGGTGTTAGACTTACTTTCCATGAACAAGGTCCATTTAGAGAGCTGGAGTTCTACCAGTGTGTCGCCAAGTGTTGTAGCGGCTACACCCATCTTCCAAAATTTTACATTCGCTTTTTTTTGGAGCCTCCCCGCCAACCATCCTTAGTAGCATGTTTTGCACTGTCAAGTACATACACTTCATTGATTTTCAGCAGCTTTCGAGCTTGTGCATGTCAATTTGCTTCAATCCCCTCATAGTTTGTCATTCCAGACTTTGGCTAGTTGTTGGCTGAGAAACTCCGTCATAAAATTGCACAATTCTGGAGGGGAACCAGCCTTCCCCCAAAAAATTGTGCAAATCTACTGGATAGACTGTTGAGCTCCAAAATTGTGCAAAATAGTTAGATAGGCTTCCTTGAGAAAACTGCACAATCTAACCCTGCACTACAACTCAACCCAGAAATTGGGCAATTATGGGAAGAAGTCACCTACTGACCCCAAAAATTGTGCAATCCCTAAGGGATAGCCAATAGAGCTCAGCTCAAAAACTACACATATCCCTCTCTCATTTAAGTAGGTTATTTCATGTGGTTTCAGGTTGATGGGTCCCCTTCGGAGTCGAGAAAAACTAATTTTCATGCATGGGTTGCTCTTCTCGAAATAGAAAAAGGCATCCCTAGATCTAGGGATCTCTTTTTAGCAGTTGGAGGTGACATGCAAAGCTCATTTTAGAAACCTCTCGACAAGTGTCACTTTTTCCTAGATTTCTGGCATGTGCGTCATAACCTCGATCTTTTCAAAACTTATGAACTGGATGTTGTAAAGCTCATTCCTCACATTGATATTGCAACTCTGACATCCCACATCACATCCAGGAGTCTTCCACACTTCCATCTTAGTTGTTTTAGGGTGAGTCTACTTCTCATGTCTTGCATTGAGTTTTTGTCATTTTTTGTGTTTCATTTTGTGTAAGTGCTATCTTCTTGATTTCAATGAGCTCTTGCTGTCGTTTTGATGTATGTTAGCTTGTAGAAACTTCATTGTATTTTCTGTTTGCATCTCACTATTGTCATATGCATGACATTGTCTTTGCACTGACAGACACCCTTGTGACGACTCGCTTCGCACACATGCATGTTTTCCTATTTTCTAAATCCTGCAATTACTATTTGCATGCATGATCATTCACTCTTGTTTACACTCAGTATCACCATGCATGTATAATTCTCATGTTTTCAGTCGCTTGTCGATGGGTCTGGGCTACCTTGGCCCGGACCTTGCCTTACCCAGCTAGCATTGCACATTTATGGAATTGAAGGCTCTACCTTCCTTCCAAAAATTGTGAAATTTTGGCCCATCACTGACCTATAGGCTTGCATTGTGAAATTCTCGAAGGTAGTGCCTTTCTCGCCCCAGAAACTACACAATACAGTTTGTTGGTTTGCATGTCACTACAGATTGAAATTGTGTATTACGTTGTTTCAGTCCTCAGCGGGCTAGTTTGGACTATGAATTGCGTAGTTCCAATAGTCAGTCAACCTCCTAAAAGCCTAGACTATGCCTCACACAGTTTTGGATGTCAGACTCCTAGCCTCACAGTGAAAATTGTGCAATATTCACAAAGAGTCACACAAGTATGTTGCACGTTAGTCCTCCAGGTTTTTTTGATTTTCGAGTGAAAAATTTCTTGTCATGAGTGTTTTTATGTCTCTAGGTATCACAAGTGTTCGTATGCCTCTCAGCAACACAGGTACAGTGGATTTCAGGAGAGCAGAGTCAAAGACACCATTGGGAGTGCAACTAGGGATGCAGTTGATCAAGTGTCTCTGAACTTGCCTATCTATGAAGACATCAAGTTGCTCATGGATAGGGATATCAAGATGAAATGGCAGTGGCATCATAACGAGAAACACCCTCATCAGTAGCAGAAGGTAGCACACTTTCATGTGACAAATGAAAGAGGCAAGTTGTTGACAACACAGAGTTAGAACAAAGTTGCAAGCTCAAGTAGATCCACTTGTGATGAAATTAGCTTAGGAGATTGAAGCTATGAGGTGACGACAAAACAAGAAGATCACGTAAAGGTAGAGAGAGAAACAGATAAGGAGTTACATGTGTTGAATCCACAAGTCAAAGAAGGACAGGGGCTGCACAGACAATGGAAGGAGTTGTAGCGGGAACAGGCACAACAGGGGCCGCAACATGAATAGACTGATGAAACTGTACCCATACAAGTTATGGACCCATCCATTAGATGGTATGGAGCAGACAGGGTGAGAAGAGTTATTGATCACATGCAATTGTATTCAGGAGCATGGATGTCATTGTGCGCATGCATTCGATCCCACCAATTTGTCACACTCACTGAGGCGAAGACAATAAGCAAGTTCGACTGGAGTTGAACATGTATTTCGACAAGTTGATGTGCAGGGTCACCAACACACACTTGGAGATCAGTACAGACACTATGTATCAGTATGTTTCTGGTCCAACTGCTCTTAAGATGATGAGGTGCATGTTATCAAATGAGTTGGCCAAAGGAGCCATATCAGTCTACCCAGATGCAACGGAGGCAAGAGTTCGTTTTCAGTAGGATGTCACCATTGAGCGCATGGACACCATCACGGATGACCAATCTTGGCATTAGTTCACTATCCTCAATCATCGCAGGGATGTCAAAGAGTTGGTTTTCCCACAACTATTTGAGTCTTAGTGATGTCTTGCATGGCTTGCTCAAGCCTATTTTTTCTCACATGAGTATATGTGCATATTGGATGTAACATCTTGGAAAGTGAAAGTCCAAGTGTTGATAGTTGAATGTAATAGTCATAGAGTAGTTGAAGAGTCATGAGGGTAGTTGAACAGTCACAAAGGGGAATGTCAGGGGTCACCCCACCATTTTCTATATATAGAACCTCATAAATATTTGTAGAGGCTTTTGTTCAGCCAAGCTTCTGATAGGAGTATCTTAGAGAAAGCTTGGAGAGTATTGTAATGATCCTTCGGTTCTCCATAGTGTAGAGCTAGTACATCTCCATCGAGGAGCAAGCAACAGTGATTGTAGCGTTCTACTATCAGAACTAATGGTTGGTCATTGTTGTACTATATGATTGGAGCTTTCACTTCTTAATATAAAACATCCAGCACATTTCATGCATATGTTGTTATTGTATTTCAACTACCTTGGTTATTATAATGAGATATGTATATATTTTCTTACACATGCATGTATGGAATTTTTTTTTATAAGTATGTATGAATCTTACTAAGATGTGTCATTTGTTTAACCATCACTTTGGATTACTGGCTTACTTTATTTTGATTTTGTGAATCATATTTTCTTGAGTGTTCCCTTCTTAGTTGTGTGCTTTCACAAGTTTCCAAGGGGTGCACTCACGCCACCTTCCATGTGTTAGAACCGTTCATTCACCTTCCTTGGCTTGTTGCTCATGCCACACCCTTGCTACCAACAATGACATATTACTTGCCTCTATGAACAACCGCGGTCAAGCTGATACCATATGACCCATTGTTGAGACTCCTACACCAAACATTCTGAGTTCTAGTTGGGAATTCTTACGGGGGAGATCCCCTAATATGTTGGCAGGTCCAGGACTGTCAACATTTCTGGTGCTAGAAGGAGGGACAAATCAAAAGCTGTGTCCTCTCATCTTGTTTTGAAACTTCGCACATCTCTCAGGGATTCTATCAACCTCATCCTTCCACGATGTTTTTCACATGTTGAACCTCTCAAAATCATGAGGAACTTTTTTGATCTCTTGTCTGAATTGACAGATGATGGTGAAGGCGATGTAACCTAGCTTGAGTATTTAGAAGAATTCAATGCATTCCTTGAAAATGTAGAAGAGTTGTATGCAAAAGAGGTCAGCCTGCTGCTTGCAAACAAACTTCACGAATCCCCATAGCGGTGGTGCTGGATTCTACCTCCCAGTAGCGTGCACTCACTTGAGTAGTTATGTGATCTCATTGAATCTACTTTGCATCATTTTGATCCAAATACTCTTGACCAAAAACTACTACAACAACGGAAGGCCTCGCATGAATTGACTATGGAATTTTAGGACCACTTCCATGTGTCGCATTTTCAAGATTTGAAAAGTCAGATGAAATTGCAGTATCTCATGGGCATATTTGAGTACTGTCTTACCAAATATGTTAATTCTAAAAGAAAGTTGAAGCCCAAGCCACACTCAACATACTTCGGTGATGGAGTTGCACAATCACAGATGGACATGGTTGCTGTCACAAGTGACTACCCAGCGTAACCTCATCAAACAACTGAACCACCACATAGTGATGTGGGAGGATATGCACACACATTCGTTCAGTCATCGCATCCTCCCAACACCACTTCTCTCATGTTTTTCGCAAACTTGGTTTTGAATCAAATGGGTTGTCACATGTATTTCATACCTCAACCTCTGTCTTCATATTCTGATGATCCTCTGGATTGCATTGCCTTGTGTTCTTCCACTCTAGACTTACACCTATTGTGAACGAGGATCAATCCATTGATGGAGTTGGTGTTTGAAAACCAACTTGCACTATCATTCATGAAGAGTATCACTTGGAGCTTGAGTATCAATCCTCACTAAAGGATGACTCCCTTCTATCCAAGCCTCCTCTATGTTTTCGTGACATCTTTGGTGATTCTTCCATCCCTGATTTCGCACGTGTATCTTCGTCTAAGGATGCACCCATTGTTGATCATTCCCACAACATACTAGATGTATGTCCATCATCCAATAATGGAGAGGACAACTCATTCCTTGAAAATCCACTTGATTCTTCATCTTCTTTTTCTGGAAACGTAGAGGGTGAACATTCTTCCTTCTCATTTACCCCTCTGTGTGATTCATCAAATCATGAGGATGTCGAAAAAGATCCAGAATTTTATGATCTTGGTTGTCATAATCTTTCTACTTCTTCATATGATCACGATGTTGATTCAATCATTATTAACCTATCTAAGACACTGGTCTATGATGATCTATCTCTCGACAAAGTCGAAACCCCGTAGACTGTCAAGGCACTTCATCCCGAGCTGATGGTTATGTCGCGTCCTCGCTATCCTAAGGCTGGTTTCACTTCCAATAAGGAAATTTTTGAAACACCCAAGGCCCCTCATAATTCATATGTATGCATTGAAGATCAATCCCAACCTCATATTTCTATTCCTCAACTAGAACTACACCATCCCATTCCTCATACATTGGAGGAATCTTACACAGAAAGCACATGTGTGCAACATATGTGGTCTACCTTTCTCACGTTTGCTTGCATGTCACAGTCAGGAGAATGTTTATGCTTAACATCTACATGCAGTATAGCACAGCACCATGGAAATTCCATAGAGTACATGTCATACGCTTTCACTCACTTATTTTTTGTGGATGCCCTTAAGCCTGGAGTGTGTTTGTCTTCATTGTTATATCTTTCATGTTTTTTGGTTTGCACTGTTGTGCTCTTTGCGAACCATTCCTTCACCAACATGGGCCGACTAATGCACCGATGGATGCATTGGAAGTATCACTTTACATAAACATACCCATTCACCATTAGATTAGGAGTAGTAGTAGTGTTTTATTTTGGTTTGTTTACTTGCATGGGTGTTTGCTTCTTAGTTTGCATGTTTTTTTGTTTGCCTGCTTGTTTGCTTACTCTCTTTTCTTACACATTTACCTCTACTTTTGCTTTGTTTTGTTGTTTGTTTGCTTGTTTATGTTTGTAGGTTAGTTTCGCAGAAACTGTGCGCGACTCTTGAAACAAGTTGGGTAAATTACAAGAGGACTTGTGTAGTTGTCAATACTTGGTTATCTATCGTATTTACTCTGTATGAAGAACTTCTTACCTTCAGTCCATGATAAGTCAATGGAAAATATGTACTATTCGAAGTGAACCTTGGTAAAACACAACGCTTTTGTGCTAACTAGTGTCATCTACTCTAGTCGGTTTTTTTTGGGTTAATCCTTGTCACCTCAGTCAAGTAGAGTAAGGTGAGGGGGAAAACCTTAACAAGCACGTCAAACTTATATACAAACTACTTCTCTGAAGAGACAACTTCTGCTGTTTTCTAACCACATGGGAAAAAATGGACATCGCATGTGAACAGGTGATAACTGCAGTTATCCCGGCAGCGGTTACGGTTAGCGGTGGTGCAACTGTTACATGTGATAGTTCCCATGATTGACTTCCTGCACAGTTAGGTTGCGGCTAGCACTAACCTCCATACTGTTCACATGGCTTACAACTAAATGCGATTATGACTTCGACGCGGTCAATAGTTGTTAACTCTGACAGTTTCCCTCCAACTCACATGTATGCGGTCTCTGCGCGGTTACCTTTGGCGGTTAGATCATTTTATGATTTGTTTTATATTTAACAATGTTTTTTGTTGTTTAAACATAGGCTGAGGGGTATAATAAGAGTTTAACGCTAGGGTTTGGTAATGAATTTTGAATGCCATTAGGTTTAGAGTTTAGGTGTAGGTTTAGCATAGGTTTTGATGTATTTTAATACATGGATATGTACTAGGATCTGGATGTGTAGAATAGGATTTGAACATGGTTTAGAAAAAGGTTATCTACATAGAATTCTTAGGGTGAAAAAGATGAATAATATAGCTTAGGAGTTAGGGTTTAGGTCTAGGCTTAGGTTTTAGGTTTCATTTAAATTTCAAAGACCCATGCCGACTCTGCACAGTGACATCAGCGAAATTGAAGCCTTTACTAGACAATCGACCCTGGTACATCCTTGTGGTCTCCATGTGCCATCCGTCAATGTTGCATGACGGCGACCATCAGATCTTTGAAACTGACACCAGTAATAATGACAAGACTATGTTGTCGACCAGGTACTTTAACTTGAACCCTTTTAGACAATCAACTATATCAACCATGAATCCTGCAAAGTCAAACAACAAAACACATGTCGCTAACCAAACCCTGGCAGAACTGTCGATGCCATAAGTCAATGGCCAGGTAAAACACCACATCAAATGAATGCCATGAAACCATAACATTACCTGAACAACCTGATCATAACTAACACTGTCGATCTATTGAAGCTGTACAGAAGTGATGATGACACTGAACGACACTGAACAATACTTATGAACACTGATGATGACACTTCGAACACATGTGCAATTGGATCTATGGATCCTCCTAGATCATCAGTGGTGTATCCTAGAATAAAAGAGAGCATGGTTATAATTTGTCTAGCCCTCTCAAAGAAAATGGTGGTTGTAACACCCTCCTCCCACATCTACCGAAGCAACTGGACACCCGGGGTAAACATGCGATGAGAGGACACTATGATAAGATTCAACCTCCTTGGTGACTTTAAGGAAAAAGAATCTACGAAACATCACAAACAGTCATCCAACATCATCCACATAAGCTTCAAAAGACAAGTCAGCCACTCAGACTACCTGTCCTTGGGTCCTATAGTTGTTTGAGAGACTTAAGTGCAGGGTAATGCTCCCTAGACATTGCCTAGGTGAGTTAGTTTCAGGACTAATGCTCCCCAGACAATTCCCAGGTGCTTTATAACACTTCCCAAACACTACCCAGGCGAGTTAGTTTCATCACTAATGCTCCCCAAACACTGCCGAGGTGCTTTATAACGCTTCCCAAACACTGCCCAGGTCAGGTAGTCTCAGCACTAATGCTAGCATTCTGGGATTTGAGCCACTTTTTTCAGCCCAGAGCCCTCACACTAGCCAGAATGGAATTATCATTTAGAATTGGTAAGGATACAAGGTAACAAGGATACAAAAGCAATAATATGAACAAAATCATAACCAGACCCCTATTAGCCATGACAGGCATTTCGTCAAACATATCATCAACATGTAACCTACATGTGTAAACAACAGAATTAAGGGTAGGGATCTCATACTTATCTGAGAATCACTATGAACCATTTCTTCCTCATGTCTTTTGCTGCCTTATCACTTATTGGGTCATAAATAAAATATCCATTCAAACACAAGTAAAAACTTGCTCACATCCAAACATAGTTGCTGCCATAAAATGTACATACAACCAACATAATAGGAACAAAAATACAATGGACATATCAGCCATCAAAATCCATATATATATCAGTACATTTTCACATGAAACTCAAGGGAATGAATTTCTCATTAATAAATACAATGAACCAACCAGTGATTGGACTGCCACGTTCCACCCAACCATAGATTGGCTGAGCCAAGTTTCTCTTCATCCAATCAACCCCATGACCATCCAATCACCCCCGTGCCATATTCCAATAATGAATGTGGGACTCATAGAACACATCAAAAAACACCAATCAATGTGGATTCCAATGGAGTTCTCCGCCCACACCGTGAGGAATTTGAGTGCCTCCTAGTCTCTCAGGCTTTACTGTGCATCCACAGTCTAATCCAGGGATCACTAGGTCCTACACTGAAACATACTATCCAGGCTTTATCATTCATTCCATCCCGAAATAACTAGGCCCAATGGAGGGAAAATCCACCTCTTGTCTTTACTGTATATCCCACCATTCACAGGCAAGGATTCCTAGGCTCACTGAGGCACACAATCTAGATTTACCTCAACCAAAAGTCTGGTTTACGGGCTACTAGGCCATTGGCTTCATGCCTCCTCAGTCTAGTTCAGGTACCACTACCACCATGTGTTTGTCAATTCAAAGATCCACCCCACTCAGCTTCGAATCTAATCTGACTATCCCCCACAAAACACATGAGAGAACCCATCTCATCAAAGCTATCGGGAAATGGCAAGGCTAGGCTAAAAATATTGTCACACCTAGAAAAACCCATGCCATGGTAGAAAAGAACCACATGCAATCCCATGCATGCCAAATCTAGCAAGGAACATACACATGCAAGTTGATACCTACAATGAAGGTGGTTGCAGCTTCTTGATCATGCCTTTCCCTGCTTGATCTTTGCTTCCTCCTGCCTTCTTTGCCTTTCTTGCACCAATGCCAAAGTGCTCTAGGAAAACTCTAAATGTCCAAGAGTATGAGAGAGAGAGAGAATAATGAGAGAGATCTAAAGCTAAATTGACCAAGTCTTGTCCACTGATCCTTAGAAGCATTTTTATTAATGAGGCCTCTATTTTCTTCATTTTCAATTATTTTCCTTCAATTTCCTCCTCACATGCAACGTGTGACCTTTCACCTTCATTTTCTCCTAATTTCCATTATTTTCATAAATAAATGTGACAAAATAGCTTTTTTCCTCTTCAATGCCTTAGCCATTGCCTTTGCCAATTTCCTTAGCCATAAACAACCAAATGAACACCTCCTAGGATGTCTTTCCCACCATTCAACTTGGAATAAGTGTCCCATCATCTGTGGAATTTATATATTTTTACATGGAATTTTCGCTAGGGTTGTTACAGAACCCTTCCCCTTGGGGGATGATCATCATCGTTGTTCAATGACACCTATAACCAACATGACTGCTAAAAACAAAACATACTTCCCATGGAGCTTTATTACACAACTCGTTGTAGTATTTACAATGAAATTTCTGCTCAAAATCAAAACATCATGACAACATGACAACATATCACATACTAGAGCTTTATAACATAGCTCATTACAGTATTTACAATAACCACATATACATATACACACATGCACATTTTATTAACTAGGAAATAAAGGATACGATGCCCATATCAATCAACAAGGGAATCTAGAGGATCACACCTCCACCCTCAAAGTAATACCATGATTCACCTCCTTCCGAAGAAGTATAGAATCGATTGCATATTCAAATCTACATCTAATTTTTAGCACTGCATTCATATGCCACTTGTCCTCTCAGTGAGTAGTTACCAGCTCATTGTGCCAGGGTGCACTCCCAATGTGCATCTAATTCCATATGGAAATTCTAATGACCAAAACGAACCCATCTATGACCTTCCCTTCTCTGCTACATAGTCCCTCGGGAATCGGTAACCCCTTCCGTGCAGTCACTCACCTTCCAAGTTCCGCTAGCACCCCCATCCTGGGTAGTCCATCCCTTGGCCAGGCTTCCTCACATCAGAAGATACAACAACCAAGGCATATTAGGGGAGACTATCTTGTTTGCACAATCAATCCATTATAGCATAATATAACTTCAAAACATATCAATTCAAACATAAATCATGATATCCATCACAATAACTAACTAATATGTTCACATAATAAGCTCATAAGCATTTGTCGTTCATGCATAACAATCACATATGTATGATCAGTCTAGATTAGTACGACACCATATCAAAATATGTCGGATCATACCTGAATATTGCAACCATAACCATCTACATAGGTCAAACCAGGTTAACACATTACATATAACATCAAGATACTCAATGCAATGAACACAACCATCACACATATGACCAATCCAAATTACAACATCAAGATCTCAATGAAATAACTCTAATCATTAAGCTAATAGCATATAACAATAATAAGCTATATATCATGGTAATCAACAACGTAAAGCTGAATCATCAAGCTAAGTATCATATAACAATCAACAACTTAAGCTATAACATACTCATCAGCAACATATAGCATAATCATGAGGTTATCTAATATAAAACAACAATAGTAATGCATACAACTATACGTTATTATAATTCTTGATTATCTAAAACATGTGCACATAACTACATTAATCAACCAACATCTATCATGAACGTAACCATAACATCAAATACATTTTTATAAATCTAATGTATATAACCCTAATGCATGTAACAATCCTTAACTTACATACTTGCATGCCAAACATACACTACCTGTATGACAATCTACTCTTATCCCAAAGTCTAATGCTACAACCTCATTATGATGATTTACATCTCATGCTTTACCTCATTCAACACATTAGCATCATGACATACCACTAGCACCATGATGACCTAAATTTCATAAAATGGCTTCACAAGGCATATTTGGCCTATTATTCTTGCATAACTATAACCAATACCATACATGCATAACGACTGCATATAGACATATAACACATAAGTACAAAACCATATACACATCCTTCTAGCTAGAGTCCAATCATCAATGTGTGACCATATCAACTATAGAAACCATGAATTCGTGCATGACAATAACCATTACTCCATTGTACACATTGCCACATGCAACCAATAGTATGCATAAGCAATGCCAACCGACTACCAATATGCATAAACACATGTAGTCTAACGTAATCAATCAGTTCTCGTAATAAACCTACAAGGCTGATGCATGTAATCAAAATATTAAAAATGTAACCTAACATACAAGGATGTAAGTAGGTGACATAAAATCAACATGTAAGTGACATATAATCCATATGCAAGCAGTCACATATGCATGACCAATACATTTCACGAAATCAACATCAATTTCTTCATAACACCCATAATACAACCACAGTCAATCATCAAGCCAATGAAACACGTATATAAGTGTAAGGGACACACATGCAATTGACATGCATGCATGACCAACACACATTCAACCCATTCTGTAAGGACCTGTAGTCCAAGGCATCACTGTCGGGCAAGTGCGACAAGTTAGCGAAGGAAAACAAGCACGCGGTTGAACGAAATATGTTAGGGCGAAAACACTTGCATGCGTGCATGTGAAATTGTAGAGGCAAAGTCATCTATTTATAATGGAAGAGCTAGGGGTTCGTTTGAGCAAAGCCAACGATGGATGGATTGTAACTTGGGCGTTGGTTGATGAGCTGACCAAGCAAGTTAACAATGGAAGGCATCGACTGGATAACAAAAATGCAAGTTGGCCAAGGGTGGCATGACCGCTCACGATGGATATATATATTGTGGAGCATTGGAGCTTGGAAGACACAATTTGAATGCTCTTCATTGGAACATCAAGTAAAAGGTGCGGAGAAGCGTTAGAAGACTGTGTGGAGGCGCAGGTCTATGCGCCTGCTCACGGGCAAGCTACACAGTGAACGCACAAACGACTTGGGTGTTGGGTGAAAGGCGCAGGCATGGGAAAGGAAGACCCATTGTTCAGAAGGAGCATGGGTGAAGGTGTCGGACACCCGGTTGACATAGGTTCTTAGGTGACTCGGGTGAGCACCTGCCCGTCGTGCGAAGACAAATGCAGAGGTGGAGAAGGGGACTTGGGTGAGGTCGCCCGCCCACCGTGCAGAGGTAAACGAAGGGTGACTCGGGTGAGGTCGCCCACCCGTCGACACAAGGTTTAGTTGTGAAGTTTGGTTGGCAGCTCGTGTGAGGGCGCGTCCGCCTGACTTGGGCAAGGAAATCTTGGTTATCACATGAAGGTTTGAGAAGTTGTAAATTTGGCTAAGTATGAAACTTGGTGTTTCCAAGTATACTTTTAAATCTTTGTAATATTGAAAGACTGTATAATATATTATTCAGGCAGACTCATTGTTCAGGGAGTTTCCCCTGCCTTTATACTGTGCAATTTTGTTCTTCATGTAAAATTGTTGATGATAATGAATGTGTATGGGTGTTCATTGGTATAAGGAAACATAATAATACTTGGTTGTGAAAAACAAACTAAGTAGACTAATGGTTAGGCGTAGTCCATGAACATAAGTATTGGTGAAAAGAAAGTGTTCAGTGGTGCTGCACCTCGCCAAGAGTGGTTGAACGGATACCGCCAGCCTGGGGGTGTGATAGTTGGTATCAGAGCAAGGTTGCACGTGACTATGGTGTTGAAGCATTGAAGCTGATTCAAGGTTGAAGACGCTTGACAATTGATGACAATGGAATCTGGTACTTACAGGTGAAGGAAGCTAGTTTCACATACAAGTGGAACAAGGGCTGGTTCATGATTGCATGGAACTTGGTGAAGTTGGTGAATGGTGAAAAACGTTTAGCAAAGGTGAAGCTTAGTGCTTGGGCCAAGCTGAATGACAAGGCATGGCAGGTTTGGAAGAATGTGAAGGGAAGCTCTTGCTTACCTTATACAGGTTGAAGCGGATTAAAGAAGAGAATCCCTGGATTTGAAAGGAACTTGAAGTATTGGAAAAGAATGTTGAAGACAAACTTATTCAACTTGGTTGGACAATGGAGCAGGATGAAGTTGCAAATTGTGCTGACAAGGAAGAGGAAGTCGTGATGATTGAGGATGTTGCAGATATGACAACGATGGAGGATGAACTTGAGATTGATCAAGTTGGACCAGGATCGTGCAGTTTTCAGACATGGATGAATGAGGATACTCACATGGAGGAACCTCGGATGATGATGTAAGTACTATTGATACTTGCTTTTCACTTGAGAATTTGGTAGATGAACCATATGCAGGGAAGAGCAAAGTCAGGTTGCTGATGCAAGGGAACATCCTACCATGGATGTCTATGATGAGACCTTGTATGGAGAAGCAAGGATTGTTGACTATTGCAGGACTTGTTGGGGTTGTTTGTGACCTTATGATAGAAGGTACAAGGGCCCGTGACAAGGGATGAACATGATGATCATTGCGGATGAATGGGTCATGCTTTATCCATATGGAGAATTGGCTAGGTGCCCGGCATGACTCATGGACAGATTGGAGGAGGGCACACACTTGAGCTTGATGATACTTGGGTGGACTTCTCATGGCCGAGACCAAGAGAAAGTCTTAGTGGAACCTTTAGTGGGGGAGCCATGGTGGAGAGACCCATGTGATGATGATATGGTTGGGTGACCGAGTTCACTAGACTGAAGATTGCATACTTGGATGAGGATGACCTATTTTTGTGATGGGTCTACCTAGTTGGACTACATGGACAACTTAGTCATAGACATCAGGTTGGAGACATGGAGCGTGGTAGTCTTATGCAGGAGCACTTGTAGAGGTGTAACTTATGGGCATCCAATGAGGAGTGCCAAGGCAGGAATGTTGTGTAGGTGGATTTGCTGATGTGACATGGAGATGTTTTACTTATGAACCGATGGAGAGGTTGTGCACTTATGCACAACAAGGCCATGGACTTGGATGGAGTTGTGAGTAGACTATGGAGCATTCCTACTACATGGAGAACCGAGGCATCTTACAAAGACCTTTGGGCCGAGACTTGTATGCTTGCTAGAGTGTTGGTTGGGGATGACTCATGGAGCTCATGATGACATGAGATTGTTGTGACTTTTGGGGACTTCCTATATGGTGGTCTTGGAGGATCTGATGCATTGAGGTGTTGAGGTTATGTGTGGCTTGGAAAAGTGACTTGGTGTGGAGGATCGATATGAGACACTTTGGAGTGATCGAGTTACAATTATGATGATGCCTTGGTGGCAACGCTTGGGCATGGGTTAAGCAGAGACTTAACCACTTTTGACACATGGGAGCTGATTGATCTATGATCATGGGCAGCACATGGATATATGACACAGGTGTATACTTGTTTCTATGGTAGACTTGAAGGATGGCACATACAGATATGATGGAGGTAGCTTCATGGACCTGGATGTGGCACATCGAGAGTCCGGTTTGATGCGATGATCTCTTCACTTTGAGGAGATGAATGTTTTGCAAATGGATGATGATGTTTGGGTAGATGTGGTTGATTTCATGCAACACATTAGTACCAAACATCATGGACAACATGTTGAAGACGAGATGAAGTTTACTTCATGGACCTGAGCATGGATTACACTTATATGGAGATGGATTCTTGATTGAGTTGAGGATGTGGGGATGTTCTGAGAAACGACTAATGGTGGCATGAGGATGTGCATTATCATGGTTTGATTGCGACAGTTGGACTAATCACCTGACTAGTTCAAACATGGGGTCGCGAAGTGTACAAAGATGTGTTAGCATTGTGTTGGAGTATCATGGCAGCAGTTCACACGAGGACGACACATGATGAGGTCGACATGAGATGCTGCAGAAAGAATGTAGCTTGGATGGAAGGGCCAGCCTTCCATGATGGGGAGCAACATGTGGAGATTTTTACAGGGTGGTTGATGATCATAGATTGAGATGATTTCCGATGTATGACATACCGATGGGGTGTATACCCGGGTATGGTGATCTTGGTGACATTTGGTTGCCGGGATGAGATATTGTCGAGGACGACATGGTTTCAAGTGGGGGAGGATGTAAGGACTTACAGTCCAAGGCATCACCGCCAGGCAAGTGCAACAAGTTAGCGAAGGCAAATGAGCATGCGGTTGAACGAAATATGGCAAGGGAAAAACACTTGGATGCGTGCGTATGAAAGTTTAGAGGCAAAGTCATCTATTTATAATGGATGAGCTGGGGGTTCATTCGAGAAAATCCAACGATGGATGGATTGTAACTCGGGAATTGATTGATGAGCCGACCAAGCAAGTTAACAATGGAAGGCGTCGACTGGACAACAAAAACGCAGGTCGGCCAAGGGTGGCACGACCGCTCATGATGGATATACATATTGCAGAGCGTTGGAGCTTGGAAGACACAATTCGAACGCTCTTCATTGGAACATCAAGTAAAAGGTGCGAAGAAGTGTTAGAAGACCGCGTGGAGGCGTAGGTCTATGTGCCTGCTCACGGGCAGGCTACACGGTGAATGCACAAACGACTTAGTTTTTGGGTGAAAGGCGTCAGCGTGGGCAAGGAGCGCCCGTTGTTTGGAAGGAGTGCGGGTGAAGGTGTCAGACGCCCGGTTGACACGGGTTCTTGGGTGACTCAGGTTTGCGCCCACCCATCGTGCAAACAAAAACACGGAGGTGGAGAAGGGGACTTGGGTGAGGTCGCCCACCCACCGTGCAGAGGTAGACTCGGGTGAGATCGCTCGCTTGTCGGCACAAGGTTCAGTTGTGAAGTTTGGTTGGTAGCTCGTGTCAGGGCGTGTTCGCCTGACTTGGGCAAGGAAATCTTGGTTATCACACGAAGGTGTGAGAAGTTGTAAATTTGGCTAAGTCTGAAACTTTGTGTTTCCAAGTATACTTGTAAAGCTTTGTAATATTGAAAGACTGTATAATATATTATTCGGGCAAACTCATTGCTCAGGGAGTTGCCCCTCCCTTTATACTGTGCAATTGTCTTCTTCATGTAAAATTGTTGATGATAATGAATGTGTATGGGTGTTCATTGGTATAAAGGAAACATAATATTACTTGGTTGAAAAAAACAAACTAAGTAGACTAATGGTTAGGCGTAGTCCATGAACATAAGTATTGGTGAAAAGAAAGCGTTCGGTGGTGCCGCACCTCGCCAAGAGTGGTTGAAAGACTACTGCCGGCCTGGGGGCGTGATACATTCAGTCTGAGAGTTGAACCATGCTCTGATACCATTCTATAATAGCCTCCTCCCACATCTACCAGGGCAACCTACCAGCCAGAGTAAACATGTGACAAGAGGCCGGTATGATAAGTTTCAACCTCTTTGGTGACATTAAGGAAATGGAATCTACAGAAAATCACAAACAGTCATCCAACATCATCCACATACCCTTTAGAAGACAATTCAGCCACTCAGACTGCCTATCCTTGGGTCCTATAGTTGTTTGAGAGACTTAAGGGCAGGGTAACGCTCCCTAGACACTGCCCACGAAAGTTAGTTTCAGCACTAACACTCCCCAAACACTGCCCGGGTGCTTTATAATGCTTCCTAGACACTGCCCAGACGAGTTAGTTTCAACACCAATGCTCCCCAGACACTACCCAGGTGCTTTATAACACTCCCTAGACACTATCGAGGTGCTTTATAATGCTTCCCAAACACTGCCTAGGTGAGTTAGTCTCAGCACTGATGCTAACATTCTGGGATTTGAGCCACCTTTTCTAGCCTAGAGCCTGAGCACTACCTAGAATGGAATGATCATTTAGAACTCGTAAGGATACAAAAGTAATAATATGAACAAAATCATAACCAGATCCCTACTAGCCATGGCAGGCATTTCGTCAAACATATCATCAACATCTAACCTACAGGTGTAAACAATAGAATTAAGTGTAGTAATCTCATACTTATTTGAGAATCAATATGAACCATTGCTTCCTCATGTCTTTTGTTTCCTTATTAGTTATTGAGTCATAAATACAATATCCATTCAAACGCAAGTAAAAACATGCTAAGAGCCAAACATAGTTGCTACCATAAAATGTACACATAACCGACATAATAGGAACATAAATACAATGGACATATCAGTTACCAAAATTCATACACACACACACACACACACACATATATATTGACATGAAAATCAAGGGAATGAATTTCTTATTAATAAATACAATGAACCAACCGGTGATGGGACTACCACATTCCACCTGACCATGGATTGGCTGAGCCAAGTTTCTGTTCATCCAGTCACCCTCGTGCTATATTCCAAGCATGAATTTGGTCTCATAGAATACATCAAGAAACACCAATCAATGTGCACTCCATCGGAGTTCTTAGCCTACACTGTGAGGAATTTGAGTGCCTCCTAGTCTCTCAGGCTTTATCATGCATTTGTAGTCTAATCCAGGGATCACTAGGCCCTACACCAAGACATTCTCTCTAGGCATTACCGTGCATTCCATCTCGGAATCACTAGGCCCAACAGAGAGAAAATCCACCTCTTGGCTTTATCATATATCTCATCATTCACAGGAAAGGATTCCTAGGCCCACCAAGGCACACAATATGGCTTTACCGCAACCCACAGTCTGGTTCAGGGGCTACTAGGCCAGTGTTTCCATGCATCCTCAACCTATTTTAGGGACCACTACCACCATGTGTTTTTCAATTCAAAGATCCACCCCACTCAACTTCGAATCCAACCTGGCCACCCCCCAAAAAACACATGAGAGAACGCATCTCTTAAAGCTATTAGGAAATGGCAAGGCTAGGCTGAAAATACTGTCACACCTAGAAAAACCCATGCCATGGTTGGAAAGAACCACATGAAATCCCATGCATGCGAAATATAGCAAGGAAAATACACATGCAAGTTGATACCTGTAATGAAGGTGGTTGTAGCTGCTTGATCTTGCCTTTCCCTGCTTGATCTTTGCTTCCTCTTGCCTTCTTTGCCTTTCTTTCTCCAATGCCAAAGTGCTCCAAGAAAACTCTAAGTGTCCAAGAGTATGAGAGAGAGAGAAAATAATGAGAGAGCTCCAAAGCTAAACTGACCAAGTGTTGCCCACTAATCCTCAGAAGCCTTTTTATTAATGAGGCATCTATTTTATTCATTTTCCATTATTTTTCTTCAATTTCCTCCTCACATGCAACCTGTGACCTTTCACCTTCCTTTTCTCCTAATTTTCATTATTTTCATAAATAAATGTGCCAAAATACCATTTTTCCTCTTTAATGCCTTAGCCATTTTCTTTGCCAATTTCCTTAGCCATAAATAACCAAATGAACACCCCCCTAGGATGTCTTTCCCACCATTCAGCGTGGAATACGTGTCCCATCATCCGTGGCATTTCTATATTTTGACATGGAATTTTCACTCGGGCTGTTACAGTGGCAGAGTATGGAGGACTGTTTGTAGGAGTATGAGACTCTTCTAGGATGTAAGTCTGAAAGATTTGAGTCTTATAGGGAAGGTCGAACTTCAAGTAGAATTCAAGTAGGTTTTCAATGGAAAGTGGGGTTTCATTTGGGTTTGGCTAGATCTGCAACATTGGGTTTATTGACTCTGCAGTGATTGTAAGCAAAATTTGCTGGTTATGAGAGACTACAACTCTTTGGCTTGCGATATAGCAGATTTGACAAAGGTGGATGATTTCAGGGAACTAGTATACCTGTGGGAACAAGTATTTGGGAAAATTTGATTCCCATAGATGAATGTCATCATTTTGGTTTAGGAACTTGTCTTTACTCTAGAAGTGGAGTTTCAATATATGTCTGCTGGAAACTGTGTCTTTGATTTGGAAGTATCTGTCAACCAATGGGAGATGGTCAACATTCAGGTGAGGGGTTTGCAGGGGTTTCTCATTTAGAATTCTTTGGGAATCCATAATATGGTTTATTCTGTTGAATTATTGTTTATCAGGTTTAAGGAGTAAGCTCGAGACTTCTGGAACAGTGGGAGGGGTGAATATAGTCTGCAGAAAATGGTTTCCTCAGATGCTCAATGGGTTTCTTTAGTTTGGCATGGTTTTTAATTAATTTAATTAATTAACCTTTTATAATTACTATGCAAAGCTTAAGTAGAGGGCCGTTTTGGTTCTTTCAAGAATACCTAGAAAAACAGAGATTTGGTGTGCAGACAGGGTTCTGTACTAGCAGCGAAGGTTTTTGAGGCTTCAATTGTCTCTATGTTGCTTCAATTTAGAGTCTGCAGGGTCTTCAGGTTGTAAATGGGTAAAAAATGGTTGAGCAGAGTTCCCGGGTGTTAGAATTGGTTGACAGAGGTATTTTACAACAAAATAACAGTGAAAAGAGTGAAAAGGGGGATTTTTTGGCTTTTAACCAACAGTGGCTAAAATTTGGGTGCGAAATTAATAAATGAACAATGGGCAGTTTCCTTTTACATAGGGAGGTGGTTCTACGGCATATCGCACCACTTTTGAGTGGAGGGCAATATTTTTTGAGATCACACGATATAACGTGGGGCTGCCACTTAGTAAAAGGTCACTTGGGAAAAACCACGAATCTCACGTGATTTTGGGATTTTAAAAGTTAGACGATGGGAGCACACAATATGGATATGGGCCATCGGATTTGGGAGTGTTTGATCAGAGGGCTATCATGTGGAGGACTTGCAAGGGCTGAGTCAAGGTGTGGTTGGCGGGACCCGGGGATAAATAATGCGAAGGGTTAAATATATTGAACGGTTTAGTGAGGGTCAGGGAATTATAATGTGGGGGGTTTAAATACATAAAGTGGGACTATAGGTTAGGAAATAACTTAGGATAAGGGGGTTTAGTGGGTTTTTAAGGGAAAAAGAGAAATTAATAAGGGAAAAATGATTTTTAAAGGGTAATGTCTAGAGAAAAGTGTGAAATCAAGGGGAAAAAGGGTTAAAATGAAGGGAAAGGGTTTTTATAATGGGAATTTGTTAAAATAAGAGGAAATGAAAGGGAAGGGTTATTTCAAATCAAGAAGGGGAAATTAGTGGATGAAAAGTGATGAGGGGTAATGGAGGGAAATTTAGAGATGTAAGCAGTTTAGTGAAATGAGAGGATATTAGTGAATGAGATTTAGTATTTAGCCCTAAAATCATATAGAACGTTTTAGGGTAAATACCCAAAGTAATACACAATTTTTGTGAATGTCCTCTTTCCTTTGATAGTTCCTCCTACATATGAATCATAGGGTTTAACCATGATGAAAGTGCATTTGATCTATCAACATTGTGCATTTCAAAACCTCTTCTACCTACCCTTTATTTACCCTAGCATTTTCTCTTCATTTATTGGGTGAATTTGAGCTTGCTGACCCTTGATTTCCTTTTCTTTGATAAGCAAACTATCTAATTCTAACCTTATAACTTCCAAGGGCTCACATTAAACTGATGAGTTCCTCATTCTTCTCTACCTAACTACTAGTCTGCTAAGATTAAACAGTTTGGCTAGATCTTTATTTCTCTATCTATCAGCATGAAATTTAAAGCATGAATGAATCGAGATTAAACTATTTGATCATCATGGATTGTGGCATTTTTGACAAGCTACACACAACCTTATTTTGCCCAGTAAAGTAAAACGTAGTGGAATTTGAATTTGCATCACTTTAAAAATCTATTTTTTTATCTCTTTTTCGTGGGGTTCATATATATATATATATATATATATATATATATATATATATATATATATATCTTTTTCTTTTAGTCCTTTGATTTTTCTTTTAGGACTTGCCCTCTTTACATTTTTTATTTTTAATATGGGAGAACATTTTGTAGAAAGAAAAAGTATGTACAATATGACAAGACTAATCATAGCCAATTCAAAATTATGAATCCTATTATTATAGGACCCTAACAGGACACACACACACATTAATAGTGGACTTCACCTAGTGTGGGTTACGTTGTCGGGCCCGATGTCAACAGTGGGGCCACTTCATTAAATGCTGCAAAATGATGATGATGCACATGGTATATTATTTGTCATTACAAGGATAAATTCCCTCAACTTGAGTGGCATGTCTCTCCACAAGAAGTTCTCCTATAGAAAGTCTCACTCATATGGGCCCTCCTTCAGCATGACAAGCAATAAATTCTCACATAACATGGATTACAAGTATCTTTCGACATAATGGTAACAAGGATCTCAACAAAAAACATACTCTCACCAAATTAGAAGAAAGACATGGCATAACTACATCATATACCTCCACTTTCGGGGATGGCCTAAAAATGCAAATATCTATCGGTGAAATAGAATGCATTGTTGAATTCATGAGGCAAAATCGTGTCAAACGACTATAACCTTGGCCCCTTTCTGACACCGTCAAATTCTGGACCCTCGGGAATCTCGAAGATTCCCCAAAGATTCTTTCTTATAGATGGCCAAAAAATTCACTACTTAGATAAAAATTCTCAGCACACCACTACACTCGTGAAATTGTGTGAAAAATGACTAAAAAGTCGGCATCACTCTACCTCTGTAAAATATCAACCTCCAAGGGAATCTTATAGATTCTACAAGATTCTACAAAGATTCTTTGTCGTTGGTTGCTTGGATTTCTACTATTCATATGAGGAAATAGACCAGACTATCACTTTCCATGTGAAATTATGGTTCGTTTGAATATAAAATTGGCATGATTTTGTCTCTGTCAAAAATCACCCTCTAGGGAATCTTTCTCATTCCTCCAAGATTTTGCATGAGAATATTTTGTAGAATATTCCAAGTAATATTCCCCTAGAACATTCCAGGGAATATTCCCCTAGAAAATTATCTCCTCGAAAAATGTGCCTAGTTGGGGAGGGGTTTTGCCTCCGGTTCCATTTTCGCTCTTCTGCTTGGCCTCTCCTTCGCTTCCCTCGTCAAATGAATATTTTGGTTTAATATAATTTCTGAGGGAGGATTCTCCAAGGTCAAACCCTATTGGCAAATAGGTGCCCAACTAAGTTGGGAGGGGCAGTCCCATGTTCCAACCCTCGTGGGACTCCCCATTTAACTATCTAGTAATTTTTATTTTGGTGTATTAATGTTTTTGAATCGTTTTGTAATCATGGCAGTTTGTTATACCTGATTGGGTGGAGTGGTGTGCAGTTTATGGCATATGTTGTGTTATGGGGCTGCCCAGAGGTGGGCCACATAGCTGGTATAGCAGGATCAATCCCTGCTAGCCCTAGTTTTAGGGAAAATTTTAGGGGGTAATATTCACAAGTGGGCTACTTTTCCATCTTTTTTCTAAAATAATTCAGCCAAATTAGTATAAAATTATTTTAGCTTAAAAATCGCCAAAATTTTGTAGAGACTATATATCATTAGGAATTTGAGTATTTTCACAAATATGTCACTAAACATTTTATAGTTTTTTGTTAATGACTAGTAATATTTACCAAGATTTCTAAACATTAAGATAAATTTTCATTCTTAAAATTTTCCCTACCTAGTTTATATGGTAATGACCATGGTATGTGACGCGATGGTGGGGTTTGACCACTCGCTGCCCTTTATAATATATATATATATATACCATTGGCAAGGTGGTAGCTTGTTGCATTTGTTTTTTTTTTGTTTTCAATATAAAAAATTAGTGGAAAAAATTTTCAACTGATTTTTAGAATTTACTAGAAACATTAAAGAGGTAACAAATGCTCCCTTTCTGACCGTTGTTTTCCGTGCACTGTTCCTTTGCCAAATTGTTGCCTCATTACTGACTACCACTTGGTCTAGTTTGACCAGAACTTTAACTTACTATATCTTGAGAATACAAACTCGGATTTGAGTGCCATTCATAGCGTTGGAATCATGACGACGAGCACTACGATATTGTCCTGGTTTGGGTGAAATACGGGATCTTTAATTTGAACTATTTCTGGATTATGAGCAATTTTGGAGCCACCTAGATCACCAAGAGTAATTTTGGATGTTATGGAAGCATCAATGTAATAAATCAGATTTTTGTTACCTATCATATGATTGTTGCAGCAACTGTCCAACAACCAACTGTCCTCACTGTGATTGTCTTCATAAAGATGGCATGAAAGAAACATTGTTTTAGAAGATTCTCCTTCATTGTTGGGGAGATGGACACTACTTCTTTGTTCATCTGATTATTTCTTTCTACATTCATGTTCATAATGCCCAAATTTCTTTTAATAATAGCATTGGTCATTCGATTTAATCCATGTTATGCTTCACTATGTTTAGTTTTGTGAAGGTCTCAAGTGCTTTGGTGCATGATTTTGTTCCTGTTCTGCCTCTTCCTCGACCTCTACCTCACTTTTTATTGCATCTACATCCTCTGCCTCTGCCAAGAGAAAGTTGTGCTTTGAAAGCTTGTTCCATGGAATCTTCTACCAAGTTTTGCTTCATGTCCCAGAAGTGATCCATTCAACTGGTTTACTGAAAAAGTTGTAAGATCTTTTTATTCTAGAATGGTTGTAGGCTTTGAAACAATTTTTCAAAAATCTTCTAATATGTAATGGTTTCACCAATGAGTATGATCTGATTGACTATTCCCATAACTCTAGTCATGAACTGGTCCACATTCTCTATGTTAGCCATCTTCAGGGTTTTGAATTAAGCTCTCAATGTATGGAGTTGTATAGTTTTTAGTGTATCTTTAACTTGATATGCAACTTTTAAAATATCCCAATCTTCTTTTGTTGTTGATGCATTGGTTATGTTTTCAAATATAGAGTCATCAACTAAGTTATGTATCCAACATTCGGCTCTATTCTCTTTATTTCTAAGTTTTGCAACGACATTCCTCTGATTATTGCTCATAGTTGCTAATTGTTGTTGGTTCGGCTCTACATAACCATTTTACAAGGTATCCCAACAATCACGAGCTTGCAAAAATGTATTCATTCTTAAAGACGAAAACTCATAATTTTTTCCAAGCAAATTCAAAGTTTGTAACAAAACTTGAGAAAGTAATTTTTTTAATATAAACATGCTACTTTTTAAAATCTCATTTTTTAATTGCCCTTACAAATTTTATGTCCGTTGTTTTTCTTTTAACTCATTTTTTTTTCAATAAAACCACCTTTTTTTTCAAATTCCCCTGTGGAAGAAAACTTCCTCCATTAAAAGAGACCTTTTTAAAATGGTTAAAATGATCTTTCAATTTCGAAAAAAAATAACTTTCAAAAAGCTCCTATTTTTTTTTTTTAAGTTTCGAATAATCCTTCACATAATACAAATGAGCAAGCCTTCGCGAATAATCCTTCACGTAATACGTTTAAGCCTTTGGAAAAAAATGACCAAACCTGAACATAATTCGATTAAGCCTTTGAATCCGAATAAAAAACGTGGAACCTTTGAAAACGACTTGACGCTTTAAAAAAAGATGTTTGTCGTTTAGTGCAGCTTGACTTTTCATACCTCGTTTTAAAATGGTAGCCGTGCTAAAATTCAGCTCCCTTTTTAAAAATTTCGGCTGCAAATTTAACGTTGAAACGAAGATTTGAAGACTTGTTGTCAACACATTTCTCGATACAAAACGTGTCACCAAATTTCTCAGTTTGGTAAGTCTTCGTTGATCAGCACACTTAAGCACAGAGACTAGGTGTGATGGTCACTTCAAATTAAAAAAAAAATAACCGTCTAGCTTGCAACAGCATTTCCACGTTTTCGATTTTCATAATTCTAGCTCCTTTCGTTCTCTATTGTGTTCACAAAAAAAAAATTAAACGCTCTTTTTCCTTTTTTTTGTTACATCATGATACAGTGACAAAAAAATTCAAAATAGAAAAACTACTCTTCTCATCCTTCAACATAATTAAATAGACTATATAAGAAGTGTTAAATGACTGGAGTGAAACTCAATTAAAGTGAACTAAATATAAGGTTATAATATCATGACAAAAATTGAAGAAGTAAAAGCTCAAAATAGAACAACTACTCTTTTCATCATTCAATACAGTTAAATAGATTACATAGGAAGTGTCAACAATAAATGACTGGAATGAAACTCAACTAAGATGAACTAAATATGAACTGACTATAACACCTAGAAAATGATGGAATTAAATATGATGACAGCTAACAGACAGTAAAAATAATATCTCAACAAAAACCACCTTAACCTTGCTCAATCTTTGGGACCACTATCTGACCTGCGTGGCATTTCCATGCCTAGACAGGAGTCACCTCACCTTTGGTTTGATCGTTTGTCTAATGCACCTCGGGCTAGTGCCTGATCGTTTGTCTATTGCCCCTGGGCCAATGCCTAAAAGATGTATAGGAGGACTCAAACAACAATTGGCTCACACCACACCAGTCCAAATCAGTTTTTGGTTTCCAAACTTCTCAGGATTCCCAATTCTCTAACCTAACAACATCTTCCTCAATTGCACCATAGTCCTCCACACTCCGTTCTAACATCGAGTAGCATCATGCATCCACAATCCCACAATCCCGATTTTTACAGTGGTCAAATCTCCTCATCCATGAGGGCAATACAAATCCTAGGCAATAGAAGTGTCCCTCTAAGGCCAACATTTGGCTTTGATACCAAATGAATAGACTTAACCAGAGAACAAAACATATTTATCGAGAGACATAAACTAGCAAAAATACACAACAATATACAAACATGTAAACATTGTAAAAACAATATTATCTGGCGAAAATCCTAAAGGAAAAACCTTGGCCAACCTGGCCTTGTTGGCTTTAGCCACTCACCTCCTTGGTATACATTATAAAAATTCTATATAGCCTTTTTAAAAACTCTATTACATGCAATATCAAGAGCAGAAAACCATATCTACCCTATCCCACATGCCCAAAACCAAAATTATTTAACCTAATAATTTTGATTCTATCTCAACCTTGATTCTATCTCTAAGTAAAGTTTACCTAACACATCTAAACAAAGTGAACATAATTAGTTAAACATTTAAACCTAAACCTGAAATATTGAGCTGGAAGGATACCTTGATCTTGAACGCGCTCATCTTTGATATTATTAAATCAATAAAATACATGAACCCTCTTCTTTGAAATACTTCTTTGATATTATTCAATCAATAAAATGCATGAACCCTCTTCTTTGACCACCCAATCTGTTTAATCATAAAATGAACATTCAAAAATCTGATGAAAGTTAAGTAAATACAACTTTCATTAGTACAAATCTACACTGAACAAACAGCTCTGTGAACAAAATCTAAATTGAGTTTTAACATTTGCCAGTACCTTACGGCTTTCCATTATTTAAATGTTGAATTTATAGTTGCATACTAATGCCATCAATTTATTTAAACATTGAGTTTATAGTTGCAAACTAATGCTATCAATTTAGGGCATCCATTGATCAGCCCTTTAGCCAACCCTCTTTCTTTTGTAAAAAAATATCAATGGACTATTGTGCATTGAAACAAATAATTTTATAAACAATGAGGATTTCACCAAAGTCATTTAAATAACATAGGTATCTCTGACGTGGTTTGCCCAAATTACATCACCAATATTATTGAACTGACTATAAAGAGATCTGTCTTCCAAAAACATAAAAAATAGAAACCCTTGCATGCCTTCGAAAACCGCTATGCACTTATGCTATCCACGATATTCAAGGTAAAATGTACCTTCGCCAGAGAACTTGACATGCCTGTTGCGCCAAGCCAAGACTGACAAACCAATACAGAGCGCTCGACAATCCAATTAGATGATTGCTTCAGCGGACATTATCAGTGTCTAGTTTGCTTATTGGCATTTGAATAAGATTCGACTCAATCTCTCTGGAACAGAAAATTTGTAGAGACTATATGGGAAATTAACCATGGGATCGAAACCCTATAACAGATGAGATTATATTCAATATTACAAATTTTCCAATAATATACTTGATGTAATCACTAACCGCAAAGACCAGATTAGTTTATCGCCGCAGAAGGGAGAAATGACCATGACTCCATGGTACATGAAATGAAACCAATATGTAACAGTACAAATGGCAAACAATAGCATTAACGTTCTGTCATTGTCTATGCTAAAATACATTGAACACATCGAATGGAAAAAATGTTTCCCACATTATCTTCCAGACTTGCAGGGTGAACGGATGGCTTTTGAAATGTCTAAATTGCATTTTCCATCATCGGCACCTCCTCTACTTTCTGGTTATCTGCATGGAGGACCCGAAATTGAAACGGTACGTGATAGCCATGCGAGCGGACAGAAGATCAATGGCTGAATTAATTAATTTTTTAAAAATAGCACTCTCTGAATACCTAAGAAATGGCAGTAATGACCAAGGACGTGGCATGTAAACTCCCTTAACTTAAAAATGAGACATTTCATTAACTAAATCATTAATTGAGGCCATCTTATGTGAATTTTGACCAAGAATATCCGAGGTTATAAAATACTGAGCATCCAAATCATTTTTTAATTTTAAGATTTGAAATTCCACTAACTTAATTGAATTTTAAAAATTTGAAATTCCTAAACTCAAATCCAATATAAACTATAAATTGCACCTTAAGTTCAAATCCAATATAAATCACATCTAAAAAAATTGAAATTCCTCAACTCAAATCCAATATAAACTACACCCTAACCTCAAATCCAACATAAACCACACCTATAGCGTAACAAAACTGATTATTTATCCTAAACTCAAATCCAATATAAACCACACCTTAAACTCAAATCCAATATAGACCACACCTATAGCTTAACAAAACTGAGTATTTATCATAGACATAACGTGACGGTCTGGTTTCTGTAATTCGTCATCAAACAGACGTCACATATCCGTTATCACGGAAATTTCCTTTAATTCCTTATAAGACAGACGTTGCATATTCTCCTTCACTTTCGTTGAATTTTTCTGTAATTCCTTTTCAAAAATGCGTACCGTATTATCATTCACTTTCATGTAAATTTTCTGTAATTTCTAGGCGTCACATATTCTCATTCACTTTCATTGAAATCTGCTGTAATTTGTTTTCAAATATATATCATATATTTACTGGGATAGACATCTTTCTTATTGGAGTTGGGCATTTTAATGATTTTACTAATCAAAAAATTGATTGGAAAGTTTGAATTTAAAGATGCAAGTATATTCTTGTAGTTGCCACAATATCAATGGATTGAATTCAAACCACTAACTTTCGTGCATATCTAAATCGCATGATTAAACCTTGTTTAAATTAATTTTTTACAAAACTCCATTAAAAATTTACCATGCCATTTGTTAATTGACACCTATCAGGGTTAACCATAATGGAAACACTGTAAAATGTAACACACACCTCACATATACTTTGCATAGTAGTGGGAAGATAAATTGTGTTTGACAACATGTTTAACACTTCTTTAAATTTCCTTGTAAAATAACCTATTATACATTTAGTTAGAAATGAGAAATTTGCCTTAATGGCTTTCTTATTAAACTAGAAAACATATGTTATCATTTAATCTTTAATTTTTTCCCTCGAAATAAAATTTATGAATGTAACTATATTCACATTCTTTTAGGATGAAAATTTACAATGCCAATTAATTTGTATTTTTTTTTAAGAAGGATTATTCCAAATAAGTTTTTTGGCATGTTAGACATTCTACAATTTTACCAATGATTCTGCATGCGGAATAAACTCAAAGAATCATTAAACCTTATTGCCCAGGGATACGAGTTACCTCCAGCCATCGGTGATGTATTGATGCAGGCCACAGTCCACAAGCTTCTCCTTCAGCACTCCAGCTTCTGTCCAAGCAAAAGAACACAAAATTCTGAAGGCACTTCCGAGCTCTGCTATCTCAGCGAGATGGTGTAGAACTGAAGGGGGTTGAGATATGAGCTTGGGGACCAAACAGATGAACATATAGCTAAGCTTCCATCAAGCTTCTAAATGCTATGTGTTAGAAAAACCACAAATCAAGGTAGAGATGAGATCAAAGTAATGGACCACTTTAGTAGCTCCCAATTATTAATTTAGTAATTGCAGTTGATTTTCTTAACTTAAGGAAACTACTGCAGTTGGTTTCCATAAGTTAAGAAAAGCTGCAACTCCATAAATCAAGGTAGCTTTTGTGTTAAATTAATGGAGCTTAACATTCTCCCACTTGGTCCATACTTCCAAACTTAATGTCTCAACTTAAAAACCATTGATAATCTGTATTAAGTAATAGATACACGAATCATAGCGATAAGTCCTCTAATGACGAGTATTACCTTCCATGTATTACTATGCATTTATTCTTATTATAATTTATGTGGCAACAATTTCTTAATGAATAAACCCTATGTTTATTCTTGGTCCTTCTTAAATGAATTTTCTCAAATCAACTTAAGGTGCACATAATATGAGAAAAAACATCACAATAATTAAGAATTTCATTAACATTGTCCATACAATGAAAAACTGCATAATGGAACCAAGTCCCATATTCAATACATGATCCTTGAAATTAACTGTGGCATGCACTTAGTCAAAGGATCATTGATCATTAACTCAGTGCTGACGTGCTTAATGACCACTTTATTTTCTTTAACATGTTCCCTTATAGCTAAAAACTTAATGTCGATATGTTTGTTTCGACTCCCACTTTTTTAGCCATAAAACCAGCAGCTGAATTATCACAATATATTCTCAATGGCTTATAGATAGAATCCATAATTCTAAGCCCAAAAATGAAATTCTTAAGCCATACACCATGTAAAGCAGCCTCAAACAGGATATACATAAGCATGTAGTCTTTGGTCCCTTGAAGGTACCTCATTACTTTCTTTGCAGCTCTCCAGTGGTCTAAACCTGGATCACTCTGACATCGTCCCAACATTCCTACATTAGGCTTCCGACAGCAGAAGCATATGGAATGTTCTTCATTTGTTCCCTTTCAAAGTCGTTCTTCGGGCATTGGTTCAAATTGAACCTATCACGCTTCACAATGGGAGCTACACTTGGTGAACAATCCTTCATCCGAAATCTCTCTAAAATTTTATTAATATAGGTTTCCTGGGACAGACCCAAAATGCCTCGAAATCTGTCTCTATGGATCTTAATGCCAATGACATAAGATGCCTCACCTATATCCTTCATATCAAAACTTTTAGAGAGGAATTGTCTCACCTCATGTAGCAAACCCTTATCATTGGTTGCTAGCAAAAAGGTCATCCATATGTAAAACAAGAAAACAAATTTTACTCCCACTAACCTTCAGGTATATACATTGATCCATAATGTTTCCTACAAAACCAAAAGAAGAAATTACATTATGGAATTTCAAATACCATTTGGAGGATGCTTGTTTTAAACCATACAATGACTTCTTGAGCTTGCAAACCAATTGCTCACCATGACTAGAGGGGAATCAATGAAGATGTGTTATTCATGAAGAAGTGTTATCAATCATTAATGAAGAAGTGTTATTAATCATCATCCTTTAGTACCAGTGTGAACATGCATTGAATCATATGTGACATTGTTTTGTAAATTAATGCAGTAAAGACCATTAGACAAAATACCATTCCCAACATAATCAGATTTATAGAATAGACTGAAAGATTTTTCTGAAAATTTTAAGGAATATCCAAAAGGTACAAGCCTTGAAACTGAGATCAAGTTTCTAGAAAACTTGGAACATAAAAGGTCCTTTCTAACTCCAAAACAAAACCACTACTTAAAGCTAAATAACATGTTCCTATAGCTTTCACATGCGAGCCCATCTTGTTTCCTGATAAGATGCTTTGCTCACTTCCCACTGGCTTCCTTAGGTTCTGCAAACCCTGCAAGGAATTCAAAATGTGAATTGTTGATCCAGAATCAATCCACCATGTGTTAATATTAACGTTAATCATATTAGATTCATAATAACCAAACGAGATTACTTCCTCAAGTTCGGGAATGTCAGAACGAATTTCAGAGAAATTTGCAGGTTGTACTACTGCATCAAAATAAAGAATCACATGCTTATGTTGAGGCTTAATAAACTTTCATGTTTTACCAATGTAAAACATGGTAAAAAGAATTGAATCAAATGACATGAAAATTTCCTGTGGGCTAAATTTTCAATTCAAGCAGATTCAATAAAACTTTATGAACTTTCACGTTTTACCAATGTAAAACATGCTAAAAGGAATTGAATCAAATGACATGAAAATTGCCTGTGGGCTAAATTTTCAATTCAAACAGATTCAATAAAACTTTATAAACTTTCATGTTTTACCAATGTAAAACATGCTAAAAAGAATTGAATCAAATGACATGAAAATTGCCTGTGGGCTAAATTTTCAATTCAAGCAGATTCAACAAAACTTTTATGAACTTTCATGTTTTACCAATGTAAAACATGCTAAAAAGAATTGAATCAAATGACATGAAAATTGCCTGTGGGCTAAATTTTCAATTCAAGCTGATTCAATAAAACTTTATGATAAAACTTATTAATTCATAACTCCTGTGGGTAGGTTATGAAATTTTATCCTAATTAATCACATAAATATAATAAAAATTCCTGTGGGATAAAATTTATTATATTCAGTGTAATTAATTACAATTTAATGTCTAAATAATCTTTATGTGATCTTGCCAATCAATATATAATTTTATTTAATTAAAGATGTTGTGGCTACTCTCTAATTAATTAAAATTACATGGATCACTAGACATTAATTTTGTTGCATAAACAAAACTTAACCAGAGAGAAAAATAATGTTTACTGAAAGGAGTAAGTCAAAATGACATTTTAATAAACTCCATATAACTGTAATAATTCTCCAGCAAATTCAAAAGCAGGTTAAAGCAGTCAGTATGACTACAAATTGATTGTTCAATTTATAAACTTAACCCGGAGATTGACTCACAAAATTGATTTTCAACAATGCTAAATCTGAACTTCATGCGAACTGAATGCCCAAATGAGAAATAAACCATTTCTTATTTCTCTTTAATTACAAATGTTCATAAATGTAAGTTCAATGTAATGTAATCAATTTACTTTGCATTTTGCATTGTTGATCTTATATAGTTTATCCAAATTAACTATATAAATAAAAATAACATATACCATAACAATCTTTAACATACATATAAACCGTTATGGTATATAATCAAAGGGTAATACCATGTGTTATAAACAAAATCCAACGTTAAACAAATACTTGGCATGGTATAACCTCCACCCAAAATTATCAAATAACATAAAATGATCTTAAAAAATGAATGTGATTGCAGATGCCAAGAACCTGAGTTAATGGTATATGCGTATTCACGCTAGGATGGACTGATGCCACAGTCTTTTCAATGCGGCTTCCACCATGCAAAAATTTTGAATCACTAACACGTTTGGCTTTACTTCCCTCAAATATATATAAATGAACTCATGCGCAATATTTAACTTCATGCGCAATAATCATGGAATAAAAAATTGATTGCCCGAATGAGAAATAAAGACTCGGGATCAACACATATGCCATGGGTTACATAACAAATACAAGACACTCCCTTTAAAGAAAATAAATAAATAATCAGAAGAACCCTTTTAAATTACGTTCGGGACTCTATGAAGCGGAATTTAATAGTGGTCTAAATATAAGGTTGGTTATATATGTAACCAACTCCATTATTAAACAAACAAACCCACGTGCTTGTGACAAAACCAAGTCACATAAACCAAAAGTTTTGTGAACGGTTATAAAAATACGACTACTCCTATGAAATGAGTGGTGACCTGGCTTGACGGAGTATTAATAAGCAACATGTGAGAAACAAATAGGCCTTGCCTTCATGCTACTTGCACCACGTAAAACCAGCCCTTTAAGTTGACTCGCCAGCACTTTAGATATTTACTCAGCATATATAGCATGACGGAGTACAAGTAATAGTTCAACTTTTTCCCGGATACATAACACATCACCATCCAAGTGTCCATGGCATGGAAGTTGATGTGATGTAATCGGCCAAATAAAGGATTATAATCCTCAACTCAAAAGTCTTGCTAAACGGAAGAGCACACGTAACTCATTGCTATGTGACCTTCAGCATAGCATATTAAATTTGACGCTCTTCCTATGTTCAAACCTAAGCCTTTTATTTTAACCAGTAGAGCGCTCATTGCATCAAATATGCTACCTTAGTGGACCAATGAAAATGTTCGCATACGCAATGTTGTAGACCTATCTGACCACCAATAATTCAACTCAATCCATTATGCGGAAAGGACCAATTCCTGAAACAATAGCTTTGTTAATTTATAGCTGGTCCATACGTTGCAATTAGAATTATTGATATATGCATGTGGCCGGTAAAATAAATGCCAGACAACACATTATCTACTTCAGCGCATCTGATAGGACGAAATATCAAGACAAATGCAACCTGAGCTGGCATTTGTGTCAATGTCAAAAATAAAACTACGGAAACAAATAAAAAACAGACAAAGAAAGTGCTGGAAAAATTCTTGGTTGACATCCTTAGGTCGCTGGTTCGAATCTGGCAGGTCGGACCAGATGAATAAGAAAGAGACTGTGCTTCGAATATTAATGATGTGAAAAGATCGATCAGAGAATTAATAAATTTTCATTATCTTATTTTTCTTCTTTTAGATGGTGACTTTCCTTTGAGATTGTGTCCACGCTATGATTCGAGAGTCAGTAAGTATGAACACACAGAAATTTGCCAAAGACTTGGAGAAATTTGAATAACACTTTCAGCATTTAACTGGGTTTCCTATCGATAACTTGTCTAAACCCAAAAGTTCTCATTCCAGCACTGATTCTAAAACAACCTTGAGAAAGTATTGACAAAAACATACAAATAGAATCACCCAATACAGAAAAGCCTTCCAAGACCCTGATAACCAAAATGGGTAAGGCTCCAAAAATCCGCAGATTCAGTTTAATAATGCTCCGAATGTCAATACCACCAAAGGCAGTCCCAATTAAACAAATTACAAGCAAGCCCATGAGACAAGATCCTGAAAAAAAAAAAAAAAAAAAATGTGGTATTGAAGAATAAGAGTACGCTGGTCACACCGAACCGTAAGTGCCACGGTTACGGGTATCTACGCCATTTTAATACAATAAAACAATGGTCGGTTCAACCGGGATTCGAATCATTGATTATTTCAAAATAAAAGGACAAAAGGGCGGCGAGAGAACACCAAGGCAGAGATAAACTAAGGCTCTGATACCAACTGTTAGACATTCTACAATTTTAACAATGATTCTGCATGCGGAATAAACTCAAAGAATCATTAAACCTTATTGCCCAGGGATACGAGTTACCTCCAGCCATCGGTGATGTATTGATGCAGGCCACAGTCCACAAGCTTCTCCTTCAGCACTCCAGCTTCTGTCCAAGCAAAAGAACACAAAATTCTGAAGGCACTTCCGAGCTCTGCTATCTCAGCTAGATGGTGTAGAACTGAAGGGGGTTGAGATATGAGCTTGGGGACCAAACAGATGAACATATAGCTAAGCTTCCATCAAGCTTCTAAATGCTATGTGTTAGAAAAACCACAAATCAAGGTAGAGATGAGATCAAAGTAATGGACCACTTTAGTAGCTCCCAATTATTAATTTAGTAATTGCAGTTGATTTTCTTAACTTAAGGAAACTACTGCAGTTGGTTTCCATAAGTTAAGAAAAGCTGCAACTCCATAAATCAAGGTAGCTTTTGTGTTAAATTAATGGAGCTTAACATGGCATTCATTCATTTTATGAATATCCTCATTTCAATTGACATTTACTAATTTATTTTCTGTTGACTTATATTTTTCATTGTACCAACTATTACAAGCTATCTTATTGTATATTTTTGTAGCTATCTTGAAAGCATTATTTCTTTATCCACACATAGGTAAATCTCACTATTTTCTCATAATTTAATTTATAATAGAATGATTTGGAGCATATAAATTATGTAATTATAAAATTACTTCAAATATAATATAAAATATAATTAGATACTGAGATAAACGAATGACTAAATATTGTGAATATGTAGATATTGGAATAAAATAATGAAGAAATGTGTTTGATATATAATGAGATGTCAATATATAATAATTTAATCGTTATGAAGTTTTTAAATTGTTAGAAAGATTAGTTTAAAGGAAGGACAAATTATTTTTTTTAAATTAATTTTTTAGTTTATGGATGAACTAATATATTAATAAATAATGATAAATATCTTCCTTTCCTTCTCTATTTGATTCTTGAATTAATAATTAGTTTTCTAATTAATTGATTGTACTTAGATATTCCCCTTGAATGTAATTAGTCTACAATGTGCAACTGGAAAAGCCTCATAGAAGATTCTCTCTATGAAAATTTTGAATTCTCCATTTTATACTTCAAAATTCCTTTATATTCTTTTATTAAATAATTCATTTTGTTATTTACTTCTCTTACTTCCACTTAATATATATCACTTTATTTTCTTTTATTATATATATATATATATATATATATATATAAAATTTTCTTATTAAAATAAGATTTAAATAAACTTTAATTAAAATAATTTTAATATTTATTTCCAAAAAAAAAATTATCAAATGACTCTACCAAACACAAACACATTCCGTGATTTGGTGGCTGGCATATTAAACACTCTATGTAATTCAATTTGCATGAAAATTGGTTTTATAATTTTGGTGATTTTTAGTTTTGTTTTTTCAATAGTATGATATTTTTGTTGTTGCTTCCTCCATGAATAGACACCTCTTTCAACAAATTGCACACCATTGATAACACTTTTATTTTTTTAATTTAGAGTAAGATTAAATGAAAACAAAAATTAAAGTTAATAGTGTGGATATTTTTAATTATTTAAAAAATTTCAGGGATAAGAGGGATAGCTTGTATATTATTAATTATTTTAAATTTTTGAGTGATAAGAGGGATAGTGATAATTATATTCATAGTGATAGTGATAAAGATTTTTGTACCATTTTAAAATTTAGATATGAAAGTATAGTATATGTTTTTTTATTTATTTAATTATATCGCAATAAGATCATTTAAAACCATTGGTGACCTTTCCAATTCAAAATAACATCAATTTCACCCTTTAGTGCTATTAATAATAACTCCAAAAAATAGATGTCTCTATAACTCCAAAAAACAGGTGTCCATCAATTTCACCATTCCAGCAATCGTTCCAACAATCCGCTAACTCCAAAAAATAGGCATCCATCAATTTCACCATTCATGCTCTTAATAATAACCCCGCCACTCCATCTCTAATTGTAACATGGAGGAATAATAGAATAACTCTCCCACTCCATACCCGATTGTAACGTTGAGCAATAATAAAATAACATCGCAACTCCATCTTGAACGTTTCAAATTGTCATTAAATATTTGTTGTGCTTATTATTCATTACCATTCCATCCATTATAATCAAAGGCTGCGCAGATGCATGCATTTCTTTCTTAGTGCTTGAGTTGTTGAAATTTTTAAAGGATTACTGGAAAGATTACTTTAAACATTTCAAGGGGCTTCTCTCCGCTTCTATCTTCTAAAAATGATGAAAAATATTCCATAACCTTCATTTTCTCTACCTAGTGTTTTTCAGGTTTCCTTCAAGATGCATTGAAGGAACCCTTTCTTAGTGATTGAGTTGTTGGAATTGTTGAAGGATTGGTACAAGGATTACTCGAATGATTTGAAGGGGCTTCTGTAGGCTTCTATCTCCTAAGAAAGGTGCACAATTTGTTTTGATACCTATATTTGTTTTCAATAGCCAATGTTAACTAGATTTGTCATTAGTCTAATATTGAATGGCTTTATTCACTTTTGCTGAAGTCTTGTTAAACAATCCATACCGAAAATAAATATATATATATATATATATATATATATATATTAAATAATATATATATATATATATTAAATAATATATATATATATATATATATATATATATAATATATATATATATATATATATATATAGATTAATGACATGCATTGTTCATATTTTAAAAAATAACCTAACTCTAAAAATAGCTAGCCACTTTTGACCGCATTGTATGCACACAGGATGTAGAGCCATGATTCTAGAACAAAGTGAAATTTCTCACCATTTGGGAATGAGAGGCTGATCTCCACTTGCGTTGTATATTGTAGGGTACCTCCATTAACCTCCTGTTTTCTTGTTTATTACACCCTATCTCTTAGATCACATCTTACCTTAAAAAAAACCACATGCAAGTGCATCCATCTCATCCCAACATATGCTACATGTTTAATACCTTTAATTGATTGCGTATTGACTTTCTAAGTGTAACAAGATTTTTTTTATTTAACAATAAGTATTTAAAACCGCATGCAAGTGCATCCATCTCATCCCAACATATGCTACATGTTTAATACCTTTAATTGATTGCGTATTGGCTTTCTAAGTGTAACAAGATTTTTTTTATTTAACAATAAGTATTTGTGAGGAATTTAGATTCATATATTAAAATTATGAAAAGTTATTATTTGATTTAATATTTCATTTAAAATAGTATTAAAAAATAACAATGCTCCATTAAAATCAATATTACTCTTCAAATCCTATAAAAAAATTAAACTACAAGCTTCTAAAAAAACGGCTCGCCATTTCTACAAGAAAATGATGAGCATGGAGGGAAGCGTGGCGACTCTCACCCAATGCTCCGCAGGATGACGAGATGGAAACAAAGAACAATGACAATCGTTGACGTACAACTACAGTAACTATACCAATGTATAGTTACTCTATAGTCAAAAAAAAAAATTCCCCATGACTTATTTTTCAATTCATTGTTCGCGAGTGTGCACAAGTTTTATTTGTAAAGTAAGTTGATGTATGTTTAAAATGTGGAATATTCGTAAATGACTTTAGTTTATTAGAGTATTTCAATTTAATATTTTAATAAAATTATTTATTTATAAGAAATGTTATGTAATTTTTTTTACAAATTAATCAAGGTTTTTATTTACAATTTATAGGTGTATTGTTGAAATTTTTTATTTAATAAATTTATGGCTGTAAATTTGTAGTTTTATGATTTTGATAAGTTAATAATTTTACAAAAGATTCTTTGGCGAAGATCACATGAAACATCATTTGTCGACGTGTTTCGAACCAACCAGTGTGGTTCATCGTCACGACAAGTTGAAGAAACAAATCCAGGTTAGCAAGTTAAATAGACAGAGCAGAGCCTCAACCGGCTAAGGAGACCAACAGCTACTTTTGACTAGGTACCTAGGTCAAAACCCTTTTTAATAATTAAAGGGGAAAAAGAACCCTAGGGGAACCAAAAAATATAATATTATGATAATAGTTAGTTAAAAATATTAATAAATAATTAAAATATTAAGTAAAAAAAATTTAATTTCATGATACTAGTTAGTTAAAATAAATAATTAAAAATTTTTATATTTAAGGAAAAGAAATTTCCTAGGGGGAACAATCCCTTAAACTAAATTAAAAATAATTTAAAGATAATAGTTTGTTAAAATATTAATAATCCATGATAAGAGTTAGCTAAAATAAATAGTTAAAAAATTATATTTAAGGAAAATACCCTAGGGGACCAAAAATAAATTAATAGAAATAATTTAATAATAATAGTTAGCTAAAAATAGAAAAATTAGTAACTAAAATCATTTAATGATAATAAAAATATTAATAAATAAGTAAAAAATTAAGTAAAAAATTAATTCATGATACTAGTTACTTAAAATAAATAATTTAAAAAAAATTATATTTAAGGAAAAGAAATTTCCTAGGGAGACCAATCCCATAAATTAAATTAAATAAAATAATTTAAAGATAATAGTTTGTTAAAATAAATAAATAAAAATTATATTTAAGGAAAATACCTTAGGGGACCAACAAATAAATTAATAGAAATAATTTAATAATAATAGTTAGCTAAAAATATTAATAAATAATTGTTAGCTAACTATTATTATTAAATTATTTCTATTAATTTATTTGTTGGTCCCCTAGGGTATTTTCCTTAAATATAATTTTTATTTATTTATTTATTTATTTTATTATTTTTTTTTAACAAACTTTTATCTTTAAATTATTTTATTTAATTTAGTTTATGGGATTGGTCCCCTAGGAAATTTCTTTTCCTTAAATATAATTTTTTTTTAATTATTTATTTTAACTAACTAGTATCATGAATTATTTTTTTACTTAATATTTTAATTATCATTAAATGATTTTAGTTACTAATTTTTCTATTTTTAGCTAACTATTATTATTAAATTATTTCTATTAATTTATTTTTGGTCCCCCTAGGGTATTTTCCTTAAATATAATTTTTTTTAACTATTTATTTTAGCTAACTCCTATCATGGATTATTAATATTTTAACAAACTATTATCTTTAAATTATTTTTAATTTAGTTTAAGGGATTGTTCCCCCAGGAAATTTCTTTTCCTTAAATATAATAAATTTTAATTTTTTGTTTTAACTAACTAGTATCATGAAATTAAAAAAAATTTACTTAATATTTTAGCTATTTATTAATATTTTTAACTAACTATTATCATAGTATTATATTTTTTGGTTCCCCTAGGGTTCTTTTTCCCCTTTAATTATTAAAAAGGGTTTTTACCTAGGTACCTAGTCAAAAGTAGTTGTTGGTCTCCTTAGCAGCTCTGTCTATTTAACTTGCTAAGCTGGATCTGTTTCTTCAAACGATGAACCACACTGGTTGGTTCGAAACGCGTTGACAAATGATGTAGAAACTTTTGTAAACTTGATATGGATCACAGAAGCCTAAACTTTACTAAGTTAATAAGTTATTGAAATAAAATATGTTAAAAATATTTTGAAATTAAGGGTTTTTGGTAACTTTTTTTAGTAGGTTTTTTATTTATATAATTAAACTAATTTCAATCTTAATAAGTAGATTAATATGATACCAATTATTTTTTTAAAAGAGAAAATGATTTACTATAAAATATTTTTAAATTTATTCAATTTTGTTTTTCCGAGTCCAAAAATATATATAATTATTGATATTTTAAATTTATTTAAATTATCATTTTTTTGTTTTTAATTAATCTTTTAATATTATAATTTTAAATAATAAAAATAAGATTTTTTTCAAAATTTTAAATATCTTTAAAAATATCTTATAAAAATTTAAATATTTTATTAAAAATTATTTAAATTAGTTTAATTTATCATTCATATATATATATATAAGATATAAACATTTAATTAAAACTATTGTATCTCTTAAATATTATGAAAGATAATAATACATCAAATAAAAAAAATTATAAAATTAAATAAAAATGAGTAATTAAATCAAAATGTGAATGAAATAAGGTAAATTCGTACATACATATATAGAACTTTTTTTTGTAAATAGAGAACTTTTTATTTTTAAATATTCTTCAATGTCCAATTGAAATTGAATAAAATCTACAATAACATTATTTACATATATAATAAAAAATATTTAGATGTCAAATTCAATGGTGCATTTACTTTTTTCCTAAAATATTTACTGAAATAAAAAATAATAGATAATTATCTAAAAGATGTTGAAATTTTTTATAACTAGGAAAGTATTTGAGAATAAACCCATCTTTTATTATCTAAATTTCCTAATATTTTTTAATTTAACCTCCATATACCAAGTAATCATAATCATGTAAATCTATAGTTTTATGATTTTGATAAGTTGATGAGTTATTAAAATAAATGAATGATTTTTATTTACAATTTATGAGGTGTATTGTTGAAATTTTTTTAATAAATTTATGACTGTAAATCTGTAGTTTTATGATTTTGATAAGTTAATAAGTTATTAAAATAAAACATATTAAAAATATTTTGAAATTAAAAGTTATTGGTAAACCTTTTTTATTGGCTTTTTGATTTATATAATTAAACTAATTTCAATCTTCATAATTAAATTAATATGATACCAATTATTTTTTTAAAAGAGAAAATGATTTACTATAAAATATTTTCAAATTTATTCAATTTTGTTTTTCCAAATCTAAAAATATATATAATTATTGATTTTTTTTAAATTTATTTAAATTATCATTTTTTTTGTTTTTAATAAATATTTTAATATTATAATTTTAAATAATAAAAATAATAGTTTTGTCAAAATTTTAAATATCCTATAAAAATTTAAATATTTTATAAAAGAATATTTAAATTAGTTTAATTTATCATTCATATATATATATATAAGAAATATATAAACATTTAATTAAAGCTATTGTATCTCTTAAATATTATGAAAGATAATAATACATCAAATAAAAAAATATATAAAATCAAATAAAAAAAAGTAATTAAAACAAAATGTGAATGAAATAAGGTAAATTGGTACATAAATTTATAGAACAATTTTTTTTTTAAATAGAAAACATTTTATTTTTAAATATTCTTCAATATCCAATTGAAATTGAATAAAATCTACAATAATATTATTTTCCTATATAATAAAAAATATTTAGATATCAAATTCAATGGTGCATTTATTTTTTTTCCTAAAATATCTACTGAAATAAAAACTAATAGATAATTATCTAAAAGGTGTTGAAATTTTGGATAACTAGGAAAGTATTTGAGAATAAACCCATTTTTTATTATCTAAATTTACTAATATTTTTTAATTTAACCTCCATATACCAAGTAATCATAATCATCTAGATATTAATGTAGCACTACAGTGATTAAGTTGTGGTAAATTTATGACTATAAATATGTAGTTTTATGATCTTGATAAGTTGATAAGTTATAAAATAAATGAATGATTTTTATTTACAATTTACGAGGTGTATTGTTGAAATTTTTTAATAATTTTATGACTGTAAATCTGTAGTTTTATGATTTTGATAAGTTAATAAATTGTTAAAATAAAATATATTAAAAATAATTTGAAATTAAAGGTTTTTGGTAAAAAAAAAAATTATTAGATTTTTTGTTTTATATGATTAAACTAATTTCAATCTTAATAATTAAACTAAGATAATACCAATTATTTTTTTTTAAAGAGAAAATGATTTACTATAAAATATTTTTAAATTTATTTAATTTTGTTTTTCCGAATAAAAAATATATATAATTATTGATTTTTTTAAATTATCATTTTTTTTTGTTTTTAATAAATCTTTTAGTATTATAATTTTAAATAATAAAAATACTATTTTAAAAAAAAAAATTAAATATCTTAAAAAATATATTATAAAAATTTAAATATTTTATAAGAAAATATTTAAGTTAGTTTAATTTATCATATATATATATATATATATAAAAGAAAGATATAAACATTTAATTAAAACAATTGTATCTCTTAAATATTATGAAAGATAATAATACATCAAATAAAAAATATATAAAATCAAATAAAAATGAGAAACTAAATCAAAATGTGAATGAAATAAGGTAAATTTGTATATAGATTTATAGAACACTTTTTTTTTTTAAATAGAGAATATTTTATTTTTAAATATTCTTCAATATCCAATTGAAATTGAATAAAATCTGCAATAACATCATTTACATATATAATAAAAAATATTTAGATATCAAATTCAATGGTGCATTTACTTTTTCCCTAAAATATCTACTGAAATAAAAAATAATAGATAATTATCTAAAAGATGTTGAAATTTTGGTTAACTAGGAAAGTATTTTAGAATAAACCTATTTTTTATTATCTTAATTTAATAATATTTTTTAATTTAACCTCCATATACCCTGTAAGCATAATCATATAGATCTTAATGTAGCATTACAGTGATTAAGTTGTGGTATTAATGCAATAAATTACAAAGATTATCTTATGATATAACAATCTATTGTTTTATTAATAAATAAGTAAAATGATTTTAGATTAATTTTAAATATAAAAAAATAAATATATAACAATGTGTTGTTTTAGAAATTTAATAATATAATTTTAATTTGAAATTTCTAGATTCACTATAATTGACTCAACAAAAATTTGTCAAATTCCAACCAAAACTTCCAAAACTTCTGGGTTTTAGACAACCCATTAAAAATATTTATAAATATATAAAATAAAAATAATAATCAACCTATATATCATTATTTTTTAAAACAATGAAGACATACAAACTTAATTGTTTTAGAAACACATTTTCTTAATGGTTAAGAACATTTAAATTATAATTATTATGATTATTGTATGATTAAACCCTATATTATTAAATAAGAAACACTATCTTAATAATTAAAAAAATTTATAAATATATAAAATTATGTTGATAAATCTCACAAACTTAAAACACACCCCATTTTTTATTATTCAAATTTCCCAATATTTATTAATTTAACCTCCATATACCCCATAATCATAATCAAGTGGATAAAGAAATTCAGGTCTCCTAGTAATTGATAATGTCAAATCTTATGTGTGTGTGGTTGCTTGACTGAGAAAATTTTGTTGGATTCAATAAAAGGGTGTGAGGTATAATTATGAATATTTGCATGAGTATTACTGAATAAAATTTTTATTGGTTAATGAACAAATATGGGTTTTAAATGTAATTGGTTTTCATCAATATTGTGGGAATTTTGATGATGTGTATGTGTAATATGGGTAATGTAATTGGTTGTTATTAATATTATAGGAATTTGTATAATGTATATGTGTTTTATTGGAATGTGTTAATTTAAATAAGAATATATTAATTCAATAAAAGAAATATTTTCAATTTTTTTTAAACAAACTTTAAACGCCTTACTTAATATATGTTTAAATTCATGTGTTGATAGATTTTCAATTGTCTATAATTTGGCAGAGATTGTTTGGAATTACAACTTAATTTGATTCAACAAAAACATATTAAAAATTACAAGTAAATTTGAGTAAACAATAAAAATTAAGTAAATTTCCTAATATTTATTAATGTAACCTCCATATACCACATAATGATAATCATGTAGATATTAATGTAGTCCATTAGAATGATTAAGTTGTGATATTAATGCAGTCTATTACAAGGATTATCTTATGATATCAACAATCTATTGTTTTATTAATAAAAAGTAAAATGATTTTAGATTAATTCTAAATATGCAAAAAAATTAATATATATGAATGTGTTGTTTTAGGAATTTAGTAACATAATTTTAATTTGATATTTTTGGATTCATTATGATTGAGTCAATTTTTTTTGTCAAATTCCAACAAGAAATTAATTAGGTGGCTATTACACCTTAAAGACTACTCCGTATTTAGGTGGTTATTACAACTAATCAAAATTGACAAATAGCTAATTATGATTCACATTACATACATAATTAAAACATATATATATCTATGTTACTTTTAATTTTATTCAACATTAAATTGTTTTGTTGATATCAAATGTGTTTTTTTTACTGTTATGTGATTTCATTGTTTCATTATGGATCTAGCTATTTGGAGTTGTCTTCCATTCGATGTTCTTGAACTTGTCTTCCTTTGGCTCCCTTTATCGGTTGCGATAATGTTTAGCACTATTTGTAAGAAATGGAAGAATGCTTTGCAAAATCCTTCTTTCTTTTTACATTGCAAGAATGTCTCTACGAATGAATTTGGATTTCTCGTTCCTTTCATCAATAGTGAAGACAATTGTTTTGCTGCTCAATGCCTTAATCAGAATGGCCACATATCTCAATTTCATTTGTGATTCATAGATTCAAGATACAGAGTAGAGTGTATTGTTGGACCAATGGTGGTTTTATCCTTACCAACAAAATGCTCCCAAACACACAACTATTTTGTGACAAATCCATTTACAAAGGCATTTAAAAACATAGGGTCAATACGAATTGGAGAATGGGGATTCTTTTCATTATTGGAAAATGTAAGCAGCAGAAAATATGACTGGGTTGTTCTAAAACATATGTATGACAGAATGCAGTCTAAATTTTATGTTTGTAGTAGTCTTGATAGGGTATGGCAAAGGGATGTTGTTCCATTTGGTGGCACTTACACCTTAAATACTACTCTGTATTTAGGTGGCTATTACACCTTAAAGACTACTCTATATTTAGGTGGTTATTACAACTAATCAAAATTGACAAATAGTTAGTTATGATTCACATTACATACATAATTAAAACATATGTGTATGTATGTTAATTTTAATTTGATTCAACATTAAATTGTTTTGTTGATATCAAATGTCTTTTTTTTAATGTTAGGTGATTTCATTGTTTCATCATGGATCTAGCTATTTGGAGTTGTCTTCCATTCGAAGTTCTTGAACTTGTCTTCCTATGGCTCCCTTTATTTGTTGTAATAATGTTTAGCATTGTTTGTAAGAAATGGAAGAACACTTTGCAAAACCCTTCTTTCTTTTTACGTTGCAAGAATGTCTCTACGAACGAATTTGGATTTCTCGTTCCTTTCCTCAATAGTGAAGACAATTGTTTTTCTACTCAATACCTAATCAGAATGGCCACATATCTCAATTTCATTTGCGATTCATAGATTAAAGGTACAGAGTAGAGTGTATTGTTGGACCAATGCTGATTTTATCCTCACCAACAAAATGCTGCCAAACACACACTATTTTGTGACAAATCCATTTACAAAGGCATTTAAAAACATAGGTCCAATACGAATTGGAGACTGGGGATTCTTTCATTATTGTAAAATGTAAGCACAAGAAAATATGTCTGGGTTGGTCTAAAACATATGTATGAAAGAATGTAGTGTAAATTTTATGTTTGTAGTAGTCTTGATAGGGTATGGCAAAGGGATGTTATTCAATTTGGTGGCACTTCACCCCCTAAGAATGTAGTGTTTTATAAAAGAAAATTGCTTTGGCTATCTCTAGACAAGGAGTATGAAGATTATCCTCGGTGTGGGTATACAATCTACTGGTTTGACGTACTAAAAAATGAGTGGGGTTTTTAATTTGTTCTAATTAGTGACATACGGTGTATGTCATTAGCAATATACATGAATTAGTTGATATTCCTTGTCAATGATGGATCCACTTATGTATGGTCATTTTAAGAATTATATCATTTCCAATTTGGTCAAACGTCTGTTGAATGAATAATTGACTACTTTGAAGATGATTGGGGTTTCAAATCGAAGTCATTGGAAGAAATTTCTGCAAAAATATAAACAACGAATGTCCTGGTTATCTTCCGTTTCGATCTGTCCATGGTCTGGTTCTTATGTGCAACTGCAGTGAATTTCCTTTCCTATTGTATGACATGATGACTCACATTTGTTTTCCAATAGATATAGATAATTCAAATAATGAGCAGATGTCTCGATTTTGGTACCAAACATTGGAGGATTGCAATGATTTAATTGAGTATGGAAATGTTTTTTCAATTGCTCCCCGTATGGATTCCGTTGATGAGATTCCACCATTGGATATGGATATGGATTCTTAGGATATTAGTATTCTTAAGAGTTCTTATAAATATTTCCATTTTATATACTCTCTATGGTTGTGGAAAATATTTCCATTTTTGTCTCTATACATATTATGGGTCTTTATGGTAATACTTTAAAATTATGCTTGTATCGATCTTTGTGAAGTAAAATATTTCATATTGTTTCCCCTAAAGTTTTCTTATTTACACGTAATTATTTCTCAATGTTATGCATTTTTCTTTGTTTGTATAATTATAATTTCTATGAGTTATGTTATACATATTATTTGTATTGGTTTTTGTCATTGATTCTCAAACAATGTTATATGTTTATGTCCATTTTAATATTTAAATTTATATTTTGATAGTATATAGTTCCAAATTTTTAGATATACTTCCAATTCATATAATTCTTAGAGTATTGTGTCCCAACAGTATGGGTTCATTTTGATTCCAATATGATATATGGAAATTTAGACTTTTTTGCTTAAGCCATTTGGAAGAATTCATTTCTTTTTTTTGCCATTTTGAAATTTTTTGTTTTTGTTTTTAGCCATTTGGACAAAGCCTTATACATTTTGATAAGTTTATATGGTTGGAAAAAAATAACATCTACACTTTTTATGTTTTTTACAATTTCCAAAAAAAACTTGTGCCTTTTTCATTCTTTTTTGTTTGTTTATATTAGATATTTGTTATGCTCCATGTTTATGATTCCATAATGAATATTTTTGTTATTCATTGTAGACATATCATCTGAAGGCACAAGCAAGTGTACAAGAAAACAAAATTTGTCACCAAAATCATGTGAGAGGTCTAATGAAAGTCTTCGTTTACGGTATCAACAAAATAAGGATGCCATAAATGAGCATAGGAGAGCTACATATAATAGAAAAACGAGTGAAGCCACTCTTGAAAATGATTTTATAATTCCCCGTAAGTATCGTACTATGGATGATATAATGGAAAGAAAATTTCCTATTGATAGTTCATTATCAGGATATGCTCCTCGTCAATATAATCTTGTTGTCCGATGCTCTTCTGAAAATGTTCGTAACATTGGGTAAACATCTTGCGATCAGGAAGAACACCATATCAATATTGTGGATGAAAATGTCCACCCTAACCCTTCTGCGTGTCCAATTGCATGTATTGATGGCCAAATATTTCAAAACATCCATGGTGGAAGTAATGATGACATTTTGTGTGATGACTTGGATGATAGTTTACTTGGCCATTTGTTTGATAATTTGGATCCAGTTTCTCAAAACATCAGTTCTTCAAATCCATATTCTCAAAGTAATGTGGTCCCACCAACAGAATCAGTCATCCTTGATAGCATTTCGCATGGATTATATTTTGATTTTCACTACAATAGTGGTGGTTTTATTACAATCCTATATTTACAAAGTTTTGTTTACTAAACTTATGTTATTTTATTCTCTTAGAATAGGATACAACTTGTTTTAATAGAGGTCTAGACATTAACTCCCAAAGTGTTCCATCTACTAATCTGTGAAGTGAATATGAAGCATGTCATAATCTTCCTATGCATTCTCCTCAATGATCAAATTGCTAAACTAATGTAAATTTTCAGTGTTTTTGATTTGCTTTTCATTTTTTAAATTTCTAGTTGTTTGGACATTGAATTTTATGGCATACTTTATTTTCTTTGAACAGGACACAAGTCATTTAAATAGAGGCATACAAATTAACTTCGTAGATGTTCCAACTACTGATGTTAGAAGTGAAGAGGAACCATCTCATAGCGTTCATCCACATCGTCAAAAAAATGTAAATTTGACTGCATTTGATATTTTTCTTAGTTTTTCATTTACAGTTGCCTGGAAATTGTATTTTGTAACCTTTCATGGAGAAACCATGATCTCATCTCATTAGGTTGGAGAACTGGAATCCAAAACATCAAATTGTAAAACTAATGTAGATGTTCAATGTATTTGATTTATTTTCAATTTTTGAATCTTTCTTTTTTGGACATTTAGCTTTTTTATAACATATTTTTTTTTTTTGAAATAGGAAACAACTCATTTGAATAGAGGCATAGAAACTACATCCCAAAAGGTTCCATCCACTAATCTTAGAATCCAAGAGAAACCATCTCATAACCCTCATCCACATGAAGACACAAATGTAAATTTTGAATGCATTTGATTCTTTTTCATTTTTTTCATTTATAATTAGTTGGAAAATAAATTTTAAAGTCTTTTATGACAAAGAGACCTTTACATCCTCTCATGTTCGTGAAATGCACACCATAAATTTAGAAAGACACTCTCATAGATCTAGTCCACATGCTTCAAATTTGCGAAGGGAATCTCATGTTCTTGAAGATGAACTAAATGTTAGAAGTAATTTTACTCTTCCAAATGGTTTTCAACATGGTTCGGCTAGTAGAGATCATATTCATCTTGATGAAAACATGATTGCAGTGCATAAAAGGTTTCAATCAAAGATAGATAGCTTGTTAGTTGTCAAAATGTGCCATATTTTCCAAGAATCATATCCCGGAATCCATGTTGTGAGACATTCTGAAGGACCTATTTGCAGATGATGAAGTGAAAGAAGAGTCCATCGTTTTTTTGATATAATAACATGGATCCTAGTGAGAAACCTCATATTTTAAGAGTTCTTACTCAAGTTGAAGAAATGTTAATAGCATGTGTGAATCCTATTTTGCAAGTGACACATGCTCGAGGTGTGCAATATAAGTATAGTGGTCATACAATTAGCTTTCCTCTGGATATTTCTACAATTGTACAAAGCATTCCCCAATATGTTGAAGATATTGACTTTCTAATTGTGAGGAGACATGCTGCTCAATCTAAATATTATGAATGTTATGTCAAAATATCTCGAGTGATGGATGCATTGCTTTTCAAAATCCAACATGATCAATATTATCGAGATGTTGTAATTGATTATGATTCAGTGAATGCTCTGCCCAAAAGATCAAAAAATGTCTCCTCCAAGCTTAAATTTGTTGATTGTGATATTAAAGAATCTGAGATCGGTGAAACTAATAATGAAGGGTTTCCTTCTAAGCATTTTCCCTCTCATCTTTCTTCTTTTGTTGCTCACCTACAAAACAAACGAAGAGATGTGGAAGAAATTAGAGAATTTCTTGATAATGTTGATTCTTCACATGTTCAAGACATGGATTGGCCAAGTATCAGAACCTCTCCAGTGAATGAATATAATACAGAGCGATTATTAGATATGGAATTCCCAACATTGTTCCCCACTAGTGATGATGATTGGTTGCAACAACGTATTTGTAGTGTTGAACTTCATGAGTATGCATTGCATCTTCTTAGGTACTATGATCAGAGATTTGGAAGCCATTCTCGCTTTCGATATTACCTATTAAACATGATAATGTGGCATTGGAGCTAAGCAACTACTATAGTTATTGCAAATAAACATTTACATGATAACTCACCTACAAAAATTGAAGAGTTTCGTCACCAACTATCTGATTTACCAGATAATAAGTTGGCTAAGCATCTTATGCAGTTTGGTTCTTCTCTGAGAGGTACAAGGGCATACTGGACTAAGTGTCAATCTGAATTGATGGACATGATTACTCAGTTAGGATGTCCATCTTTATTTTTTACTTTGAGTGCAGCTGACAAAAAGTGGCCAGAGTTGCATAACCTCATGCCCATACATTCACATTATCATTCTTCAAATGAGCATCATATAAAAATTGAGAATGTTATCCAGTACCCTCATATTTCTGCGACATTTATGTACCACAGATTCAATATTTTCGAGAGGAAGTTATCCAAAAATATCTTAAACCTAAAGACTTTTGGTAGAGGTTTGTGTTCAATTTTTTCTATACTTTTTCAACTTTTATTAGGATTCTATTTATATTGTTTGTAGTAACTGTATCTTGATTTTTTCATATATGAGTGGCAACATAAAGGTTCAGCACATATCCATGGTTTCCTATGGTTAGAAGGTGCTCCTAACATGGAAATACTTGATTGGTCAAATAGTTCTGATGTACAACTTGCAAAGATATTCCTTGACAAATATGTAACTACATGGAATCTGCATGAAATACATCATCACAACATAATGGGATCACAAAGCCTCAATGATGACCCTTACCTATTGAATACTGGTCATATTTTCTCTTCTAATCCTCGTCATCATTACGAAGAATTGTTAAAACGTGTCCAAAGGCACACAAAGTGTACTGTAGATTCTTGTTTGTGTAAAAAGGGCACTATTCTAACATGTTGGTACAATGCTCCATGGGATCCTTGTGATGAATCAAGATTGTTCATAGATGATCAAGGAAGAAAAATACGAGCCAACAAGAAATGATGGTAGGCTTAATGTACATAACATTGACCTTCTAACAATGTGGCGTGCAAATGTTGATTTCCAGCCAGTGCTTTCTCACTATGATGTGTTGAAATACATTGCTAAGTATGCATCAAAAGCAGAAAAAAAAGGTTTGAAATTTATCACCATATGTTAACTAGAATTTCAAATTCTATTGGCACTGAGGATCATGCTTTATGTGCATATAGAAAGATTCTTGCAGAAACGATTGTTGACCGTGACATTGGAGCACAAAACATGCCATATGTTGCTTAAGCTACCTCTTGTTGTTTGTAGGCGAAAATTTGTTTCCTTAAATGTTGGAAGAAGGGTATTTAGGAAAATCTCAACGGATGGCTTGCAATTTTCATCTAAGAATACTTTTGTTCAACATTATCAGAAGAGACCTTTTTTCCTTGAATGTCTATATTTGATTGAAACAACAAGATCTTGGACATTTGATAGCAAGCGTAAACAAGATTCATGGAAGCCTAGAGATGTTCATGATATTTTTTGTGGTTTTCCACGGTTTTATTCTATTCTTGGTGAGGCTTTAGAGGAATTTGAAACCTCTTGCTAGACAGAATTGCTCTTGTACAAGCCATTTCATGACATTCCTAGCGAAATTGGACTTTGAGCTAAAATTATTATTGAAAATTGGAGGAATTTTCGATATCGAGCATGGCATGTTGATCAAAATCCATCAATTAAAGATAATATTGAAGATGAAGAATATGGTGATTTTTCTAACTAGGAAATGAATCTTGAAGATGATTTTCAAGAATGACAGATTTTCTCTCGCTTGGTTCCACCAAATGATGTGAATGTTTCTGATATTCACACCCTTAGTCGAGGGGACTTTGATATATCCTTTGACTAGGAAAGTATAACTATTTCTGATGATGTTGAAGAAGAAGCTATTAATTTTATAAGGAATGCAAAATCAAGGGGTTATATTGTTGACCTTTCAAATAGAACATTTGCATCTTCAGATTCTTTTTCAGAAAAACAATGTCTTGCTTTTGAAATTGTCTTAAGGGGCTTTGATGAATATGAGATCTGTGCATCTCTTCTTATGATTATTCAGGGCACTGCGAGCACTGGGAAGTCTTTCCTTATCCATTGTATTTTTGAAGCTCTTTCTAATTCGTCAAGTAATGGAAGAAACCCTTTTCTTCTTCTTGCCCCAACAAGAATAACTGCTCTTAATATACATACAAAAACAATACACTCAGCTCTAAAAATCCAATTAAAGATATGCAGTCACTATTGGGGCAGTCACTTGCAGTATTCCAAGAAGAAATGTGGCATGTTAGATATATATTGATTGATGAAATGAGCTTTCTAGGATAAAGGTTGTTTATGCAAATAGATGCTCTATTATGAGAAGCATTTCCAGAGAAAAATACTTGTCCTTTTGGTGGCAAATCCATCATCCTTGTGGGTGACCTTGGCCAACTACCTGCTATGAGAGATAAGCCTTTGTATGCAGGTAATACAGCAGGAAAATTCTTGTGGAACAAATTCAACATTGTTGTCACTCTTGACACAATCTTTCGCCAACAAGGGAATAATGAGAAACAATCTTGTTTTCATAGAGTCCTCAATAACATAAGAAATGTAGAACCTGTTCTTGAAGATTGGGAGTTTCTTATGTCACGGGCTGAAATGAAGTTGCATCCTAGAGAAAGAGATTTATTTAATGCAACAGTTCACATGTTTCCAACAAATAATTTGGTCTCCTTCCATAATAGGCATATGATAAAATCATTGAATTCTCCAATTGCAAGATGTGTTGCTAAGAATTCAAGGCGTTCTGAAATCAGTGGTGTTGATGATGATCAATTGGACCATAAAGGTTTGTTGTTTCGTGGTCAGTGTGTTATGTTGACATGTAATTTATGGGTTGAAGCTGGATTGGTGAATGGTGCACTTGGTTATGTTAAGGATATATTTTATCCACCTACCACTAAGCCACCTCAGCTTCCAATGTTCACAACTATTGTTTTTGATAAGTATGTTGTTGTTCCATTTGATGCAAGCAATCCAAACATTGTCCCTATCACACCAGTGATAAGATGAAATCGAAAAAAAATTCCTTTGAATATGGCATTAGCTCTAACAATCCACAAGTCACAAGGGATTGAATTTAGAACGAGTGTCAGTTAATATCGGGAATAAAGAGAAGCAAGGCCTTACTTTCATAGCCATATCAAGAGTGAAATAAATAGATGGTTTACACACTACACCGCCTTTTTCTTTTGAACATTATGCCAAGATGAAATATAGCACATATGTTACAATTAGGAAGAAGGAAGAGGAGCGATTGAAGTCCATATCGTTATGACATACAACTAATAACATTGTGACCTTCTTTATAGTATGTCTTTTGAATTTCTTTTATTGTCCTCTTGATTTACTATAATATAATAATCATTTTCCTATATTTATTAGATTAATAAATTCATCATATTCATAGTAATATTTGAGAAAGTTGTTTACATCGTTTTCCATCTTTTTCAATTTACTTAATTTTTTTTAAGTGCCTATTGCTCTTTTCTTTGCAACAGACCATTCAAACATAAACAATGAGTTATATAAACCAATCATTCAAAATCTTTTTTATAACTCGTTCATATTGATATTAATATTGTGGATTCATATTACATCATGAAATGAAAAAATGGAGGTTTTGAATATTGGCCATGGTTTTATTCTATTTCCACAGTTTTTTCTATTGTATTTTGAAATGAGCCTTATATTTGTAGAAATTTTTATATCATTTGGTTCTTGTAACAATAGATTGTTTTTTTCATGTAACACTATCACATTAAGTTTTTTAACATAAATACAAATGGGGTATTTTGTATTATGTGTATGTGTGTGTGTGTGTGTGTGTGTGTGTGTGCTTATTTATTTGTGCATGTCTTTATTGATTTTGATATTGTTTTTATGTCTTTCAAATGCAGATATGGACAACAATGATGTCATCTATTATTCCAAAACAATACGCAATATTGTTGGAGCTATAAGCTTTCTTTCCTATCTTTGCAACAAGTTTGATAGAGAACATGGGTTCCATCCTACATTTATTGATGGTCATATTCGTGATCTAGATCAAACAAAAACACATGTAAAATACTTGAAACATGTGTACCATAGGGAGTCTGGGAGGAGAACAAGAAGGAATTGGTTAGAAAGTGTTCAGTATCATGATCGTTATCCTGTTGATTTGAATTGGTGCTACTTTTGTCATCAGTCTCGTTGTCGTTTGAAGTTCAATTTTGTAGTGGTTATTTGATGTAAAGAAAAATATATATATGTTAAGACTCAATGTTCTTTCTGTGGTTGCAATGTTAGTTAAATTGATTTTTTTTAAACATTAATGTTGTTTTTATATAAAAAAACTATATATCTCTGGTCTTAAAATGTCCTATTATGTTGTTCTTCTTTAAATCCAATGAGTGTAATTTAGATGTTTTTTTTCATTTATGTTGCTTTGCTCCAATGGCAGTGTTACTATTTTATATCTTTCTCTTACATTTGTGATTGTTGTGGTCTTTTGTGTGGATCCCTTCACTTTCTTCACATCTTTCATAAATGAAAATATCATTTACATTTATAATATTATTGTTGGTATTTCATGTTCTATGTGTTTATATCAATATTCTTGAGATTTATATTATTAATACATTCATGTATTGATATAAATGTATTTATGGCTTAAAAATTATTTATTGTTTATGATGTAATGATATAAATGTGTTATTATTAATGTAATGATGATTTGTCATTTTTTAATGCTTTATAGTTTGCAATGTGGTCCTTATATTGGTTTTGGTTTATGTTTTTTATTATTGTTTTGTGTTAGAGCATTATTTATGTTTATAATATTGATGACATGGATTTAGGGCTTAGGTTTGGTTTAATATTTTCTTGGGTTTATAATATTAAATGATTAGGTTTATTTTTTCTTTAAGTTTGTAATATTAATAATTCTTTCGGTTTATCATTTATTCCCTTTGGTTTATTAATCCCCAATATTAAGGTTTAAATAATAGTCCTAAGGTTTAATATTAATCCCTTACCTTTATAATGTTTATCCCTTCAATTTATTAACTTGTTGCTTTCATAATATTAACAATCCCTAGGTTTTATTGATCCCCTAGGTTTATAATATTCATAGTCACGCGGGTTGATCAATTTGTTCGGTTTAAAAAAATTAATTCCTATTAATCCCTTCTGTTTTTAATATTAATCCCTTGCCATTTTTTATCCCTTTGGTTCTAATATTTTTCCCTTGGGTTTATTAATTCCTTATGTTTATAATATCAAATTCTTAGGTTTCTTCATTCTTCAAATTTTTAATATTAATAATTCCTTGGGTTCATAATCCCTTGAGGTTTTAGTGTTAATCCCTTGGGTTTATTATTCCTTTGGGTTTATTATATCAATCCCTTGGGTTTATATTATTATTCCCTTTTGTTTAATAATATTCCCTTAGGTTCATAATCCATTGGAGTTTTAGTATGAATCCCTTGGGTCTATAATATCAATGCTTGGGTTTGTTATTCCCGACTCAAACATGGTTTATTATAATGTTGACCATGGTCCAACATGCAATTGTGATAAGGATTGCCTCAATATGAAAATCAATGATGGTCGATCATGTTTATTTTAATGTTTATAATATTTGTCTTAGGGTTTATATACATTGGGTTTATAATATTAGTCCCTTAGATTTAATATTATTCCCTTAGGTTCATAATCCCTTGGGGTTTTAGTATTAATCCCTTCGTTTTATTATTCCTTTGGGTTTCTCATATTAATCCCTTGGGTTTATTATTCCCTTAGGTTTATAATATCGATCATGGTAAACCACTATCAATCATAGCCAACCATGGTCAACCATGCTTGAATGTCATATTCTGACAAGGATTGTCTCACCATGAAAAAAATATTAATCCCTTGGGTTTATTATTCCTTTGGGTTTATTATATCAATCCCTTGGGTTTATTATTCCCTTGGGTTTATATTATTAGTCCATTTTGTTTGATAGTATTTCCTTTCATTCATATTCCCTTGGGGCTTTAGTATTAATCCCTTCGGTTTATAATATCAATATCTTGGGTTTATTATTCTCAAGTCAAACATGGTTTATTATGATGTCGACCATGGTCAAACATGGAATTGTGATAAGGATTGTCTCAATATAAAAATCAATGATGGTCGATCATGTTTATTTTAATGTTTATAATATTTTTCTTAGGGTTTATATACGTTGGGTTTGTAATATTAGTCCCTTGGGTTTAATATTATTCCATTGGGTTCATAATCCCTTGGGGTTTTAGTATTAATCCCTTTGTTTTATTATTCCTTTGGGTTTCTCATATTAATTCCTTAGGTTCATTATTCCCTTAAGTTTATAATATCGATCATGGTAAACCATTGTCAATCATAGCCAACCATGGTCAACCATGGTCAACCATGCTTGAATGTTACATTGTGACAAGGATTGTCTCACCATGAAAACAAATCATGTTTATTTTACTCTTTGTAAATTTATATTTGGGTTTATGCATGTGGGGTCTATAATATTAGTCCCTTGTGTTTAATATTATTCCCTTGGGTTCATAATCCCTTGGGGTTTTAGTATTAATCCCTTGGGTTTATTAGTCATTTGGGTTTATAATATCAATCCCTTGGGTTTATTATTCCCTCGGGCTTATAATATCAATCATGGTCAACCATGGTTGAATGTCACATTGTCACAAGGATTGTCTCACCATGAATAAATCATGTTTATTTTAGTCTTTGTAATATTTATATTTGGGTTTACAAATGTTGGGTTTATAATATTAGTCCCTTGGGCTTAATATTATTCCCTTAGGGTTTTAGTATTAATCCCTTGGGTTTATTATTCATTTGGGTTTATAATGTAAATAACTTGGGTTTATTATTCCCTTAGGTTTATAATATCAATCATGGTCAACCATTGTCAATCATAGCCAACTATGGTCAAACATGTTTGAATCTTGTGTCGTGACAAGGATTGTCTCACCATCAAAATAAACCATGTTTATTTTAGTGTTCGTAGTATTTATATTTGGGTTTATCAATGTTGGGTTTATAATATTAGTCCCATGGGTTTAATATTATTCCCTTCGGTTCATAATCCCTTGGGGTTTCAGTATTGATCCTTTGGGTTTATTATTAACTTGTGTTTATAATATCAATCCGTTCGGTTTATTATTCCCTTAGGTTTATAATATCAACCATGGTAAACCATTGTCAATCATAGCCAACCATGGTAAACCATGGCTGAAGGTCACCTTGTGACAAGGATTGTACCACCATGAAAATAAATAATGTTTATTTTATTCTTTGTAATATTTATATTTGGGTTTACAAATGTTGGGTTCATAATATTAGTCCCTTGGGTCTAATAGTATTCCCTTGGGTTTAATATTATTCCCTTGGGTTCACAATCCCTTGGGGTTTTAGTATTAATCCCTTGGGTTTATAATATCAATCCCTTGTGTTTATTATTCCCTTAGGTTTATAATATCAAGCATGGTCAACCATGGTTGAATGTCACATTGTGACAAGGATTGTCTCACCATCGAAATAAATCATTTTTATTTTAGTGTTTGTAGTATTCATATTTCAGCTTACCAATGTTGGGTTTATAATATTAGTCCCATGGTTCAATGTCATATTTTGACAAAGATTGTCTCACAATGAAAATAAACCATGTTTATTTTAGTGTTTGTAATATTTATATTTGGGTTTACCATATTAGTCCCATGGTTGAATGTCCCATTTTGACAAATATTGTCTCATCATGAAAATAAATCATGTTTACTTTGGTCTTTGTAATATTTACATTTGGGTTTACAGATCTTGGGTCTATAATATTAGTCCCTTGGGTTTAATATTATTCCCTTGGGTTCGTAATCCCTTCGGGTTTTAGTATTAATCCCTACGGTTTATTATTCATTTGGGTTTTAATATCAATCCCTTGGGTTTATTATTCCCTTAGGTTTATAATATCAATCATGGTCAACCATGGTCAACCGTGGTTGAATGTCACATTGTGACAAGGATTGTCTCACCATGAAAATAAATCATGTTTATTTTAGACTTTGTAATATTTATATTTGGTTTTACGAATGTTGGGTTTATAATATTAGTCCCTTGGGTTTAATATTATTCCCTTGGGTTCATAATCCCTTGGGTTTTAGTATTAATCCCTTGGGTTTATTATTCATTTTGGTTTATAATATCAATCCCTTGGGTTTATTATTCCCTTTGGTTTATAATATCAATCCCTTGGGTTTATTATTCCCTCGAGTTTATATTATTAGTCCATTTTGTTTAATAGTATACTCTTTTGTTCATAACCGCTTGGGGTTTTAGTATTAATCCCTTGGGTTTATAATATCAATTACTTGGGTTTATTATTGTCAAGTCAAACATGGTTTATTATGATGTCGACCATGGTCTAACATGGAATTGTGATCATGATTGTCTCAATATAAAAACCAATAATGGTCTATCATGTTTATAATATTTGTCCCTTGTGACAAGGATTGTCTCACCATGAAAATAAATTATGTTTATTTTAGACTTTGTAATATTTATATTTGGTTTTACAAATGTTTGGTTTATAATATTAGTCCCTTGGGTTTAATATTATTCCCTTGGGTTCATAATCCCTTGGGTTTATTATTCATTTTGGTTTATAATATCAATCCCTTGTGTTTATTATTCCCTTTGGTTTATAATATCAATCATGGTAAAACATTGTCAATCATAGGCAAGCATGGTCAACCATGGTTGAATGTCGCATTATGACAAGAATTGTCTCACCATCAAAATAAACCATGTTTATTTTAGTGGTTGTAGTATTTATATTTGGGTTTGCCTATTTTGGGTTTATAATATTAGTCCCATGGTTGAATGTCACATTTTGACAAAGATTGTCTCACCATGAAAATAAACCATGTTTATTTTAGTGTTGGTAATATTTATATTTGGGTTTATGAATGGGTTTATAATATTAGTCCCTTGGGCTTAATATTATTGCCTTGGGTTCATAATCCCTTGGGGTTTTAGTATTAATCACTTGGGTTTATTATTCATTTCGGATCCCTTGGGTTTTTTATTCCCTTAGGTTTATAATATAAATCGTAGCCAAACATGGTGTTTGAATATCGCATTGTGGCATGGATTGTTTCACCCTCAAAATAAACTATGTTTATTTTAGTGTTTGTAGTATTCATATTTTGGTATACCAATGTTGGATTTATAATATTAGTCCCATGGGTTTAATATTATTCCCTTCGGCTCATAATCCCTTTGGATTTTAGTATTAATCCCTTTGTTTTATTATTCCTTTGGGGAAAGAATATCAATCATGGTCAACCATTGTCAATCATAGCAAACCATGGTCAACCATGTTTGAATGTCGCATTGTGAAAACGATTTTCTCACCATCAAAATAAACCATGGTTATTTTAGTGTTTGTACTTTTTATATTTGGGTTTATAATATTAGTCCCATGGGTTTAATATTATTCCCTTGGGGTCATAATCCCTTGGGGTTTTAGTATTAATCCCTTAGTTTTATTATTCATTTAGGTTTATAATATCAATCCCTTGGGTTTATTATTCCCTTAGGTTTATAATATCGATCATGGTCAACCATTGTCAATCATAACCAACCATGGTCAACCATGGTTGAATGTCACATTGTGACAAAAATAGTCTCACCATGAAAATAAACCATGTTTATTTTAGTCTTTCTAATATTTATATTAGGGTTTACCAATGTTGGGTTTATAATATTAGTCCCTTGGGTTTAATATTATTTCCTTTGGTACATAATCCCTTGGGGTTTTAGTATTAATCCTTTGGGTTTATTATTAACTTGGGTTTATAATATCAATCACAAACATCTTTATTAATCTCTTGTGTTTGTGATGTCAATTCCTTGCGCTTCTTGATCCCTTAGGTTTTTAATATTTATTCGTTGGGTTCACTAATTCCTTGGGTTTATAATATTAAACAGTTGGGCTTATTAGTTCCTTGGGTTTATAATATTAGTCCCTTTTGTTTAATATTATTCCTGTTGGTTCATAATCCCTTGGGGTTTTAGTATTAATTCCTTGGGTAATAAACCTAATGTAGACATTGGTTTATAAACCCAATGTATAGAAACCATAAGATAAATATTAAAAATACTGAAATAAACATGGTTGAATTAGTAAAGCCTAAGAAGAAGAAGAAGAAGAAGAATTGTTATTATTAATTAATATTACTAATATTATTAGTGTTTATATTATTATAATAATATTAATATAATAATCATAAATATATAAATATATTAGAATATCATTGTTATTATTTATATAGTTATTAATTATCATAAATAGTTGGTCTTTAAAAAATTACAGATAATAATTCACTTATGACAATTCTAATTATTATTGGATCATGGTTGTTATTATGAGCTAATATTATTATTATAATAATAATTCAGTTGATTATTATTATTATTATATAATCATAATATATAATAATAAAATAATATAATAGTAATTATTAGTATTATTAATATAATAACTATTATAATATTATTATTATAATAATATATTAGAATAATGTTAATTATGTTATTATTATAATAATAATTATATTTGTTGAATTGAGGCTTTTGTGATCCATATCAAGTTAACGAGAGATTTTTCGGCGTAAATCACATGATATTTCATTTGTCGACGCGTTTCGAACCAACGAGTGTGGTTCATCGTCAGGACAAGTTGAAGAATCAGATCAAGCTATGCATGTTAAATAGACAAAGCAGAACCTCCAACAGTTATAATTCTTGACCAGGTAACAGCTAAATTTGACTGGGGATGAGTTAGCATGACCAAGGGCATAAAAATAAGTTAATTTATAATAATTTTGGAAGTTTAGTTATAATAAGTCAAAGGGACGAATGACATCACCTTTTATATATAATAATACTAATAAAATAAAGTGGATTCTAAATGGCTATTAAGTTATAGTTATTGGTATTGTATATATTTATAATAACAAGAAACTAATGGTATTATATATATACAAAATAAAGAGGATTTTTAATGGTTATTAAGTTAATAGTTAGTTACAAGAGGAATGACCTACTAAAAAAATAATAACAATAATAATTTTCATATTCATATTGAAATTAATTGTTTAACTAATTGTTAAATAAATTATCGAGATTAAATTAATTGTTTGTATCTACCTAAAGGTTTTTTAACTACTTTATAAAATTATATATATATATATATATATATATATATATATATATATATATATATATATATATATATATAGATATATATAAATTAATTCTATTAAGATAAAAGTTAGTTATAAAAATATTAATAGTTTAATAATACTAGAATAATAAAATAAAATAAAATAAAATAAAGTAGATTCTAAATGCTTATTAAGTTATTATTATTGGTATTATATATATTTATAATAACAAGAAACTAAAGGTTTTATATATTAATTGTTTATATATACCTAATGGTTTTTTAACTACTTTATAAAATTATATATATATATATATATATATATATATAATAAAATAAAATTAATTCTATTAAGATAAAAGTTGGTTATAAAAAAGGATTTTCATTTGAAGCCTTCTTCTACCCTTGAATGGGTTTTGGAGGTTAGAAGGGAGCGGTGGAAAAGATTAGTAGCGACGTGCAGCTAGGGTTTCTGAGAGTTACAGAGCTTGACCCTAATTGAGGGCCATAGAGGAGGGAGATCCACTCCATCCTACAAGGATGCCATTGCCAGCAGAGGTAAATTACCACTAGGTAATGTCAGAGGATCTGTGGAGGAAGAAAAAAGAAATAATGAAAAGGAGACAGATGGGGCCAAGATCAAGGAAAATAACATCACAAAGGACAAGGACGAAGAAGAAAAAAGCCAGGAAACAAGGGGAAAAAGCAAAAGGGACCTTGCAGACCCAAAACGGAGATCACTCCTAGAGTAGTATTAAATGATCCTGCACTGCAGGCGCACAGAGAACGCCTGGGGACTTACACTATAATCTGTAAATTCATGGGATTATGGCCCACTGAAAAGGATTTACAGACATGGATATCCCTGGAAGCCCAAAGGAAGCATCAATCTCCATCTTGGGTCAAAGGGATTTTTCACTATGGTGTTCACAAATATCGAAGACAAAGACAAAATATTCAAAGGAGGACCCCACTTTTATGCAGCAGTTGGCCTCTATATGCGGCCTTGGATGATGAACTTTGTTCCAGAGTGGGAAACTTTCACTTCAGTACCTGTCTGGGTAAGGCTCTATTCTCTACCTCTTGATTACTGGCAAACTGAATCGCTTGCTACCATAGGCAACAAACTAGGTCGTTTTGTCAAAGCTTCGGAAGCCACAAGAATGGGAAAATATACTTCCTATGCAAGGATTTGTGTGGAAATGGATCTATCAGGAGCTCTTCCGGATGAAGTTATCTTGGAAGTCTTTGATGAGGAATGGGTGCAAACTGTGGACTATGAGCATATCCTGTTTAGATGCCGTAAATGCCATGAACATGGACACTTGTTCAGAGACTGCCCTCTTAGTAAAGCAGACAACAAGAGCAAACCTAATACAATGAAGGACATAGAAAGCTTTCAGAAAGTGGCAAGTAGAGGAAAAGGAGGTAAAAAAGGACCAAAGCAACAACGTAATGAGGGGAAAAAGGTCAGTCAGAATAAGTTTCAAGCACTGGAAGAGAATGAAGAAATGACAAAAGAAGACCAATCTATGGAGGAAGACCCTAATGAAAAGGAGAAGGAAGAAGACTACAACCCAACACAAGATATTGGTAAGAAGAAAGAGACTATGATGAGTGAAACAGAACTAGAGATGGATCAGGAAATGACCCAGAGTGAAACAGATCTGGAGGACCATGAACTTCAGGAAATTCTAGATAAGGAACACCTAGATCTGGAAGGGTTCTTGATGCAGGGAACCATGGGAGGGATAGATTCATTACCTCAAGAAGAATGCAACAGAATACAACAGTTGTTTTTATGGAAAACTCAGGAAAGGGGGTTTGATAAAGGAAAAACCATTGACAAGCAAGAGTACAGAGGTGTGAAAACAATGAAATCAACTCCAGGATTAGCTACTAGAAATGCAGGAAAGAAGAGGGACAGGAAAAAGCAGAAGGAGCTCTTGATGGATTGTGGAAAGCTAATGATAGATTTTAGTAAGATGAAAGACCTAACCAATTACTCCTTTACAAATCTTTAATCATGAAGTTCACATCTTGGAATATTAGAGGTCTAGGTAGTAAAAGAAAACAAAGAATGCTTGGTTATAGAATGAAACAAGAAATGCCAGATATGATCTTCATCCAGGAAATGAAATGCTCCATTCAGAAATTAAAACTAATCCATAGCAAATGGCTCAATAGCTTTGAGTTTCTAGAAGTTAAAGAAGAGAACACAGCGGGGGGCATCCTCACTCTTTGGAACCCCAAAAAAGTCAGCATAATAGATGCAGAGGCATCTAGAAATTATTTATCAGTGGTTATTCAACCAGTGGGGTTTTCGGAAACCTTCCTAGTCACAAATGTTTACGGTCCTCAAAGAATAGATGATAAACTCAGATTGCTAGAATCCCTTATGGATCTCAGGAACAGACAGGGTGGAATTCCTTGGATCATGGGAGGGGATTTTAACATGATCAAATCTCTTTCGGGAAAAAAAGGAGGTACCAGAGCGCTAAACAAAGACTCCTTCACATTCCAATCATTCACAGATAATATGAAACTGGTTGATTCAGAAGTGAGCAATGGCCTTTTTACTTGGAACAACAAAAGAGGAGGTGAAGCACAGGTAGCCTCTAAGTTGGATAGGTTTATGATATCAAAGGAGCTTATGCTTATAGATAAAGAAATAATAGCAAGAGTTCTTCCCTTTGGAGGCTCAGATCACTGGCTGATTCAATTGGAAATCAAGGGTATTGATTCTCCCAGGAATAGACCCTTCATATTTGAGAATATCTGGCTCTCCTACCCGAATTTCATCAGTAACATTGAAAAATGGTGGTCTGAAGACATGCAATTCCAGGGATCAAAAATGTACCTCCTTCAGAAAAGACTAAAGCACATTACGTTCAGGCTTAAAAAATGGAACAAGAAGGATTTCGGTAACATTTTTGTGGACAAAAAATTAGTGGAAATCAAAATTCAGAAACTCAACCAGGCACTGATCAAAGATGGCTTTGACAAAGTCAAAAGTGATCAGGCTGATAAACACCATCAAGAATGGGAGAATTTATGCAAAGAAGAGGAAGTATTGTGGAGGCAAAATTCTAGAGTTCAATGTCTCAAAGAAGGAGAGCGTAATACAAGTTTTTTCCACAGATCCACTATGGCTAATAGAGATTACAATAGAATCTCTACGATAAAGGATGAGGATGGGGAGTTTCAGATCACTCATAAGGATATTGAAGTTGTGCTTGTTCAGCATTTCCGAGACATCACTTGGGAAAACAATCTAGACAGGGAACAATCCATCAGGGAAATTACAAGGCATATCCCTAAGCTGGTGTCTAGAGAGGACAATTTTAACCTAAATAGACCAGTAACTGAAGAGGAGGTCAGTGAGGTTCTCAAAGACATGCAGAATGGCAAAGCACCAGGCCCGGATGGTTTCAATGTGGATTTTTTTAAAGCTTGTTGGAATATTGTCAAACAGGATATTTTGAATGTGGTGGAGGATTCCAGGAGCAGCAAAACTATCCTGAAAGCCCTCAACACCTCCTTCATTTCCCTGATCCCCAAATAGGACTCAGCTCAAACTGCAGATAAGTACAGACCCATAGCTTTATGTAATGTGGTTTACAAGATAATATCCAAGGTAGTGGCTAACAGACTCAAACCTCTCCTTCCTTCTTTAGTGTCAGAGGAACAATCAGGTTATGTGGAGGGTAGACAAATTTTAAATAACATTATTCAAGCCCATGAGGTGGTTCACACGCTAACCAACAAAAGGCAGGCGGGGATGATCATGCAATTGGATATTGCCAAAGCATATGACAAGGTGAATTGGATTTACATCAAGAAGGTTCTTACTGCTTTTGGGTTCAATCACAACTGGGTCAGATGGGTTATGGCTCTGGTGACTTCTTCCAGCTTTTCAATTTTGGTGAATGGCTCTCCCTTAGAGATCTTCATTCCTTCTAGAGGCCTCAGGCAGGGAGATCTGCTCTCTCCCTTTCTCTTCATCCTCATGATGGAAGGACTTGGTCGGTCCATTAAGCATGCCAAGGCCATGGGCAAAATCAAGGGCCTTCAATTAACTGAGAATGGTCAGGCACTGACTCACCAACAATTTGTAGATGATACCATGCTGCAAGGAATCCCCACAGTCAAAGAAGCTTCAGCCTACAATCAAATCCTTAATGAATTTTCCATGGCTACAGGTATGGAAGTCAATCTCTCCAAATCAAAAATCTTCTTCTTTAACACTAACATTGCTATTCAGAGAAATATCTCAAGAATTCTTGGCTTCCAAAGGGATTCCCTCCCCTCAAAGTATTTGGGAGTTCCTCTCACGGCCAGACCAATGCACAAGAGTATCTAGGAACCGATGCTTATTAAGATGCAGGACAAGGTCAAAAAATGGACCATCAGAGCCTTGAACCTAGCTGGCACGTTGGTACTAACAAAGGTTGTTCTGCATTCAATCACGGTATTCATGTTATCAGCCCTCCCAGCTCCCAAAGGTGCCTTAGAGTAATTCAGGAATATTCAAAGAGATTTCCTTTGGGGTAAGGAGGAAACAAGGAAGAAAAGGGCCCTGGTTTCTTTGGATAAAATCTCTAAACCCAAGAGCCACAAGGTTCTAGGCTTAGATGATCAGGAGATTCTAAGTAAAGTTCTAAGAGCCAAGCTTTGGTGGCGATGGGTACAAGAGCCAAAAGCCCATTGGGCAAGGATCTAGAAAGAAAAATATGCCAGCTCCTGGCACACTAGTGATCTCATAAGAATGTCTAGAAACATAAAGGGCTCTTACATCTGGAATAAAGCCTGGGAAAACAGAAGCTTAGTACAAAAAAATAGTTTTTGGGAAATCAGAGCAGGAGATCTAGCACTCTTTTGGGAGGACAAATGGCAACAAGAACCAACGCTGTTAAAAGAGGATTTTTTAAGCCTCAAGCAAGAAACAGATTCCCAAGGGTTAAACAAAGTAAAGGATTTTTGGGATCTTTCTCATAACTCGGGAAAGTGGAGAAGCTGGAGAAACATTGACTGTAGAGATGATAGCCCCATAAAAATAAAAGCAGAGGCACTTAAGAGCTTGCTAAAACAAAGGATGATCTTGGTAACAGAGGGGCAGGATCAATTGAGATGGGGCAACAACAATAAAGGCACCTTTAATCTTAAGGAAGCTAAAGGTATTCTCCTTGAGCTTGATTCCAGTGTTCCGAACAAGACCTGGCAGCACCTCTAGAGACACCAAGGTTGGATGAAGATCAAGCTTTTCATGTGGTTGGTTCATCATAAGAAAATCTTGACTTGGGACAACATTAGGAAGAAGGGGGTTATGGGGCCGTCTAGATGCTAACTATGTGAAGAGTAGGAGGAGACAATGGAGCACATTCTCAATAGCCGCTCTTACACCACCTGTTTGTGGGATTCTTTCGCTACCATTTTCCAACAGATAGATGGGGACAGAGGTAGTATTATAAATACCCTAAACAAGTGGAGAAGAAACTTTACGAAGAATGAGTTCCTTAATTTGGCCTGGGCCTTCACGCCAAGATTCATTATCTGGAATGTTTAGAAAGAAAGGGATAAAATAATTTTCAAGAATGAAAATTCTATCCCTCAGCGACTATTTGATCTGATCTTGAAACAGCTCAAGGAGACAATTAGCACCACAGTTTGCAATCTCCCCAAAAATCCTCCCTCAGAGACTGAGTTGAGAACATTCAGGCTGCTGGGAATACAAGTGATTATTCCCCAAGGAATAAACAAGAATGTAATAGCTATGGATATAGAGAAGGATTTCCAGCAACCTCCACCGCAAGGCTATCTGAAATACAACATTGATGGTGCTTCAAAAGGAAACCCAGGTACAGTTGGTTTTGGAGGAACTTTAAGGGATGAAAAGGGTAGCATTGTCTTTATCTTCCGCTGCCATTTAGGAAAAGCCACCAAAAATATGGCTGAATTAATGACACTGGAGCAATGTCTAGAGTTTCTGATTCAGAACCATGGCTCAAATGTCATTATAGAAGCGACCTCAGATATAACCATTAACTTTGTGAAAAGAATCAGTTGTGGTACTAGGCCAGAGAAAGTCTCAAATCACTGGAGACTAATCTAGGTTTACCAAAGAATTCAAGTACACCTCCAGGGACTTTGTACTGTTAGTTTCAACCATGTTCGTCGAAATGCCAATAAGCTAGCGGACATACTAGCCAACCAAGGTGTAAACAATACAGAATGCGGGATGGCAAGAAAGTGGCAGGAGATTCCCTAAAGCCATTTAAAAGCTCTCTGTGACGAACAAGACGCAAAGGACAGAGAAATTTTTTGATATCGGGCCAGGGTGACCAGCATGAATTGATTTTTCCCTGCAAGAGCAACTTCAGCCTTTCAGTATGTACTTGGAAGAAGGGCATGTAAAGTTCAGCCTCAATTTTCCCTGGAGTAAGTTGATAGATGTCCTCATTTTTTTGGACGGTAATATGATGGGACAAATTTCAAACAAGCACAGTCTCGGGTTTAAGTCTCGAAGAAAGTTTTGGCAGGACGGGTGGTTGGTTTTTACCGGCAGCTAGATTTTACCCCCATTCCGCTTTCGGGCTGGAAAACCATGCCCAAGTTGGTTTTCCAGCGATCGCACAACTCTTGAGCAGTTAACGGTTTTGCAGTTTTGGAAGCGATTCCATAGGGCTTCCAACACGTGGCAGGGTGGAGGATTTGGAAACCACCCTCCATCACACACTATCGTTCGATCGTTTTAGGTTGAGTGATTTGGCTCCTGGCCATTGGATCCAGCCGCCTAGATCGACAATTAGGATTGACCGGGTTGTTTGGTGGGGCCAGGTGGGTTATTTCCACTCATCCTATAGGCGCATCTTTTCCCTCTTCCGTTGTTTGCATGTATTGCATGGTCGAGGGTGACTGTTGTCATTTGTCCGCTCAGTGGGGAGTGAAATTTTCAGAGCTTCCATAGTGGTTGGGGGATCTTGTATCCTTTCAAAGTGTGTCTCTCTTAGTTTTGGTGATTTCTAGTGTAGGGTGGGAGGTTTAAGTCATTTGCAGGGAAACCTTTTTTCCTGAGTCCATGTAATCGGACGGTACTTTTGGACATTATGTAACTTTTCTTCTGGATTTTGAATAGAAGGATCAGCTCTTGCTTCAACAAAAAAAAAGGTTAGTTATAAAAATATTAATAATTTAATAATACTAGAATAATAATAATAATAAAATAAAATAAAGTAGATTCTAAATGGTTATTAAGTTATTATTATTGGTATTATATATATATATATATATATATATAATAAAATAAAGAGGATTTTAATGGTTATTAAGTTCATAGTTAGTTATAAGAGGTATGACCTTAATAAATAAATAAAAAGAGGAATAAAAATAAAAATAATACTAACTTCCAATATTCATATTGAAATTAATTGTTTATATATACCTAAAGGTTTTAACTACTTTATAAAGTTATATATATATATATATATATATATATATATATATATATATATATATATATATATATATATAGATATATATATATATATATATAACCAAATATATATATATATATATATATATATATATATATATATATATATATATATATATATATAACCAAATAAAATTAATTCTATTAAGAACAAAGTTAGTTAAAAATATTAATAGTTTAAGAATAATAATATTAGAATACGTCAAGGGTTGGAAAGAATAAAAATAATAACATTCATATATAATTAATTGTATATCTAATTGTTAAACTAACTTATTAATATAAGTAATTATATTTTATATTAGTAAAAATTATTAGCAAAAGCCAAAAAAACAAGGAGGGAGGGGGGGGGGGTGTGTGAGAGGATGGGAAAGGAAGAAAATGACTAGGAAGAGAGTGCTGGGATCCAACAACTACTGATCTTCTAGCCATCCTCTCTATTGAGATTTCTTGGCCTCTTTTCAATCTCAAGGGATTCCCTAAATTTTCGATGATGGAACTGCGAAACTCTAGCAATAACACTAGACTCCTCAATACAAACATGATGCTTGGTTTTTTCCGCATGCTCTGCTAAAGCGGAAGATTTGGATCTCCTATGCTTAAGGTCAGCTGCGTGCTCACTAATCCTTTGATTAATGGAGCGACTAGTCTCACCAATATAGGGGGTCCCACAGGAACAAGGGATAATATAAAACCCTTTCATATATTTAGGGTCAATCGGATCCTTCACTGACATAAGGGATTTACAAATGGTGTTAAGGGGCCTAAAGGTCATGGGGACATTATGTGCCTTAAGAATCCTTGCAATCTTATATCTACACGAAGAGTGACTGTTGAAATGTGAGTGGAATTGAAAGTTTGGTTTGATTACGGTGTTGGTGTTAAGGTTAGCACTTGGGTGCCAAGCTGCAGCCTGTGCACTGAAAGTCGCATTGAACCCCTAAATATTATAATCCTCCCGTTCCACAGAACCACCGTCATTCCAGGCTCCATTAGATGCATTGAAATGAAATGATATCAAGTAAATAACGCAATGAGTTGCTGATGAATTAGCAAACAAAATTTATGTCAACAAAAATATAGAAATTATTTACCTTGTGAAGCTCTGCCATTAAATAAAATTACAACGCTATAATCTCCCATAAGAAATTCGGCTATAGGAAGAGCAAGCGTTGAAATGGGAGTGAAATTGATGAGTCTAACATCTAGACTATGGCCCATGGAAGAATGAGCAGCCGAAGAAGACAATGGAGAGGCATGGAATCATTCGTTAATGACAATATTTTAATGGATGAGTGGATTAGGGCGGAAGAATGGAAGTGGTGGAAGACAATGGAATGGGAGAAAAAATAATATTTAAATTTAATTTGTAATTCTCTGATATGAAACTAAAAAATTATTAAAATATTTTTTATTTTATCAAGATAGTGTATTAAATGAAGAATATTCTTTAATGCGAAATTTTGTCTATTCATTTAGTAAAAATTTAAAATTCCTTGAGTTCAATTCCAATATCTTTGTGTGTAATTATATGATGTTATAGTAATTCATGAGAAATAGTTGAATTGTGTTATGAAGTATTGTGTAAATTATCAAATTCAAAGTTCAAATCTTTATTGAATAAAGACAAAATAAAAATTATATAAAGAAAATAGCATAGTCATATAAATTAAATGGCATATTTATCAAAACATGTCAAAATAATAATAATAATAATTATTATTATTATTATTAATAGATTAGTCAAACATATATTTAGTTAAAAAACAAATAACAAGATTGTTCACATTCACATCTATTTTACTATGCAGGTTCTTAATCTACAAATAGATTTTGTTACAATACCATAAATCAACACCATGGCTTCCTAATTTCACCTGCTTCAAAGAACCTTTAACATGTTGATATGACACATGCTCATATGACATTTTTTTACTTAATCAATTTAATTAAAAGTATATAAAGAACATACCTATATTCTAGAGTATTTTTGGACGTCAAATCCATACCATCCACGTAATAATCATTGATAACTAAATTAGAATTATGTAGACCTATTTGAAAATAGAAACACCTATGAACGTAACTAGTATAACTATATACTACTTAGTCTAGTTATATAAACTTAATTATATATACATTTAAAAAAACATGTAACAAGTATCTTAATCATGTAGATTTACTCTCACTTTGTTATTGAGATTCTTAACCTATAAATAGGCTTTGTTACAACACTCTTGGTCAATTTCAACCCTTCCTATCAATACCACAACCTCAAAAACTCATTTACTCATTAAATATTTTATACATTTTTTTTTAAATATGATTATATAACACTTTTTATAGGCACAATTAATAATGGTGAAATTTAACTTTTTTATGTTTTGTATTTTTTCCTATAAATTCAATGATTTTTTTTTTGTTTACAGTAAAATCATGGTTTTTTTTAGCCGAAAGGCTCATTCTACACCACAATATGAGGGGATGTGTAAGTCTATCCATCGTTCAGTCCCCTTGAAAATAAAAATAAAAAATAAAAATTATGTTACCAACATAGATCCATCTTAAGTACGAAGAAGGATCAAATTTCTTCACACCCAAACTTCTTTAGAGTGCAAAATACAATTTATTATTTTTCATTGTTTAAATTGTATTTTTGAAAAATTTTCATGATATGTACATAATGTTTTAAAAATGATATGTAATATAATGTAATTGACATTAAAATAATTTACATAACATGTACATCGAGAAATTTTATTATCATGCAAATTAAAATGGCTTTTTTATTATTAATATATTTTTAAGTATACGCCAATGTGTTGTCATTTCTAGAGACAACGTTGGATTGCTTACAAGACCAGTGCCTTGTAACAACTAGATTTTATGTGTCTCATACGATCTTCAGGAAAACAGAGGCATCATATACATATTATACACATATGTAAAGCCATACAATAAACAACAAGGGTTGGTTCATTCATCCAAGGACATAAGCCATCTATTTCTCGTACTCCTTCACATATACAATACATAGAAATATATGTATGAACCAGTGGAGGCCGAGTAGTTCGAGGGCCTATAGTTTAAACAACTTTAGCATAGCATTGAAAGAGTAGAAGGAGATAGAGTAACTCATCATATAGAGCTTGAAACCTCAATAATTCTACATTTATCACATAGATCTTGCAGCTTCAAGAGTTTTACACTTATCTAAGTTACAAATAGACATAATGGATGAAGGAGAATTGGATGTGATGATTCATGGAGTGAAATTTAAAGATATAATCTAGATGCTACATACAGGAATGTGCATTAACAAGTCAACACAAATAAATCTGTAAGAACGAATGAAACATTTATGGCAGCTACAATTACATGAAATCAGAGAGGAAACATGAAAATAGTGGAATTTAACATAGAGGTAACATAATGTAGTACTTGAATGTAGGAATCACCACCATTTCATTAATATTCAGAAATAACATGTGGTTATTCTTTAGAATTCAGAACCATTTCTAAGCGTTTATTCCTCCCCTTTATAAGGAGAGCGAGAACATGAAATTACAAAATATCTTATGATAGAGCTTCCAGTAGCCTATAAACCTAGCTGTCTAGGCGTGTTGGCTCTGTCACCTCCAATTATTACAACAGAAATATACTTTTCTTGGAAATAAAACAGAATAAAAAGATCAATAGAAAACAACAAAACATAATTGACAAGTGTACTGAAATGATGGTCTTATAGAAAATATATCCATGTGACTCACTTTGTTGGCCTCTGGTTCAACTGAGTTTCTGTTATATTATGCCTTATGGTCTCTCGGTCGGTTCCCCATCGCCTCCAGTCTTAACACCTTTTCTTATTCTCTTACAAGAAGCGGGAGTGATCACCCATGACAGCCACAATAGATTCTGAGCATTGTTTCCAACTCATCCGTCCGTTCTTACGTTCTTTATTAAGCCAATAGAACCAATCGTGCTTTGTGAAACAATCATGCAAGTGTATCGGGGATCAGGCAATTCATGAACATTAAACTGAACAAGATTCATAAATTTGTGATCGTCGATCTCCTTTTGTCCCTTATGCCTTAGGTGAAAATTGCATGGTAGAAACCTAGGGAGTCATGGCCTAAGCCTTCTGGACCTAAACGCCCTTTTGGTGGGACGAGGGCTGATTATTTGATATATTGCATTGTAATTGGTCCCAACGCATAATATGTAGGATCATACTACATATGTGCCTGGGTCCCTTTTGCAATATCGGATCTTAGAGATTGGGAATCTCTAATCCTTGCCTCTCGTTGCACCCTCCCAACTCTTGTGATTGCGATATGTGACGTCGTTTGGCCCACGTGTAAAGAGGATAAGGGAGGGCCAGCACAAAGGCTTTGACACAAGAAAAACTTCAACAACGTCTCTATTGAACCATTGGTTTGATACATAAAGCACACATAATCATGTGACCCGCCTTATGCCACTTGTCCACCTCACTTTGGGCCCACAATATCGGGTGTTTAATTATTAGCTCTTTGCACTTAAAACAAATATAAAATAAGTGAGTTCTGGGAACTTTAGGTCCTTTATCGTTTAGCCCCTTTTTGCATTCCTTCTTATATGACCAGGCAGAGTGACCTGGTGCTTAGCCTTATATTGGAGATCGACAATCGGGAGATTTCTAATCCATGCCTCTCGTTGGACCCTCCTAACTCCTGTGATTGTGATATGTGATGAGTCGGGACCTCTGATCGTCGATTTGCGATATGACGTCATACTTTGTTGCGTGTCACCTTATGAGTGGTGACACGTGTCACCCTGTTCTGGCCCCTTATGCACCCTAAAAACACCAAATTGTCATGCCACATGTCCTTCGTTCTTCCACAACATGATTACGTCAGCCGCCACATGGGTTTAATGGGACCACTAGTATTTCGCCATGTGGCCTATTGGAGGAGAGAGAAAAGGCCCGTTGTTCTCTAGTTTTGCAATTGATTTCCTTTGTTAATCACAATCGGACTTCCCTGGTGCTCTAACACTAGAGGCCTGAATCTCGATGATTTTTAATGTTATCAGCCTTCGGCATTTTCATGACATCGTATTTAGTTGTACCCTATGTTACTTACAGTGATCGATACGCCAATTCACCCTGAACCTCTGATTGCCTACTCATCTGTCACTGCTAGGAACTCTGATGCATGATATATTATGGGCCATGGACCTCTAATTATTGATTTTCAATATTGGCGATCATTGATCGCATGTTCGCTGTGCCCTCTCTTGTTGTTTCTTTGCCAAAAATCCGATTTGCAATATCGCCGATCACAAATTTTACTATATTCCCCTACTGCTGCTTCAGCAAACTCTGATTGTGATTTACGATGAGCCTTACCCTTTGTCCTTTTCTCTTTTTTTTCTGGCTTTCAAAGGGTAGCATCAATCTACCCTAACTTCTTATCCAAGAGTCCATATTTCGACTTCCATATACCGTTGGAAAGCTTATTCCGAGAACTATCCATTGGACGGGGTCTGATTTAGATTTATGGGAATTTGTGGATTGGAAAATGACAGCAAAATTATATGTTCTTTCAACCTCTTTGTACAATTGGAACTCTTTTTTGGATGGTGACATCATTGGCTCTACCTGGGGACGGGGCATTAGATTGCAATGCGTTGAGAACCTACAGTCTGTGAACTTCTCTTTTTTGTGCATGGATTCTTTTTAAACAAGTGAAAATTTTGTGAAAGTGGAACTTTAAACAGAAAACTAAAAATTTTATATGATAATTACAATACACACACTGATATTTACATGTACGTTTAATTCTAGAAATAGATTTTGGGGAACTGACCATTTACTAGCAACTCCAATGGTTCACCTTCCATATTTTTGAGTAGGTACGTATTATTTCCTTTTTCCTATGAAATTTTGAAAGGGCTAATCCAAAGGGAATCAAATTTTCCATGTTTACCTTTTTCTTCGCTTCAGACGTCCCATCGGAGAACTAAATCTCCTGGTTGAAGAGGTCGATCCTTGGCCTTTCCGTCAAACATGAATTTCTTTTTTTGTTGGTAATTTGCCAATTTAGCCCCCACCTATTCCTTGTTTTCATGAAGCTCAACTATTTGGTTTATCTTTCATGTAAAAGCACTTGGCTCCTCCTAAACTTCTTGTAGTAACTTCGCCACTTGCATTGCTGATTGGATTGGGAATACTGCATCCTTACTATACACTAGCTCGAAAGGCAATTTTCTAGTGGAATGTTTAGGAGTCACTTGGTTGGCCTAGAGGGAAAACTTCAATTGGGTGTCCTAATTTCCGTGATTCTTGGTGATGGTATTCTTTAGCACTCTCACCATGGTTTTTTTTTAGGACTCAACTAAAATATTTCCTTGAGGATAATAGGTAGTGGAGTGCCTGATGATGATATTAAACTTCTCACAGAAGCTAATCAATTTTGCAGATTTGAAGACTTGAGCATTGTCAGTGATAATTTTGATAGGAAAACCAAAACACAAACTTGATTACCACTGAATTTGTAGCATTTATGGATGGGTTCTTCCACATGCACTGGGATCAGGGAAGAGGAGAAAGTCTTTGTCTCTCAACAAAGCTTGTCACTTCTGACATGTCCTCACTTGTAAATGAACATCTCCAAATAGTGTAGGCCAGTAGAATCCTTCCTTGAGGATTTTTTGATCTATGGTCTTCCAGCTATAGTGACCTCCACAAACTCCTCCATGGAATCCCTCAATCACTTTATGAGTTTCACCTTCTACCAAGCATAACAACAAAACTCCCATCAGGTCCTTCCAGTAGAGTTGACCATTGGATATGATATACTTTTGAGCTTGTAGTTTTAAAGTCTTGTATTTAGATTTGTCCAACTTTAGTGGGAACCCTAGGAACAAGAGATAATGGGTGATATTCTTATACCAAGGTGATCCATCATATTTAGCACAGATCTTTTGCTCTGATGTTTCAATCCTATTCTACTAAACTTATGTTCTGCCTTCCTCGGTTATCAGGTTTATTCCCAAAGCTTGGCAATTAGATTATGATAAAATCTAGCCAACCCTTGGGCTTTTATGTGCTTAGTAGGCTTTATGTCTAACTCATATTCCTGTATCTTTCCTATCCACCTACACCTTTTTCCTTCACTGTCTCCTTGCACAAGTATGTGCTTGACCACTGTCGTTGGAACAAATATTGTGATTTCTCACTGTAGCAAATATAATCGAAATGCCTTCAACATTTGACTAATGCATATGCTTGTTTCTCTAAGATGTTATATTTACTTTCAGCATCCCTTAGGACTTGGCTCAAGAAGGTGATGGGCTGCTCATAACCCTATTTATTATTATATAGAAAAACTACAGCAATAGTATGCGTAGAAGCAAAAGAAAAGATATAGAAAGGTGTTGAGTAGTCAGGGATGACTAGTACTAGTTCTTTAGCAAAAGCTTCTTTAATTCTGGCAAAATAATATTCAGAGGTATGGCTCCATTTGACTTCATTTTCCTTTTTAATCATATCTGTAATACCCTTCACAAATTTTGTATTTTTGGGTATGTACCTTCTCAAGAAATTGATTCTCCCCAAAAAGACTTGGACCTATTTCTTATTTCTGGGTAGAGGAATGTGACTCATAGCTTCAACTCGCTTGGGATAAATTTTCACTTCTTCTTGCACTACTATATGTCTTAATAGCATCCCCTCACTAAGGGAAAACTCAAATTTCTTGGGATTAAAATATCGTCCATATCTCCTGCATTTCTCAAAGGTGAGCTTCAAGTGGATGATGTGCTCTTCATTGATCTTAGAGAAGACTGTGATATCGTCCAAATATATCGCTACAAAATTGTCTTTCTCTCCTACAAAATCTATATTCATAGCTCTATGAGAGGTAGCCCCTGCATTGATAAGACCGAAAGGCATGCGAGCATACATGAAAGTTCCCCAAGGGGTGGTGAAAGCAGTCTTCTTCTGATCATTAGGGTGGACTGCCACTTGGTTGTAACCAGAGAACCCATCCATCATGGACATTCTAACTGATCCAACCACCTTCTGTAATATGTAATCCATCTTGGGCAGTGGGTAATTGTCTTTCAAAGATGCCCTGTTAAGGTTACAAAAATATACACATAACCTTATTTCTCCATTCTTTTTTCAGACTGGGACTAGGTTGGCCACCCACTCTAAGTACCTTAAAGGCACTATGATTTTAGCATGTAGAAGTTTCCTCACTTCTTTTTCAATAGAGGGGTGTATGAGTGGATTAATCTGCCTGGTATTCTGTTTTCATGGTTTTACTCCACTCTTTAAAGGAACCTTATGTTGTATGATGTTAGTATCAAATGCTTTTAAATCCTCATAAAACCAAGCAAAAACATCCTTATAGATTTTGAAGAGATTTAAATACCTGTGTTTATATTGTGCAAGGATTCATTTTGATAGTCTAACCATCTTGGGTTCATCTTCTGAGATGATATTGTAATATTCCACTTGTTTGTCCATCTCCAGAGCCATTGTTTTGGAGGCTACATCATTTTGGTTAAATAATCTATCCAGTGGAACTAGCCCACGATGAATAGTATTCCCTTCAAGTTGTAGAATTTACTATCCAGCCATTGTGTCTTCCCACGAAGTTGGTTCGTGATCAACCTATTTTTCTTCTCCTTGATCAATAATTGAGATAGTGAACTCCCCAACTACTTATATAAATCACTTGATCTGCTCATCATCCTCGAATACCTACCAGTGCTTGACATTATTAGGTATATAGGTTCTGTGTTAGAACTCCACCTCATACCTGAGAAGCAGATTTTGAGGAGATTTGAAATTGCTTGCTACTACCATAAGGGAGTCAGCCATTATGTTTCCTTCTCTAGGAGGAAATTGGATATTAAATGCAATGAAGAAGTTATAAATTAAATCCCATACTTCATTCTAGTAAGTCTTCAATCTCGGGTGTTTAGCCTAGAATTGATTTAGGATCTACATTACAATTAGCTCATACTCTCCATGCATAGTTAAGTATTTAATATTCATATTCCTTGTTGTTTGTAGCCGAAGGAGCAATACTTCATATCTTTCATGTTGTTGGTTACCTCAACCTCCAACCTGAATGAGAGAGGTATCAATCTACCCTTAAGAATTACCAACAATACTCCGGCTTCATTTCCCTATTTGGAATTCCCTCCATCAAGGTATAATTTCCATACTTTTTTTTTATCTATGTATTAGTTATCTAACTACATGTTTAGATGTACTTGTGTTTCTTCTAAGATGCTCTCATATTCATCTAGGAACAACCAGGAGAGGTCGCTTTCTTTTCCATTTACTGGAGAATTTTTAGAACCCTCAGTTGGGGTCACAGTTTTTACAAATTTGGACTCTTTGTACAACCTCCTTTCTTCACCTCCAAAAGTTGGAATAGTGGCATAAGTTAGATATAAATTGATAGAGCCCCCCACCTTGGAACCCCAAGACCTAGATAGGAGCATGCCAAACTGAGGGGTAGTATATGCCACTACTATGTCCATCACTATGCTCTTCATAGGGATCTAATCCAGGTTTACCACAAATCATTTTATCACGCCCAAGCATTTGACCCTCTTAGAGTCAAAGAAGTATAGGTCCTTGTAGGGTCTGTTGATCTACAAGCCAAGTTCTTCCATGATGGCTAAGGGTATGAGGTTATGTGAGGCTCCAGAGTCCAACATACAGTTGTGCAATAAGAGGTCATGAATTACCAGGGTCACATAGAAGGGTGTAGTGCAAGGATCAAGTTCTTTGACATGAGGCCCAAAGATAACCATTGGTCTCTCCTCTTCAAGGTTTAAATAGTCATGGGTCATTACTACGGTGGATGGGAGAATGAATTGGGAGACTTGAGATTTATAAGTGGGTTGTTTTAGAAGTTAAGCTAGGGGAATAGGGATCTTTACCTTCTCGAGTTGCTTCTGAAGATTGAATGCAAACTGGCCCTTTTCTACGCCTCCGAGCTCTACCTCTCTTTCTTGATCACCGGTAGCTTTTATCAGAACCACTGCCTTCTTTTATGTGTGTCCCTCAGAGCTATTGCATTCCTTATTTTAGGAGACTTTTACTTTGGATAAGTCAGGTTTGAGCTTCCCTTTTCCTTTATTTAACACCAGGGGAACATTTTGGGGAGAAATTTCCTCTTGTTGTTTAGGTTTCCTTGACCTCTTTTTTGAAGATCTAAGGTCATACTTTCGATGTAGATGTGCTTGCATGAAATCTTCAAATTTCTTACAATAATCCCCTATGTATTCCTCATTTACTATTGCTTCTCTATCATGGCACATCTCATGGTGAGCCAGGTTTTCAAGTTCCTCTTCAGAGGAGGAGGAATATAAGTTTCCCTGCATCTCATGTGTATCTGGTAGTTTCTCATCTAGATAATATTCTATATAGAGGAGGGGGGATTTGATCGAGTTAATCTTTCATTCCCCTTTGAAGCATATGAAATGGTGGCCTTCTGTATTGTGGGTTATAACCTCGGTTGTTACCTTGAGCATTCTGTTTCGAGAGACTCTTGTTCTCTAGATCTAGTTTCACCACCTTATGACATAAATTCTTAATGAGTTTATCCATTTCTTCCCACTACAAATCTGGTAATTCTTTAGCTTGACCCGACAAGGAATTTTCTTCTTTCCCCTTTTTCTTCTCAGTAGGTTCATTCTTTCCTCTTGACTTCCCTATTGAGGTGAAATTTGATTCTACCTCAAGAGCATCAACTTCGAGTTGATCCAAAGTACGAGACTTTCTCTCCCTTAGGATAAAGCCAAATTCAGACTCAAAGGATCCCACAAATATTACATGAGTAGCAGCTTGAGGAGGCTTTATCTCACCATGCAGGTTTTTATATTGCTTATTGAACCTTTTTATGAATTCTGAAATATCCTCTTCTCGCTTCTTCCTTATAGAATTGAACTCTGTGAGGACATACTTGTGATCTCTCTTTTCACCCCATTTTTGTGTGAAAGATTTTTCAAGTTCTTCCCAGGTAGTGATGGACGCATCAGGTTGGGCCTTAAACCATTTTATGGCTTCTCCATAAAGCGATTACATAAAGAGTCTTAGGACCACATCTAGATATTCTACATTTAGATTCTTAGCAAAAGCACAGAAGGCTTCAATGTGTCTCCATGCAGTGTTTTCATCTTCCCCATTGAACCTAGGAAAAAGGTTTAGGTATTCATGAGGCATAGAACTTAGGGGTTGAGGTAAATCAAGAGGGTCATATTTATTCAATAAGGAACCTAGAACAAACATATTGATTAATGGGGGAGGATTAACGTTTAGAGGAGGAACTTGGGCCAAAACCACAGTGGTTGGAGTAACTAGACTAAGAGTTGTGAGGCTGAGTGTATAGTGGATATTGCTATTGTTGAGGATATATTTACCTTTTTCAATCTTAGGAGGAGAAGGAAATGAAATGAAAGGAGTCGTAACTGAGATTTCTTTCTCTTTGATCTTTGATTTGAGGGCACGATTCTATATCCCATCTTCTGTAGGGTATGTAAGGACCTTAGGAGTAAAATATGAGCAGTGGATGAAAACCTATTGGGAGTTGGAGGAGGAAGCTTCAAATAATGATGAGACAGTAGCACTGGTAGTAGGAGTTTTCTCCTTCCAGACTCTCCTGAAAATTAATTTCTCTAGGTCAGTTACAGAAGGTTTTTTGTGCTAAGAGGTATCTAAGAAAGTGTGAGGCTTTCTGAAAGCCAGGATGATAAATGATAATGAGATTTGTGGAGTTTCCACATGATGAGGATGCAATCAGAATGTCTTTGCTCACCTACACAAAGAATTCTTAAATTGTCGTATCCGAGGGGGAAAATCGATCAATACATTCCCCGACAACAATGCCAAAAGATGTTTTCGCTTCCAAAGACAGCCTTGGATAGCTCAGAAGACCAATGCCTAAAAATATCTAGATTTTATGTGCCTCATATGATCTTCAGGAAAATAGAGACATCATATACATTTTATACACATATGTAAATACATACAATAAACAACATGGGTTAGTTCATTCATCCAAGGACATAAGCCATGTATTTCTCATACTCTTTCACATATGCAATTCATAGAAATATATGAATGAACTAGTGGAGGCCGAGTAGTTTGAGGACCTATAGTTTAATCAACTTTAGCAGAGCAATGAAAGAGGAGAAGGAGATAGAATAACTCATCATATAGAGCTTGAAACCTCAAGAATTATACATTTATCACATAGAGATTGGAGCATCAAGAGTTCTACACTTATCTGAGTTATAGGTAGACATAATGGATGAAGGAGAATTGGATGTGATGATTCATGGAGCGCAATTTAAAGATATAATCTCAAAGCTACATACAGGCATGTGCATTAACAAGTCAACACAAATGAATCTGTAGAAAGAATGAAACATTTCCGGTAGCTACAATTACATGAAATTAGAGAGGAAACATGAACATAATGGAATTTAACAGAGAGGTAACATACTATAGTACTCGAATGTAGGAATCACCACCATTTCTTTAATATTCTAAAAGATGCAAATCTTGAAGTCATATAGTTTTAGAAATAACATATGGTTATTCTTCATAATTTAGAACCTTTTCTAAGTGTTTCTTCCTCCCTTTTATAAGGATAGGGAGAACATGAAAATCACAAAAAAACTTAGGCTACAGCTTTGAGAAACCTACATGACTAGTTGTCTCGGCGTGTTGGCTTTGTCAACTCCAATTATTACAACAGAAAGATACTTTTCTTGGAAATAAAATAGAATAACTATATCAATCAAAAGCAACAAAACAAAATTAACAAGTGAACTCAAATGATGGTCCTATAGAAAATACCTCCACGACACTCTCTTTGTTGGCCTATGATTCAACTGAGTTTTTGCTACATCATGTCTCGTGGTCTCTCGGTCAATTCCCTATATATTTCAGTCTTAACAATTTTTCTTCCTCTATTATAGGAAGCAGGTGTGATCACCCATGATGGTCACAACAGATTCTAAACATTGTTGCCAACTCATCTGTCCCTTCTTATATTCTTTATTAATCCAACAAAAGAAATTGTGCTCTGTGAAACAATCATGCAAGTGTATCAAGGATCAGGCAGTTGTGAACTTTGAATTGAACAAGATTCATAAAGCTGTGATCCCTGATCTCCTTTGGCCCCTTATGCCTTAGCCCCAGGGGCTTAGGTGAAAACTGCATGGTAGAAACCTGGGGACTCAAGGCCTAAGCCTTCTAGAGCTAAAAGCCCTTTAGCTAGCATGGGGGAAATTTCTTTGATATATTTCATTGTAACCAGTCCCAGTGCATAATACGTAGGACCATACTACATATGCGCCTGGGCCCCTTTTGCAATATAAGATCTCGGAGGTCAGGAATCTCTAATCCTTACCTCTCGTTGTACCCTCCCAACTCTTATGATCGCGATATGTGACATGGTTTGGCCCACGTGGAAAGAGGATAAGGGAGGGCCAGCATGAAGGCTTTAACACAAAAAGCCTTCAACAACTTCTCTACCCAACCATGGGTTTGATACACAAAGCACACATAATCATCCAACTCGCCTTATGCCACCTGTCCACCTTGCTTTGGGCCCACGATATCGGGTGTTTCGTTATTAGCCCTTCGCACTTAAAAACATTACAAAATAGGTGAGTTCTAGGATCTCTAGGCCCTTTATGGTTTGACCCCTTTCTGCATTCCTTCTTATATGACGGGGGTAGGGAATTGGTGCTTAGTCTTATATCAGAGATCGACAATTGGGACTTTTCTAATCCATGCCGCTGGTTGCACCATCCTAGCTCTTGCAATTGTGATATGTGATGAGCCAAGACCTCCGATTGTCAATTTTCGAGATGACGTCATACTTTTCCGCGTGTCACATTGTGAGTGGTGACATGTGTCACCCTGTTCTGGCCCCTTATGACCCCTAAAAATGCCAAATTTTCATGCCACATGTCGTCCATACTACCATGCCATGATGAAATCAACCACCACATGGGTTTATTGGGACCACTAGTATTCCACCAAGTGGTCTATTGGAGGATAGAGAAAAGGTTCGTCCTTCTCGAGTTTTGAAACTGATTTCCTTTGTTAATCACAATCAGACCTACACGACGCTTTAACACTAGAGGCTTGAATCTCGACAATTTTTAATGTTATTGGCCTTCGGCATTTTCATGACGCCGTATTTGGTTGTATCGTCCAGTACTTGCGATCACATATATGCCAATCCACCCCGAACCTATGATTGCCTACTCATCCATCACTACCAAGACCTTTGATGTGCAATAAATTATGGGCCATGGACCTCTAATCACTGATTTTCGATATTGGCAATCACTCATCGCAAGTTCGTTGTACCCTCTCCTATTGCTACTTTTCCAAAACTCTAATTTTAAATTTTTCTATATCGGCGATCGTTGATTACATATTTCATTGTCTTCCGCTACTGCTCCTTCAATAAACTCTGATTGCGATTTGCGATGAGCCTTACCCTTGGTCCTTTTCTCTTTTTTTTATGTCTTTCAAAGGGTAGCTTCAATCTGCCCTAACTTCTGATCTAGGAGTCCATTTTTGGACTTCCACATACCATTGGAAAGATTATTCTGATCACTATCCATTGGAGGGGTCCAATTTAGATTTACGGGTTTTTGTAGCCTAGAATATGGCTGCAAAATTCTCTATTCTTTAACCCTCTTTGTACATATGGAGATCTTTTTTCAGAAGGTGACAACACAATGTTAATTTGTATTAAAATGTTTTATTGATAACTCACATTGAATATTTTTTTTATATACAACATTGAAATATTTTATTTTAACAAATATCTTATAAAGTAATTTGAGTTAAAACAATGTGTGAGTAAGATGTTTAAATCTTATACTTTTCAAAAATAGTTCAACTTCTCGATGTACATGTTATGTAAAATATTTTAATGTCAATTACATTATATTATATATCATTTTTATAAAATTATGTACATATCATGAAAACATTAAGTTTTTATGGTTAGTCCTATATATACCCTATTTAGCATTCAGAAAATACAATTTAAACAATGAAAAATAACACATTATATTTTTCATTGTAAAGAAGTTTGCGCGTGAATAAATTTGATCCAACTCCACTCATGTTAGATCCGTACTTAAGATGGATCTATGCTAGTGCTATTTAAATTGTTCTTTCAAATGCATAGATAGATTTATATTGAAAAATATCTCAACATTCAGATTATGTAGATTCATAACTCAAACTTGTGATTCCAATGAATCCTTACCAGATTGCTGGTAAAATTGACTAAAAAATTACCAGAAAAATAAAATATATAAAATTAAAACTATTAAATTAGTAATATTAGTAAATGATGTCAAAAAAATGTCCTTTAAAAACTTAGTGTGGTGTTCCATAAGGAGAATGTAAAAAAACATTAAATGTAAAAAGAGTTATTTAGCTAATAATTATTATCTCTATCTTAATCTCAATTAATATCTATTTAAATATTCAGTAATTTTGATTAATATATAATTATTCTTCATTGCATAAATTTTTAAACTAATTAAATAATCAAAAAAATTAAATCAACATCAACCATCAAAACAACCATGGTTAGCCATTATTAATCATGATCAACCCTCATTAACAATTTTTAACTATAGTGAGACAATGTCAACCATAGTTAACCATGACCTACTAATCTGTTGCCCCATGATGTCATACATCAACTAGCACAACCACATCAATAAAGTGGTTAATATAAACCAATTGGTGTTATTTTTCAACTCATAATAATACCCATTTGTTAACCTTAGTTAACCCCTTGCCAATGAAGGTCAACTATAGTAAACCATATCAACCATGGTCAAACATTATCAGTCAACCCTTTTGAACCATATTCAAGCATCATTAATCATAAAAAAACTCTTAGCATCCATGCTTAACTATTCTTAAATTTGGTCAACTCTAGTCAACAATTTATAACCATAGTCAAACAATGTCAACCATAGTAAACCATGGTAATTAGGGACAACATGGACTACCATGTTCATGGTCAACCATAACTTGATGATATTTAACTATATTCAACCATGCTCAAACAAGGTCAAGGAAGTTTAACCATCGTGAAACATAATCACCCAATTTACCTTAGGTCAAGGTTGCTAAGCAATGTAAGATAAATACATTTCTACATTAATGGTTAACTATGGTTAGCGAAAGTAAACCTAACAACCACATTCAACCATTTGTGTAACATTAATGTAACATTAATATCAACACAAATGTAATATCAACCATGGTCAATGAATATTAATGTAATAATGTTCAACTTTAATGTCACATGAATACATTATTACATTAATGGTAAATGATGATCAACCATGGTCAACGTATTCAATGATGGTCAACTTGATAAATTGTTTGAACCATAGTAAACTATCATTGATCATAAACAACCCTTTGCAACCATGGTTCCATTGTCAACATTAGATAACCCTCATTGAGAATTTGTAACCATAGTCAAACAATCTATACCATAGTTAACCCTCGTGAAAATGTATTTCCATGTTCACGGTCAATCATAACCTTACCATATTTAACCATAGTTAGCAATATTCAAACATAGTAAATCAAGCTTAACCATTCTCAAAGATGCTCGCCAAATTTAGCCATGGCTAAACTTATTTATAAATGTAACATGAGTACATTTTTATATTAATGGTTGAGGATGGCCAACTGTAACATTAGAATTAAAATTAACGTAACATGAGCCATGATAAACCATAGTTGAAAAACATTAATTTAACAATTCCCAACATTAATGTAACATGAAGACTATGGTTAATCAAGTTCCACCTCATTAACCATTAATGTAACATTAATATTAACACCAATGTAACATCAACCATGGTCAATGATGTTTGAAAAATATCAATGTAACAATGCTCAACATAAATGTAAGATAAATACATTATTACATTAATGGTTAACCAAAGTTAACCCTACTCAACCATGGTCAGCCTTGTCAACAAAATTCAATTATAGTCAACCTTGTTGATGATGGTCAACCATTTCCAACCTCATAAATTCTCTTGAACCATAGTCAACCGTCATTAACCATCAACAAATCTCGACAACCATAGTTAACCATTGTTAACCATGATCAACCTTTGTCAACAATTTTTAACCATAGTGAGACAATACCAACAATAGTCAACTAATCTACCTCATGCATGTCATGTGTCAACTAGCACAACCACATCAATAAAGTGGTTGATATATGATGATTGACGTCATTTTCCACATTTCATATGCCAATCTACACCCTTATGAGTGGAAAATAATGCTTACTCGCATATGTCAACCACTGTATGTATGTGATTGTATTAATATACCAATTAATCTTTACTACATTATTCTTTATAATAATAAAATCATTCAAAACAATTATTCATTTATAAGCAATTTTTGAAACATTTTATAATATAACATTTTATTGGGAAAAAATATTTATATAATTAAAATTAAATTAATAAAACGATGCATAAGCATTCGTCATTTATAAATTATTCTTAAAACCATTTTCAGATATAATTGTAGATCATTTTACAACATACTTCATGATCCAGATTTAAATAGGAATGCAACAAATTACAGAGATAACCATAAACATAGATATGTAGCGGAAATAATACTTCATTTCATTAACGTAAAACACTAAAATATGCTTACAAACAGAATTGGAAATAAACTAGCAAGGGCGATGGTAGCTTATCTCTGAGAAGAGATGTGGCGGCTACATGCCTCTGAGTCATGTTAAAATGAGGCTCGAAGGCCTACTTATTGTTGGGAAACAATGGAAACCCCTTGACATTCCAAAACCTAACCCTAGAAGAAGAAACGCCAAATTGTGGGCCCCGTTTGGGTAAATTGGTGCATCAACTTCCCAGGGTCGTAACTTTGGCATACGATCTCCGTTTGATGTGCACAATATCTCGTTAGAAAGACCTGTCTGAGAAATATAACTTTTGGAAGAGCAACATTAGTCCATGGACCCATGTTGCTCCCAATTTTCCCATTAAAACATTGTTTAGGGCCTCAAAACGGCTCTGGAAGTTCAGGACTCGAAAAGCTACTAAAAATAGTAAACTGGGCTACAATTAAGGAAACTGAAAAGCTGAAAGTAACAATGGTGGGGGTCCAAGTGGATTTTGCAGGTGGCCACCAATATCCATCTGGATCATTCCTCCCCCCTTAGGAGGCAATGGTCCCCATTGTGTTGAGTTCCTCCATGAGATGAGGAAACTTCTGTTGAACTTGGTCCCTGGTGAGCCACTTGCCCTGGTGAAGGAGTTGGCCTACTTTGACAACTCGATACAATTGGATATTTTTTTGGTGAGTGTGCTTGATCTGTGAGTCCATGATCTGATCAACTGCAGCTTGCTCCATGCAATCTGGGTTTAACTCTGTGGGTGTGAGCTATTCTGCAATGTCAGATGTGTCTAGTAATGGTGGAAAGTATGGCCGAAGGCAGTCCACATTGAACACTGGGTGTAGGCCAAGGAATGGGGGAATGTTGAGCTCAAATGAATTGTCTCCCATAGCCTTGGTACTGGCGTAAGGACCATATCGGAGTGGTCTGAGTTTCCGATAGGCTTTGGTGAGGCGTTCCTTTTGCAAATGCAACCATACTTTGTCGCCCACCTAAAACTTGTGTGGCACTCGATGTTGATCATGTTGCTGCTTGTACTTGGCATTTCATTTCTCCAAAATTTCATGGACCTACTGGCGAATATGTTGGATTTTCTCAATGAAGTTGTTTGCCTTATTTGTTTTGGACTAGACATGAGCCGAATCTGTGTGAGTAGATGCAAATGGCATGGCCACATCAATGGGACATAGTGGCTGGAATCTCAAGCCCACCTGAAAAGGGTTGTGGCGAGTCGAGATGTGGAGAACCTGGTTGTAGCTGTGTTGAACATAGGGGAGGCTCTTGTCCCATGTGCATGGATGCTTTGAGTTGTACATGCACAGAATGTGTACAATCATCCTATTGACAACCTCTATCTGGCCATTAGTTTGAGGATCGAAGGCTGTGGACATAGTGAGTTTGGTGTCAAGCATCGACCAGAGACTAAACCAAAATGTACTAAGGAACCTGTTGTCCCGATCTAAGATGATAGACTGTGGGATCCCAAAGTGTACCCACACCCGTTCAAAGAAGAGTTTAGTAGTGGCTTCTACTGTGATGTTCTTCTTGTAGGCAGCCATAATGGCCATCTTCGAGAACCTATCGACGACCACAAAAACACAGTCATTTCCATGCTTAGTGGAAGGAAGGCCTGACATGTAATCCATGGAGATGGATTCCCAAGGTGGACTAGGGGTAGGCAGCAGGGTATAGAGGCCTTGCTTCTTAATGGTCGGTTTGGCAACGGCATAGACAGTGCATGATCTGATGTACTTCCCGACATCCCGTCAAAGATTCGGCCAATAGAAATACTTCTGCAGTACTACCACCATTTTCTTGACCCCGAAATGTCCAACAGCCTGACTATAGTGTGCTTCCCAAATCATCTTGGCACGCTCGCTTGAAGGAACATAAAGGTGACCCAGGTGGCATAACAGGGAATCCTAGAGGTGAAAATCTGGAACATGCTGACCCTCCAAGAGTGTCTGGTAGGTGTGGCTAAATTCTGGGCCGCGTTTGTAGAGAATTGGCCAATCAGAAGTCTTGTGCCCACAAGAGTCGAGCACAGTGGTTAACGCCATGATCGGTGGTCGACTGAGGCTATCTGCAACATTATTGGTGCCACCCTTCTTATACTTAATATTCAAATGGAACTGTTGCAGGTATGTGGACCACTTCTGATGGTGATCATTCTGCAATTTGCCTTGGGTCTATATGAACTGTAGGGGTCGGTGGTCTGTATGGATGACTATTTCCTTCCCCAAAATGTAATGCTTCCATTTTCGGCAGGCCTGCACAATGGAATACACCTCTTTGTCATAAGCGGGATACTTCCGGACTGTGTCTGAAAGTGTCTCACTGTGATATGCCACTGGATGCACGTGTTGAGTGAGGACTACCCCAATAGCATAGTTAGAGGCATCTATCTCAACCTTAAATGGTTGTTGCAAGTCTGGTAATGAGAGCACCGGTGCCATGCAGAGGCGATATTTCAACTCTATGAATGCCTTCTGTTGAGATTCAGACCAAAAGAATTTTGATTTTGCTCCTCCCTTGGTGACTTGACTCAAGGGCCAAGTGATATGAGAAAATCCCAACATGAACCTGTGGTAGAAGTTGGCAAGACCTAGAAAGTTGTGAAGCTCTTTCAGAGTGGTTGGAGATGGCCAATCTCGATTGACATAGATCTTGGATGGATCCACATGTACCCCTGTTCATCAATAATGTATCCCAGATACTGAACCTGGGTTATGCCAAAAGTGCATTTCTCCAAATTGGCACATAACTTGTGTTTCCACAGTGTTTGGAGAACCTGTTGAATGTGGTGGAGGTGTTCTTCCCAACTATGGCTGAAGATTAGGATGTCATCCAGGTATACCACTACAAATGAGATGGTGAATGGCTGCAAGATGTCATCCATTAGCCTCATGAAGGTTGCAGGAGCTTTCGTCAATCCGAAAGGCATAACCAACCATTCGAAAAGGCCCTCCTTGGCTTTGAAGTCAGTCTTCCACACATCAGAGGGTTCGATTGGTACCTGGTGATATCCTGGCTTCAAATCGATCTTGCTGAAATACTTTTCCCCCTTAAGCTTGTCCAAGAGGTCATCAATCCATGGGATCGGGTACCTATTATGGACAGTGATCTTGTTCAGCACTCAATAGTCAATACAGAGTCTCCAAGTCCCATCTTTCTTCTGTACCAACATGATTGGGATCCCACAAGGTGATGAACTTGAACGGATGTTACCTTTCTATAGTAGCTCCTGAATCTGCCCCTTGATTTCATCATTCTCCAGAACAAAGTGCTGATAGATTGGTCCATTGGGTAGCGGCGCACCTGGGGTCAGACCGATGGAGTGCTTGACTTGACAGTGTAGAGGAACCCCTCTGGGGGAGGTGAGTATATCCTCGTACTTCTTCATGACCTTGTCCATTTGTAGTTGTTGTGCTGAGGGGCCCTATCTAGAGGTCGTGGCCACCATCTTCTTCGTTCCTTGAGGGCGTATCATCAGGAAAACAAATTTCCCGGTTTTGGAAACGAGCTTATTGCATTGTTTTGCAGTAATCAAAGAGATGGTGGTAGGCGGTGCTACCTCCGATATCCTGTACAACTTATTTCCCAAAGTAACAATAACAGCACGGGGCCCTGATTCATACACAGCATGTCGCTTCCACAAGTAAGGATGTCCTAATAATACATCACAAACTTCAAGGGGAGCAATGTCACACAATACCTCATCTGTGAAGGGCTTGATGTTGTATGGAAGGTGACACTGCTGGCTCACGCAAAGATCTCGTCCTTGGTGAAGCCACCCGATGGTGTACGGTTGTGGATGTGCTGTGGTTGGTAAGCCCAGCCACTTCACGACCTCTGCCGAAATGAGGTTCTTTTGGCTCCCGCTGTTGACAATGAACTGTAGTGGGGAGCCCTTTACCCACATCTGGGAGTGGAAGAGACGCTCCTCCTCCTCTGGATCTTCGAATTCCTCCTTTTGTATCTTCGTGGTGGTAATGGTGGCGTTGGGCTCCTCATCGATAATCTACTTCCATTTCTCATTCCCCTTGTTGGGTTCTAACTCAAAGTCATAACATGCATCTAATTCAGAAACCTTTAGCTCAGCCACCAGTGACTGTTTGGCCCGACACTCACTTGTGGGTTGAGTGGACCTCTTATGGAACTCACACAACTTTCCTGTGTCCTTTTTCAGCTTCATGGCATTGTTCTTTGCTTGCAGCTTTGGCGGGTTTTCTTGGGCCGCCCCGGCTTGGCTTTGTCCTTTGTTCTACGGTTTGGGGGCACCTTTCCCTTGCTTTAGATTCGCAGATCCAAAGTCTCGCTTCTTCTGTTTAAACTTTTGCTCAACGTTGATGGCATATCGGTAGTCCGTGCTGAACGAGGGGATGTTTAGGAATTCTATTTCTTCCTGGATGTACTTGTGCAAGCAACCGCGGTATTTGAGTATCAAATGCTACTCTAAATCCTTGATACCTAACTTTGTGTGAAGGGTATGGAAAATATTGGTAAACTTCAGCACGTCTTGGTCCCTTCCCTGCTGCAGCGTGGTCCACTTTATGCATTGATCCTCATAGCTTCTGACAGGGTAGTACTGCCCCTTGATGACCTCTCGAATTGAATCCCAAGTGGGTGCAGCTGAAAACATGGAGCGTGTACTTTCATCCTTCTGCTCGCAGTAGGTTTCCCACCAGTCCCTGACATGGGGGGCTACTTTGAGAAGAGCGAAAATAATCTTTTCTCGACTAGAAAAATCATGAATAGAAAAATAACCCTCTAGCAAATTTAACTATTTATCGACACCATCTACGTCTATCTAACCCTCGAATATGGGGATTTAAAAATTAACTTGTACCTTAAATGGTGTGGCGTTTCCAGAGTAGCTGTTGGAAGCCGATGCGTCGCCCCTGGGTAGCCACTGAAGGATCTAGGCGAAGTTGTCCTTCATCGTGATCCTTTGTCGCTCGAGGGCTTCTTCAAGCAACATTTTGATAGGATCTCCTACCCCCTTGTCTTTCTTTTCATCCTCCATGGGAGGCTGTCAGGATTTGCGAGGCTGGTCTTGCAAAGGTTCGACCAGTTCAAGCCCTAACTCCTTATATCCCGACCTCGTTGGGGACATGCAAAGAAAAACAGAGAAAAGGCAGACCACTCTGATACCACTGATCCGGATTTAAATAGGAACGCAACAAATTACAGAGATAAACATAAACATAGAGATGCAGCGGAAATAATACTTCATTTCATTAATGTAAAATACTGAAATATGCTTACAAACAGAATTGGAAATAAACCAGCTAGGGTGATGGTAGCTTATGTCCAAGAAGAGATGTGGCAGCTACATGCCTCTGAACCATGTTACAATGAGGCTCGAAGGGCTATTTATTGTTGAGAAACAATGGAAAACCCTTAACATTCCAAAACCTAACCCTAGAAGATGAAATGCCAAACTGTGGGCCCCATTTGGGTAAATTGGTACATCAACTTCTTGGGGTTGTAACTTTGGCATACGATCTCCGTTTGATGTGCACAATATCTCGTTAGAAATATCTATTCGAGAATTACAACTTTGGCAAGAGCAACATCAATCCATGGACCCATGTTGCTCCCAGTTTTCCCAAAAAAATGCCGTTTAGGGCCTCAAAATGTCTCCGGAAGTTCAGGACCTGAAAAACTACTAAAAATAGTAAACTGGGCTACAATTAAGGAAACTGAAAAGCTGAAAGTAACAATGGTGGGGGTCCAAGTGGATTTGGTAGGTGGCTACCAATATCCACCTAGATCACTTCATGAATAAATACAATATTATAGTTTTTTTTCACAAGAAAGTATTTTCAACGGCTCTTGATTAGAAGATAAACTCAAAATAGAGAAGAATACAAATTATGACAAACCATAGTTGCTCCTTTAATAAGTGTAACACCATAAGTAATACAGGTTATAAATTAATGTAAAATAGAAAGAAGGGGAATAGCTACGCTGCAGCATAGTCCATGCCTCTATGCTAATTAATCAATTGTCACATTTACATCTCGGCATATGCTTCTTCTACATAGCTTTCTCTGCACAACAAAACTCCACATTCTTTCACATGGAGTTGAGTTGTTCTTTTCCTTTTGTGAAGAGGTTAATTGTGTGTGACAATAAACTTCTCCGCACATTAACCAACTACTCTATCAAATTTTTTTATTTGCGCACATCAATACTTCCACACCCCACACAAAAAGCAATATTTGTCATACTAGTTTGAGGATACTCGATAAACTAATCACAAAATAAAACATTCAAGCCCCACCTCCTCGTTTCTTCCAACACACCTATGCACTCTTCTCCTCTGCACATGGCCTTATAATCCATACGTGAGATGTATGACTTCCATATAGGTACAACTCAGCTTCTGCTTGTTGAAGGAAACAATGAAAGAGTTCTAAAGGTGAACTACTTAGAAAAAATTACAAGACAATTTGTATAATATTTTGAAATGTGTCCCTAGAAGATGTGAGTATCTTTCAATCCCCATATTTTGGAGATAATTCTTCTTGCAGACATACCCATAGAGGATGCCTTCAAACTAGTTAAAAATGGTAATACATTTGAATTCATGCATAAATCTTTCGACCCTCTTCTTCTAAAATATCTGTATATCATGGGAGCCATTTCATTGTAATTTTACTTTCTATAAACGCTGGAACGTCCACAATCTGCATCACTTTATAGGTGCTCGTGAGAAAACATTTTTTTCATTTACATCCTCATAAAAAATCCTTCTGTAGTTGTCCCTTGTAGTAACACACTTTCTGAAAGTTGGTAGGAGAGTATTTTTCTTCAGCACTGATGTCTCGCACCCTATAAATAAATTTTATTTCTCCAGTAGCCTAACTATCATTGGATTTAGGTGTTTCATGCTTGACATTTGTTGGAAAGGCAAAGGAGGATAGACACAAAGTAACAAATAATTCACACACAATTACATGAGTTGCGACTATTCTATTGATCACACAAACTTGATAATTACAATGAACCCGATGAGGGTTTTTAAACCTTTTCTGACTAGTGACTCACCTAAAATAATTTTACATGAAACCACACACTAAATTTGACTTTACTTAACTCGACTTGACTGAATATCTAAATTTAGCTAGATCTTCATTCAAGAGTAATTATCTATTTTAACACTCACCCATAATTATGGCCGCTAAAGTAAGACATGACTCATGACAACTCAAACATGCATTTTGGTCTATGTCTCAGCTAGGCTTACAACACCCAAGTTTCTTCTATGGAACTCAATCACATATTTTGGTAATGACTTAGTAAATATATCAGCCAATTGATCACTAGATTTACAAGGCTTCAAGTGGATTTCTCCATTGCTCACAAGTTCTCTAATAAAGTGATATCTAGTATCAATATGCTTTCTCTTTTGATGAAACACACTATTCTTGGACAATGCAATCACTAAAGTGTTGTCACAATATATTTTTGTTGATCCTTGTTTTTCTTCTTGAGTGCATCCAATACTCTTCTTAACCACACTGCTTGACATGTTGCTGATGTTGCTACTACATATTTTACTTCTCTTGATGAAAGTGTCGCAATAGGTTGCTTCTTAGATGCCCATGAAATCACACCACAACCCATATGGAACACATAAATGTAAGTTCTCTTCCCATCATCCAAACTACCTAGAAAATCACTATCTGTATATCCAATCAGATCCTTCTTTTATGTGCTTGCATACATTATGCCACAATCTCTAGTTCCTATTAAGTATCTAAAAAAAAAATTTCCTTCTCTCCAAAGTGTGTCTGTTGGAGTCTCCATAAATCTAGAAATCAAACTCATTCCTTGTATAATATCTGGTCTTGTAGTTGTGAGATACATGAGGCTGCCAACCAAACTTTTGAATAGATTCAGATTGACATATGATACTTCATCATCGTTCCTTAACTTTGTACCTATTGCAACTGGTATAGGGACATGTTTGCAATTCTCCATCCTAAATCTTTTCAACAAATCACTAGCATATTTATTTTGACAAATAAAAATTCCTTTTCTAGATTGCTCAACTTCTATGCCAAGAAAATATTTCATAAGACCAAGATCTGTCATCTCATACTCTTTCATCATGGCTTCCTTAAATTCATCTATCTAAAAATCACTTGTATAAATCATGTCATCAACATATAAGAAAACAATCAAAATATGTCCATGCTCATTTACCTTTGTGTATAAGCTAGACTTAATCTTTCTTTTGAAAAATCCATTCTTGATCATGTAGCTATCAATTCTGTTATAACAAGCTCTAGGTGCTTGCTTCAGTCCATAGAGCGCTTTCTTCAACCTGTAAAACTTTATCTTCCTTACCGTCAACTTCATAACTTGGAGGCTGTTGCACATGAATTTCTTCTTCTAGAATTCCATTCAAGAAGGTTGATTTCACATCCATCTGATATACTTTCCACTTGTTCTGAGTAATTGTGGCTAGAAATTCTCTTATAGTATCTAATCTCGCTACTGTAGAAAAGTTTTCTCCAAAATATATCCTTGGTTGTTGTTAGAATCCTTTTGCAACAAGCCTCGCTTTGAACATATCAATTTCACCTTTCTCATTCAACTTTGTCTTTTACACCCATTTCACACCAATGAGGTTTTTATCCTTTGGTAAATCAACCAAATCCCATGTTTCATTCTTTTCAATAACTTCAATTTCTTCTTCCATGTCTTGCACCCAATTTTCATCTTTGATTGCTTCTTCAAACAAATAAGGTTGGAATGAAAACAATGCAAAATTTGAACTAACATCCAAATCATCATAAATAACTCTCATAATTCTCATCTTTCTCTTACCATTTCTTGATTCATCACCTAATTGATTGTGGGGAGAATTCTGTTCTATTGATCTACTTGAAAATCCATGCTGCCCAGAAAATCTTGGAGTCATTGCTAGTGTCTTCTCTTGTAATTCTTGCTTCTCCTTCTCTACTACATCTTCTTCCATCAATGGTGCTTGTGCATCAACTGTTTTGTCTACAGTCCCATTCTATGACTCTTTTTCTTTGAAAACGACATCTCTACTGATCATGGTATTCTTGGTGACATGGTTATACAACTTGTAAGATTTTGACTGCTCACTATAACCAATAAATATGGAATTTTCACTTTTATCATCCAAATTACCTCTTAGATCCTTAGGCATATGTGCATAAGATATACATACAAACACTATGAGAAGAGATACGTTGCAAGACATACCTGGCCATGCTTCTTCTGGTATTTTGTTCATCACACTCTTTGTAGTATATCTATTTATTACATAAACATCGATTGCAACGACTTCTTCTAAATACTCATTAGACAAGTTTCTTCCTTTCAACATGCTTCTCACCATGTTCATAATTGTCTTGTACTTTCTCTCAGCTACACCATTCTGCTGCAGTGTGTACCTGGTTGTAAATTTTCTTCTAATTCCATGTTATTTGCAATAATCATGGAATGCCTTCGAATCATATTATTCATGACTATTTGACCTCAATATCTTGATCTGTCGATCAATTTGGTTCTTTTCTAAGGCTTTGAATTCTTTGAAATTTGCAAACGTTTCATACTTGTGGTTCAGGAAGTAAACCCAAGTCTTTTTACTATAGTCATCAATGAAAGTGAGGAAGTAAAAACTTCCACCAATCAACTGTGTCTGCATAGGTCCACACAAGTGTATATGCACTAGATCAAGAGGTTGATTTTCTCTATATGCAACTCCCTTAGTAAAAATTTCATAGTGTTTCTTTCTCAAGATGCAACACTCACAAGTAGTAGTAGGTTCTTAGATGGGAGGTAATCCTCTGACCATATGTTTCTACTGCAACAATCTTAAACCAAACAAGTGCAAGTGCCCAAACCAAAAGTGTCATAACCAATAATAATTAGAACATGAAACTGTAAACAAACCAACCTAATCACTCTAATTCATGATTAGAGGAAAGAGTATGTTCCTCATCATCTACACCTTTTCTATCAGCAGCTTGCTTGGGGCCCTGTCATATATAACGCAATCATGTCCTTAAAAGATAAATTTGTATCCCTTATGTGTCTATTGACCAACACTTTCAAATTATGTTTGAGACCAGGGACATAATATACCCCTAAGATTTTCTTTGGCTCCCCATGCTTCATTAGAATGTTGACCACTCATTTTCCATCTACATCCACAGTCTTTCCAGTTCCCAACTTTACCTCTGTCTTCAAAGATTGATCCAAATGTGCAACCAAGTTCCCGTTGCCTGTCATGTGGTTACTGCAACCATTGTCTAATAGCTAAACATTATCAGAAGGTTTATGCATGGTATGGAAAGCTAGGAACATGGAGTTAGTACTCTCTGTAGTGACATTAGCTCTCTGGTTCCTTGATCATCTATTCTCTTCCTGCAATCACGGGCATAGTGACCAAATTTATTGCAATAATAACAACTCACCTTTGATTTATCAACTCTTCGTTTATTGTTGAAGCTTTTGTTGTTGTTTCCACTATAATGTTCATGCTCTTCTCGGTCATCTCTCTAACCACCATGTCTTTGCCTCATCCTTTGCCTCTCAATTTACTTCTTCCTAAAACTTTGTCTCTTGAAATAGAAACCCGACTTTTGAAATATGTTTCTAAAGTGGAATCCTTATTTTTGTCTACCCTTGCCTCATGTGATAGAAGTAATCCCATCAACTCGTTAACTGTCAATGATACCAAATCATTAGCTTCTTCTATGGCTATTACCACATCATCAAATTTGGTAGACAAAGATTTGAGGACCTTCTTAACCACTGTTTGATCTTTAATATCTTCACCTTAAATTTTGAATTGATTTATGATAGCCATGACCTGATTCATGAATGAATCGATGTCCTCTGTCTCCTTCATATACAAAATTTCATATACTTAGCAATACTGACTTTTTCCATACCTTTATAGCTTGTCACAAAGGTCTCCCATGTTTTCTTTTCTGAAGACATGATCATAATCTTCTGGAACATTGCTCGTTCCACTCCTTGCTAGATAAGCTGTAATGCTTGTGCATTCTTCCTTTTGTCTTTCTTCCAAAGAACCCTCTCTGCATTAGTGAGATTTTGTTGACACCTAATCCTCAACGGATGGGTGAACTGGAACGTGAACAGTCATCAAGAAGATGAATTGTTCCGTCTCCTTCTTGTATATAAACAATAGTTCTCTCAATGAAATATTATCTCAGTTTTCCTTTGTTCAATGTGGAGTTAACCTGGCCTGACATGGTATCGGAGCACAGGTCCCAGGTTCTAAATATAGTTGTAACTCCTGCCTCTGTTGCTCCTCTATCCTGAGCACTCCTTTGTCCCATATTCTGCCTCTGCCAGCGCTAACGCTTGTCTCTGACCTGCATAAGGACTGACAACGCTGCGCACTTATTATTGACGTTACTGCAGAGTGCGTTGGAAAAGGAGATGCCTTCGGTGGTCTGAGAGCTTTTGCAAGGAATTCCTCCAGAAGCATCGGCTGTTTGCTTGAGGTTTCCTCAGAAAGTCCTTTGGGTATGGACTCGGATTCAATTTTCGACACAAAACCATACTCGTAATCCCTTTTCAAAGTACTGGTGAACTGGGTCATTGGGGTCCTTGCCTCTTGTGAGCACGCTGCTCCTTTCGTCCACAGTCGCGTCAGGGGCTTCTGCACGGATTCCAGCAAAGCGCTGGCAGAGTTTAGTGGGTGTGGCACCCGGTGATGGATAAAAAAGCCTGCGTGAATCCGAGTGCTTTCCGGTCCCTGATTGCCATGACCTCCGAGATCTTACGTTCTGCGAGGAGGTATAACCTGTATCCATTCATTTGATCTCTGTTGACAATTAGTAGCATCTGATCTGTGTATCCAACCAAAGTTTTATTAATACAGTACCCCTTTATTGATATAAGTTCTATGATTATGGTTCGGTTCGATTTGAATAAAGGCGGAGTTTTATTATGAAGTTATTTAGTTGAAAAGAGCATTCTTCAATTCAGTATCGAAAAAGAGTGTAACGTAGATCCGTGCTGGAAATTCAAAAGATTATGCGGCCTGCCCATGGTGGCCTATGGGGGGCGCTCTTCTCTCTGAAACCCTGACGGAGATTTTATTTCGGTGGCTGTCGTATTTGGTAATAACACTGTCCCATTTCTTAACACAGCGTTTGAATTAATGTTTGAATGCAAAGGTCAACATTTATTGAATGGTTTCCAGAACACAATGGTTATTAACGCTGTGGTTTGAATAATATTCACGCTGTTTGAGTATTAACGTGGTGCGCATCCGGGAAAGCGCTGAGGGTATTAATGTTGTGCGTTGTGGGTTTATACATATGCCCATCCAAGTCTGTATATGCATAGAATGGTCCAGAGTATATATACTGAATGATTTCCAAGTTGAATGCATGGAATGATGCGTATATATGTAATGTGAACTGTTGTGCGCTTGTTACCCATATTTTGTAACACCCACATGTCAATCTAAGAGTTTTAATCCCGTCTGTTCCAATCTCAGGACACCTCAGGCCATCGACTCGGTTGAGTGTTGAGCAGTTCTTCAGTGTATATTTATGATAGCAGTTTTGGTATAGCGTTGAGCAGTTTGTTGACTTCATAATATTACACAGTTTAAAGCGTTGTATATCATTCAAAATATTGCGGTGTTTCCAGAATGTCTTATATACCAAAGCATTTGTAGTACTGCATAATATATTGATATATTGAAGTGATATATTAATACATTGAAGTATTGAAGTGATCCCTTGCGCATTTTTCAAAACATAGTAGTATTGTAGTAATATGTACAATGAAATACTAATGTTTTTTTAGCAAATATTAGAGAGATGTGAAGGCTGTAACGTAAGGATTTTCTATCAGCAGAAATAATTTTTGTTACAGTATGCATTCAAGAGAAAGAAGAAGATACTTCAGAGGCAGGGGGGGCAGACATTCTCAAGCAGAAAAGGCAGATCTGCATTGCATTCGCTGCAAACGAAATGGATCACATGATGCTTCTACATGCAAGCTACCATGGGACAAAATTGAGCAGAGAAGAAATCAGCAAAAAGGTAAAACTGATGACACAGACAAAGGTAAAGAACCTGAATCCGCTCACTATATTAAGGCACAATGTAACATTGGAGTAAATGAAGATTTGTTTAATGCTTCACTTGCTTCTTCGAAAAATGACTGGTTGCTTGATTCAGGAGAAACCTGTCATATGACTCATAGGAAAGATTTTTTTGAAGATTTCACTGATAATGTTGATGGAGTAGTATACTTTGCAGATCAGTCAAAAATCAAGCCATCAGGGCTTGGCACAATCAGGCTTAAACTGCCTGGTCTTCCAAACTTTCTTCTGGATCATGTTCTATATCTGCCACAGCTCAAGAGAAACTTGTTGTCGCTGGTCCACATCCGCCAGCAAGGTCACTTTTGATGGAAAGCTTGAGGTAAGAAAGGCATCTGACCACTCACTTGTCATGAGGGGTATAGAAGAAGAAAGACTTCTTAAACTGCAAGGAACCTCTGCTCATGCACAACATTTTTCATATATTTCTCATCATGAAGAAGGTACACTTCCATCAAGTTTATTATGGCATGCTAGATTTGGACATTTAAACTATGATAGTCTCCGCTTGTTGAAGAAAAATGGTGTTGCTGGTTTGCCTACAATTCCTAGAAAACATAAGCAATGTGATGCTTGCATTCTAGGAAAGCATAGCAAACAGTCTTTTCATGATTCACATTCAAGAGCACATAGGAAGCTTGAACTTATTCATTCAGATTTATGTGGTCCAATGCCTGTTCCTTCTGCAAATGGAAATAAATATATCATGACATTTATTGATGATTACACCAAAATGTGTTGGGTTTACTTATTGAAGAACAAATCTGATGCTTTTCAAACATTCAAAAATTTTCATAAGTGGATTGAAAATGATGTACAATCTCATATTGGGTCTATTCGCACTGATAATGGAAAAGAATATACATCAAATGAATTTGAACACTATCTTTGCCAACATGGGATTAAACATCAAACAACTGTACCTTATAATCCCCAACAGAATGGTGTAGCAGAAAGAATGAGCAGAACAATCTTGAATATGGTACGATCCATGCTTTTCTTCAAAAATGTAAAGACAATGTTTTGGGCTGATGCTGTTCTATGTGCTGCATATATAAAGAATAGATGTCCATCTAGTGCTATAAGAAACAAGACTCCTTATGAATTGTGATATGGACATGTTCCTTCGGTAAAACATCTCAGGATTTTTGGTTCCACCTGTTATGCTTTAATACCAAAGGTACATAGAAACAAACTTGGTGCTAGAAGTCGTAAGTGTATCTTCCTGGGGTATTCAAACACATCTAAAGCATACCGCCTCTATGATGAAGTAAATAAAAAGTTTGTTTTATCTAGAGATGTAATTTTTCTTGAATCATCCAAATCTGACAGTGTTGTTGAGCGGCAACTTGATCGCTTGGATAGATTCACAAAACCGAAATCATTTCAAGAGTTTGATAATCAGATTCCACATCTTGAAGGGGGGATTCCTATACTAGATCAACATGTGGAATCTTCTTCTGAAGAACAATCTGCCCTGCATGACACTCCAACAACGGATGATGCTTTAAGTGATGTAATTGATAGAATTGGGAGACTCAATCTTGATTCAGACCCAACTCAATCAACAGAGCAGCCTGGACCATCTCAGAAAGGTCCCCCAAAGTGGCTGACAAAGACACTTGAAAGTGTTCATCCTGATGAAATTGGAAAAACAGGAACCAGAAATACAAACCGACAAGATGGAGGTGATGTAGATAACTCTAATTCACCTGTTGATATGGATGTTACTTATGATTGTGAATTGAACTTGTCTACAGATTTTGAACCAACTTCCTTCAAAGAAGTTGCTTCTCATGATGAATGGAAAGAAGCGATGCAGAAGGAGTATGATGCCCTCATAAACAATGGCTCTTGGAAGCTGGTTGATCCTCCATTTGGAACCAAACCAATTGGTTGCAAGTGGGTCTACAAGAACAAATACAAAGCTGATGGCTCACTTGACAAGCACAAAGCTAGGCTTGTGGCAAAAGGTTTTGCACAGAAGGAAGGGGTCGATTATGAGGAAACTTTTGCCCCCACAGCAAAATGGGCCACCATACGAACACTCTTTGCACTAGTTGCTCAGAACGGTTGGAAAGTCCATCAAATGGATGTAAAAACTGCATTCTTGAATGGAGATCTAAAAGAGAATGTTTTTATGTCCCAGCCTGAAGGATTTGCTGTGAAAGGACATGAACACAAAGTATGCAAACTTGTGAAGTCCTTGTATGGCCTCAAACAAGCACCACGAGCCTGGTATGAAAAACTGACTGAGCATCTTCTGAAACTCAACTTCAAACATTTTGATCTTGATGATGCAACTTTATTTGTCAAGAAAGTTGGCAAAACAGTTGTATATATTGTGGTATATGTAGATGATCTTTTAATGACAGGGAACAATGAAAGCTATATTGCATCCATAAAGAAAGAATTAGGAAAAAGTTTTTAAATGACTGATTTGGGCTATGTTCATTACTATCTTGGCATTGAAGTAACCCAACATCCAAAATCCATATTTCTTTCTCAAAATAAATACATTGGAGATTTGTTAAACATATTTGGCATGACAGAGTGCAATCCTCTTTCTACTCCAATGGAACAAAACTTGAAGCTCACATCTATTGAAGGAAAGGAATTTGAGGATGCAACAAAGTATAGACAGCTTATAGGAAGTCTCATCTACCTCACTACTACCATACCAGACATTTCATTTGTTGTTGGAATCCTCTCCAGGTTTATGCAAAAGCCTTGTGAGGGACATTGGACTGCTGCAAAAAGAGTTCTAAGGTACTTGAAGGGAACTTAAGACCTTGGAATTAAGTATACACAGGTGGACGACTTCAACTTGATTGGATACTCTGATTCAGACTTCGATGGAGACAAAGAAACTGGGGTATCTACTTCAGGATATGCTATGAGTCTTGGATCAAGAGCTGTCTCCTGGAGATCACGCAAACAATCAGTACCAGCAGATTCCACAACAGAAGCAGAATACGTGGCAGCAGCTGAAGCAACGAAAGAAATTGTGTGGCTCAGGAAAATTCTTGAAGACTTGCAAGTAAAACAAACACAATCAACTCCACTCATGATTGATAACACCTCTGCAATAAAGTTGGCCAAGAACCCAAAGTTCCATGATCGTACTAAGCACATCAATACTAAATATCATCTGATCCGACATCATGTTGAGGCCAAAACAATCCATCTCCATCATTTTTCCACAAACGAGCAAATTGCAGACATCTTCACCAAAGCGCTTGGAAGAGAAAAGCTTGAAAGATTTAGAACGATGCTTGGACTCACCAACATCCCTTCAGATTAAGGGGGGGAATGTTGACACCTAATCCTCAACGGATGGGTGAACTGGAACGTGAAAAGTCATCAAGAAGATGAACTGTTCCGTCTCCTTCTTGTATATAAACAATAGTTCTCTTAATGAAATATTATCTCAGTTTTCCTTTGTTCAATGTGGAGTTACCCTGGCCTGATAGATTTCATTCTTCTACTTCATCCTTAGGTTTGAAAACCCAAACTGGACATGATCTCAAACGTCATGAGCCTTCAACATGGTCTCCATCTTAATGGCCCACACTACATAATCCTTCCCTGTAAATGGTGGGAAATGGGGCTCGAAATTTGAGAAAGCCTTCTTTCTTCAAAAACTTCTATTCAAATAATACTAAAACCCTTTTAATGAACCCTCAATTAATTTTTTAAATAAAATACTTTATAAAAAGATTTATATAGAAAAAACTTTTGATAACTTAAGCCCCTTTTAAAAAAAACTCCTTTAAAAACTTTAAAGTCCTTTCAAAAACAATATTATAAAAATTCTTTTAAAAATACTTTTAATCAAAGCCTTTTTCAATAAAACTCACATATTCTTTGAAACTGTGTTGTCTTTAGTGCAAATTTTTGAAAGTTTTTCTGGTGGGTTTTTCCAGTCTAATTTCTTTAAAATCCAGCAGGAATTTATTGAAATCATAAGTTTGATGGGTAACCCCTGCACAATCCATGTGCCCTAGGGGTTTTCTAGGGTGCTGAATCCATATATATAGTCAAAAAACCAGTTTAAATAACACAAATCAAGATTTCACCTCAAATTTTTCCACCGGATTCTATCACCGGAAAGTCCAAAAAGTCACACTAAACACAACTCCCTTGGAAACTACGTAAGCCAAAGAACAAATAACCAACGTGACTTATGAAAAATTATTTTTTGAATTTCATACTTTTTGCTTCCTCTCGAGATTTTTTAGTATGTCACGGTTGTTGATATTTTTAACTCCTTACATGGCTTTCACACCCCCGACAAAGTAAAACTACACACTTAACCCGAATTTTGGCAGAATTGTGGTTAATTGAGATTTCACAATTTTTGTAGTAATGAAGTGCAGATTTCACACCAACTGTGCACTTGTCACTCCTTAACAATGCGATGATTTGCAACACAATTTAAAGTACATGGAAAATAACTTTTGGAAAATAACAATACATTTTTAGATGTTAAAGAACTAGAGATAAAAGGAGACCATCATATACATGATTCCACTAGGGAGAATGCTCATAATTCTATCTAGGAACAATTAGAAGAAAACATCAAATTGAAGTAAAGAACAACAAAATTGGAGTCCACGTTGATTCCTAAATCATTATTTACTCATCCCTTGACCGTTAGGACACAAGAGAACAACCTAAAGAAATTCCAGAGATGAATACCAAAGCAAGGATAACACAAGGGATGTTGTAGGGGGTTAGAGAGACATTAATAGAAAATATAAAAGAGTGGATGAATTTGTTAATTGACCTATGGGAATGGATGAGAAATATCCTAATATTGTTACAAAAATTATTTCTTTGACTAATTCTTTGAATTAATGAGTCCAAGTTATTCAATATTTTGTAAAAGCTACGTTAACACTTTCATCAAAGACATTTTTGATATAAATAAATACAAAAGGAAAAATGAAAATATACATTTGAATTGAGGCTAAGGTAGGGCAAGGTTGGATGAGACACTTGAATTGATCGTAAAATCATTTATTTCAACTTGTAATATGTTGGGGGAAGAGATACAAAGTTTTATTTAAGGTTATTTATGCAATAAAAGAGTCGGTTAAACCCTCAAGTATACAAAAAGACAATGTCCTTAACAAAAATATGAGTTGAAGTAAAGTACCACCAAGACCTCACTGGTCGAGCAATTCAATAGACTTACCAACTTCTTTAAGAAGGAGACAATGTGATGGATTAGTGATATTCTTGTTGAAAAATTTAGGGAATACAAGAGAAATTCATATAATTTAGTGAATTTCAAAGAAAAATATTTATGTTAAAGGTAAAAGAGGAGGTAATAGTGGGACCCATAAGAGATTACATGAGGAATTTGACCAAAATGGCATCATAATAGATGTCTAAGGCCTTGCAAATTGTAATTAACAAGAGAGTGAGGGTTTGAGGAGTCTACCCATAGCATTAGAAAGTATAAAATTGGTGCTCTAAAATAATAAATGGTTCACTTCCTAGATTTCATGCTTTTCTCAATTTTGAAGTTTTCCTATTGTGACTTTCCCTTTCATCTTTCCCTCAATGATGTACTTTTCCATTAGTTTTTTCATATATGCCTTCCAAGAGGACAACCTATCACTGATCAACTTCTTATTATTTTCTTCCTAGAATTATGTTTATTAGTTTCGGTCAATTAGAGACCCATCCCAACTCCTTTTACAAAAAATAATCACTTCATTTAATTACCACTATTACCAACAAAAAAAAAAAGGCCTTTAGGGGTGATTTGGCTGGCTGCAGTCTCGCCAAAACTGCTGATTTTTTGGGATTTTAGGGTGGTTTTTGAAGCTCACCCTCGCTAAGTCATTAGAATTTGGAATTTTCTTTTTTACCCTTTTTTACTAGCTATGTAGGCACCATGGATCTTGTGATTTTTTCTCAACTCTTATACCAATATGCTGGAAAGGCTGAGGAGGACAAGGAAAAAATAACAAATAATTCACACAAACTTGATAATTACAATGAATCTGATGAAAGGTATTTAAACGTTTTCCGACTAAGACTGGCGTAAAATAACTTGATATACAACCACACACTAAATTCAACTTTAATTAACTAGACTTCACAGACTCACTAAATCTAGCAAACTCTTCCTACATAAGTAATTAGCTATTTTAACATCATCGACATTGCATTCTCCCACTCCAACTGTGTGTCTACATTCTTGTCGAGGTTCCCAAGCCCTGCACTCGGATTTGCTTGAGGGATGATGAGAAGGTTACTTATTACGTATACAAACGGGGCATTCTAATTTCACTATGCCAGTTTTCCGTATCCAAATTTCTCAAGATCCTCCGATAATGTTATGATTAGCTCTGTTGATGTTATGATTTGTTCTGTACACTTAGTATTGTTGCCCGAATCAAAGCCTCTGTTTATCCGGACAAGCATTGTGTGTAACTTTGCATATAAGGAGCTTCCCCACAATAAAAGCTCCACACAAGAAAACCTCCGCACAAAAGGTCTTCAAACAAAGAACTCATAATTTTAGGTGTGCTTGGCGAACTGCTAATGGTGTTCTTAGGGACCTGCTGGGGCTTTGCAACTCAAAATACACTGAAGTCGGCCTCATCTGAGAGGCAAAACACTGAAATGAATTACCTATGATGGTATAATCCCGTACCACTGTCAAGTAGGCACTTTTCGCCATAGTGATTTCTAAAAAAACATTTATTTATGCCGGTCTTGGTATCCATGCCGCTAGAAAAGTTTTCCCTGTTTCCTTATTCTTTAAAACTAATTATCATTTTCACAAAAATGATTCAAGAGATCACCTATCAAGAGATTGTGAGGGCCAACCAATACTTTTTGATGCAGCCTTGAATTTTGATTGTATAGGTAATTGAGAATTCGAGGAATTTTAATTGAAGAAGTGTTAGCCGCTACAAAAAATTTCTAGCAAGATTTAGACAAAATATGTCCGCCTATTTGTGGATTATTGAATATCGCATCTTTCAATTGTTTTTTGTTATCATTCTATTGCATCCAATATTGACGTTGTTGCTGCTTCTCCCTATAATTGTTAATGGGAGAAATTTAATTTGGTTATTGAATGTCGCATCTTTCAATTGCTTTTTGTTATTATTCTATTGCGTCCAATACTGACATTGTTGTTGCTTCTCCCTATAATTGTTAATGGGAAAAGCTGATTTGGTGGGCGGGGATTAAAAACTAATTAAGATTTTATTACTAACATGCATATCGATTACTTTTTTTTACTGTAAGAACCAATCCGGCTGATGTGTAGAAATGGAATGAATCTGGCATATAAATTGGCCTATAATCCAACATGCCTATGTAATCAGAAATCATGTGTACAGCGCGGATCAAGTTGGGGTAGTTGGAATGGACTTGGTTTGTCGTGCTGTAAACCCGCTAACCAAAGTTATTGAATATAGTATAGAGGATGTGAACACTGTGGTTACCACGTGGAAGAGAATTAGTGTAACGGATCATGTGTTGTGCTAGATTGGCAGGACATAAGTTTCGAGGGACATTGTTTATTTGTATAAACATGTTCGGGAGAATTACAAACCCGCCAGGAAAGGTGTGGAAGCGACGTCGAATAACAATGTCCTAGCTGGCATCCCAAGCGCGAGGAGGATAATTCTGGTCACGAAGTAAACTGTTAAAGGACTACAAGAGGAAGATTACTAGGAAAGGTGCAAATAATGACTGGGCCATCGGTGATGACGAGATGCTCAGGGTGATATGCAGTGTGGTGTTTCCAGAAGTGCATAGCGTACCACGTCCTCCACCTCCTGCTGACATGGTCGTGTTACCCCACGCGACTGTCGGAAACCCGAAGAAAGAAGCAGAGAGAGCCGTGAGAGAAACATACATTAGCATGCAAAACTTCAAGGTCGAATCCCATTGCCATAAAGCTTCTCCAGAGGAGGCACGAACTACGTAACAGCGAAGAAACCATAACAATGTCATCCACTGGAGTTATTTCTAAGGCCTCACTGTGTAGAGAAACCATTCCAATCAGTTTGATGTATTCAGAACAACCGGTTCGTGGCTCCATCCGTGTCTTGTGACACCAACCTCCAACTACTTCTTGGTTTAGCTTCTCGCCTGTCCTTTTCTCGTTTCATTTATTTCAAAGTCAGAGACTTTTTATTCCTTCGCGTATGTCTATTCGGTGGTTCCCCCGTTTGGGAGGCCTTTATATATTATAGGTTCTCGTTGGGACCGACCTCTTTAGCATACCTTCTTGATATATAAAATGTTATACCTGGTCTATTCTGCACTCATATGCTCTCTTTTATTCTATACTAGTTCAGGGGGCATTTTTCTTCTTATGACCTTGCTCTTCCTTGACAAAAATAAAGAGTTTGTGGTGGGGACATTGTACCTCCTACATTTTTTGTTGCATTTTATCAACTAGTGTTATGATGTGAATCTCTTTCAAAGATAAGATAGAAAACTTGAAGGCATTTATTGCTAAATCTGATCTCTCTTCGAGAAATTTCAATGGATCTCGTGCTTCATGTACGTAATTTTGATAGAGACTTCAATGACGGATATCTCTATTGTATACATATCAAAGAGAGCTCACTCTAGGTTTTGATATTTTTAAGATGACTTTAATGGTTTCCAACTTTCGTGACTAAAGCTTACTATGATGATGAACTTCGGGAAGTGGAGAGTTCTGTGTCATAGCTAAGATCCAAGATCTTGTGCCAAAGTTCATTGTTCATAGGCTCTCCCCGCAATGACCTTGTCACAATGTGTAAGATTTTTGAGATACACAGATCTAGATCTGCAAAACAATAAACAAGCTTGCAAGAGAAGGAAGGAAGCGAGCAAGAATTGAGAAAAGAATAAAAAATTGATTCTACAATATTAGTTTTAGAATAAATACATAAAAGCAACTAAGTTAAGCTTAGTTGTACATGCAATAACTAAAGCTAAGTGTGCTTTATCTTATGTTAATGTGTACATGTGCCACATGCAAGCAATAAGTTAACTGGAGCTAATCTAAGTGCATGTACACCAACACAGCTAGTCTAAGTGCATGTACACCAACAACTGGAGCTAATCTAGGTTCATGTACACCAACAACTAGAGCTAATCTAGGTGCATGTACACCAACACCCCCCCTTAAGCATAACTTAGGTGAGTGTGATGCAAAATGAATGAGTCCCGGCAACACGGCCATTTTAGGTACCCATATACAATGCATAAAAAAGGAGGAAAGAGGGAAAACCCAGTGGGAAGAAAACCCCCCCTCAAAATATAATGCAAAAGTAGAGAAAAGACAACTGCTAGGCAGTCGTGTCCTTCACCCCGAGACGATCTCGCAGGAATCAAAACTTCTGCTCACTGAAAGTCTTGGTGAAGATGTCACCAATCTGCTCGGAACTAGGACAGTACTGAAGATCGATGATCCCATCATGAATGAGTTCTCTAATGAAGTGCATGTGGATCTCGATGTGTTTGGTACGCTGTCGCTGCACTGGATCTCTGCAAAACTTTAGCATACTTTGATTATCGCACCAGATGACAGTTGGATGTTGGACACTAATCCCAAGCTCAGATAGGAAATGTTGTAGCCAAATTTCCTGAATAGTGGCATTGACTGCTCCTCTATACTCAGCCTCTGCTGATGATAAAGCAATGGCAGCCTGCTTTTTACTTGACCAACAAATTGGGTCGGATCCCAAAGTAAGTACATAACCGGAAGTAGACTTGCGATCAATGGTGTCGCCAGCCCAATCTGAATTTGTGAACCCGATGAGATTCAAAGAACAATTGGCTGCATAATGAATCCCATAGGTGATTGTCCCCTGGACATATCGAAGGATGCGCTTTGCAGCATTCTAGTGTAACTCATGTGGCTCCTGCATGTATCTGGAAACTGCTCCGACAGCATAGGAGAGATCAGGATGGGAGTGAGTGAGATAAAGAAGACTTCCCACAAGTTGGCGATACAATGTTCAATCAACCAATGGTGTGTCTTTGCCATTCTCAAGCTTTATCCCTGATAAGAAAGGTGTGGTTGCTGGCTTGTAGTCACTCATGAGAAATCGTGCCAAAAGATCTCTGGCATATTTTGGTTGAGAAATGGTAATGCCAGAATCACGCTGATGGATCTCTAGTCCAAGGAAGAAATTGAGAAAGCCCATGTCTGTCATAGAAAACCGCTTATGCAATGCAGTTTTGATGTTAGTAACGACAGAAGCTGAACTACCCGTTATCAAAAGATCATCTACGTAGAGTACTATGATCAACAAGGAGTCAATTTTCTTCAGAAAATAAACATTGGAATCAGATTTGCAGCGTACAAAATTTTGAGATAACAAATAAGAATCCATATTTGCATACCATGCTCTAAGTGCCTGCTTGACGCCATAGAGAGACTTCTTTAGTTTGCATACCAGAGATGAATTCTGCATGTATCCCGGTGGCTGCTCCATGTAGATTTCCTCCTCGAGATCACCATGAAGAAAGGCATTCTTCACATCCATATGATGCACCTCCCATTCTCTTGCTGCTGCAATGGAGAGAGCTAGCCGAATGGAATCCATTTTTGCCACTGGAGCAAAAGTCTCATCATAGTCAACACCATGTACTTGCTGAAAACCTTTTGCTACCAATCGTGTCTTATATCGACTAACTTGGCCATTTGATGCTTTCTTGGTCCGGTAAACCCACTTGCATCTCACAAGTTTGCGATTTGAAGGTAGCGGAACCAAATACCAAGTCTGGTTCTCAATGAGAGAGTTATATTCCTCATCCATGGCGGCTTCCCATTCAGGATGCCCATTTGCTTCTGCATAAGTTTGTGGATCAGATCCATGCATCATATAAGCATGCATGGGCATGGATGGCTCCATAGCTAAGAGTGCTTGCGGATCTTACTCAAACAGAGGGATAGAGGCAGGATCATCAAGGATATCACTCATGCTGCGCCATTTTTGTGTTGAAGGTGGTCGAGAATCTTCCGAACTACATCCAGAAGTATGATCTCGATGTTCAACAACTGATGGTCTAACAGGGGTCACAGGAAAAGACTCATCTTCATCAGAATGCTGGTCTGAAGTTTCATCTTCATACTCATGAATGAGTGGTGATGAAAATTTGGTAACAAGTTCATCTACTGGTGCATGCGAAATATCTTCGTCAAACTTTACACTCATTTCAATAAAGAGCTCTTGAGTGTGGATATCAAGCAATATGTACCCTTTGACTTCATCAGAATATCCAACAAACATGCATGCTTTGCTTTGAGGCTCCAAAGCCTTTCTCTTCTCTGGAGGAATGCGGGCCCATGCTCGAGATCCAAAAATGCGGAAATGACTAACTTCAGGTTGCATGCCAGTCCAAGCCTCAAAAGGTGTTTTTCCAGTAGCAGATTTATGAGGAGATATGTTATGGATGTATCAGGCACAATTAATAGCTTCGGCCCACAATTTCGACGGAAGAGATTTTGCATGCAACATGCAATTAGCCATCTCTTTCAAAGATCGATTTTTCCTTTCAGCCACGCCATTTTGTTGTGGAGTCTAAGGAATTGTATGCTGCAACTGTATGCCTGCTTCATCACAAAGATTCTTGATATCTTTGTTGACATATTCCTTCCCATTATCTGTGCGGAGTATTTTGATGCGTTTTCCAGACTGATTTTCCGCATGCGCTTTGAAAATATTTAGATGTTGAAAAACTTCAGACTTGAGTTTCAAGAAGTAAACCCAAGTGAATCTCGTGTAATCATCTATAAATGACAACACATATCTTTCTTTGCTCATTGAAAGCACCGGAAATGGACCCATGAGATCACTGTGTACAAGTTCCAAAGATGAAGAGGCTCTCCATGCATGCCCCTTCTCGAATTTTTCTTGTGGATGCTTTCCAAGAGCGCATCCATTACAAACACCATCTGAAAATTCAATGGTTGGCAATCCTTTGACCATCCCTTGCTTACTAAGCTGTTGCATATATCTGAAATTCAAGTGCCCAAATCTCTTGTGCCAAATCCTACTTTCTTCATTTGCATGCGTAAGTAGAAAAATAGAATCTGATTGAGGAACAAAATCAGAAAATGTATACAGACGAGATTGATCATTTACGTTGCGAGATGCAATCTTCAAATTGGTTTGCATGTCATAAATGCTCACGGAATCTGAGGTAAATTCCACTTTCCTTCTGCTACCTGTGTGTGTCATCTAATACACTGAGAGAAGATTCACAGAAAGCCTTGGAATATGCAAGACATTTTCAAAACATCCATCTTCGAATTGCACTCTTCCTTGTCTAGTTGCTGCAACTGCAGAATTATCCCCCATGAGAATGGGAGGACCTGAGTATGCATGTAGAGAAGAAAAGGATTCCTTTGAAGAAGCCATATGATGTGAAGCTCCTGAATCGATGATCCATTCTTGTGGTGCAGAATGAAGAGCAATCAAAGCATGCCCGTTACCTCTTGGATCTGGTGCCTTTTCTCCAGACTTCTTCTTAGCATTCTCTGGAATGTGGTCTCCAAGATTGTGTTGCTGGAGTGTCTGCGCCATAAGATCTATAGTCTTCTTCATGCATGCAGATTCAGGATGAAAACCACGGTAGCAATAATTGCACATTGATTGCCCTTTCGTTCCTTTCCTTTCCTTTGAGCCAGATGATCCATCAGGGGGTTTGGGATGTCCTCCCTTTCTTGGATCAGGATCCTTCTTCCCTTTTCCTTTCTGATGGTCTTTGGAATTTGCCTTTCCTTTTGCATGCACAGTAAGTGCATGCGCTTTGGAATTTTTAAGTGTTCCCATTTTGATGAGCTTATCTTGTTCATGCATCAAAGACTGAATAAAAGAATCTAGTGAGGGCATCTTCCAAGCTGCACCAGTTGCAGATCTGACTGTGTGCAATGTAGAGACGAATACTGCATACTCTGGACCAAGTTTTGATAAAATGGAAAGAATCAACTGATTTTCTTGCTTGGATTTGTCGATCCCGCATCCTTTTAGCTGAACCAACAAGGCTTTATACCTTGTGAAAAAATCTTGAATGTTCTCAAAGTTTCTCGGATCTAATGAGTTTAACTCATTTTCGAGAATGTGACCTTGCATTTCATCCTGTTTTCCAAACAATCCTTCCAATTTTTTCCATACTTCATTTGGAGTTGAACATGATTCAACATGAAATAGCAGTTCCGGAGAAATAGATAAACATAGGATGCCGAAGGCCTCATCCATGCGATTGAAATATCTTGTTTTCTCCATTGCCGATGTTGGTTCAACTTCCGTTTCCATGGTTATTCGAAATAAGCCTCTACTTTTGAGATGAGGTTGAATCTTTGGCTTCCATTCGAAATAATTATATGGAGTGAGAATTGCCGATTGTGGAAACTCCAATTTAGACTCCATTCTTTGTTGTTGCTTCAATCTTCTGAACCTGCAAATAAAATTGCTTGTGCACTGATTACAAATCCCTATGCTCTGATACCATGTAAGATTTTTGAGATACACAGATCTAGATCTGCAAAACAATAAACAAGCTTGCAAGAGAAGGAAGGAAGCGAGCAAGAATTGAGAAAAGAATAAAAAATTGATTCTACAATATTAGTTTTAGAATAAATACATAAAAGCAACTAAGTTAAGCTTAGTTGTACATGCAATAACTAAAGCTAACTAAAACTAAGTGTGTTTTATCTTATGTTAATGTGTACATGTGCCACATGCAAGCAATAAGTTAACTGGAGCTAATCTAGGTGCATGTACACCAACACAATGAACTTCCGTACACTATTTTTAATATGAACTCCTACACAAGGATAACTAGGCAACCACACATAACTATACGTTTTTATGGTGCTCTAATTTAAGCATAATACAAACATGCATATACAACATGTGGAAATTATACTACTGACATTTGTGACCAGTTTCCATTTGTCAGGCTAAATGGTATATAGCTCGACGGAGTAGTGCTACTTGTCAATGTATGTATGTAAGCATTAGATTCAGAAAAAATATTTGATGGGTCCTCTCACTCTAACGAAATGGTGCTCTATAAGGTATAGCCGGAAAGTATACGATTAAACATCCCTTACCATATAAGATTCTTTTTTAAAACAAGTTAAATTTGTACGTTTGCTTGACCTATAGCTACAGCATTAAGTGATATCAAAATAAATCATTATGTGTAAGAGCATTGCATTCTTCAAATATTCGGCATAAAGCCACAAACTTTGCTTTATACTACTTTAAACTAATTTTTTCCCCACAACAGGGAAAGTTCCAACGGTAAAATTGTACTTGATAAAAGGCAAGTCCAATTTTAAAGGGGGAGTATACTTTTTAATTATAAAAGTTAAAAATAATGGAGAAAAATTGTTTCACGGTTGTGTGTCTTAGTTTAGACTTAGTTCTTATTTTCTGGAGATAATTTTGATCCCCCTAAATTGAATGTAAATATTTTTTTGTTATCAATGGATTAGAACGGTACTACTTGGGCAATCGCCAGCTGTAGCTTGGCTCACCTATGAGTTGTTAGTTTCAGTTTGTAAGTTTCGTTCTAATTTGTCTTTCCATTTTTTTAACATGGTATTAGAGCATAGAGATTGAACTCTGTGTGAGTTGGGTCTGTGGTGAGTTGAGCGTTTGTGGCTCAGAGCCCTGGTGGTTGAAATTGGAGAGTGAGTAAGCCTCATTTGCTAGTGAGCGCAGGTGAAGCTGTTGTTGGAGGAGACATAAGATCGGAAGAGGAATTGCTTAGGGAGAGGTATGCTCATATAATTCTTTTGGTGTGTGACAGAGCGATGCATTTTTTTAATTAACCTGATCAGCGCGCCCCCAATAAAGAGAGGTCGTATTGATCAGTGCTGGAAGTACACACGTTGATGGTCAATACTACTACCCGCGCTAATAGCATAAACTTATAGATATTTTGGTCAACATGACCTGCAGCAAGGTGAACTGGAAATGGTTTTTTCTGCATGTTAGAGGTGGCTCCAAACCAGATGTACCTATGTTGGTGGTCCTATCCAACGTTCTATTGTATATTGAAGGTCATTTATCTGGTGGTAGATTCGTAGATCGATTGTTGGAGAATCTGGAGGTGGATCCATAGATCGGATGTTGGAGGATCTAGTGTTAGATCTGCAGATCGATTGGTGTAGGATCTGGTGTTGAATCCATAGATCAATTTCTAGATTACTGGATCTATAGATTGGACCAACGGATCTATTATTTGAGTCGTCAATCTATTGATCAAGTAAGCTACTAGTGGTGCTCATGAATTAAAAGCAGGGAACTGTTGAAATTGTTTCATCACAATGAATAATGATATTGCAGAGACATACCTTAAGGAGAACAATAAGTTCGATGGGTCAAATTACGCCAACTAGAAGTTCAAGTTACAGACATTGCTCGAGGGTCTAGTGCATGGACAATTGCAAACAGAGATGAAGCACAACCAATTGCAGTTAGTGGTGCCATAACAACATCAGTTCAAGATTGAGAAAAGATGGAAAATAAAGCGAAGGTGTTGTTGAAGATGTCAGTAAAAGACAACATAATCCCTCATATCTAAGACTGCAAAACTTCCAATGAGATATGGGTGACACTCAAGGATTTGTATGAAACGAAAAATAAAAATCGTGTGTTGTTTCTGAAGAGTAATATTCTCTCCATTGGAATGGAATAGAATGAATATCTTGTTGCATTCATCTCACAGATTAAAGAACTAAGAGACAAGTTGGGAGACATAGGGGAGAAAGTGTCCAACACCCATCTCGTAATGATTACCTTAAATGGCATGACAAAGGATTATTAAATGTTTGTTACAGGGCTTGCAGCAAGGGAGAAAGCTCCCGCCTTTGAAGAGTTGATAAGGAATTTGATGCAAGAAGAAGAGAGACATAAGAATCAGAAGCCTCAAAATGTAGATCTGGCATTGGTGGTATAGGCAAATTTCTTCAAAGGGGAACCAAGAGGAGGACATAAAAGCAGTGGTCCATCTTAGAAAATTCCATTTCAAGGTGTGTCATCCGCTAAAAAAGATTCAAGAATTAAGTGTTTTTTTGTGGCAGAACTAGTCATATTGTTAGAGACTGTTATAAAAAGAAGAATGATGAAAATAAACATAGATGCAAGAGGCATACCGAGAATTTTTCTGGTGAAGTCATGAATCATGATCTTAAATTATTTGTGTCTAATGCTGCTCTTTCTACTGAGACAAATGAGGCTGGAACTTGGTTTGTGGACTCTAGAGCATCCACTTATATGACATGTAATATACATTGGTATGAAAATTTTAAGGAGACCAGCAATGGTGCTAACATCTACCTAGGAGATGACAGAGCATATCAGATTAAAGGGTATGGAGATATTCCTATGATATTTCCTAGTGGTAATATCAGGCGCATCGAGAATGTCATGTATGTGCTTGGTATTAAAAAGAATTTGATCTATGTCTCCATGATTACAGATCATAATTTAAATGTAGAAGTTTTTAAAACCTACTATGTTTTAAAGGATTTGTTGGATCATCATAAATCGGTTACATCAAAAGTATGAGTTGGAGGCCTATATAAGTTGAATGTTACAAGCATGCCACATCAAGCTTTCACTTCAACGACTATGAAAACAGAGAATCTTTAGCATCAAAGGTTTGGTCACATAAACCTTCATGATTTATTGCTGGTATAGAAATAAGGTATGGTTGATGGACTTCCTATTTTAAGAAATGAACATGTTGATTTTGAACGATGCACAGTTGGAAAAATGCATAGGGATGAAATTCCCTCTAGCTTAAATTGGAGAAAGAAAGATATACTTAAACTTGTGCATACTGATATTTATGGACCTATGCAGACAAGGTCTTTAGTTGGAGGTTAATATTTCTTGTTTTTTATTGATGAATGCACAATGTATACCTAGGTATACTTTCTTATAAGGAAAAGTGATTCTTTCAAAGACTTTAAAGAATGTAGAAATTCAGTTGAAAAGCAAACAAGAAAAGTCATTAAAATTCTACGCTCGGATCAAGGAGGAGAATACAGGCTTGGAAACTTCATCAAACATTATGGAGATCATGATATAATGCAACAATTTATAGTACCCCACAATCCACAATAGAATGGGGTTGCAAAAAGAAAGAACAGAACTCGGGTGGAGTGTGCACGTAGCATGATTAAAGGTAAGAACCTATCCAATGGTTTTTGGGCAAGAACAATTAGTACTACAATTTACTTAAAGAACATAAGTACAACTACTTGTCTTGATCTCAGGACTCCATTTGAGGCTTTGTATGGTTTTAAACCTGCATTCCATCACTTGAGAGTATTTGGTTCTAAATCTTTTGCACACATTCCTAAGGAAGATAGGAAGAAATTGGATGCTAAATCAATAAAATGCATATTTGTAGTGTACTGTTCTTATTTCAAAGCATATAAGATGTTTAATCCATCTACTCACAAGGTGTTTGCGAGTAGAGATGTTATCTTCCGTGAAAAGTTTGACGAAGGGAATCCGGAAAAAGATTATGAGGAGTGGGACATGCCTTTAGTGATTGAAGACACCAATGATGAATCCAAAGACAGTCATTTGTAGTAGCAATAGCAGAAAGAGGAATCTAGTGATGTGGATGCATTCAACAGTCGAAGTCCATTCAAAGGTCAGCAAGAAAACCTGGGAATTAGTTGTAAATTCCTATATGAACCTAAGTTCAAAGTAGATGGTAGTGTAGACAAGTATAAATCTAGGTTGATGGCCAAAGGGTAGTCACAGAAAGAAGGGATTGATTATGAGGAGACTTTTGCTCATGTAGCTAAGTTAAATACTATTAGGATCTTAATAACTCTAGCTACAAATTACTATTGGATCTTACACCAATTAGATGTAAAATCTTCTTTTCTGAATGGGGAGTTGAAGGAAGAAGTATATTTAACACAACTAGAAGGGTTTATTAAAAATGGGTAGGAACACTTGGTCTGTAATTAAAGAAGGCATTGTTTGGGTTGAAACAAGATCACAGATCTTTGTATGAGAAAACATAATCTTTCTTCTGACAACTTGGTTATAAGAGAAGTAAAATTGATCCAAATTTGTATACCACATTTGATTCAAAGGGGTAGATTGTGTTGATTTCCTTATATGATAATGATTTAGTTGTTACTGGAAATTTTGATGAATTGGTTGAAGAGATTAAAGTGTAGATGTCACAGGTATTTGAAATGAAGGACCTTGAAAAACTACATTATGTTTGGATCTTGAAGTCTAGAGGGATTTTGGAAAAAAAAATTGTTACTCAAGGAAAGTATGTCAGGGAATTGTTGAAGAAATTCAGAATGGATCAGTGTAAAGTTGCTTTAGTACCTATACAACAAAATGTTAAATTTCAAAGTGATGATGGTTCTAAAGAGGTGGATGCTACATTGTACAAACAACTGGGTGGAAATTTGATTTATTTGACTACAATCTGACCTGACTTAACATATTCACTCAGTGTGTTGAGTCAGTTTATGACAAAACCTTTTGAAAATCATTGGATGGCAGCAAAAGGTGTCCTAAGGTATCTTCAAGGAACCATAAATTATGGCATTAAATATACTGATTCTTTTGATGTTAAACTTACAAGCTATTTAGATTCAAATTGGTCTGGAACTCTGGATGATAAAATATCTATAACTGGATATGCTTTCAATATTGGGTCTGGGGTCATTTCTTGGAGCAGTAAAAATCAGGGTATTGCATATTTATCATCAATAGAAGCAGAGTATCAAGTTGTTTGTGCAACCACTTATGAAGAAATTTGGTTAAGAATACTTCTTCATTATGCAGGAGAAGAACAAAAGGATGCTACTGTGGTTACATGTGACAACCAAAGTTTAGTCAAGCTCGCAAATAATCATGTCTTTCATAAAAAACACTAAACTTATAGATACTTAATTTCATTTTGTGAGAGAAAAGGTTCAGTCCAAACATATTTTTCTTGAATATTGTAACACCTATGAAAATGTAGTTGATATCTTCACCAAGCCTCTTGGGAAGATCAAATTTGAATTGTTTAGAGATATGTTAGGTGTGCAAGTGAATCGTTTCTCCATTAAGGGGGAGAGTTGAAAATAATGGAGAAAGTTTGTTTGACGATTGTGTGTGTCTTAGTTTAGACTTAGTTCCTATTTTCTAGGAGATAATTTTGATCTCCTTAAATTGAATGTAAACTTATTTATTTCTGATCTTATGATCAATGGATTAGGGCAGTACTGCTTGGGCATTCTCCAAGTGTAGTTTGGCTCGCCTTTGAGCTACTAGTTTCAATTTGTAAGTTTCATTCTAATTTTTCTTTCCATTTTTTTAACAATAATTCCTTATAATGCGAGAGAAAGGGGTATTGGTAAAACTAATCTCAACCATTGTAGTTATTAAACTAACAACAACCATACGTGTGGTACACCTTTAATTACAAGTTACAGATTTTGTTTGCACACTAAAGGAAAAATTAAATGATTTTTAGAGTAACAGTACAAATTCCCCATTCCGCAACACATCAAACCATCCCTCAACACACATCAAGCATTTAAGAACAAATGGACACTTAATGAAGGGTTGGTGAAATATGTATGGTCAAACATTTATTCCACCATTGAAATATGTACTCCGCAACATAGGAAAACATTTTCTGTACAATCACCCATCCTTTGTCTTCATGCTTTGTTTTGTCATGATCAAATCATTTGTCCATATTAACATATTGTCATTTTCCGTATTTGCATTGCCACCATTTCATCATAACACACCATCATTAATTTGCTATCACATATGCTATCTAATTTGATTGATGTTATTATATATGTATGCAAATAACTTTAATTAGTCTAGAATGAAAGGGAGGGTGCAAATATATTCATTTCAATTAAATTTAAGATATCATCTCTATATAGTAACATATTCTATTTTTTCGATATTCACCAACTCATCATTTGAGACCATTGCCAACTCAACCTCTGAAACCATCGCACTCACATCTGCTAACTTTTACTTTCCTGCTATTTTTTTATATATAATGTATATGTGTTGTTATTAAACTTAACATAGACTCACTTATTTTTTTACAATTTTTCATTTATATATATATTTCAACTTAAACATTACAAGTAAATCTAATTATAGAAAAATGATATATTCAACTAGGAAATTTTGTTTATTCATAAAGTTGGATAGAGGAACAATTTACTCACTTACTAGATATTGTCTTTGCACAATTAAATCTAAATATCAGCTTGAATGAGAAAAATGATCTACCCACCTATAAGATGTTGTTTTCATAACTGTAAAACACTAATTTAAATGCACCATAAACCAATTTTGACCCCACAAATAATTCTCACTATTAACTCCTCTCATAAAATTTGAATATAAAAAGCAAATAATCAATAACTTATAAATTGAAGATTAAACTTCATAGAAAGGAAATAAGCAATAACTTATGAATTGATGTGATTATAAAAACTTATCAAATTGAAGATTAAACTAAGCAAATAATCAATAACTTATGAATTGATATGATTATAAAAACTTATCAAATTGTTAAATTCGTGCAATTGGAAGTGTAATTTGACTATGTTAATAGGAATTTGTTGCTCGTAACTCTAATATTTGGAATGTTGATGGAAAAATAAATGTAAACCAAGAACACGCAATTCCCCCTTTCTTATTAGTCCCTGCCATCTGGCAATGGCTAGGGACTATAGTAATAGATTATGCCCATCTTAGCATTAGTTCACCCCCCACTGATCACGATATAACCAAAGTTTCTTGAGTTTCTCGACAAAGACCGATTCACCATCTAAAGTTTTTTGATACAAATTTATTTTCGTTCTTATTTGGCCTTTTCCCGAGGCCGAAGGGCAAAACCATATGTTATAATTACCAATTCGTTTCATATTTTCAAACTAGTAAATACTAGCTGAATTAATGCTGGCATTAGCTAAGCACATTAAATGCCAGTTCTGTTTCACCTGCATGCATGGCAAGTTTAATATGTTTCCTTTCCTAGCTTTCCCTTTTTGACGTCTGGATCTTTCCGACACTGCCATTTGGGCCTTTGTAACACTTATGTGGCCCGGGATCTCTAGAGCTGGGTTTAATACCTTATTGCTGAGGGTTCCTGATCTTTTATCTCTGTTGCACTGATGTTGTGGGTGATCTGCTGAAGTTCTCGCCTGAGTTCTGCTGCGCTGTGGGTGATCTGCTGAAGTTATGGCCTGAGTTCTGCTAAAGTCCTCCCTCAGCTGGGCCTGAGTTCAAAGCGGATATATGTCAGGTATTTTGCATTAGCTCTGCAATTCTCCATAACTCCATAACCAATTTGTATCCTTGTAGCATCCACAATAATTTTAGCTTAATAAAGCCCAGGAATATGATGCTACAACAATTTTAGGTCAATTGTTTTGAGTAAATCCCAGGAATATTTTCACCATTCAGACTTCAAAGCTAGTTTCCGACTCAATTAGTATGAAAATGAATTTTAACAGCGCTACCACACCTAACCATGTCATTTACTGACTTCTATGTTTGGTTAATGGTTATCATATTGTTTGAATTATATGGGGCAGGAAAGAAAGTGATTCTAACTGTGTTTTAATTCCCTACCCTTGGTTTGAACTTAAGGTGTGGGTTTGCCTGGGTAATTGCCCTTGCCTTTAGTTCGCTTACGGACTAGAATTTAGGCTATAAAAATTGGGTACTAAATCAATTGAAAGGAAGCAGGCAGGTTTCCTATTTGCTACTACGACTACTTCATCAACTGAATAAACAGGCTCTATTGAATAAGCTACCAATAGAAGCTACTTACAAGTGTGCTTCGAAGTAATCTTCGGAGTTGTCAGAGTTCTAAGAGAAAGGCGCTTGGAGATGGTATCGGGGCATAAATTCATATATAATGTAATGGACGGTCTTGACCTGCCTGAGAGAGGGGAGAACCACCTTACTGGATTCCTTCTGTCAACACCCCACCGCAAGATCAATTCCCTTCGAATCGAGAGGGTTTCTGCACACAATAAAATAAAATTATTGCTCATTATTTCCTCAAAGAAGTAACAAAGATACCATTCAAATTGTCTTCTTTGCTCGCCATATATCACTCATTCCTTAAGAAACGTGCCCACCTAAAATTATCCAGCCAAGTATGTCGAATTAGTTAGTTGTGGCTCTCGTTGTCTATCCCCCATTATCAGTTGCCCTTCGCTCATTTTAGTAGTGCATTGCTTTGCCCCCTTTCGCTCAATCTAGTAGTGCATTGCTTTACTTCAGACGAGATTGGGTATTGAACGAGGAAGGGTCTTAAAGATTACAAAGAATATTATCGCAGCATATCAGGTTGGTAGAGTGATGTGTGGTTTGATGGTAAGTCACATGGGCGAAGTCCGAGGAGACCGAAGTTCAAATCTCATTGAGTACAATGACCTGTTGTGGTGGCGGCTAGAGGGGCAGATTCCCCTTTCCCGTGAGTCTGCTCTTGCTAAAATCATAGGAACTTAGTATACCCAACTTGTAGGTGGTTGGTTATGCTCTTGGTGTTATAGTGGCAGCTATGAGGTCTGATCCTAGGTCTCCAATAGATTAGGCCTGTCAGTTACTGATTCACCATGTGGTTAAAAGAAAAACATATCAGGTTGGTTCGTTAAAGGATAGGTTAATAGGTCGTAAAGAGACATGTGTGATCCATGCAGGTGGGTCACACATATGGCATTGTGCATGGTGATCATGGCGACAAGTAAAATGGGGCCCGCAACAAGTGGAATAGTAAACTAAATAAATATCATATATTTAGTAAATTCATGTTTTTCCTTGTTAATCGAGTGGTCATAACATCCAGGTAAAATATAATACTAATTGTAATGAATTATTAGAAGACTATCTTACACATGGTGTTCAATGCTGCATGAATAGTGATACCGAGGGCTCTGCCTCCTGCCGTTTATCACATCTATTCCAGGTTCAATTTTAAGTGCATTCCTGTATGGGTTCTACCCAAAATCCCCCAAAAATAATGTTGTTGTCATGGTTTTGCAATTTTTATTTTAGTGTCTTGGATTGCTTTTGATCCTTTGTCATCTAAGCTTATGTCTTTGTGCATCAACGCGAGGAAAGGCAGAAGAAACATCAAGGAGGCGACGGTGCAAAGGCTTTGGATGTGTCTGAGAAGTGTGGGGATGATGTGTTATCTGGGAAAAAACACGCTCTTGAGAGCACTAATGTTGAGCTTGTAATTCCTGACTTAGATAATGCAAATGAATTAGAACAGGTAAATCTAAATTTTTCTGAAGGCTCTTTTGAGAGCCAAAAAGCTCATTTGGAGGACAAAGTTGTTGCAGGGGATGAAATAAACTCGTTTGTTGTTTTTATTTTCTTATATATTGGGCATTGAGGATGTCTTTATTCATTTATAAGCTCACCTTGTTTTGGTTATGGTTTTGCAGGAACTCGGGTCTCCAGTTCTGGACTTGAAAAATGATGAACATGGAGACCTATGGGGAGCTAGATAGTGTAGTGAGGATAGACCAGTTGCATTTTTTAAAAATTGTAGTTCACAATGTTCTCATGTTGATGTCCTACATCATTTCAAAGGTGACAAGAACAGGAATATGAGCATGGACGAGTCCTTTATGGATGAGCTTGACCATCTAACAGAAAGTAGAAGTGTAAGTCTGGAAGAGTCTAGTTTTCTTCTAAAGGGCGATTTTCTTGAGAAGGAAGGTCAGTTATCAAAACTTAGTTCCTTACAAATTACTAATAGCAGTTCCTTACCCAGCAGTAGTTATAATCCCGTGTCCGAAGAACTTGGTATTCTGGTGACTTGGTTTTGTTGAACGAGCCAACCTCTCTATATCTCTAGGAAAGCCAATCTCTAGGATTGCTTTTGATCCTTTGTCATCTAATCTTATGTCTTTGCGCAGCAATGCGAGGAAAGGCAGAAGAAACATCAGGGAGAAGACGGTGCAGAGGCTTTGGCTGTGTCTGAGAAGTGTGGGGACAATGTGTTATCTGGGCAAAAACACGCTCGAGAGAGCACTGATGTTGAGCTTGCAATTCCTGACTTTGATAATGCAAATGAATTAGAACAGCTAAATCTAAATTTTTCTTAAGGCTCTCAAGAGAGCCAAAAAGCTCATTTGGAGGACAAAGTTGTTGCACGGGATGAAATAAACTCATTTTCTGTTTTGATTTTCTTATATATTTGGTATTGAGGATGTCTTTATTCATTTATAAGCTCACCTTGTTTTGGTTAGGGTTTTGCAGGAAGTTGCGTCTCCAGTTCTGGACTTGAAAAATGATGAACATGGAGAGCTATGGGGAGCTGGATAGTGTAGTGAGGATAGACCTGTTGCATTTTTTAAAAATTGTAGTTCACAACGTTCTCATGTTGATGTACTACATCATTTCAAAGGTGACAAGAACAGGAATATGAGCATGGATGAGTCCTTTGTGGATGTGCTTGACCATCTGACAGAAAGTAGAAGTGCAAGTCTGGAAGAGTCTAGTTTTTTTCTGAAGGGAAATTTTCTTGAGAAGGAGGGTCAGTTATCAAAACTTAGTCCTTCCACGAAAAAGGATTAATATAATATGTGGTTGTGAATTTATATTTTCCAAGAATACCCATGATTTCTCTGTAGTGTGTGACTGCAAAGAGGCTGTCACTGAGAGCTGATCATTTATGAACAAAGCTTGAAATGTTCCAGGTTGCATTTCTATTGTCTATGTTATAAATATATCATTTTATAATTGCAGAAGTTAGAGAGAAATATATATATGTTGGGAATTATTTCTGAGTTGTACACAGTACTGGAATATATCTTAAATGGGCTGCATTAATAAATTTCAGTGGTTTTATGTTATGCATAATAGATAGTGTCATTTCAGCTGTGGGCCAGCCTCTCTATCTCTCTAGGAAAGCCATTCTCTAGGATTGCTTTTGATCCTTTGTCATCTAATCTTATGTCTTTGTGCAGCAATGTGAGGAAAGGCAGAACAAACATCAGGGAGGAGATGGTGCAGAGGCTTTGGCCTTGTGACCCTTCAACCTTCAATCAGGCAAAATCAATCTTTTGCTTCCCGATTACAGGAACTTAAACATTGCTTAGTATTCCTTTGAACATCTGAAAAAAGTTACTATATCTTTCTTTGCATACATATTTCATTTAATTCCGTTGAGCTAGTACTTTCTCTAATTTGTAAGATCATGCCTCGCCTATCTGCCAAGTAGCATGTCAGCCTGAGAATAGAGTTGCAGTACTCGTTTTTTATTTTTGAGAAGCAGAAAACCAATTATAGAGTTACTTCCCAAAGCAGCATCAATCAAACTCGCTCCCAACAATTCCGAGAGCATTCCCATTATCAGTCGATCACAGGATTCAAATCATTATTGAACCGGATCATTTCTGAGAGAAATCATTCCCAAGAGTCGAAAGGGTTCCCAAGCATCATCATTCATTCTAACTAGATCATTCCTAGCATTTGAAACGACTATTTAGACAGAGTAATTTTTCCATCAGCGATCGAACTGACATCATAATTCTTGAGAGCATTTCCCTTTGGTAATTCTGAAATAACACAAACGATATATCGAATTACACCAAAAAAATGCTAGTTTCCAAAAATCTTAACGAAGGTCAAAAATAAACTTCGCTAAAAATAAATATCGCTACAACTTGTTGTGCCCTTGCTCAGCAAGGCAACTGCAACAGCCCGGAACAACCCACTTCACTTCCCAGGAACAAAGAAAAACTAGAGGTTTTTGCGGAAATATCATCACCTGAGATGAAGTAATCCAGGACGGAGAAGCGCAAGTGGTTGGCCCTTTCTTCCTAAATCAAGATAAATAAAGTTCTGTTAAGTTTGATGGCATAGTATTTGCCAGATTGTAAGCCTTATAGCTACTATTTTAACAATGTTTTGTTATTAAAGTTCTATTTTAACTGCGGGCAAGGACTTGCTGCTTCGCAGTGGTTCTTGTTTATATATAAATACACTATGTTATTCCGCACAAGAAATTATAATCCTGTTTAATTCTAAAATCATACTATAAATATTTAAAATTGGAAAAATTCCCTATACTGTGACATTAATTTTCCACTTTATCGAAATTCACTATCTTCTTTCGGAGAAGGGGGTCTTGTCAATGGTAGGGGACATCGTTTTTTCGCGCATTTTATTTAGTTGTTTGAGGAATGAGTTTCAATTTCCGATAACCACTTTAGTAATATGATCTAACTCTAAATGTGGTTTAAAAATAAGTGAATATAATTTAAAAATTACAGGCACTCAATTTCCTATATCGTCAGGTAACCAAAAATTTACACAGTACTTACACCCAAAATTTATAGAAGAATTCTTGTCATAATTTATTATTTTACGAAGAGAATGTAGCAGTTAATACACGCGGAGAAGAGACAGGAGTACATATAATTTAATCGTGGTGAAGCACAAATACATTTCTAATTGAATTAAGAATGCAAATTTTAAGCCAATGAAAGGAAAATTTCCAATCTATTTTAACTGTTTGCAACCCTGCAGTTGGCCTGGACTCCTCCTTGGTTGCCAGTCAATACACTAATCTCTCCCATTTTTATCATGGCGGTAGCAATTTTTTTCTGCCATCCTACCAAGTTAAGCCCCGAGTTTGCAGTCACACTGGATTTGGTGTTTGGATCTGTAAGCAGGGTTGCATCAGATGTAAACAGACCACGGTTAGCTATAACTTCGTCATAATAGACGTTGTCCAGGGTGAGTGGCGTATCAGGATCCATGAACACGGTCGTGTTAACGTTACTGGGGCTGCCTTGGGGACAACCCTACCTCAGTATCTGATCATATGTCGGATCAAGGGATGTGTCCGTCGTATTCGTGCCGTTGAAATTGTAGAGCCTGCCGACGAATGAAGAATAGTGAGAGACACCAATTGTGTGTGCTCCTGCATTCGCGGAAACAACACAAACATGATTATACTCGACAAATGCTTTTGCTGAACCATTATTATCATCTATTAGTATTGACATATTGATGATTTGCAGGTCTGAGAGTATACCTGACAATTGTTGGGTATTTTTTATGGGAAAATACCAAAACCAAAAAATTTAACACCACAGAGACAATGCTCTGTTTCCTCTATCCAGAATATTTACACAGGGAAGCTTTTAAAAACTAATTAACAAAGAACAGTCCATTACACAGTCACAAAAAAAAACTTCTATTGATTTAAAACAAAAGTTGTTACAATTTTCATCCTCTGCGCAGAGAGGGATTCACTGAAGAAACTCTGTCTCACTCGCTTCTGATTTTCCACTGCTGTGGATATTACAAAACAGTTTCATACTATTCCTGTGTTTTACAATGGCAAACAAACATTACATGCCTCCCCTGTTCTATATCTTGCACTGCTGTACGTTCAATACATGTTCTATATAAAAAACACCGCGCGCAGACACCATACATACATAAAAAAAACTACAGCGCGTAGACTATATTTATGACAACGTATATAAAAAAACATATATAAAAAAATATAAAACGTATGCCCATAACCATATTAAACATATGCCCATAACGATATTAAAACCTCCACCTAAATCTACGAAAAGAAAACATTAAATTCCATAAATTCTTCTAGGCGGTCAACGGGAAAAAAACTTCCACTCCACTAAAAAAAAAACGATTTGACGCGGGCGGTATGCATCTTCGGGAAATCAACGGCTGAGATCGCGCACCCAGATCGCTGAGCTGATCCGACGAGGTTCGCGAGCCAACTTCGGGCAAACCAAACGGACTTTAACGTCCGGGGAGCAGGCGGATTTGGTGTTGTACAGGGGACGCGTGGCGCGTCCTGATTGTGTCGGGTCCCCTCCGGCGGATACAGCCTTTTGCCAAAGGCGGTGCGGGGAGACCGGGGCGGTTTTCAAAAACCACCGCGCTGTTGAAATTAATAATTTAACACTCCCCTTTAATTTTAACAGCCGCACGTTCGGTCATTCCCAAGCATTTTCTCAAAAATTCGAAACTCTTCTGAACCAGTGGCTTTGTCAAGATGTCTGCAACCTGTTCCTGGGTCCTGCAATGTTCTAGGACGATTTCGCCATTGTTCACCAATTCTCTGATGTAGTGAAACCTTGTATCGATGTGTTTCGTTCTCTTATGAAACACTGAATTCTTTGACAAAGCAATAGCAGAGCTATTGTCACAAAAGACCACTGTTGCTTTTGCCTGCTCTTGGCCTAAGCTTCTCAACATCCTTCTCATCCATACTGCCTGACACGCTGCTGCTGTGGCTGCCACATATTCGGCCTCTGCTGTAGATAATGCTACAATGGATTGCTTCTTGGAAGCCCATGAGATGGCTCCTGAACCCATATTAAAAACATAACCGGAAGTGCTCTTCCGATCATCTACACTTCCAGCCCAATCGCTATCAGTGTATCCAACCAAATCTGAACTTTCTGAGACACTATATAATATGCCAAACATTTTGGTACCTTTGACATACCTTAAAATTCTTTTTGCTGCCTGCCAATGTGCCTCCTTTGGCCTCTCCATGAATCTGGAAATTAAACTAACAGCATACATAATATCAGGCCTAGTTGCTGTTAAATACATAAGACTGCCTACAACACTTTTGTACAAACTAGGATCAAAATCCTTGCTGTTGTCCTCTCTGCTGAGCTTTAATCCGATCACTGTGGGAGTGATTGCTGCCTTGCATTCTTCCATCTTAAATCTGCCCAAAACTTGATTTACATATCTTGCTTGAGATATAAAAGTTCCTTTTTCATTTTGATCTACTTCTATGCCTAAGAAGTATCTCAACAAACCCATGTCAGTCATTTCAAATTCATCCTTCATGACTGATTTAAAATTCTCAATAAGATAAATATCATTTCCAGTGAAAATAACATCATCTACATACAAGACAACAATTAAAATTTTACCATCCTTTTCCTTGATGTAGACTATGGGTTCTCCTTCACATTTGTCAAATTCATTATCCAATAGATATGAATCTATCCTGCTATACCATGCTCTTGGCGCTTGCTTCAGCCCATAAAGAGCTTTCTTCAATTTGCATACTTTGTGCTCTTCTCCTTTCTTCTCATATCCAAGAGGCTGTTCCACATAAACCTCTTCCATTAACACTCCATTTAGGAATGCTGATTTCACATCCATTTGGTAGACTTTCCATTTGTTTTGAGCTACTATGGACATCACTGCTCTCACTGTTTCCATTCTTGCAACCGGTGCGAAAGTCTCCTCATAATCTCTCCCATACTGCTGCTTGTAGCCTTTGACAACCAGCCTTGCTTTATGCCTTTCAATCTTGCCTTCAGCATTGCTCTTGGTCTTGTAGACCCATTTCACACCAATGACTTCTTTGCCTTTCGGTAGCTCAACCAAATCCCATGTTTTGTTTCTCTCTATGGCATTGATCTCCTCATCCATAGCTTCTATCCATTTCTTATCTTTGATTGCATCTTCGAAATGAATAGGATCATCAACATGACAAAACAAGGCAAATAAGGAATTCATTCCTTCTTCATAAATTTCACTTAGATTTCTAAACTTCTTACCTCGTTCACTTGGTGTGCAAGTGCTTGAAGATGCACTTGAATTTCCTCCTTGTGGTGTGCTTGGAGAAGCACTCTCATTGATCCTCAATGGTGTACCTTGCTGTTCTTGTGTTGGTGCTGCTGTTTGGGGATTCATTTCAGCCACTTCCTCTTCATCCTCATCATGAGACAAACAGTTTTTAATGTTCACTGTTTTCTCTATGCTTCCATCCCAAGCTTCCTCTTCAATGAATTGAACATCCCTACTCACAAAGAACTTCTTGGTAGATGGGATGTACAGCCTGTAGGCTTTGGATTCTTCACTGTATCCAACAAGGATACACTTCTCCCCTTTGTTGTCCAACTTCCTCCTTAGCTGATCCGGAATGTGTGCATAGGCCACACACCCAAAAACTCTCATGTGGGTGACTCCTTGCTTTCTCCCACTCCATGCCTCTTCTGGCACTTTGTTCATGACTGCTTTTGTAGGACACCTGTTCAATATATAAACTGCACAATGTACAGCTTCAACCCAATACTCATTTGGCAAATGCTTTGCCTTCAACATGCTCCTTGCCATCTCCATGATGGTCCTGTTCTTCCTCTCAGCAACTCCATTTTGTTGTGGGGTGTACCTGGCTGTAAACTGTTTATGAATTCCATTTTCTCTACAAAACTTTAGGAATTCATTGGAGATGTACTCACCTCCTCTATCAGTTCTCAAAACTTTTATATGCAGCCCGCTTTGGTTCTCCACAAGTGCTTTGAAATTTTGGAATTTCTCAAACACTTCACTTTTGTTTTTAAGGAAATATGCCCAAGTTTTTCTTGTAAAGTCATCGATGAATGTTAAGAAATATAGGCTACCTGCTAATGATGGAGCTTGCATCGGTCCACATAAATCTGAGTGGATAATCTCTAAGGGTGCCTTTGCCCTTATGCTTTTCCATGATGGAAAACTTTCTCTATGTTGTTTGCCCAATATACAACCTTCACAAAGGTTGTCCGGCTTCTCTATCAATGGTAATCCTCTTACCATTCCTTTTCTGCTTAATAGGTTTAGACCTCCAAAATTTAGATGCCCGAATCTCAAGTGCCATAACCAATTTCCATCCTTTGGCACGCTTTGGAAAGACTCTTGGGTGACTGCTGCTATTTCCTTCTTGTTCTTCAAGTCTACCCTGATCCGGAGAGGGAACATCCTGTTCCTTGTCATCTTCACTTCAGCAATGCATCGCTTGCTGGGTGCTCTGTCCATGATGGTGCATACATCATTCTTAAAGAAAACATTGTACCCCTTATGGACAAGTTGTCCAATACTCAAGAGGTTACATCTCATTCTGGGGACATAGTAGACATCTGCTATGGTTTTCCTTTCTCCTTGTTTTGTAAATATTTTTACCTCCCCTTTTCCCATAACAGACACTTTACTATCAGTTCCTAGTGTGACCTCTGACTTCACATTTTTATCTAGGGCAGAAAAGAAGGCTATGTTCCCTGTCATATGGTTGCTGCAACCTGAGTCTAAAAACCATATGTCTTCACTATGTGTTTCAGCCATGTTACAAGCTAACAGGACATTTTCTTGACTGTTGTTTTCTCTTGTAACATTTGCATTTTGTCTACTGTTCATATCATGCTGTTTCTTTCTACAATCACTTGCATAATGTCCATACTTTTTGCAATAATAGCATTGAACATTAGATTTATCATACCTTTGTCCTTGAGCATGATACAGTTCTCTTTGTTGGCTGCTGCCTTGGCCTTGGTTCTGATTTGTATTGCTGCCTCTTCCTTGTGCATTTGATGGGTTGTTCCTTCCACCTCTGTTTTGGCTTCTGCCTCTTCCTCTACGGTTTCCTCTTCCTTGACCTCTTCCTCTTCCAAAAGACATCTGGGACTTGAAGGCTTGCTCAAGAGATGAGTTTTCATTCCTACTCAACCTCTGCTCATGTGTTATCAGTGATGCATGTAGCTCATCAACTGAATAGTTTGAGAGATCCTTTGTCTCTTCAATGGTGGTGACTATGGCATCAAACTTTGAGGGTAAGAGCCTCAATATTTTCTCCACAATCCTTCTATCTTTAATGGTTTCTCCATGAGTTCTCATTTGTGTGATTACACCAATCACATGAGTGAAGAATGAGTCAATGTTATCTGACTCCTTCATGTTCAAGTTCTCAAAATCCTTTCTCAGCAATCGTAGTTTTGTTGTCTTCACTCTCTCCATGCCTTGATAGGCTGTCTTGAGGGTTTGCCATGCTTCATTTGCTGTCTTAGCTGCTGCTAACCTTGGAAACACACTCTGGTCCACTGCTAGATACAACAACATACAGGCTTTTGAATCCTTCTTCCTATTGCTCTTCAGCAGATCCTTCTCTCCCTGAGTTAATGCATTGAATTCATTTTCATCTGCTGATTCTTCAAACCCAGATTCAACTATTTCCCATAAATCTTGAGAGGCAAACAGGGTTGTCATGGTTATTGACCAGTAGTCATAGTTCTTCCCATTAAACTGTGGGAGCTGGGTATTAAACATACCCATACCAGTGCTTGTGCTAGCCATTCCTTGACTATGTATTTAAAACAACTGACTGCTTCAATAGTAACAAACAAGATAACTATGAAGAATACCTGAAACCTTCGTTGTCTGAGTCTTCTGTCTGCCTGAGAAGTTTTGCTGCAACAACAACCTTCTCCCTTCAGCTTCTTTAACTTCTTTAAAGAGCCTGGACCTGCTCTGATACCACTGTTGGGTATTTTTATGGGAAAATACCAAAACCAACAAATTTAACACCACAGAGACAATGCTCTGTTTCCTCTGTCCAGAATCTTTACACAGGGAAGCTTTTAAAAACTAATTAACTCAGAACAGTCCATTACACAGTCACAAAAAAAAACTTCTATTGATTTAAAACAAAAGCTGTTACAATTTTCATCCTCTGCGCAGAGAGGGATTCACTGAAGAAACTCTGTCTCACTCGCTTCTGATTTTCCACTGCTGTGGATATTACAAAATAGTTTCATACTATTCCTGTGTTTTACAATGGCAAACAAACATTACATGCCTCCCCTGTTCTATATCTTGCACTGTTGTGCGTTCAATACATGTTCTATATAAAAAACACCGCGCGCAGACACCATACATACATAAAAAAAACTACAGCACGTAGACTATATTTATGACAACGTATATAAAAAAACATATATAAAAAAATATAAAACGTATGCCCATAACCATATTAAACATATGCCCATAACGATATTAAAACCTCCACCTAAATCTACGAAAAGAAAACATTAAATTCCATAAATTCTTCTACGGCGGTCAACGGGAAAAAAACTTCCACTCCACTCAAAAATCGATTTGACGCGGGCGGTATGCATCTTCGGGAAATCAACGGCTGAGATCGCGCGCCCAGATCACTGAGCTGATCCGACGAGGTTCGCGAGCTTCGGGCAAACCAAACGGACTTTAACGTCCAGGGAGCAGGCGGATTTGGTGATATACAGGGGACGCGTGGCGCGTCCTGATTGTGTCGGGTCCCCTCCAGCAGATACAGCCTTTTGCCAAAGGCGGTGCTCATTGCTTTTTAACGTTAAAGCAGTTTCTAATCTTAATGTGACCCAATCTAATCTTAAAGCATTTAGATTTTATCCTAAAGCAGTTTCTAATCTAAAGCATTAGATCTTAAGCGTTGAATTGGTATATGATGGACGTACCAGATTAGAGTTAAATAATATATAAAGGATTGGGTCCTCTCTCTCCCACACACAAGAGTTGCATTCTTCTCCATCAAGAAGCACATAAAGAAAGTGAGGGAAAGAGGAGAGAAACCGAATTCTGAAGAAGAGGAACAGTCAGGAGTCAGATCAAAGTAGATGGCAGCCATTACATCTTCCGCTGTTGATCAAGGTATGTCATCTCATATAAAGTTCTGTTTGTGAAATATTCGGTATTGATGATCTTTGGGCTGTAAGTTAAGAAATTTACATTTTTCAAAAACCACCGCACTGTTGAAATTAATAATTTAACAACAATGTAACCATCTCGTCCTGGGATACACCTTTGGATGCAAATAGCTGAGTTAGCTGTGTTACATTGAAGGTAGGGGGAGGTAGATTTCCCCGAATATTGGAAGATAGTGAAATATTTCCATCCTTTCTTCGAGCTGGAACATCCCAGCAGAGAGGGATGGGAGATGCCTGCGATCAATCATGATTCATTATTAGAAATCATTGAGCATTTCTGCTATGCTATGCTATACTCAATTCAGTTGTAGTCATGTATGATGTTTAGGACGAGTACCAGTGATGCACTATCCCTAGCCGCGAACGCGACTATATCTGCACAGGAAACCACCTTTGGGCAGACCGCCTCTCATTGCAATTTTGCTTCGTCAATCACGTCGAATCCTCCAAGGTTCGGATTGTTAGCCGGAGAGTCTTTCTCCGCTACGAACTGGCCAGGAATGGAATCGATGAGAACGGAACCATCGCATCCCTGAAAGTGCAGGAGTTCGACATCCGTATTTCAAAAACCTCATTCATTTACACTCTATCAAAGTACATTAGCAAACGTAATTTTGATAACTACCCTGACAAAACAGTCGTGGAAATGCAACGGTATAAGCATAGCAGCTATTCCAGTAAAGTTGAGGAATGCACTGCTAGCCACCCGACGCACAATGGGTCCGCATCTGGACAAATAGTATTGTAATAGCCCACTTGAAGGTTGTCGCTTACTGCAGCCGCAGCTAAGGCACAAAATAATACAGCAAAGAGGGTCACCTTATGGCACAGAGTCTTCGCCATTTCACCTCCCTGGAAACCGACATCAAGGAAAACCAGAAAATGAAGTCATTCCGATCATTCCGATCATTAATTTGCTTACAAATATGCATCCCGAAAACGTCTATCAGAACGCCTAAAAGAATCTATTGCTACCCAAGTTCTCACCTTGGATGACAGCTGGGAGTTGATGGTTCTGTGTGCTATTACTCAAAATCCTGAGATGGGAGATAATAGTAGTCAAGTTCGCTACTGAATACTGAGAATCATGTAGGCGAAGCTACAAGTATTTATAGAGGTATATAACAGTATTTGTGCCGGTGAATGGAATTGGTCTAATAAAAGTTACGGTTGTATTAGGAATTCCATGGATATCAGTTAAAAGTCAGTTATTATTTGTTCCACTCTTAACTCATGTTCTATAGTTCGAAAATATTTTCATAATTTACAAATTTTACCTTCCAAATTATTTCTCAAATTTAAAATTAATTTCAAAAACCATAGAATACTTTACATCTTGTTTTTTGAACCTATCTGGATTAAGGTAAATTGAGAAAATTCCAAAGTGTTTGATTATAAACAAATTCAAGATTAAAAGTGCAGTTTCTTATGCTATCTGTTTAAGTGATACACGGGCTGCTCCTATTGAAGCAATTTCTATGGTGTCAGTCATAAGTTATTTAAAAGAAATTGAGCAAATAGAAGAGTGTAGATAACCCAAGGTTGTCTTTAACCACATATTGTGCAACATGAAAAAAATATTGGATGCAGCAAAATAACATATATTTTTAGTAAATGGGGTATTTGGTTGAACAGGTGTCCCATAAACAACAAAGAAATAAAAGCTTTTGTTATGGATAAGTTTCAAAGCTTACTTGGATAAGGAGATAGGAAGAAAAAAAAAGTATTGTATTGAAGTTTCTAATCCCACTCATAGTCATCAACCAAAAGCATACATACATAAAGGCCAATAGAACCAAAATTCCTATTGCTCAGTTAAAGTATTTCAATTTAGAATGTGAGGCCTTAAGCAAATATGCTGGCAGCTAGCTCCTGAGATAATCTATTCAGCTCTAGAAGCTAGAATATTTATTGTGAAGCTTCACAAAAAAAGAACCAACCAATGAAAAAGCAATCTGTCCCATAAACAATCTTTAACCTCATAAATGTTAAAATCATTTCTTTTTTCTTTCTAAAAATATTTCAAAACCTAATAATCAATTACTCGAGTGAAACGAAGACTACAATCCAGATAAAAATGCTCATCCTGTCGAACCCAAGAACACGTATTGTCTGAAGCAATGCTCATCCTGTCGAACCCAAGAACACGTATTGTCTGAAGCAACCTCACGCGTCTTGTGTGACCCTGCCGCACGCGGTCTCTCTGACGCTTCCTCCCGCTATGGAACAAAACTGATTATGTATCAAAAACCTAACGTAGCGGTCTGGTTTCTGTAATTCGTCATCAAACAGCCGTCACATATTCTCATTCACTTTCATTGAAATTTTCTGTAATTCCTTTTCAAACATATGTCACATATTATCATCTTCTTTCATCGAAATTACATATACTAGTACAAACATGGCCTTACAAACGCTTGGAAGTTGTAAAAATAAAAATAAAAAAATTTAATTTTCATGTTCCATAGAGCTAGTTTAATCGATATAGAACTGTAATGAATTGTCAATCTAACCCTGTGATTGGTTTGAGTTCTATTTCTGCCGCTAAATACTCAGAGAAAGTCAATATATGCCCTGAAAAGATTGTATCACGCATTATTTGACACCTTCGTATTTTACGATGTTCCTTGCTCCGATTCGATCCCCAAGCTCGCGACGGGTCATGTTGTTACATGTTATCAGTACATACCATCGTCACGTTGCATTTTAGTACTCAACATATTACATTTTGTAGCCTTGCATCTCTTACCTCTAGCTTATTCTGAGGAGAAGAATTCAACGAATCACGCTGCTACGATGTCAGAACTCCATGCTAGAGCCTACTAGCTTATCACTTTATTGATCATTGATCATTGATTTTAAAACTATGAATGGATAACGCTGCCCCAAAGTCAAAACTCCATGCCAGAGTCTACTAGCTTATCTTCTTTATCAAGCAACCGACTGTAAAATTATGCAGATCGCTCACCGAGTCACCAGAATAAAGCTGGCAGCCTGCTAAATAATATTTATTTTCGATGGTGGGTCGTAAGATTTAGTGGGATATCATGAAATTATCCTGTTGCTTATGCTATGTTATGTAGTATTAACGTTGCTTATAATTATGATGTCATCTCTTATAAATGGGTCATATGTAGCGAACAATATATGTATATGTATCATATCAATAACATAAAAGAATTTCGCGTAGGTTAAATTAGGTAGAGTTTTAAGTTATAAATAGGTTTGGTTACACAATTTTGAATGAGTATCACTGTCTATACGTTAAGAAAAAACCATATTTTATTTTATATTGAAAATATTTTATTCTAATTATATTTTATAGTTTCTTTTAATTAAATTCAAAACTAAAATTGATTCAACTATTTTTAAATAAATGTTAATTTTTTATCATAATTATTTCCCAAAAAAAATTTCATAATTTTTTTATAAAAGTTTTATTATCTATTTATTAATTATTGATAATTAAATTAAAATTATAGAAAATCCTATTTCAAAATAGACATGTTTATTGATGGAATTAGTAATGGTGCGCTTTAACTTTGATATAAATTTAGATTTTTTTTTTGGTTAGAATCATGGTTTTTAAAATTTAAATTGTGTTCCAAAATGCATAAATAGATTTGACATTAAAATTTCTATCTAGGACTCACAACTGTAGATTTCAAAATTCATACTTGTGATTTCAACAAAATATTTTGTATAAAATTGACCAAAAAATATAGTGAGAAAAAAAAAAAAAAAAATAATTTAAATTATTACATTAATAATTATCCTAGATACCCGGATGCGGGTGTCAACAATGGTATTTAAACCAACAAGACGTACCGCCGACGGGTTGGGCAGCCATCTAGCAAATTGCTTCGTTCTGAGAGCTTGACGTAGATGGATTATTAACACCTTACATGCAACGTTTATTGACTCCGAAAGCTGTGACGAGCTCACCCCCTTCAACTCCATGGCCCCTGCAATTCATTATGTTAATCCTCCTCTTCTTCATGGCATTTTTTCTCCGCAAGCAGCTAAACCAAGTATCAAAACTGCAACAAGTAGTTGCTGCCTGATTCTTCCATGTCAAGATTTTGGTAATGGTTTCCATTTTACGCATTCTCGTCATTGTCTTCTCGCTCGTGGCCTGACCTCCCCTGCTCACGCTCAGCGTCGCCTTTCCTCCAACTCCTCCGCTGTCATTATAGCTTACATCTATGCCATGGCTCGCCTCAGGCACCGCATGCGCAGTAGACGTGGAGGAACGCGTGGGGGTTTTATCCGCTCGCATGTTTCGACCAGCTCCGCCTCTAACTCCCCGAACTCATCCTTTGATATGCTCAACACACTCTCTAACTCCACTCATAGCTACCCGAATACCAGAAGTGGTAGAGGTAGGAGGGACAATGTTACCCTCACTGAGGATCTCCCACTTCCTCCTTCTCCTGCCCCTCACAGCACTCTGCGACGCAAGCTCCTCTGTCAAGTCGTGGGAACAAGCAAAGTAGGGATGTGTCTGGTAGTTTTGGGATCAGCATCCCGGGTAACAAACAGCAAGGTGAAAGCAGAAAGGTTTTGCATGGCAAGGCCAAAGCTGGTGACACTTCTGGTGAGGAGGACAAGCGCAACAGCACGAAAGCTTCAGGCAGTAGGCAGAACGATACTGGTGAGCGATAGATGGATGCAGCAGGCACTGTGGAAGCTCCACCTGTTCAGGGGTGTGGCGCGTCTGATGAGGATGACGATTGGTATCAATTTGCCTACCGGATTGAGGAGGAACCTGCTCCAGAGGATCCTCTGGCATAACACGTGGCCTCATGCATTGTTGTCTGACTTCCAGGTGGATAAGACTCACTTTTTTGGTGGTTTCTTGGTCTCTTGCAATGGTGTTCGACTTCCAAGTGGTAATAGTTCACTGTTTTCGTGGTTTTGTGGTCTGGACGTGCAATGTTTCTACGCCATGTGTCTTGGATCCTCTGGTTGAATCTCTGCCAGGTGGACAGGTTACATTGTTTTTGGTTATGTTCCTGTCTTTGGTTCTAGAATTGCATTCTCCTTTTGTTTTTTTGGAAAACCAAGGTCTGCTTTGAATACAATTTTTATGGTTCAATGGCTGGTTTCCCCCACAACAGGGGTAGTCTTTAAAGCTTCTTGGACTGGTTTCCCCTCTGTTGGGGCAGTCCAAAACAAACAGTTTCATTTTGTGATGATGACTGATGTTCAACATCTCTGAGATCAGGTCTCTCTGTAATTATTTGTATCATATCAATAGATCAATATTACTTAGAAAAAAAAAATTATCCTAAATAATATTATGTGATGGTGCACAAGGAAAATGTAAAAAACATTAAAAATAAAAAGAATTATTTAACTCATAATTATTATGTCTATCAATCTTAATTATAATTAATATTTATTAATTTTTGTTAGAGTAATCATATAATTTTAAAAATGAAATTAATAGTTTAAAATATTTATTAATTTTTTGTAATTATTTAAAAAATAATTTATAATCAAAATTATTGTTTGATATAAATACATCAATACATAGAATTAGAAAATTTACACAAACTACTTGAAGAAAAAATTATATATAAATAATTGTTATAAATTATAAACCATATATAACTAAAAGGTTTAGGTACTCTAGAATAAATAGGGTTTTCTTAGTGATTAAACATCTCCAAAAGAGTTGCTCGCACACCGTGGAGCCAAAAAAAACAAAACTGATGGTTCAAAAATCCAATAATAATTCAAAGAAAGTTGAATTCTCAGTTAATAAATCACTTAAAAATTATATATATATATAACCCATAGAGTATAAAGATGTTAGGAAGAAATTGTGGTTAATATCAAATGTCTTGATTTCCATTCTCATCCAATACTTGTACAAGGAAGGTGGTGTTAAGAGAATCATACTAGTAAGGGTAACATAATCTTATAGGACAAAAACTTTGAACTAGAATTGGAGCAAGTACGTATTAGAAAGTAACATAGAAGTTTCAGATAGTATCTTATTGTATAATTAAGCCATAAAAAATATATTGGAACTAAGTATATCAAGATGTGAATTTACCTTAAAGTTTCTAACTAATCTTAGCTTGAATGATTAGTTAGAAAATTTATGGTTAGACAAAATTTATGGTTAGACAGGAAATATAATATTCCTATGGAGCCATAAACCATGAAACCATAATATAAAAGATTAATAGATTGAAATGTGTTAACAAGCTAACAAGAACTTTAAATTAATGCCAGGAGTCAAGAATATTAATGGTAAATCTTACCTTGAACATATGTTTGAAAGAAATCGAAGTTTTGGAAGCCCTATAAAAGTATACATATAAATAGGAGTCTGAAAGACATTAATGTTTATAATTTTAAAGAAAAATCAAAGAGGGGATTCAAAAGATAAAATTCCTATTTCCTTAAATTATGATAACCAATGTTTAAAACTCAATCATTTAGTTGGAGACATGATTAGTATAGAAAAGAAGAAAACGTTCAAAGAAATGAAACCCTTCTTAGTCTGGATACAAGGTTTTGAGACCCACAATTTTATAATAATAACAATAGTTAAAAGAAATGGTTTTCAAAATCCTTCCATACATAAAGAGAAACATGATTAGAAAGGAATAATGGAAATGTCAAGGAGAAATTTTACCTAAACCCTAACAACCCAAAATAAAAATAAATGAAAGTAGCAAGAAGGGGAAAAGCGGTATAATACCTCACCAAATAATGTTTGTGTCCAAGAAAGGCCTGGTGCTAAAGTAACATGGTGTTTGTCATCTCGAACCCTAAAGTAAATTCAAACCAGAAAATATTTGCATTAAAAAACCAAAAGGTATTTAAGTTGAAATCCCTTGCCCTTTCTTTAATATGTTAAAAGTCAAATGCTCTTAGGTCCCTATAATACTAGTGATTCCCCCAGTACTATCCATATTGTTATTATTGTGCCCCATAGAAGCCAACTATTGTTATTTTTGTGCCCTTATATTATTATTATCAGCTCCGCTTTGGTGATATTGTGACCCCTTAGACTCCTATATATAGAAAGGAGGTTTTGTCATTTGTAGCATCCAAGAATTGTTCATTTATGTAATGTAAAGGAGGTTTCCCCCCGAAGAGGCTTATTTCTAAGGCAGTGGTCTATCTTATTTACCTTTTTGTGAGCTGATTTCATAACATTTGTTATCAGAGCTTGGATTCTATGGTTTCGCTACTCCAAACAGGTCATTGTGAAATTTTCGCTATAAATGTTTTCTGCGATGTTTCAGAAGCGAAAAAACAAACCATTCAAGCTGAAATATCTCTGAACCTTGGGTCCTAATTTCAGATATTGTCTTGATATATTTTCAAAGATATGATCCAAGGGAGTGAGGGTTTTTACAGGATCCTGAATTATATCTCAAACAGGTGACCTAAGTTTTTTTTTTTTTTTTATTAGATTGAAATTTCATAAGGTATAGAAATAAGATGGGTTGTAGTTTTATTTGTATCAGTTTCAGATCTTAAGGTAAAAAAAGTGACACATGGCACTTCGTGCAAGCTCGCTCTACTGAACCAATTTTGGCATAACTCTTCATTGAAGAATCCAATTATGATTAAACTTGCAGGGTTAGAAATAGTACTAAGAGGGTTACCATAGGAAGAAATTTCAGACCTTAGAGATCCCAAATTATATAGATACATTAGATTCAATATCGAGCTCCTACAAAGTGAGAAAATGTGTGTAGTTTTTTTAAAATTTTTGCATAAGTTTGGGTTGAAAAATTAGTTTGAAGGAATTCAAAGGGAATAGTGAAAAATTATTATTAGTAATTGATGCCCTAAAGAAAGAAAATGGAAACACCTAGTAAGCAACCTGAAAGCTCTAGCATGACTCATGAAGAAGAGGAAGAAATGCAACATGATATATCAAAATTATGAGACCAAGTGCAACAAATTTCACTCGCACAAAAAGTAACATAAGCTAAGATGGATGATTTAAATAAAGATGTAGAAGCTAAGATGTATGGCGTGGAATCTAAGATGGATGGTTTAAAGAAACGCATAGAAGCTAATATGGATGATTTAAATAAAGGTGTAGAAGCTAAGATGGATGGCATGGAAGCTAAGATTGATGGAGTGGAAGGTAAGACGGATGAGTTAAAGGAAGGCGTGGAAGCTAAGATGGAAAATTTGAAGACATATTTGACAAAGTTTCTACAATAAATGCTTACTAATGGCAAAAGGGTAGTAAATGAAACTCATGATGAGAACAACATAAATGTTAATCATGATTTCATTGACTCTAATGTTGGATTGAAGAACCATGATGTTCCAAAGATCGATATGAGGAAGTTTGATTGCAAGGATCCTGTATCATGGACACTACAGATGGAGAAATTTTTTGATCTCCATAACATGCAAAACACACAAAAGGTACACATTGCAACTTTATATTTGGAACCAAATCAATTTATATGGTATCAATGGATTTGCTCTCGTAAACAAATTGTCACTTGGTTATTTTTGTGGATGAAATGATAGCACATTATGAGGATACAAAAAGAAACACGTTTTTTTAGCCAATTAATAAATCTCAAATAAAAGGTTTCAATGATGGAGCAATTGAGGACTTCCAAAACTTGAATATAAGGGTAAAAGATATTCTATAGGAGCATAGGATTGACGTGTTCATAAGGAATTTAAAGGATAACATCCAACATGAGGTTTGCCTTTGGGAACCTGATTCATTGGAGAAGGCATTCAGGTTGGCAAGAAAAATGGAAAGAAAAATTATGGAAACAAGGAAGCCTACCACTCACAATCATAAAGATGGAAGGATTGTTTCCCCTAGCCATCCACAACCTACAAGGTCGACACCATAACAATTGAAAGAAAAAAGAGCAAAAGGGCTTTCTTACAGTTGTGATAGAAAATACACTAAAGGTCATAAGTGTGCTGAGAAGCAATTATTTTACATATATTGTGAAGATGAGGAAGGAAAGGAAAAAGAAATGTCAAAAGAAGAGAATATACACCAGGAAAAAACCCTAAAGAAAGAATAAATGAATCCTACAAGATCGTGTAATGCATTGGCTGGAATTACCACTCCTTAAACTATCAAGATAGAAGGGGATATCAAGAAGAAAAAGGTAATATTGTTGATTGATTCGGGCAGTACCCATAATTTTATTCATTGTAAGATGGCCAAAGAATTGAATTGCTTCCTATATCCAGCACGAGAGTGTCAAGTGATGGTTGCAAGTGGAGAAACCATAAATTACTTAGGAAAGTGCCATAATATCAAACTATCCATGGGCGAATATGTATTGAATAGCCCAATGCTTTCCATTCCAATGGGTGGTGTTGATGTTGCATTAGGAGTCCAATGGGTACAATCCTTGGGTACAATAACTTTTAATTTTCAAGAACGTTTCATGAAATTTTCTTTAGAAGGAAATGAATTAAGGGGTATCATAGGGAAACCGAGAATGATAATCAAATCTAACAGAATGAAAAAGCTTCTAAAGAAAGAAAGATGAGGTATAATTGCACAATTATGTTCACTAGAGGTTCCCACATCGAAATCATTTATTTCTCTAGATCTCCAAAATGCATTGAAAAATCATTCCAAGGTATTTGACACACCCAAATGCCTCCCACCTATTCGTGATCATGATCATGCTATTCATTTAATTCTAGGAAGTGTTCCTCCAAACATCAAGCCTTACAGATATCCCTATGACCAAAAGAGTGAAATTGAACGTCTGGTTGCAGAAAAACTAGAGGTCGGTATAATTCCACCTAGTCAAATTTATTTCTTTGCTCTATTAGTATTGGTTCACAAGAAGGATGGATCATGGTGCATGTGTCCAAATTATAGGGAGCTCAACAAGCTCGCTATTAAAGATAAATTTCCCATTCCTGTCATTGATGAATTGTTGGATGAATTGCATGGATCAATTTACTTCACCAAGTTGGATCTTTGTTCAGGATATGCTCAAATCATAATGAGGACTGAAGACATTCCAAAACCAACATTTAGAACTCATGAGGGTCATTATGAATTTTCGGTCATGCCTTTTGGCCTTACCAATGCACCTTCTACATTTCAAGGTTTGATGAATTCCATTTTCAAACCCTTCTTTAAAAAAATTGTGTTAGTATTTTTTTATGATATACTAATCTACAACAAGTCTTGGAAGGATCATGTTCAACATGTTGACAGGATGCTCAAACTATTGGAGGAGAAACAATTATATGCAAAAATCTCCAAATGTTTCTTTAGAGTACAAATATCTAGGTCATATTGTATCTTATGAAGGTGTTAAGGTAGACCCTAACAAAATCAAAACCATTAAGGAAAGGAAAATCCCCACATCCATAAATCATCTATGAAGATTTCTCGGGTTGGCAGGGTATTATCGCAAGTTTGTTAAGAATTATGGTAGAATAGCAGCACCTATAACAACATTATTGAAGAAAGATGCATTTTCATGGAATCCAAAAGCAATGAAGGCCTTTGAACATCTTAAAGAGGCAATGTGCCAAGCACCGGTCTTAGCTACACCAGACTTCACAAAAACCTTTATTGTAGAATGTGATGCCTCAGGAAATGGAATTGGCGTTGTTTTAATGCAAGAAGAAAGACCCATTGCTTTCGAAATTCGTCCAATCAAAGGAAAGTATTTACATAGAGCTATATATGAGAAGGAAATGTTGGCAATACTACATGAACTTAAGAAATGGCGACCATACCTAATGGGAAGACACTTCAAGGTAAAAATAGATCATGATAGTCTTAAATAATTTTTAGAACACATATCATCTTCAGAAGATCAACAAAAATGGGTCACAAAGATGTTGGGTTATGACCTTGAAATCATCTACAAAAAAGGAAAGAAAAATGTTGTGGCAGATGCACTCTCAAGAAAGGATGAGGATGTGGAAGCATTTCTTTGCGCCATTTCTATTATCCAACCAGACTGGATAAACGAAGCAAGGGTTGAATGGAAGAATGATGAAGAAGTGTGGGCACTCATTCAAAAGTTACAACAAGATCCCAATACATTTGATACATTTCGCTGGAAAAATGATTCGTTATGTTACAAACATCGGTTATACCTATGTAAGAATTTCAAACTCAAATAAAATATTCTTAGGAAATTGCACACCTCTCCCATCGGAGGGCACTCAGGATTTCTAAAAATGTACCATAGGGTTAAGAAGGATTTTTTCTAGGATGGCCTTAAACTGGATATTCAAATGTTTTTGGCGGAATGTTTGGTTTTCCAACAAAATAAAGTTGAAACAATTAAGACCCCAACTCTATTACAACCTTTATCCATTCCAAGCCAACGTTGGGAGGAGGTTTCAATGGATTTTATCAGAGGATTACCCAAGTCTGAAGGAAAGGGTGTTATCATGGTGGTACTTGACAAATTTACCAAGTATGCACACTTTTGTGCACTATGTCATCCATTTAAAGCGAGTACAATTTCTACTACATTTATGGAAACAATTCAAAAGCTACATGGAAACCCAAAGATTATTGTAAGCGACAGAAATCCCATTTTCATTGGAAATTTTTGGACAATATTATTTTCTTGTCTTTGTACTCAGTTAGCTCATAACCCATCTTATCATCCTCAATCTGATGGGAAAACTGAGATAGTAAACAAATGTTTGGAAGGATATATTTGTTTCTTTGTATCTGATAACTGATACAATGGGTCAAATGGTTGCCTCTGGCTGAATGGTGGTATAACACTTCCTTCCATACTGCAACAAAAATGACCCCTTTTATGGAACTTTATGGATATCATCCACCATCCATCACAACATATTTAAGAGAAAATTCTAAGGTTCAAGTATTGGAAGATCACATCAAGCATCAACAACAAGTTCTCCAAGTCTTAAAGGATAACCTCACCTTGGCACAGAATAGAATGAAACAGCAGGCAGATCAACATCGCGGTGAAAGAGGTTTTGATGTAGGTGATTGGGTATTCCTATGGCTACAACAATATAAAAAATTACCCTCAAGCAAGCTAAGAAGGATATTAAATTATCATCAAAGTATTATGGTTTGTATAAGTTGTTGCAAAAGATAGGTACTATGGCATACAAATTGGAGCTTCGTGGAGCTTCCCAAGTGCACCTAGTTTTCCATGTTTCATGCTTAAATAAGGTTATAGGTGACAAGCTCCCAGTTCAAACAATATTTCCAGAACTTGATGAGGAAGGAAGAATCATATTGGAACCTGAAGCAGTCAAAGAAACAAGAACTCGACAGCCACGAAATTGATCAATTTCAGAGTATCTCATCAAGTGGAAGAACTTACCCATTGAAGATTCCACATGGGAGGATGAGAATTTTTACAGAAGCATCCAGAACATAATTAAGCTAAAATTCCACTAATAGCATATAATCATATTAAGAAATAGAAAATAGAATTACAAGGAGAATTTAAGAAGATTATATCTCTGGTATTTGATGGTGACTTAGAGGAGGCTACTAAAGCACGTCAATTGTAACATCAAAAAATATTTTCTAGTATATGAATATAATAGTAATGTGAAATCCAAATTACACACTTACTAATTGCAAGGTAAGTCATCCCTATACCAGGATACAATAAAAAATATACTTAATATACAATCTAAGACTATAAGTTGGGAATATTTTCAAAAATATTTGAAAGAAAGATATGTGAAAAAAATGTATTATGATGACCGAGCTAAAGATTTTCGTGAATTGAAGCTTTGTCAGATGGCTATGGATGAATTAGTAACTAAATTCAGCCATCTCCTATGACACGTATTGTATATTCATAAATATAAAGGAAAAATTCAATGGTTCATCAACTATTTACCACTTTCCTTCAAATAAAATATTAAGTATGACATGAATGCCAAGGCTATGGATGAAACAATCCAAAAGGAAAAAACATGCTACCAACAATCTAATAGAATAAATGATAATTCAAAACCTTGGTAAAATGAAAAAAAAATATAGGTTTATGCAAGGGAATAAAGGGTTCAAACCTTCCTCCTTTAACAATTCTATTAAGAATAATAATAAAAAAAAATTTAATAGGACCAATAATCAAAAGAAGACTCAATTGCAAATAGGATCTTGAATCAGAATTAAAGTAGCTATGAATGATTCAAAAGTTGGGCATAAATCCACTATGATCAAATTAGAAGGTAAAATTATAAAGAAATCTATTTTAATTCTAACAGATCGAGGAGCTAGATTAGGTTATGTTAGTCCAAAAATAGTGGACAAATGTAAGCTAAAAAATGGAAAAATATAAAAAAATCATGGACAATATAGCAAGAAAATGGTAGAAAGAGGAAGATTACCAATTTTGTTAGGGATTTTTCCATTAATTTAAATGGGTCAAAGTTTGAAATGAATTTGAATATCCTACCTCTAAGATCTTATGATGTGAATAAGTATGCATTTGTTGGAAAAGTATATAGCTTTCATGAACTTCCTAGAATAGACTATTACTTGTGCTGATGATGAGGGAGTGGTACAGGTTATTCGAGATATGCTAAGAACAATCCAAACAATACACATATCAACCTTGCAATTACAAATATGTGCATGGAAGGGTTGTAAATTATTTACAATATAGGTGGAAAATTTAACATAGGAAAACAAAAAAAACACTTTGGATGACTTCGCATTAGTGAGGGAATTTAAGCATGTTTTTTTGGAATAAATTCTTGTATTTCCACCAAAAAGGGACATTTATTTTACCATTGAATTAATACATGGGGAAACACTAATGTCAAAGGCACCTTATAGAATGATTGTACCAAATATGAATGAGTTAAAAATGCAACTTCTAGAATTTTTTGGAAAAGGATATATCAAACCAAGTGTCTCACCTTGAAGTTTGTAAGGAAAAAGGATGACACTCTTAGATTATGTATTGATTATATACATCTAAACAAGTTTATAATTAAAATAAAATACCCATTTCCTATAATTGATGATCTAAGAGTCATCTTTAAGATAGACTTGAGATATGGTTCCCATGAAATCATAATTAAATGTGAGGATATACATAAGAATGCCTTTTGAACTAGATATGGCCATTATTAGTTTGTTTTTCCTCCTTTAAAACTCACCAATTCCCCAACCATGTTTATGTGTCAAATGAATAGTGCTTTTAGTTAGTACCTGATAAATTTGTATTGATTTTCATTGATGACATCTTGGTTTATTCCAGGACATTAAAAGGTCATAAAAAACACTTAAGAATAATGTTGCAAACACTTAGAGAGCTTCATATATATGCCAAATTTAGTAAGTGGGATTTTTATTAGCATCAGATTCAATATCTGGGGTACGTAATATCCAAAGAATGAGTTGTTATAGATCATAAAGTGGTCAAGGCAATTCTCAACTAACCTATTCCGAAAGATGTAGTTGACATCATATCCTTCATTGGAATTATAAAATATTACCATAGGTTCATTGAAGGTTTCTCCAAGATGTCCTATACTATAACATATTTACGAAATAAAGGAGTTAAATGTATCTGGACTCAAAAGTGTTACGAAAGTTTTAATCAATTTAAATATTTGCTAGTTGTAGCTCCTATAGATAATATTGTTGATCCCAATAAAGAATATTAGTGTGAAAATATGATTTTCTTGAAGGATTAGGTGTAGTGTTAATGCAAGATAACCATGCTACAATCTATAAGTCTTGGCATCCAAAGGATCATGAAAACAATTATGTTGTGTATGACATAGAGATAGCTACAACAGTTCCTTTTATTAAAATATGATGGAACTATATTTTGGGAAGGAAATTCACATTAGTTACTAATCATATCAGCCTGAAATCCTTTTTTATTCAACTAGATTTAAAGTTAAGGAAAGCAAGTTGTATTCCTTTCCTTGGTGAATTTAAATTAGACATCGAACACATTAAAGGAAAAGAAATAAATTGCAGATGCATTGAGTAGAATCTTAAATTATATATCTAATATGTTTCTTAGAAATGTTAAACATACTTAATGGATATATTGAGGTTATAGCCATAAGAGATCAAGAATACCTACAAATACAAGAAAGATTGAAAAATGGAACTGACTCAACAGAAGGATCATATTATGCTTTAAATAGGGACGATTTGTTGAATTTCAAAAACATAATTTACATCCAAAACATGCACAGAATTAAACAACTGATCCTAGATAAACATCACAAGAAACATTTTTCACCTCATCTAGGCTACCAAAAACTTGTTACAACACTTGGGAAATTATTTTATTTCCTAGAAATGAAAGGAAAAGTAGTTGAATATTTAGCAAAATGTATAAAGTGCCAACTATTTGAGGAACACTATCATCCTGCTAGGTTATTATACTCTTTGTCTATTCCTTGGTGGAAATGGTAACTTATCTTCTTAGATTTTATTATAGGCCTACCTAGAACTAGAAGAGAACACAATTATATCATAGTGGTAGCTGATAAACTATTTAAGGCAACCTATTTTATACTAGTGTTGTCAACATTGAAAGCTTTGAAAAATACTTGATATTTTCATGAAATAGATATTCATACTTCATGGGGTACCAAAAATTGTCATATTTGACAGAGATGCAAAACTCACTCAATTTTTTGGAAGGCACATTTTACAGGATTTCATACCCAATTGAATTTTAGTACTTCCTATCATCCTTAAATTAATGGATATACTGAAAGAACCAACCATATCCTTAAATACATGCTACGTATATATGCAATGGATCAACCCACTAAGTGCAATGACTATTTACATTTGGTTTAATTTGCATATAACAATAGTTATCTAACATCTCTTAAAATGAGTCCTTTTGAAGTCATTTATGGATGAAAATGTCATACTCCATTGAGTTGAAGTCATTTATGGATGAAAATGTCATACTCCATTGAGTTGAAGTCAACCAAAGGATAAATTGGTTTTGGAACTTGGTCTCTTAAAGAATATGGAGAAGGTGGTTAGAAAGGTAAGGCAAAACTTAAAATAACTCAAGATAAAAATAAAAATTATGCAGATTAGAAAATAATTCAAGAATAATACAATGTGGGGGAACATGTTTATATCAACGTCAGAAAAAAGAGAATAACATTTAGGCTACGAACTTGTGTTATGCTAACACCTAGGTTTTATGGGCCTTTTAAAATACTATATAGAGTAGGACTAGTAGCCTACCAACTAACAGTACCACCCCACATAAAAGTGCATAATGTACTTCATGTATCATTTCCAAAGAAATATATTAATGATCCAAATCATATTATTGATTGGAGTTTCATATAGGTCGAACTAGAAGGCGAGTTCCAAGTCGAGACTCCACGAAATTTAGATAGGACATAAACTTTTCTCTGGAAGCACTTTGGCCTTGAGGAGGCCACCTGGGATATGGAAGGGAAAATTCAAGAAACATTTCCTTCACTCTTTCAGGAGATATGAGTAAAAGGAAAACATTGGTCTTAATGTTTAAATAAAGGGGAGAGTAGATGTACCCCTAATGAAATTAGTTTTTAGAACTCTATTGTTTTACATTTATTTGTAATTACCTAATTTTAAAAAACTAGCTATGAGAGAAATACTAACTTTGATTGAAACATGTAAATAGTTATGTGCAATAATAAACCATAAAATCAATAAACCCAAGAGATTAATATTGTAAACACTAGGCTTAATATTAAACCATAGGAATATAACCCTATGATTAATAATAAAAACCTAACGAATTTATATTATAATCCTAATGGATTATAAACCCAAGGGAGCTATATTAATTCCTAGGATTAATATTATAAACTCTATCAATAATAATATGCACTAGGAATTGAACCTTTACATTAATAAACTCAAAGGATTGATATTATAAACCCAAGCAACTAATAAAAACAAGGGATTAAAACTAAAAACATAAAAAAACCAAAGGATTGATATTGTAAACCCAAGGTATATAAACCCTAAGATAAATTTTATAAACCCTAAAACAAAGATGGTTGACCATCATTCACCATAGTTGATTTTAATATTAAGACAATATTGTCACAATTTGAAGTCATACCATGGTTGACCATTATTGATTTTTATATTACGAGAATCTTGGTCACAATGTGACATTGGACCATGGTTAACCATGGTTGAAAATGTTTGACCATAGTTGACCATGGTAGATTTTCATATTGACAATTTTTGTCACAATGCGACATTTGACCATGGATGACCATGGTTGTGAGAATGTCACATTTGACCATGACACAATCTTTGTCACAATGTACCCATGTCTATTGACGATCAATAACCATGGTTGATTTTCATAGTGAGACAATCTTTGTTACAATGTGATGTTGGACCATGGTTGAGAATGGTTGACCATGGTTGACGATGGTTGAAAATGGATAATTTTGATATTGAGACAATATTTGTCACAATGTGACCTTGCACCATGGTTGACAATGATTCACGATGGTTGATATTCATATTGACCATGTTGACCATGGTTGATTTTTATTTTGAGACAAGCTTTGTCAAGATTTGACATTTGACCTTGGTTGACTATGATTGAGGATGGTTGACCATGGTTGATTTTCATATTGAGAAAATATTTGTTATAATGTGATGTAATACCATGGTTACCATGAATGACCATGGTTGATGATGGTTGAGGATGGTTGGACATGGTTGATTTTCATATTGAGACAATCTTTGTCACAATGTGACATTGGACCATGGTTGACCATGATTAAAAACCTAAGGGATTGATATTATAAAATCAAAGGGATTAATAAACCCAAAGGATTAATATTAAAAAACAAAGGGATTATAAAACCAAGTGAATAACATTAAACTCTAGGATGAATATTAAACCCTAGGAATATTAACCATGAAATTAATAAACCGAAGAGATTAATATTGTAAACACTAGGCTTAATCTTAAACCCTAGGAATATAAAACAATGATTAATATTATAAGCCTAAGGAATTTATATTATAAACCTAATGGATTATAAACCCAAGGGATCTATATTAAATGCTACGATTAATATTATAAACTCTATCAATAATATTATACCCTAGGAATATGAACGCTTACAATAATAAACCCAAGGAATTAATAAAAACAATGGATTAATAATAAGAATATAAAATAACCAAAGGATCAATATTGTAAACACAAGGTATATAAAACCTAAGATAAATTATACTATAAACCCTAAAATGACCATGGTTTACCATGGTTGATTTTGAAATTGAGACAATATTTGTCATAATGCAATGTTGGACCATGGTTGACCATGATTAATTTTCATATTGAGAGAATATTTGTCACAATGTGACATTGGACCATGGTTAACGATGGTTGACCATGGTTGATTTTCATATTGAAAATCTTTGTCACAATGTGACCATGGCTATTGACGATCATTGACCATGATTGACCATTGTCGATTTTCATATTGACACAATATTTGTCATAATGCGATGTTGGACTATGGTTGACGATGGCTAATTTTTATACTGAGACAATCTTTGTCACAATGTGATGTTGGAACATGGTTCACCATGATTAACTATGGTTGATTTTAATTTTGAGACAACCTTTGTCACAATGTGAAATTTGACCATGGTTGACTATGATTGAAGATGATTGACCATGGTTGATTTTATATTTAGAAAACCTTTGTTATAATGTGACAATGGACCATCGTTTACAATGAATCACCATGGTTGACCATGGTTGATGATGGTTGAACATGGTTGATTTTCATATCGAGACAACCCTTGTCACAATGTGACATTAGATCATGGTTGATTATGGTTGACCATGATTATAAACCCATGGTATTGATATTACAAACCCAAAGGATTAATATTAAAACACCAAGGGATTATAAACCCAAGGGAATAATATTGAATCCTAGGATGAATATTAAACCCTAGCAATATAAACCATAAAATTAATAACCACAAGAGATTAATATCGTGAACACTAGGCTCAATATTAAACCCTAGGAATTTGACCCTATGATTAATATTATAAACCTAGGGAAATTATATTATAAAGCCTAATGGATTATAAAACCAAGGGATGTATATTAAATCTCATGATTAATATTATAAACTCTATCAATAATATTATAACCTAGGAATATTAACCCTTATATTAATAACCTAAGGGATTGATATTATAAACCCAAGGAACTAATAAAAACAAGTGGTTAATACTAAAAACCTAAAAAACCCAAAGGATTAATACTGTAAACTCATGGTATATAAACCCTAAGATAAATGTTATAAACCCTAAAACAAATATGGTTAACCATGGTTGATTTTCATCTTGAGACAATATTTGTCACAATGCAACGTTCAGACCATGATTGGCCATGATTGATTTTCATATTGAGATAATCTTTGCCACAAAGTGACATTGGACCATGGTTAACCATGGTTGACCTTAATTGGCAATGGTTGACCATGGTTGATTTTCATATGGACAATCTTTGTCACAATGCGAATTTCGATCATGGTTGACCATGGTTGGCCATGGATTACCATGGTTGTGACAATGTGACATTGGACCATGGCGATTGACGATAATTGACCATGATTAACCATGGTTGATTTTCATATTGACACAATCTTTGTCCCAATGCGATGTTGAACCATGGTTTAGAATGGTTGACCATGCTTGACGATGCCTAATTTTGATATTGAGACAATCTTTGTCACAATGTGACATTACACCATGGTTGATTGTGATTGACCATTGTTTATTTTCATTTTGAGACAATCTTTGTCACAATGTGACACTTGACCATGGTTGACTATTGTTGAAGATGGTTGAGCATGGTTGATTTTCATATTGAGAAATTCTTCGTTAAAATGTAACATTGTACCATGGTTGATGATGGTTGAACATCGTTGATTTTCATATCAAGATAACCTTTGCCACAATGTGACATTGGACCATGGTTGACCATGATTATAAACCCAAGTTCTTGATATTATAAAATAAAGGGGCTAATAAATGCAAGGGATTAATACTCAAAACCCAAAGGATTATCAACCCAAGGGAATAATATTAAACCTAAGGGTTTAGTATTATAAACCCAAGGTATATAAACCCTAAAATAAACATGGTTGACCGTTGTTGACTATGGTTGATTTTCATATTGACACAATATTTGTCACAATACAACATTGGACCATCGTTATTCATGGTTGATTTTCATATTTAGACAATCTTTCTCACAATGGAATTTTGCACCATAGTTGACCATGAATGATTCTCATATTGAGACAATATTTGTCATAATGCAACTTTGGACCATGGTTGACTATGGAAGACCATGGTTGTCATAATGTAATGTTGGATGAGGAGACAATCTTCATCAAAATGTGATGATGGTTATTAACCATGGTTAACCCTGGTTGACCATGATTCACCATGTTTGATTTTCATATTGAGACAATCTCTCTCACTATGCGACATTGGACTATGGCTGACCATGGTTGACCTTGGTTGACCATGGTCGATGTGTGTTGACCATGGTTGATTTTCATATTGACACAATCTTTGTCACATTGTGAAGTTGGACCATGGTTGACCATGATTGACCATGGTTGATTTTTATATTGACACAATCTTTGTCACATTGTGATGTTGGACCATGGTTGATGATGACTGACCATGGTTCATTTTCATATTGACGATGATTGACCATGTTGAACCATGTTTGAACATAATTGACCATGAATGACCATGGTTGACTATGATTGATTTTGATATTGGGACAATCCTTATCACAATGTGATGTTTGAATATACATTATAAAATCTAAAATAAACATGTTTGACCATCGTTGACCATGGTTAATTTTCATATTGACATAATCTTTGTCATAATGTGGCGTTGGACGATGGTTGACCATGGATGACCATAATTGTCATAGTGTGACATTGGACCAAAAGACAATCTTCGTCACAATGTGACTATAGTTATTGACCATGATAATATTATTTAATGTTATTAATAATAATTAATATAAAAAGTAATAAAAATATTAATAATATTAAAATTAGTATTAATATTCATATTCATATTAATTAATATTAGTATTAATAATAAATATTTAAACAAATATTAATATTAATATTAATATAACTTTAATATATATTATATATTATAAGAGTTTTTAAATAAATATTAATAATTAATATTCAAATTAATATTAATATTAATAATATTAGCATAATAAGAGAGCGATGGAGTCGAGGGTTTCAATGGTTTGTGGCTCTCTTTTGCCCACCGCGCTGAATGATTTCTCTGTCGCAAACGCACTGTCAGTCCCATGGTGCGTAAAATGGCTTCTGGTTAACTACATGGAATCCAAAACCTGGAATACTCTTGAAGTATTATTGCATGAAGAGGGGTTCATAGATCTCTGTTGTTTCTTGGTCTCCATGCCAGCGAAACTCTTAGTCTCGAAGACGGAAGATGCCTTTGCGGTGGCCGTTGGCATCTGCCTTAGCGCAGAAGAAATTGAAGGCATCAAACTCGATTCTGGCGCTCGAGCCACTGAGCGCGTAAAGGAAGGGGAGCATTTTTTGAAGAAAGATTTCAGGGGTATCCAAGCGGGGGGGCTCAATGTCACAGATCTGCACAATGGGGTCACAGATCTGCATTTATTACAGATCTACATTCATCGAATCCTCAAGATCAGACGTCAAGATACCGACTCTGCGGCAAGGTCAATAGCGTTTTGTCCATATCCTTCCTATTCACCCAATCTAGTCCAAGTTGTGTTTGCAGGGTCAAGGTACAGTTCTGGATCGGGCGTCCTGACCATGGATGGCAGTCAGATGCTCAGATCTGCAGTTAAACCAACAGATCAGAAGCCCAGAAGATCTTGGGGCCTTAAAAAAACCCAGATCTATGGGCAAGCAACTATCAGGCGGCAAGTTCAGACGAGCTCAAATCTGAAGCAGCTTTCTCTCTTGAACCAGCCAGATCTGCCTGAAGAATCACATGCATTTCAGATCCAAGTCAATCTTTCAAGCAAAATGACAATGCTATGGGTTCGCGCAACAGATCTTGTGCAGGATCTTCTGCAAAAACTCGAATGCCGGTTGGGGATTCCCTCCTCTTGCCTTAGACTGCTATATAAGGGTAAGCAACTTATGCATCCCCTTCCTCTCTCCTTTTACAGCATTCAAAAGGATGCTTCTATTGGGGCTTCTTTCCGTTTAAGAGGTGGTTCCTTTGGGCAAACCTCCTCTGCCCCATCTTTCTCTTACAAAGATGCAGCTCGCAAAGACGCTGCCCAACCACAGTTCTCTTCAAAGGCAGCCCAGCTAAATGGCGCTCCAAAGCCGTTTCTGGTAGACAAATCAGAGGAAATTCCCTCCATTAGCTTCTCTAATCCTGGGATTGAAAACCGCTACCAGATATTTGCAGAATCAGCACTCATATGCAGATTTAATGGGCTATGGCCTCGCACAGCAGATCTTTACCAATGGGTCCATTCCTTTTGGACTAAAAAATGCAAAATCTTCTTATGTTCAAAAGGTTTCTTCCTGGTGGTTTTTGACTCAAACGAAGACTACCAGAAAGCCTTAACGGGAGGCCCTTGGTTCTGGGGTTCGGCTGGGATTTTTCTTACCCCTTGGTTTCCTGACTTCGACCCTTCTACAACTGTCATCTCCAAGCTTCCCATTTGGGTCAGGCTCCCGAATCTTCCAGCTCATTTTTGGGATTTCTCTGTCTTCTTAGCCATTGGAAACACTTTAGGACGATACCTGGCTACAGATACCTCAAGAAGGGAAAATGGTCTCTACACTTACGGCAGACTGTGTGCAGAAATAGATATCAGCAAAGGACTGCCGGATCAGATTAATCTCAAGTTTGGAGATTTCCACTGGACTCAGCCACTGGATTACGAGAATACAGCCTTCCGCTGTCGCCATTGTCATCAAACAGGGCACCTTCAGAGCACATGTTCCCAGTTCAAAGATAAAAAGAAGAATCTGAATCGCAAGCCCAAATCCAAGAGATGGAATCCTTTTGAGCCTCCCCGTCCTTTGGACGATTTAGGTTTCTCGAGTTCGGAGGAGGAGGAATCTGAAGCAGATGTGCAGGTTGATGAGGAAATTGAAGCTGATTTGCAGAATGATGAGAATCTGATGGACGCTCCCTCGGTTGGTCCGGAGGTTCCCTCTAACCCTCAGATTTCTCAGAAACGTTCTCATTTATCTTCGTCCTCAGACTCTGATAAGGATACTCAGCCGCCAGAACAGAATAATCTACAACTTGTTATGACTCAGCCAAGCTCCACTGGGTGGATCAAAGTGAGCAAGAAAAAAGGCAAAAAATGTCGTTTTGCAGGAAATAACCCTTCGGGGTAGCTTTTTCTGCTCAGTACTTTCCTTTGTATTCCTATGCTTTCTATGGCCCTTTCCTTGTCTGTCTCTATGGAGCAAGGTTGATTCCCTATCACCTCCGGCTCCCTTGCTTCTCTGCTCTGCCTGTTTGCAGGCTTGATTGTACTATATTTTTCCTCTCTTAATAGAATTAATCTTTATTCGAAAAAAATAAAAATAAATAAATAAACAAATAAATAAATAATAATAATAATAATAATAATAGCATAATAAAATAATAATACAAATTATTATAAATTAAATTTTATTAATATTATTGTTAATATTAAATTTTGTTAATGTTATTTATCAATATTAATGCTAATTTTTTTATAATAATAATTTTAATATTATTAATTAAATGCTATTAATATTAATAATAAATATTGAAATTAGTATTAATAATAATTATTAATATTAATATTGATATTAAAAATAAATTTAGTATTAACATTTATTAATATTATTGTTATACTAAATGTTGCTAATATTATTTATCAATATTAATATTATTTATAGTAATAATTTTAATGTCATTAATAATATTAATATTTTATGTATTCACGCTTCTGTGATCCATAATGAATTAAGCAAAGTCTTTTGATACAAATCACATAAGAGAAATTTTTGGCCGACGCATTTCAAACCAACAAGTGTGGTTCATCATGAGGACTAGATGAAGAGGCAAACCATGGAAAAGGCTTCAATAGAGAGCGATGTAGAGACATAATTTCAAGTAACGGCTATATTTGAACAATAATATTTAAATTATGATATTAATTTATTAATATATTAAAAAAAAAAATTATTAAGTAACGGCTATATTAAATGGCTAGTTTTTGAAAAATGTTATGATATTAGTTTATTAATTTATTAAAAACAAATATTAATAAGTAACCACTATATTAAACAACTAGTTTTTGAAAAATAATATTTAAATTAATTAAAAAAAATTAATCAGAGTCAAACTCTAACGGAGGGAAGTCAAAAATTATAAAAATGAAAACCTTAATTGAGACAAGATCATTTAATAAATAAAATAATTAATGGAAATAAAATAAACTAAATTAAAAATAATAAATGGAAAAATAAATAATAAAAAAACAAAAATATACACAACTCAAAAGAAATATATATATATATATATATATATATATATATATATATATATATATATATATATAAAGAAAAGTAATCAATAAATAAAATAGGGTCAACAATAAAATATGGGGCTCAGGCCCATTAAACAAATAACAAAAGTACTTAAAGCAGTTAAGAACAAATAGGATGATAAAATACATAAAAATCATGAAGGATCAAGAAAATAAACTCTAATGAAGAATAAATCAACAACAAATACTATAAAAATGACGTCAATACCTACTTAGATAAACAAACAAACAAAATAAATCCCCAAAAGAAGCCTAAAAAAATAGGAGGACAGAACAGGGACCCAATTTCTACTAATATTCCAACCATCGTCTCTATTCAAATTATTGGGTATCTTTTCAATTTCTAGGGCCTCCCTCAATTTACGATGATGGGAATGACTAATCCTCGCAACAACTCAGGCCTCCTCAATGCATATGTGATTAGATTTATCTGTATGCTCTGCCAAAGTAGAGGAGCGAGTCATGCCATGCTTGATGTCAGCGGCATGCTCATGAATCCTTTAATTAATCGATCGACCAGTCTCACCAATGTAAGGAGTCCCACAAGAGCATGGGATAACATAAACACCCTTCATATTCTTAGGGTCAACTGGGTATTTTATATATCTAAGGGATCTCCATATGGTATTTAAATGCCTAAAGGTTGAACCCACCTTGTGCTTCTTTAGGATCCTCACAATCTTGTCAGTGGTCTCTTGGATAAAAGGAAGATGAAAACCAAAAAATCGATCCTTGGTAGCTTTCTTAGAACTAGGACCTTTTTGATCTCTAAGGAAAGCCTTACTACATTAATGTCTACTATAAAAGAAAACACTTAGGAGATGTGATTTCTCTTCATTGAGATGGTTGTCATAAGAAACTCTTAAAGCCATAATCGCTAAGGTATTGAGAAAACCAAGCTTTTGAGTTGGGAAATGATGAGAATTAGCATGAAGATATTGTTTCATATGAGTTTTCTTACGAAATACCTGACGAGAAAAAGAGCCATCATTATTCCTTGAGAGGAGGACATCAAGAAAGGGAAGACTACAATTCATGGTGACCTTTATGAAACTAGATTGGTTGTTAAGATGGAGGAAAAACAGTTCCAACTCTTCTTTACCACGCGACCAGATAACACAAGTATCATCCACATATATCCATTACTTAATAATATTTGTTTTTAATAAATTAATATCACAATTTAAATATTATTGTTCAAATATATTCGTTACTTGAAATTATGTCTCTACATTTCTCTCTATTTAAGCTTTTGCCATGGTCTTCCTCTTCATCTGGTCCTGATGATGAACCACACTTGTTGGTTCGAAACACGTCAGCCAAAAAGTTTTCTTATGTAATTTCTACCAAAAAACTTTGCTTAATATTAATATTATTAGTTATATTTTATTAGAATTAATATATATAAACATTAAAAATATTATAAGTAATATTAATATTCTTATTCAAACTAATTGATCACTACTACATAAAGGGGGGTTTTAAGAAAATATTTGAGACAATTTTTGGGTAAATTGTCTTAACTTGAGACAAGAAAAAGTTTTGTATTGTCTTAGATATTGTCTTTAAGCAAGTGTCTTAAAAATTATTTTCCTAAAGATTATTGTCTTAAAAAATTGTCTCTATAAAGACAATATATAACACAAGCATTATTGTCTCTTAGGAGACAATTTCATTTTTGTCTCTCTAGAGACAACATTTGGATTAGAGACAATATGTATTTAATACTATCTATTGTATCTGTAGAGACAACAAATATTTTATTTAAATATCAATTTTGTCTCTCTAGAGACAATATAAAACAATGAATCTAGAAATATCTCACCATTGAAATAAATCGATATAAAAAGCATTTAATTAAAAATAAACTACAAAATAATTGATTAATTCATGTTAGCACATAGTGGAATCGAACCACCAACCTCCTTCTTGTAAGGAAGGCGCTCTTCCATTGAGCTAGCACACTTTAAAGAATTATGTGAAGAGTTATGGCAATCCTGAAAACTACATTTATAGTAACTATGTAAGTGTGTAAGTGGATCTTTAGAATCGGGAGAAAAAAGAACATTCAACAAATATTAAGTTACTAGCATTTTCACCAAAAGGTGCAAGGGCACGTTGATAGTGTTTCAGGCTTTTTTGACCCTTCAAATATATATATAAACAGTTGAAATACATGCAGAAGGATATGCAGTCTTGGAAATGAAAACAGTGCTAAAGGACAGGTGGGCCCAATAACAAAACCATCAATGGTTTGAGAGACCCCTGTTCCAATTTTGAAAACCTGAAGAGGAGGAAGGAAACACAAAAGAGAATACAAGGTGTATATGTTATATAAGGAAAGTAGAGTGTCTTTTTTGAATAGTGAGTTGGGGTCTATTATGTCCCAATAACAAGTGGTTGCTAGTAATAGACTATCAACAAAGCTAGACTAATAATACATGAGTGTTTTGTAATAGACTATCAATAATAGGTGGTTTATTATAATATACGGTTGTGTGAAATAGGATCTTAATTGTCTCCTTAGAAACAATTTAAAATTAAGAATAAATAAATAACGTAAACAAATAAAAACATGCAATATATTTTACTATAACAAAGTAAAATGTTACAACCACTAAAATCCAAATTAAGAAAATAAAATAAAATAAAAAAACATTAAAAAATGGTTCATATAACTAACCCAAGTACCAACTTGTGACAGTTTTGAAAAGGACATTATTTTGTTGTAGCAAGCTAGAAACATGCTAAGTGATATGTTATTTTCATGTTTTTTGAACATAAGACACTCAATGTAACAAGAATTATGTGAAACAACTTTAAAGTTCCTATAAAGTGGTTATAGAGTACAATATATAAATCGTGAAGGTCACGGAAAAAATTAAGCTATATATAATATTTCACAAAGAAATGGTTAAACATATAGTTGCTAACTATTGCTATTAGCTTAGAAATTGAAACATGTATCTTATGAGGTATGATGGTACAATCAATGTGCTTAGTGTCTTGTTCTTAGATCCAAAAAGAAAAAAATGTAAGTATGGTTTCCTCCTCCCTGCTTTAATATACTTCCTAAGCCATCCTAATTGGTGCTTAACTAAAGTATAAATGGTTTTTGGTCCTTTTTATTGGTTCTTGGTCAAGCCAACTGAACATAGACAAGAGTGATTTTCTCTTTGGATTGCTCCTCATTCATCACATCATTTTGGTTTATTTTGATACATGCAAAAAACACCATTACGAAACTTCAAGTCATTCACTTTTTCAATCTCCACTTAGTCTTCTATACAATATGAATTGTAGTTCAGGGCTAAAATCAATCATATATATATATATATATATATATATATATATATATATATATATATATATATATATATATATATATATATATATATATATATATATATATTTGCAATTTTTTTTATTCTCCCTTGTTTAAAATAGAGTGGAGCGACCGAGTCTCTTATATACGTGAAAATAAAATTCCCTTTCAAATGAGAGGTCAATATTGAGTGCTCACTTGAGTTGGTGAGTTACATTTTTCAATTAATTAAAATAAATTCATTTTATTTCTTCGGAACCAACGACTCTAGCTAGGGCTCATCCTACGTAGAACTGGCATGCGCTGGGGCACAATAAAATATCTGGAACTTGTAGGTCAAGGGAAACATTTGATTCTTTTTCTCATCACTATAGGTCTCACTCTATCCACGGTATTTCTCTCAGATGGAGCTCATTAGTTCATCGTGGAGTCACTGAATTTATCTTTGTTTGGCATTATCAGAATTGAAATTGCTTGATGTGCATCTTTTACTGAGAATCTATCCTCTTCTCCCATCATACACTTAAGTAGGATCCCAAAAGGATTCCTCCAATGCAATTAGCACCCAATGCACAATACCCAACAACCTTAAGCTTCAACAATCTCCTATGTGATTTGTCCATCCCTCGAGGGAAAATACCTATGGTAAGAAAATGGGATATGTCCTGGTATCATGGGGACTAGTGATATCAAATCATATTGGGGCTCTTGAAATTGATCCAAAGACCTAGGAATTGTTATAGTGGAAAGTGGCAATTTCCAGTGAGAACAGGACTAGTAAAACGTGTAGATGAAACCATGTAATAGTCCTGACTCCATACCAAGAAAAGAGAATAATAACTTGGTAGGATGTTAAAAACAATGTGCAAACTGCACAATTCACAAGTCAAGCACAGACCCAAGGATAAACATGAAACTAAAATCTCTTTAAATTAGTCCCAAATTTACTAGAATAAGCATTTAAAATCTATTAATGCAACTAAAATTTTAACTTCACTAGGAACATCCAACCATATGAAACAACACAAAATTGGTTGATCATATAACTACACTCCATGAAATAAAATTCCAATATTAAAGATTTGAATTCTTTCAGACAGCTTGAGAGATTCCATGTCAATGTAATATACAAAAGCTGGACCAAACTCATGGAACTCTAGGTTTTGAAGGTAAACCCTAGCCTCCTCTGAAATCAATGGCCAGAATAACCCAATAGCCAATTGTTAACTGCCCAACATATATCCTTGTGGTAAGAAGTGGAAAGAATTCATACATAATAAATGGTAAAAATATATTCGTGGACATTAATTTACATTTCATGAACATGCCTATCTCAATACATGTTAACAAGGGACTATAATACAAAATGAAAAAAGAAAAGGTTCTTGGCATACTGTAGATTAGGATTCAAATATCTAATGGAGCACCCTTTAAGATCACAAGAAACATGCAAAGAAGCCAAATCTCTTGTGCAATGCAATTTACTTTTGACTGGTCTAGATGAACTCGGATATGATGATTTTCATCATTCTAATAAATGCATGTCCCTGCATAGCAACTATGTACAATTCTAGCAATGAGTTAGCTGGATTGAAAATGTTCTCAAGGATTCAAAATTGAGATTGCAATTGGATTAAGTTTGCACCACACTTGTTGCAACTTTCCCATGAAATCTAGGTGGAGTGCTAGTTGCAGGGCTAATAGGTCCCACGACTAATGTGATTAAAGGATAGTGGATAGAAATTAGATGCATTTGAACAAAATGCATAGTAGTTGAAATCACAGAAGTTGCTTTTGCATGTTGCATTGCATTTCCATTGGATTCCAATCCACTGTTGTGAGCTCTAACACCAGAAGATAGTGCCATGGACAGGCTTAGTCTACCTGGACTACTCATCCAAAGCCTTAGCCATAAACAACCAAATGAACACTCCCTTAAATGTATTTCCCTACAATAAGCTTGGAATTAGTGTCCCATTCATCCATGGTTATTGTTTTTAACTTTTATTCCATGGAATTTTCACCAGAGTTGTTACAAAACCCTCCCCATTTGGTGACACTGTCCTTGGTATTCAATCACACATATACCTCAGGAACCCGCTGAAAGAATACATACTGCTTATGGAGCTTTATAACATGGCTCGAAGAAGTATTTACAATGAAAGATCTACTCAAGAGAAGAACATCAAGACAACATGACAACATAATGCATAGTAGAGCTTTATATCACATCTCATTACGGTATTTACAATGATCATTCTGCTGAGTTCCAATCCACATGACATCATAACATCATGATAACATAACCATAATGACTTGATACCCATACCACATAGTGGAGCTTTATAACACAACAAGAAACATCACCATAAATATAGATACCAAAACATATGCCAAATCATATACCAAAACATATATCAAACATATACTAGTCATCATATCTAAGACATATTAAAACATCATATAGCATATATCAAACCATCATAAAGCATATATCGAACCACCATAAAGCATATACCAAACCACCATAAGAAAATACCAAACCACCATAAGAAAGTACCAAACCACCATAAGCAAATACCAAACCACCATGTCAAGCTACTTTGCCTCAACCGGAAAACAAGGAAGGATACATGGCCTGCATTTGATCCACTATCTCCCACGTAGCTTCATCAAGCCCAAAGTGCTTCCACTACACTTTAACTTGCTCAATTGCTCGGTGAGCATGAGAAACTTTTTTCTGTAATATACACTGAGGCTCCGGCTGGAATTCTCCATCTGGTTCCACCTACAATACAAACCAGTCAATTACATGATCATCATATTTAACATACTTCTTAAGCAAAGATACATGTAAAACATCGTGGGTTTTCACTCTTGGAGGCAGTGCAAGTCAATAGGCTACTCGCCCAATCCTCTCAATGAGATACTGAGTCTGCACACATGATACTCTTGATCAAATATCTCAAAACCTTTTTGTTACTCTAAGCACACCTCCTCCTAAATAACCCCATTGAGAAATGTTGTTTTTACACCCATCTGGTGGATATCCCACCCTATTTGCATAGCCAGACAAAGAATTTATCTAATGGATGGGTACCTTGCTACAAGAGAAAAGATCTCCTCACAGTCAATTCCCTCAACTTGACAGTACCCCTTGGCCACAAATCTAAACTTATACTTCTCTATGCTTCTATTTGTTGTCTGCTTCACCTTGAAGATCCATCTCAAACCCACTATTGATTTATATGATGGTCTTGGGACCTTTTCCCAAACACCGTTCTTTGCAATGGATTCGTATTCCTCCACCATTACATCAACCCATACAGGTTGCTATATTTCTTCCTCAAATAGGATGGATCAATCTTTATAAGCTTAGTCATAAGAGCCAGGTATGTACCTCTCAGGTGACCTCCTTTTCTTATGTAAATTTGAAGGATATCCCACATTCTCCCTTGCATCTTGCACAAGTCTATCAACTTCCTTAGTTCTTTTTCTGCCTTCTGTGGAGGTTTTGCTTTAGTGAATTTCTCCACTCTCTGGTCCATAATTTGTGGTTGCTCTACAAATTCCTGAGGTTCCTCTTTTGGAGCTAAGATCTCATCTTTTGGTGGGATCTAAAGTTCCTTGTGAAGAGAGCACGACATAGCTTTCTCCTCATCAAAATTTACATCCCTTCACACAACTATCATTATGGGTGATGACAATTACACATGTTAGTTGTGGGGAGTTTCTGTGTAACCCCCAAATACCCCCAATTCTACGGTCGACTAAATCTTATTCCTTGATTCTTTGGAGACATGGCAGTAAATAGAGGCTCCAAAAATCTTGAAGTGCGACACATCTGGTTTTCTTGTTGAGAAAGCCTCTTCCAGTGTAATGATTCCAAGAATTCGATGAGGACTTCGGTTCTACAACTGGACTATTGTATTGTATGCCTCAACCAAAAAATGCAGAGGCAAGCCTTGGTCATGCAACATCACCCTCGTTGCTCCCAAAATGTTATGGTTCTTTCTCTCAACCACCCCATTCTGATATGGGTTGTGGGGTGTTATCAACTCTCGTCGAATGCCTTCTTTCGCACATAAAATTTTAAATTCATTCAATACATACTCACCTCCATTATTGCTCCTGAGAGCCTTCACCTTCTTGTTGGTTTCTTTCTCAACCAGTGCCTTGAATTATACGAACTTGGAGAATGTCTCATCTTTCTTCCACATGAAGAGATCTAACACCTACGTGAGAAGTCATCATTAAAGAGGACAAAATATTTGTATCTGATAGTGGAGGCTATCGAGAAAGGTCCACAGACATCAGAGAGGATCCTTTCTTGGACTGCATGCACTTTTTTGTCCCAATCATGGAATGCAGATTTTATGTACTTCCCCAAGGTACATCCTTTTCATACATCTTATTGCTCAAGTGATCCTTTGGGGAGGCTAGTGGCTATTTGCTGCATAATATTCAAGGTTCTATGATGCAAATGGCGAAGTCTTATGTGCTAAAGTTCACCTACATCGCAGCCCTGCACTTTCTCTTCCTTAGTGTTTAATGCAACACAATATTCCAAATCTAACTTATATAGATTCTTCACGCAAATCTCAATATTCTTCACCTATCCCATGGATATGTGTCTCAAGAATGCTTTTCCTTTGTTGAAGATCACATTATAACCACGGTCTTCCAAAATTGCAATAGAGATGAGATTTTTCTTTAGGCCTAGAACAAACATGACATCCCTAAGCCTGAGAGGGGAGCTTGACTCCCTCTAAAAAGTGATTGTACCAATACCAGTCATGTTGTACCTTCCATCATCCCCTAAATCGATGTGCATCTAGATATATTTCTCCTCTAGGTCACTGAAAAATCTCTACACAATGTCATATGGAACAATGCACCTAAGTCCAAGTACCACACACTCCCCATCACTATGTTGGACATGCATACGATAAGGGTAAAGTCAAGGTCGAACTGTGAAGCCAAGGCTTCACCCACTATTCCTCCTAAGGTATTCTTTCTTGCCTTTTTCTGTGGGTACTTCGTGGCATAGTTCCTGTATTCATGACAACGGAAGCATTTAAATTTTGAAAAATCTTTCTTATTTCCCCCTTGGCTGGATTTTGGTTTGGTTTGAGATTTCTTCCCTTTTCCCTTCTTTCCCTTTCCAACCGATGCAAATTTTTATTCATCCTTGCCCTCGGATGAGGTCCCATCTCTAGTATTCTGCCTTATTTCCTCCTATACCAAATCATACCATAAGTGTTTCCAATTCAATAGTTTCTCCCTCCTGTTCACTTAATCTTGATAGTTATGCCAACTCTTGGGAAGGCCTAGAAGGGATATGCTTACCAAGTCATCCATTGAAACAGTAACACCAACTCCTACAAGCTCATCACAAACTTGTGTGAACCTCCTCAGATATTGCAAGATAAATTTATTCTTCTACATCTTTATGTTTTAAAGTTTATCCTTGAGCACCAAATTTTTGTGGTCACTACTAGTCTAGAACAGATTTGTGAGTGCCTACCACATTGCATAAGGATTTTCTTTCCCATGGAGATTGTTGAAAATGTGGTCCCATACTCCCTCCAATATTATTCCCCACACCTTGGCTACAACTTTATTCCATTGAGCAAGGTTTTGGGCATCTGATTCATACTGGTTTTGTAACATCTCTCTTGATGTACTCTAGCAACCCATTGTCATCGAATACCTCCTCCATGCGATCCTTCCAGTCAATGAAATTAGAGTTGCCTTCCAAGGCATACTCTAGCCTTAGCTTGTTGAAGGCCATATTCTCAGCTCTTAAGAGATCTTGCTACACTGAACTACAAATTCGAACCTCTTGAGAAACAAATTCAAAATTCCTGCTCTAATTTGAATCCTGCTATGATATGATGTAGAAATTATGGTGTAGATTTGCAATTTCTTATGAAGTTTTTTCAAAATCATAAGACACAAACAAACTCTCCTGCTCTACGGAAGTTAATTCACAATTTAGAACAAAAAATTCAGAGATGCAATAAGAAATAAAACACATGCACACAATATTTTTCCTAGGGAAAGTAATTTGCTAAAAACTCCAATGCCTTCTTGCATCAATATGATGAATATAGATGTACTAAAATTGCTTTACTCAACTGTTCACAACCTGTAAGTGAACAACCTATCTCTTTGCTCACTAAGAAGCCTAAACCCAAACTTCGTTAATTTATGCCTCTACTTGAGCTCCTATTTCCTTGTGCAATTCCTTGAGAAAGTAGGCCCCTATTATTTAGGTTTTTTTCCAAAACCGATTGCACAATTCCTAAGGTTGATCATGTGATTGCATGCAACATCTATATGCTCAATTCTAGTCTACAACTAATGTTAAACTGTCATGGAATCTTCACCATAGCTGAGGAACTTGAATTCTTTGCATGCACTAGCTATTTTGGGATGATTGATCAGTTAATTAGATGATCATTGCATTTGAATGAAATCCCACTGCATAACTAGCCTTCCACTAGTTCCTCCAACAATTAGAACTAGTTTAACTGAAAACAACTCGAGATAATTGACATTGATTGCTACAAATTAGCAATCACACATGTTTAACTAAACTCTAACTCCTCCAACTCAAATTTATTTACTAAAATGGGTGACACAAGCCATGTCATACAAGTTAATTGCATCAAATTTGTTTGCCGATGTGGAAATTCAATTTTTCTCAATTTAATCAAGGCAAAATCAAAATAAGAATTTGTTGTTGCATTTTTCAACAATCCTTCAAGTGGATCTAATCCATGTTTCCAATCTAGCACAACAATGTTTTAATAACAACAACCAACGAAGATAAGTAGCATTCAAAATAAATAAAACAGTAAAAAAACACATATTAAATCACAATTGATTGAGACCCCGAAAAGTACTCCAACTATGTTACCACCTATCCACATTCATCAAAAGTGCCTCCATTGCTCCTCTTATGACACACACCTCTGTTGTCGACCTCCAATGCCCTAAATCCCATTAGTTGTTATCACCCTCCATCGCTCTACTTCCCAAAGAACCCACCAATAGTGTAAAGACGGACCCCTAATCCTTTACCTTTTTTATTAGTACCTCATATTGAGAATTTTAAAACAAAAGATTTGTTTTGTCTTAAAAAATTGTCTTAAAATTCCCCTATGTGTAGTAGTGTCGAATGCAATGACATACAAGTTGTCTCTAATCGTATCAACAAAGATCGAAGGGACAAAAGAGTAATTAATGTCTGGGAAATCTTGCGAGGGAAAGTTTTCATGTTCTTCAAAGTCGGCTACCCCCACAAAATGAAGAGCCCAACAAGTCATTGTATTTATATAAGATAACATGAATGGAAAGTGAAATAGAAGTGCTGGTATAGGTGCGATATAGTAGTATCCCGGAAGCTGATGGACTTAGGGTGCACTGCCAGAGTCAATTTTGTAGTTGTTAGATAATATTTTTTATAAATTGATATGTTTTTGTCTTAATTGTTAATTGTCTTAAATATAAAGTTGTCTTAAAATATTTTTGTCTCAAACTGTTTTTGTCTTAAATATAAAGTTTTGTCTTAAAATAATTTTGTCTTTAGCTATTTTTGTCTTAAAATAAAGTTGTCTTAAAATATTTTTGTCTCAAACTATTTTTGTCTAAAACTGTTTTTGTCTTAAATATAAGGTTTTATCTTAAAATATTTTTGTCTTAAACTACTTTTTGTCTTAAATTTAAAATTTTGTCTTAAGTTATTTTTGTCTTAAATAAAAAATTTGTCTTAAAATGCTTTTGTCTCAAACTGTTTTTATCTCAAATTTTATATTTAAGACAATTCAATTAATATTAAATTTTGATGTAAAATAATTAAAACAAATGATTTCTTTTGTCTTAAAAAAATATCTTAAAAGTACCCTTGGTGTAGTAGTGAATATATATATATATATATATATATATATATATATATATATTCTAAGGTTAATCATCTATTAATATGATACAAAAAAGGGGTAGTTACAGTGAGTCTTGGCCACAAAGGAACCCGGCCTCAATCAGCACACATCCATGATAATTGTCTTTGACTGCCCCAACAGAGGGGAAACCAGTCCAATAATATGTCCAAAATATTTCCAAAAAAACCCACACAGGGGTGGCAAATTTAAACGGATCATTACCAAGACAAGGTGACCAGACCAACAGTTTATCTTGAGGACACATAAAACTAGACATAAACTAAACCAAGAACAAGACATAAATTCCACCTGGCAGGCACGACACATGGTGCTTAGTCTTCCGAAGCGATCTCCTCCACAATTGGACATGCCCAATCATTTGGGTTTTCCAACTCACCACGTCCCAGCGCCTGATGGCCTTCTTCCATGCTACAAGCCTCAACACGCGGGCCTGACGTGTCACCCAAACAGCTGTCTGAGGCCTGTGTGTAACTGTGTACGCCAATCTCAACATGTTGACTGCGAGCAATAGCTTTGCCATGCCTTCTGTTCCAACCTTCATCAGCTTCCTACTCGCCATTGTTGCCCCGAATCCTGCTGCTCGGGCGAGCTCTATTCACCTCCTCCATAGAATTATCCATGGGAACATGCTGCTCGGTCTCTTCTGTGATGGTAATTGAGACAGTAACTACTATAACCGGGCGGTTCAAAGAGCTGTGAAACCGAAACTGCGTGATGTGAGGAGCCGGATGCAGAGGCAGGGAAAGGTTGCAGTGCGAATAGCTGCAGCTTCACAGCCTGAGCTATGGACATCGGCTCTGCCTCTACCACTTCTTGTATCTGGGTACCGGCCTGCGAAACTGTGCTGGTGGGGATTTTCGGCAAAGGAGGCAGGGGAAGCAGACTCGGGGCTAGGCAGAGCAGGGGAACGAGAACTTCCGCCTCGCGTGCCTCCACGTCGACTGTGCATACGATGGCGAACCATGGTGGATATGGGAACAGGGAGAATGTCAGCAGGAACAGAGGAGGAATTGACAGAAGAGCTATGCGAGGAAATTACAGAGGGATGGAGGTTGTGAGCCGAATTGCAGAGGTTGGTGTGGGAATGGTGGAAGCCATTACCCAAATCAATGCAGCTCAAAAGCCAACATCTGTGGCCAGTGCTGGTGCGTTCATTTGGCTCTCCCACCTGCAGAGGGTAGACATAGTGAATCAGGGGCAGAATAACAGGAAAGTTCTCTGGCTCCATGGTTATGTGGGTAATGGCCCTGCCTCGACTAGTGCAGGCATTAAATGGCTCCTGCGAGGTGCCATGAATGCCATTCAGGGTGGCATTGGAAAAGTTGCAGGGGGCCATGTGGCCGCCCCGTCCGCCGCCGCTCCGTCTAATCATATTAACTGCTGTAGTTAACACCCGCATCTGGGAGGGAGGTATAGTAGTGAATATTAATATTGAATATTTAAATTATTATTAATGTTAAAATTAATATTAATCGTACTATTACTATTACTATTAAAATAACTTAAAACTTAAATTTAAATTTATATTATATATTATATATTATAACCTAAAATAAACTTTCAAATCCAACCTACCTAAATTATATATTATAAATTATAACATAAAACTACTATTAAACTTAAAACATATAACCATTATTATATCTTCTAAATTATATATTATAACATAAAACTACTATTAAACTTAAAACTTATACCCAATATTATATCTTTAAAGGTAAAACTACTATCATAAATTTTGTTATTTCTCAGAAATCAAAACTATATTAATACTGGTTAAACAACTATTATAAGTTTTTTTTTTAATTCTAAGGAAATCAAAGACATATTAATATTGGTAAAAATATAATGATTATTATATTTTTTTCGTTGGGCAAATCGTTGTATCAAATCACAATCAATGAGGGTTCATGAATCTAAGTGGGTTTTTGAAAGGCACATATTTACAAGTGTGAGGCTTATTAATATATTATTTCAATGAAACCATGTTTCAATATTATAGGTGTTATCGTTTTTATTTATTTTAGATATCATTTTATAAAATTTATAAAATGCAGCACCAAAATTGACAAAAGAATTCTTACGATAATTTATTATTCTATGGAAAGAAACGTAGCAGCCACTACACGCTGTGAAAAGAAATACATGTAATTTAATCGTCGAGAAATGCAAAACTTGCAAATTTTAAGCCAACGAAAGCGAAATTTCCAATCTATTTTAACTGTTGGCAACCCTGCAGTTGGCCCTGACTCCTCCCTGGTTGCCAGTCAATACACTAATGTCTCCCATTTTTATCATTGCGGCGGCCAATTTTTTCTGCCATCCTACCAAGTTAAGGCCCGAGTTTGCAGTCACGCTGGATTTGGTGTTTGGATCTGTAAGCAGCGTTGCATCCGATGTAAACAGGCCACGCTTAGCTACAACGTCGTTGTAATACAAGTTGTCCAGGATGAGTGGCGTTTGAGGATCCATGACCACGGTCGTGTTGGCGTTGCTGGGGCTGCCTTGGGGACACCTCTGCTTCAGTATCTGAGCATATGTGGGATCAAGGGACGGGTCCGTCGTATTTTTGCCGTTGAAATTGTAGAGCCTACTGACGAATGAAGTGCAATGGGAGACACCAATGTGTGTGCTCCTGCATTCGCCCAAACAACACAAACATGATTTTACTCGACATATGCTTTTTCTCAACCATTATTAGCATCTGCTAGCATCAACATGTTAATGATTTGCAGGTCTGAGAATATAGCTGACACTGTAACCATCTCGTCCTGGGATAGGCCTTCGGCTGCGAATAACTGAGTTAGCTGTGTTACGTTGAAGGTAGGGGGAGGTAGATTTCCCGGAATGTTGGAAGCTAGTGAAATATTTCCATCCTTTCTTCCAGCTGGAACATCCCAGGAGACGGGAATGGGCGATGCCTGCGATCAATAATGATTAATTATTAGAAAGCATTGAGCATTGCCGTGATGCTATGCTATAATTAATTTAATGGTCGTTATATGTGTGATGTTTAAGACAATACCAGTGATGCGCTATCTCTAGCCGCAAATGCGACTATATCTGCACACGAGACCTCCTTTGGGCAGACCTCCTCTATTTGCAATTTTGCTTCGTCAATCACGTCGAATCCTCCAAGGCTCGGATTGTGAGAGTCTTTCTCCGCTACGAACTGGCCAGGAATGGAATCGATGAGAACGGAACCATCGCAACCCTCAAAGTGCAGGAGTTCCACATCCGTATTTCAAAAACCTCATTCATTTACAGTCTAGCAAAGTACATTACCGAACGTAATTTTGATACCTATCCTGACAAATCAGTCGTGGAAATGCAACCGTATAAGCTTAGCAGCTACTCCAGTAAAGTTAAGGAACGCACTGCTAACCCCCCGACGCACAATGGGTTCAGCATCTGGACAAATAGTATTGTAGTAACCCACTACAAGGTTGTCGCTTACTGCAGCCCCAGCTAAGGCACAAAATAATACGGCAAAGAGGGTGGCCTTATTGCACACAGTCTTGGCCATTTCACCTCCCTACAAACCGGCATAAGAAAAGCAGAAAATAAAAGTCATTTCGATGATTAATTTTCTTACAAATATTGATCCCGAAAACCTTAGTCATAACGCCTGAAAGACTATCTATTGCTACCGAAGTTCTCACCTTGGATGACAGCTGGGAGTTGATCGTTCGCTGAGCGACTACTCAAAATCCTGAGATGGGAGATAATCATGTATGCGAAACTACACTAGGTATTTATAGATGTATATAACAGTATTTGAGTCTGTGAATGGCATTATTCAATGGATATTAGCAAAGTCATTTATTAATTATTAAACTAGTTTTTTGGATCTTAATTTTTTTTAGATTTAAAATTATTTCTAAGATTTAAAATCAAATTAAGTTTATAAGTCTTACATTACTTTATATTCTCTCTTTTGAACTCATATGTGGATTGAAGATTCTCAAATACAATTCTATAAAAATCTACGATCCAAATATTATCATCTTCTTTCATCGAAATTTTATATTCTACAAACATGGCCTTACAAACGCTTGGAAGTTGTAAAATATAAAACATTTAATTGTTACGCGCTAGGTTTAATAGATGTACGACTATAATAAATTGTCAATCTAAGCGGTTTCGAGTTGTATTTCTGCCACTAAATACTCAGACAAGGTCATTGTATGCCCTGGAAAGTTCGTATCACGCATTGTTTGACACCTTCGTATTTTACGATGTTCCTTGCTCGGATTCGACCCGCAAGCTCAGGAGGGGTCATGTTGTTACATATTATCGGTACATACCATCGTCACGTTGCATTGTAGTACTCAATATATTAAATGTTGTAGCCTCGCATCTCTTACCTCTACCTGATTCTGAGGAGAAGAATTCAACGAATCACGCTGCTTCGATGTCAGAACTCCATGATAGAGCCTACTAGCTTCTCTTCTTTATTGATCATTGACTTTGAAACCATGATTGGATCACGCTGTGCCAAAGTCAAAACTCCATGGCAGAGCTTCTCTTCTTTATCAAGCAATCAGGTCGCTCACCGAGTCACCTCAATAAAGCTGGCAGCCTGCTAAATAATCTTTATTTTCGATGCTGGGTCGTAAGATTTTGTGGGATATCATGAAATTTTCCTCCGTGGCTTACGGCATGTTATAGAGTATTAAGGTTGCTTATCATGATGTTATATTTTATAAATGGGTCGTGTGTAGGTAACAATATTGTATATAGATCTAATCTTATCTTCTGTCTTATTTATCTGCGGCTGCGTTCTACGAGCAAGTAAAATATGGCTCCGAGCTTCGCAAAAATAACTGGTGGCTCATCCGCCTCTGAAGGGCAATCTCCTGCCCATATCGTGAGTGAAGCCCCAGCTCCCACTATCCAAGTGGTCCAGGACTCACTCGATGAAGCTTTGAAGTTCTCCGAAAGTGCCCTAATTTGCCGGTTCAATGGTTTTTGGCCGCGGCTGATAGCACTCCACAATTGGATCTCGGAGGTATGGAAGCCTATCATTTCTGATGAAATTAATATCTACCCCTGTGCTAGAGGTTTCTTTATAGTAGATTTTGAAAATCCTGAAAGCAGACAATGTATTCTAGACTCTGGCGCTTGGTTTTGGGAAAAATCAGGTCTATTCATGAAGCCATGGAACCCATCATTCGATCCCTCTATAGCAGTGATAACCTCAGCACCAGTTTGGGTGAGATTGCCAAGCCTACCCTTGCATCTCTGGAATCTCTCCTCGCTAAAAGCCATCGGAAATGCAATTGGGAAATTTTACTGCAGGTGCCCAGAAACAGAGGAATATGCCAGAACCACCTATGCACGCATCTGTGTGGAAATGGATTTCAGCGTCGGATTTCCAGCTGAAATAAACCTAACAAGTAAAGACTATGTGTGCAACCAGAAGCTTGATTATGAAAGTGTCCTCTTCAGGTGTCGATCGTGCTTTGAGATGGGGCATCTAGCCAAAAATTGCCCAAAAGCCTCGGAGAAAAATTTTGCTAGAAAAAACCACCACAGATCTACATGGTGGGAAGGAGCACAAAAAGAACACTACACTGTCATCAAAGAAGAAGAATATTCTAGAGAAAATGAGTCACAAGAAATCAAGGAAGAAGGAAGCAACTCTCAAAACAAGCAAGGAGAAAGCCCGCCCCAACAAATCAACAGTTATGAGGATTTGAATACCGCAGAAAATAAATCTTCATTTAACAGCAAAGCAGATCTCCTAAACCAAACTTCTTCTCCGACTATTTTCAAAAGAACGAACACAATAGATCGCGAAGCTAAGACACCAATGTCCCAAGAACCAGAAGAGATGAAGGAGATGCAAGACAAAGGAAGTTGGAAGACCGTAGAGAAAAGAAAGAAAGCTACAACACCAATCTCGCCAAGAAAGACGAGGAGCCAGACAAGTAAAAATTAAGAAAATTGTAGATCCGATAGACCAATTTGGTCTGAGTGGACGTTAACCGTCATCATCATCATCATCATATGTATGATATCATTAACATAAAAAAGTTCAGGTAGGGTAATTTATGTGAGTTTTAAGTTATAAATACGTTTGGTTACACTACTTTGATTTAATATTATTGATATGTTATTGTTTTGAGGTTTTTGTGATTTGCATTGTATGTAGAGTTTTTTTTTTCGGGAATCATCGCATTTTTAATGGTTAGAATTTTCAAGCCATCCACTCTGGGTTATCATGAGGATAGATTATTAATATATGTTAAAAAAAATATTTAAAATATTTTATATATATTTAATTTTAATTATATTTTTTAATAATTTTAAATTAATATGAAAAAAAAGTTTATGTAATTATTTTTTAATAATTTTTTTTAATTATTAATAAAAATATTTTATTTATCATGATTATTAGGACATAATATAATTTATATATAAAATAGATTTTTTATCAAAATTTCTTAAAATTATTTTAAGAAAGAATGTGATTTTTTGTTGTTTAAAATGTAATTTTGAATGTATAAATGGATTAAGCACCCTGAAAAACCCCTTAAACACTCAAGTTTAAATAACTTAAATTCAAGTTTTTAATAATGTCTTCCAAATTCTTCTTAAGAATAAGTTAGCCATTCCATGAATATCTTATAAAGGTTAATTCTAAAAATATTCCCTGAATTTAATTCCTACCATCTACTTATTAATTTTTGATAATTAAATTAGAATTTTAGAAAACCTTCTTTAAAATAAGCATGTCTATTGATACAAATAGTAATGGTGCAGTTTAACTTTATTATGTTCTCTACCTTTTCATATAAATTTAGTAATGTTTTTTTTGTGTGGTTACTATATATATATATATATATATATATATATATATATATATATCCTTTGGGTTAAAATTATAATTTTTTTATTTAAATTGTGTTCTCAAATGCACAAATAGATACACAAACACATTTAACATTGAAAAATAAATTTAGCACTGAAAATTCTTTCTAAAACTGATTAGGTAAATTTCATAACTCATAATTTTAATTCCAAAAAATCCTTGAAAAATTTTGGATAAATTTTACAAAATATACCAAAAAAAAATTCATACAAAATTTAAACTATTAAAATAATAATTATCCTAATTTATATAATGTGATGGTGCACAAAGAAAATGTTCACGTTCACCGCAGGCGCTCTCTTTCCACTGACCATCTGCCATCTCTGATCATCAAAAGAAAGGAACAAGACAGAATCACATGGAATTACTGTCCTGTTTTGTTGTTGGAGGGATCTTATTTTGCTTTCTCTTTCGCTTTTATTTATATTTTTGCAGTTAGACACAGGTTGACATTCATACTGGAAAAGTGTCGGGCGTTTTGAATTGATAGAGCCAGTCTCAATATTCTTTTCTTTGTCAATAAAGTGGCTATCTCTCCCTTATAGACCGTATTGAATGTTTCTTAATATTTATAAGAAATTATGTAAAGCTATTAAAAAAAAATTAACCTATTTTTCATATAAATAACTAATTATATTATTAATTCTGGTCATAGTATTATAATAATAAAATTGATTATTAATTTTATTTAAATTTTTTATATAAATTTATAATATTAGTAATATATTATTATATAAAATTCTATAATTAATTATTTTCAAACTATTATTATAATATAAATTTTTCAAACTATTATTATTATATGAATTTATAAGATTTTTGTTTTATAATAGATTTTTTGGCGTAAATCACATGAAATTTCATTTGTGGACGTGTTTCGAACTCACTAATGTGGTTCATTATCAGGACAAGTTGAAGAATCAGATCCAGCATGCATGTTAAATACACAGAGTAGAACATCCAATGGCTATATTAACTAATGGCTAACTTTCACTGGAAACGGCTATTTAGATAGGACTCGGGGTATAACTATTTTAAATTAAAAATAAAATGAGTCCTAAAGTTATAATAATTTTATAATTAATTTAATGTTTATTATAAATATATGTACCCCTATATAAATATTAAATTAAATTAAATGATTATTAAATTAATATTTAGTTATACGAAAGAGGTATCAACTATTTTCTATTTATTTTACTTTTTATTCCTATAAATATTAAAAATCTCTCATAAAATTGATATGGATCATAGAAGCCTCAATTCAATAAGATTTTAGTTATTTAATTTGGTAAATATGTTAGCTTTCTATAATATTTTATTACATCATAAAAAAATTTACCTAATATTATTATAATCACCTATTGTAATGGCTAGTTAATTAATATTATTATGATAACAGCTAGTTTTCTTAGTCCCATTGACTAGGTCAAGCCTTGCTTATATTATTATTTTATTAGATTGTTTAATTAATAAATTTGTGATTTTTTCGATAATAAATCATTTATCATTACATGATGGCTAGTTTCTAACTAAATAATTTTATCTCACTATTGTAAAGTGATGCATCCCTACTATTTATTCTCTCAGATCGATTGATTTCTCACCTTGTCCTAAGGATGAACCACATTAGTTGGTTAGAAACGTCGACCCAATCACGTCAATCCTTGCGATGTGATTAATCCTAAAGACTATTCTCTAACATATTTATATGTTTCGCTAAATAAATTACACTATTAGGGATTTAACTAACTTGTTTATGTGAGTCCTAAGATTATTGATACAATTAAACTGTGGTTTGGACCTAGCAACTTCTATGTTGTCAAAATCATTAAGGGTCGACCCAATCACGTCAATCCTTGCGATGTGATTAATCCTAAAGACTATTCTCTAACATATTTATATGTTTCGATAAATAAATTACACTATTAGGGATTTAACTAACTTGTTTATGTGAGTCCTAAGATTATTGATACAATTAAACTGTGGTTTGGACCTAGCAACTTCTATGTTGTCAAAATCATTAAGGATCACACCAAACCTAGGCCAAATTAGATCTTAATATGGTTGACTTTTTCCCCATAAAATGCCTTTACAAATAAAAATAAAAATTAATCAATGTAAAATCTCCTAAAATGTAAAACTAGCATAGATCTATGTTAAATAAGGATCTAAGGGGTCCAATTTCTTTACCTGGACATGGTCACACATCATAATGGGCTGTAGAATAAGCCTTTCAACTCAACCATAAAATTAAATGATATCTTTTCTTAATACTTAATAAATTTAATATTAAAATAAATTTATACTAAATTATATTTATAAATTCAAAAATAATAATAATATAAAATTATAAATTTATATTAAAAAAATTATTAAATAATAATAATAATAATATTTAAAAAATATAAACCATAGTCATTTTATTAATTAACCAAATCCACACAATTTGTGTAATTTGATTACACAAATTTACTCCAAATTTGAGTAATTTAATTATCACTACTTTATCAAAACCATAAATATAAAAAATGTTCTCACTGACTTTAAAGTATGTTCCCAAAATTATTAATTAACCAAATCCACACAATTTGTGTAATTTGATTATACAAATTTACTCCAAATTTGAGTCATTTAATTATCACTACTTTTTCAAAACCATAAATATAAAAAAATGTTGTCACTGACTTTAAAGTATGTTCCCAAAATTATGACCTTTTAACATTTTGATTATATGAATTCAACTTTACAGTTTTATGAAATAACCCCAAACAATTTTATAAAATAACAAAAAAAAATAGCCTTATTACCTCCCGAAAAAAATGATTTACAGAGAAAAATCTTATATTCTTGCAACTTGATTTGAAGCTTCATCTAATATACTTCTTTCCATGGCTTCAATGCAAGTTTCTGGTTGATTTGCCCCAGTAAAACTCTGAAGTCATATTGAAACCATGACTAAATAAATTAAAAGCCCTGGCTGTTTATATTGAACTTTATCTAAAATGCATTCGTTTTATGGCTTCGATGAAAATTACTCGTCAATTTGGCCGAGTGAAACTATTAGTTTTCAGGTTGAAACCTTAAATATATGACACAAAAAAACCCTATATCAGTATCCTTAACTAAGTCGAAAACCATGGGTAATTGATAATTAAGTGGAACCATTATAGAAGACAGGCTTTCCCATTTCTAGATTTAGTGAACAAGTTTCCTCGCCCCTCTTTGTTGGATCCGTGTAATATACAAGCAGCAGATGTCGAAGTTGCCCGTGGCTTCAACGGGGAGACGTTTTCGCTCAAAGATCCAGCTGCAAGAGGGTAGATCCGAATTAAGATGATATGATGCATTGGACCCTTCAGAGTTTATAGTAGATCTGACGATGAACACACCAAACCTTTGTAGTCGGCCTAAATTTGCTTCATCTAGCATTTTCAGGCCTAAACCCGCCCAATGTATATAATAAGGTTGGACTTAAGGTGCCTGGTCGAGGTGCTCTACCATGACCTTCAGAAATTTTTTCTCATCGTGCTCAGTGGTCTGACAAGAAAGCTTCCATCACTAGAACAAAGCAGTAGCAGGTCATTCTCGATGGTCTGAGAAGAAAGCTTCCAACACCAAAACAAAGCAGCAGCAGGTCGTCCAGCAGCCATGGAATAAACACACTCGGAAGCTAACCTCATGCGAATTTGCAGTCATGTAGTGCTTTGCGCTGTGCACCCTCTAAATTTCAAATTTGAAATTTGAAATTAAGCGACTGCACCGCTTCTGTAAGATATTGGTCAAGATCCCGCCTCCTTTGGATGTAGATAAATTCAAATTTCAAATTGATGGATGGACTTCCACACACACACAATTCCTATGACATTGGCAGCCACCCCTGCTGTTCGAGATGAGAACTTGAGAACTATCCACTGCATGCTCCTGACAAATCTTTCTATGGGTCATGTACGGTGAACCAACCTCCATAGGGGCATTAAATGCCCTATGGCAGGCTGGTTAGCTCTGGCTGTATCATTGGGCTTCGTCTATAATAATAAATGTTGTAACAAGAAGCGTGACATAAAATATAGTAGTCTAAGTAGGTGGTGAAATTGCCCGAAAATGGATGTCGTTCAGAAAAAATTCTGACTCCGACCACCGAGTCTGGCGACTTGAAAAGGAGTCAGCCGAAATTTCCCGAAAATGGATGTCGTTCGGAAAAAATTCTAACTCTGGCCACCGAGTCTGGCGACTTGAAAAGGAGTCAGCGGCTGGTTGTCGTATGGTGGACTCCGAGTTTCGTAGGACATGGACCATCTACCGGATGACCATCACATAGCCATCCATAGAATGCATTCCAGCAAATTTGAAATTTGAAATTTATTTGGCGCCCTTCATAAATACTCGACTATGATGTTCGGGGGCACTCCAAAGCAATCGCTCATCCCCGCCTTTCACAACGTAGGTAGCCCCAAAGTAGACGCTCCTTTTTGGGGCATCTCTATTTCCTTTTGCGAGTGGCCAATGCTTCATTCTATGCTCTCCAAGATAGACAAGGCTTCCCTTACATTAAAAACCAATTCCGCCATGAAACCTGTAGCCAGAAGCAGATCTGGCGCCAAAATACTCCCCATATTTGGAGATCTCATGCTTCCTCTGCCGCCAGAAATGAAAATGGAAGACCATCTGAGAGATGTTTCGGCTTCGGTGGGATGTCCTACCAAAGCTAAGTTTGGAGGACTGCATAGTTGAGATTGAGCACATGCAGACAATGGAAGCTAAAGTTGGAAAACATTAACGAGTTTCCACCGAAGCTTAGAGACCTGATGCAGTCAAATATTGAACATTTTCACTAGCATAAATATTCATGTACAGACCAGCTGGAACTATTCAATATTTGATGCAGGGCTACCTACACTATATTATTAAATCTGGTTTATTTTGGGTCTGCAATTTGCATAGGTGTGTTGTGCATCTGGGAAAGAATGATCTTTTTTTTCTATTATTTATCAATTACTTTTGTCTTTTAATACATAATATAGCTATGATAGACCACACACTCTGCAATAATCTAAATTCATGAATTAGCTTTGTATGAACGGATTTGATTTGTCAGGCTTGTTCTTGCATATTTGACGAATTCTTTTCTAATATTTATTGTGCCTGTCCAGAAACAACAATGTCCTAGTTAATACTTCATTTTATTGCATATTTAGCGAATTCTTTTTTAATAACAAGGAGGGTTGCACGGCAGCTAGTCCCGGCCTTAAGGGGAGGAACAGAAAGCGGGTTGTTGAGCAGGTTGACTTCGAAGTTAAGGAAAAGGGTTATGAGTAGGATTTTGTGCAATTGGTAGAGAGGGCTCCCATCCATGGCCTAGCAAGTACAATGATCAAGATTTTGTGTAGTTGGTAGAGAGGGCTCCCATCCATGGCCCAGCAAGTACAATGATGGTAGAGAGGACTCCCATCCATGGCCCAACAAGTACAATGATCATATTAGAAGAAGCTTATCAGCGCTTTCATTTAAATAGCAAGCTGTTAGAATCAACCACATGACACAAGAACTTAAATTTTGGCAATAAAAACAATAAGCCACACCTCCATAATTAGTGAAAGTAATTAGTAGCTTTATAATGCATAATATTACTGATGTTAGTAGCATTTAATGAAGTTAAAACTACTGATATGTTATGGTATTGAATCCCATGTCTAGAAAAGGGTGATTAAAAAACATAATTTTTTGTTCCCACTGAACAGACCTCCTGCCGGTATAATAACAAGAACATGAACTCCTAGCATATCCACGTAATAAAAGAAAAAAAGAACTCACAAATTGTTAGCATAATGTTAGCAATATTTATTAAGCATTTAATGTCTAAGATATTACTAAGATAGATATATCCCTATATTTCATTAACGAGTGGCGAGCATGAAAATTTCATTAACAAGTGGCAAGCATGAAAACAAAAACATGTGGCTTGCATCCACAAGTGGCCCGTGTAGGTGAGAACAAGTGTGCTGCATGAGGATGAAAGTGACGAGCAGAGGTTTCGACTATCAGGTGCATTGTGGCTCCCATGAAAATTCTATGTCGTGTTCACGGATGGAAACTCATAGCCTAAGGTAGCGGTTTTTATCATTGCAGCGGTCGAACTGCTCTTATATTATAGGGCCTTGTTCCCCTACATTGACTGGTATAATATAATGAGGTAACAAGCAGGTTTCCTTTTTACTGGTTATTGTCACCCCCGACAAAACGATAGTGGAGCTAGAAGCCCTGAGCGAGTGAGCGATATAGTAGTTGTGGAATGTGATATATAAGTTAACGTTTAGTTTTTCTTCTATGTTGTAAGTTCTTATTAATAGTACCGAATGCCCTATTATAATAATAGCAGAGGATGGATTATGAAAGGGCTTTCTAGATTAAATATTTCAACATAACCCTTTTGAACTTGTTTCAAAATAGGGGAAACCTTATTTTGATTGAATGAGAGCCATGAACATATCAGGTAAGGACAACACCTTTCAGATGTTCCAGGTAAGGTCCAAAGAGGGGGTGGGCTTAGAGACATTGATTGGGGGCCTTACCTGAGTGAGAGACGAATAACTCTCATTCTATTAATAACAAGTCCCATTTAGGTGGATCATCGTTTCAGCTATTATCATTCTTCATGTCGTAAATGTCCACAACTATAGAAGACAAGAGAATAGCTTCATTCAGGTAAGATCAATATTCTAGTATTTGTTCCATTCACCACTATATTATAGGGAAACTCCACTCGAAGCAAGCCCAAAGTAGCTATTCTCATTCATAGTATATAAAATCCTAATACTTTCATGAAGATGATTCGTTAGTACGCCTAGTTGTGGGTGGTCTCATAGTATAAAAAACATAAGCAATAAAGTGGGTGATTCTGCCAGTCAACTAGCTAACATGGTATTAAATTTGTAGAGCCATTGATATAGAAAAATGATTAAAAAAATAGATATAAATTAAATTAAATATCGGAAAGGAAACTTGGACGTGGGCATGCAAGGCTTTCATGTAGCCCATGTATCGCCTCTCCACACTCTAGGACTTGTAATAGCTATCTCGAACCTTGCCACTAAGGCTCACATGTTGCTACACCTCGCTTATTCGCCTTAACTATTATCCGTACAACCCACCTACCTTCACAGAAGCTACAACTTTCACCTTGACTGATGTTGCACCAGATTAGATATAAACTAGTTCTATATCCATTTGAGCACGTTGTAAACACACTTCTTTGACCTGATATGTGGAACCCCAACTTCACAATGAAAGTCACTTTTTCCCTTTTTAGAATGGATTTTGAAGACGTTTCACATAAGCAGCTAGGGAGGATAAAAAAGCTACGATTGCTTGGATTGTTGGGCTGGGCTAGCTGCTACAACTTGATGGGATCGATGGCTTTTAGGTTGAGCGCCTGCTTGCTCGCTTTTAGAAATGGAAGACAGGAGTGAAAGGTTCACAACGATAGTGCCTATGCTATTGCTATGTCAGGCTTCAACGATAGTAAGGGCTAGAATCCGTTGGGTTAAAAGGAAGTAAGTAAAGGGTGAAAGAAAGGTCCCGGTTGGTGATTTTAAGAGAAGGGTAATGAGGCTTGGGCATAAGTCTCTGGGACCTGTCTTTACTAACATTGTGCTCAGGGCAGACATTTGGCTCAGGGTAGCAAGAAAACTTGAAGACGAGGTGGGACCTATAAATGGGGTATCTTCAACGATGGCTCATGGCATTGTCAGTAGGCTTTCCTCTAGCAACGAAGTGCAAAAACTTTTTGCGATGGCTATTGAGAAAATTGGTAAACTCCAAAACTCGACTCTGTGTCACAATTCCATTGTAAGGTCTTCAACCACTCAGGTAAACTCCAAAACTCGACTATAGTATCACAAATCCATTGTAAGGACACTCATGTAAACTCCAAAACCTGACTGTAGTGTCGCCAATCCATTGTAAGGACGTTGCATTGCATTGTAGAGCTTAGGATAATGTCACCAAAATAATCTTTGAAGCTACTTTTCTAAGAATAAACGATTAGATTGCTTACATTTGTGTAGTCTCTAGCACTATTTTATAATGCCAGTGAGTTAAATGTAATGCTGACATTTTCTTATGATTTATGTCTGCATTGTGAATGTATGGATGCAGCCTCCATAATGAAACAAAAGGCAAGCACAATCCATAAATAAGGGAAGCACACATACCTTTATACTTACCATAACAAGGGTAGGGCAAGAGACAGAGCCCTCAGAACCAAAAAGCAAGGCATGTGGCGAAGCCCTCAGAACCTTATATGCATGTGAAGGTACACGAAAAATCCTTCTTTCTCCTTAATGAGCTTTGGTTTTGGTCCATTATCATTCTTGCATAGCTGCTTTCCCATATGCGTTTCTCTATCTTGCACATTTCCCTACCTCGCATAGGTGGAAGCTAGGAGGGTAAAAAATCGTGCCCAAACATAGGTGTATCACTATTCATGCACCGCACAAGCAAAGACTTGAAATATCCAAAGGAAATTAGTTGTGTTCTTCCCCAACAAAAACAAAAGCCAGCAAAATAAATATGAGGTACCTTTCAATTTCTCGCCCATATTCAGCTGATGGTCTCTGTGAATATCCCACATCATAGTCAGTCTCTGTGAATATCCCACATCATAGCTAGCGACATCGAAAGATAGCAAAAGAAGTAAAGCCAACAAAAGAAGTAGGAGGTGCCAATGAAGGACAAGGACCAGACATGAGGGAAAAACATGTACATGTATCACAGACACGAAGGTAGTACATACAGTAAGCCATGTGGTATCTCTTCTGGTTGCATGCAGTGTGTGTGTCCCTAACATATATATCACTAACATATCTAAATAACCCAAACATTTAATCGAAATGAGTTAATGCCAGCGTTAGTTTCACAATTGAAAATGCCAAAGAAACGTATCAAAGAAACATGAAAATAATATATGGTTCTGGCCTCCCTGTCTCGGGAAGAGGCCAAATAAGATGGCGAAAAAAATTTCGCTATGAAAAATATGTCCAGAGTCTTAAAACTTTGGTTATTGAAAATCTTAAACAGGTCAATTAATGTTAGTGAGAATCATATCAATTATTATAGTCCCTGCCTAGCTTGCGGCAGGGACTAATAAAGCAAGAAACAATGTCATAGTTTGAAGTATTAGTTTAATACTCCGTTTTATTGCATATTTAGTGAATTATTTTCTAACACTGACAATGTCTAGCAAGAAATAATGTAATAGAGAAGTATTGGTTTAATACTCCTTGTTTTTGCATATTTAGTGAATTCTTTAAGCGCATAGAGTTGGTTCGAAAATTACTTTCTGTGTATAAAGTTTCACAAGAGTCACATTTTTAACCTATGTTGAAAAATCTCACAAAATTGGTTCGAGAATTTATTTTTATGTATAAAGTTTCAAATGATTCTAATTTTATTTTTACCTTGAGGTTGTTTTCAAAAATATATAGTAACACATATCAACACTATTTCAACACTTTACGCAAAATAATTGCATTCAAAGCTGTGGGTTTATTAACTTGTTTAAACTTTATTTTACGGAGATACTTTTGCATATGTTGTCATATTTATATTGATTTTTAAATTTAAATTTTAAATCTATTAGTTAAGATTTTTTAAATATATGAAATTGATAAAATATGAAAAATATAAAGAAAAAAAATACAATCATATATCATTATTATGAGTATAATATATGTGGATAAAACACAATTAAAAAGTGAAAATATTGTGTTTTTTTTTTTAAAATAGAAATAATGCAAGTACAGGGAGAAGACACTGTATGTGGAGTTATTTAGGTTGTTGTAGATACTAAAGCTTCATTGTTATAATATTTGGTTATGCTTTATTGTAAAACAAGAAAAATCAAAATGAATGAAACCTTTTTCTTCATAGCCACCTCGTTATTATGCATCCCTAAAGCTAACTAGCGGTTATGTTTTACTCATGTTTAACTCTTTCAACCCTCAATTAGACTTACTACTGCAACTCTTTTATAGTCTTCTTCATAGTGTTCATGTGGGTAGCCCATTTTCCATGAGTGAGGGTGGCATTCTCATGAATTATGGTGTTCAATCACAATAGCTAGACACACATAGGCTTTGCATATCAAATTAACATTTTTCTTGCATCATTGGAAAGAACTACGAGCGTATCATAGCATCAAAGCGCTATGTACTTACCTCAAAAAAACATCTTTTAAGACCTCAAAATGGCTTCAAAAAGTTTGAGACAACAATTCTTCAAACTATAGATATTATCAACAAAATTACTCATATAAATTCAATCCTTCAATCTTTTCACTCTTAAAACATCAAGATAGATGACAAATACTATAATGATCTTACTCTAATCATATATATCATTCACATAAAATTTCATTTACCTTTTTTTTAATCAAAATAAAATTTATTTGTTATTAAATTTCATTTATAAAATTTAATAACAAATAAATAAAATTTATAATAAAACTTTATAAATGAAATTTAATAACCAATACAATTTATATTAATTAAAAAAAGATAAATGAAAATTTATTTGAATGGTATATATGATTAAAGTAGGATCATTATATTATGTCATTTATCTTGATGTTTTAAAAGTGAAAAAATTGAAGGATTGAATTTATAAGAGCAATTTTGTTGATAATATCTATAGTTTGAAGAATTGGTGTCTCAAACTTTTTGGAGTCATTTTGAGGTCTTAAATGATGTATTTTGAGGTAAGTTCATGGCTCTTTGATGCTATGCTACACTTACAATTTTTTTCAATGATGCAAGAAAGATGTTAATTTGATATGCAAAGCCTATGTGTGCCTAGCTAAAGTTGACATATTGTGATTGAACAACATAATTCAAGAGAATGTCACCCTCACTCATGGAAAAGGGGCTACCCACATGAACACTACGAAGAAGACTATAAAAGGGTCGAAGTCGTAAGTCTAATTGAGGGTTGAAGGAGTAAAACATAACCCCTAGTTAGCTTTAGGGATGCATTATAACTAAGTGGCTAGGAAGAAAAGGGTTCATTCATTTTGATTTTTCTTGTTTTACAATAAAGCATAACAAAAGATTATAACAATGGGGCTTTAGTATCTATAGAAACCTAGATAACTCCACACAGGGGTTAAATTGACATCCATTTACACGTTTTTCCTTTTTTCAGCCATCAAATGCAGTTGATTTTAAAATAAGAACATCATTATCAACTTGTGAATAATTTAGAAAATTTTCATAATGACGAGCATATAGAATTATGACAAGTTTCAAATATATATATATATATATATATAATAACTGATTTGCCACCTTAGGTGGGAAAACTTCAGTGTCCTTTATTGTTCACTAAATTATTTAATGTAGCAGACTCAATAAATCAATTAGTATCAAGATTCACTTATATTGGAAACTTGCTAATTGGCTTCATTATGTAATTTGCAATGAACGCTGCCTGTAGAGGACAACTACTCAATGCTCTATTTGCTAAATAAATTGAATTCTTTTGTGGCATGTCGCATAACAGATTAAGCCTTGCTCGGAACCCTTTTTTCCTTTTTTCATTGAAGCACAGTTGTAATCGTTAAATCCTAATTCGTAACTGCCAGTGAGTCGTGACACCTGAATACCTAACTGCACCTATTATTGAACACAACCCGATTTCTTCCAGGTTTTATATATTTTCCTTCATTTCTTCAAATTCTTGGTTTTTTGCATTTTGTTTTGTAAGCTCCATGAGAACTTCCAAGGATTCGTCCTCAAAACCAAACTCGGGTGATAATCTGGTTAATACTATGTTTGTAAAATAATGTATGTAATCTAATGACTACATTATCTCATTGACAAAAATCTCTCTTAACCTTCCTCGAGTTGTTCTACATTTGAAGAGTGTAGGATAGGGAAGCATTGACCATGTGTTGTATTGGGTAAACATATACTCAAATAGACTTGAAGAGAATATGATAATGGGCATAATCTAATTTAATGTCACAACCTAGCTAGGCCAACCTCAAATTGATGTTTGATCTACTAGACTCATTGAGACGGATTTATGTGTGAGACCTCTTTATGTGTGAGACATGAGAGCCTTCTCTAGAGCTATTAGACTATTTAGTTTTAGGAGGCGTACACACCTTTCTTTATTTAGTTGTACCAAATTTACAAAAACTTGAAATAAGTTGTGGTGAAACACAAATTTACTTGCTTGTTTTTCTAAACTTGATGTCTTCTTTATTGGGTTCTATAAACTTATATTAGCAATTGATTTCTTTACCAGGTTATATAAATTTATAATTTTTATTGCCAGAGAATTGGTTTATGGTGGACTTCAAAAGTTGGATTTTGCCTATTTGCAATTTTTCACCTTTTTCATTGTATTGACTTTACATTCTTGCACCTATAGTTGTGCTTGAATAGCATACTTTTGCATTGGATTTTGGAATTTAGTTTTATGTTTGGGTAGTTATAGAGGTATAGGAAGATTCTAGGTTTGCGAAATTTGCAATTTCATTTATTACATTAAATGTGCATATTAGTTATGCCACATTCCCAAAATTATGCATTTTGGGTCTTCTGAATTTTACCGAAATACATTGTTTCTTTTAGAATCAAAGTTTTATGTATTCTATTATGGTGATTTCGAATGATATTATATGGATTTTTTTATTGGGCCGTAGTGCATTCATGTATCACTCTTAAGTTAACTTAATTGAGTTGTATTTAATTTAATTTGTGGACTTTGGGTGAATAATCACAAATAATATAATCAAAGTAAGAAGTTTAGTCATGTTGACACATGGAGTGTTTGTGCTGCATTATTTAATTCCTCAACTAGGAAAGCCAATTTTGAAGCTGCACTTTTCAATTTTGGAGATTCCAATTTTAAAAATAATAATATATATTTATAAATAATATATTAAATATTAATATTTATTTAAAATTATATACCTATATGTTAGATATATAGTTTATGTTGTTAATGTTTTTGTTAAATTAAAAATTTCATAAATAACTATTCAACTTAATATTGTTTTTGGGTAATTATTTAGTCATTATCATTTAAATGTATTGATTCTATACCTGTGAAATGATGATAAGAAAAAAATGTTTTCATAAGATGATGAGTAGGTCGGTTTCAAGATTTTCTTCATCCAGGTATTATTAACCTCTTATATGATTTATTTAAAATTTTATTTGATTTTTTATTTTAATTTCAATTATTTGATCCTATAATATTGTAATTAATGCACATTTATCTATATTTTATATATAAAGCTCAATATTCGCCTTAATGAGTTGTAAAACTTAATAGTCACTATAATGAGTTCTAAAGCACACCTTTAAATTTGCATATTTTGAAGTCTCTTATAATTTATAATTTAATAGTGTGAATTTGGTCTTTGACATGGATGGTATTACCAAATTGTTACAATCCGGGTTAAAGCTTGGATTATTAAAAGCCTTGATTTTTATACGATCTTTTCATTTTATTTAACTTATTTTTTATTTTTATTTATTTTTTAAATGAAACTTATATTTTAACCATGAGATTTTAAAAAACATGAGATTGACACCTTTGTTTGAAGATGATTTTTTTTGGTAATTTATTAAGTTCGTGCCAGATTAATGTTTAAATATGTTTTTAATTGGTGAATTGAAATTCATGTATATCTAATTAATTTGTTTTTATTATATAGGTATTATATATCAAAAATATCTTAAAAAAAGGAATCAACTTTCTATTGAAAGGATTTTTGGATGGTCTACTACATCTCAAGTTCCGTGGCCTACACAAATTATCCAAAATTTAGTCCATTTACATGATGATAATGAATGTACTTTTTGAACATTTACATAGTTCATGCACATTATGTTTTTTTGTTTGAAACTCATTTCACAAATAGTGTTCATTTAATGAGATTGACATTAAAGTGACTTAAATGAAAAACATGATATGTGTATTTCAATTTCTATTTTGTTAAATTTTATTGTTTAATTTAGTTGCAACAATATCTCCATTTATTATATTCATGTGAGAGTAATTATGAATATAATTTGTAGAAGTTAGATAAAACCAGTAAAAATTAATATTAAAAGTCATATGAAGGGCAGTTTAAAAACAAAAACGTCATAGTTTTAGTTTTTTTTTTTTTTTTTATGGGAAGGGGGACGGGTCAAATTTAATCTCTCACTCCACACGAAGTGTCTATCCCTTGTATTTGCGTTATTTCTATTTTAAAGGAAAAAGAGCACAACATTTTCGCTTTTTAATTGTGTTTTTTTGGAATGTCTTATACTCATAATAATGATAATGATATGTGATTGTATTTTTCTTCTATATTTTGTCAATTTCACATATTTAAAAAGACTTTAATTAATAAATTTAATATTTAAATTTAAAAATCAATATATTTATGGCAACATATATAAATGTGTCTCTATAAACTAAATTTTAAACAAATTAATAAACTTACATCATTTTTCATATTTTGTCAATTTCATATATTTAAAAAAACTTTAATTAATAAATTTAATATTTAAATTTAAAAATCAATATATTTATAGTAACATATGCAAATGTATTTCTATAAACTAAATTTTAAACAAATCAATAAATTTACATCATTTTTTCTTAACCTGAGAAGAGAGTGCTAAAATCATGTCATTTATTAAATAAAATATGAATACAATTATTTTGAGTGAAATGTTGAAATAAAGTTAATATGTATTACTAGAAATTTTTTGAAACAACCCCAAAGGGAAAAATAAAATTAGAATCCTATGATGCTTTATACATATTTAAACGAAAAAAAAAAAACAAAATAGGTTAAATATTTGACTTTTGATAAAGTAGTTCTGCAACAAACTATGTGTTGTTAAAGAATTTGCTAAATATACAAACAAATGAGAGAAGTATTATTATTTCTTGCTGGACACGTTATTGTTAGAAAATAATTCACTAAATATACAATAAAACGGAGTATTAAACTAATACTTCAAACTCTACATTGTTTCTGGCTTTATTATTACAAAAGAATTCCCTAAATATACAATAACAGGAAGTATTAAACCAATACTTCAAACTCTACATTGTTTCTGGATTTATTATTGCAAAAGAATTCCCTAAATATACAATAACATGAAGTATTAAACCAATACTTCAAACTATGACATTGTTTCTTGCCAAGCACATAATTATAAGACAAGGATTCATTAGATATGCAAGAAAAAAACTGTGACAAATCAAATCCGTTCATACACAATTAATTCATTTCGATATGCATTTATATTGTTGCAGAGCATGTGTGGTGTATCAGAGCTATATTATGTATTAAAAAACAAAAGTAATTGATTGAATTAAAAAAGGAGATCATTCTTTCCTAGATGCACAACACACCTATGCAAATTGGAGACAGAAAATTAACCGGATTTAATATAGTGTAGGTAACCCCTGCATCGAATATTGAATAGTTCCAGCTAGCCTGTACTTGAATATTGATGCTAGCGAAATTGTTCAATATTTGACTGCATCAGGTCTCTAAGCTTCCGCCTGCACTTGATAATGGTCTCTAACTTTAGCTTCCATTGTCTGCATGCGCTCAATCTCAACTGTGCAGTGCTCCAAATTTAGCTTCGGCAAGACACATTGTTGGTGTACATGCACTTAGACTAGCTGTGTTGGTGTACATGCACTTAGACTAGCTGTGTTGGTGTACATGCACCTAGATTAGCTCCAGTTAACTTATTGCTTGCATGTGGCACATGTACACATTAACATAAGATAAAGCATACATGGCTTTAGTTAGCTTTAGTTATTGCATGTACAACTAAGCTTAACTTAGTTGCTTTTATGTATTTATTCTAAAACTAATATTGTAGAATTAATTTCATTCTTTTCTCAATTCTTGCTCGCTTCCTTCCTTCTCTTGCAAGCTTGTTATTGTTTTGCAGATCTAGATCTATCTGTGTATCTCAAAAATATTACATGGTATTAGAGCACAGGGATTTGTAATCATTACACAAGCAATTTTATTTGCAAGTTCAGAAGATTGAAGCAACAACAAAGAATGGAGTCTAAATTGGAGTTTCCACAATTGGCAATTCTCACTCCATATAATTATTTCGAATGGAAGCCAAAGATTCAACTTCATCTCAGAAGTAGAGGCTTATTTCGAATAACCATGGAAACGGAAGTTGAACCAACATCGGCAATGGAGAAATCAAGATATTTCAATCGCATGGACGAGGCCTTCGGCATCCTATGTTTATCTATTTCTCTGGAACTGCTATTTCATGTTGAATCATGTTCAACTACAAATGAAGTATGGAAATTTTTGGAAGAATTGTTTGGAAAACAGGATGAAATGCTTAGAATGATAGACGATTCGATCACAATCTATAGAAATCGTCATGAAAGCTTTAGCTTAGAACTGGCCATGTACGACGACGACGAACCTCTGGATTTGATTTCGAACTTGTGAGAGATTGAAAGGAAAACAAGCTTACAACCCGAGATCGAATTCGGGAAGTTAACAGGATTAAAACGCGTGGAAGCTATGAGCCCCACGGCTGGTTTATCTTCCTTAGCTTCCTAGCCGAGCGTCGCGATTTCGAAACCCCTCAAGGTCGAGTCATCTTCAATTAAAGAAGGCGACGGTTCGTCTTTGTCGACGCAGGTCGGGACGGATTTGGGCATGGAGAATGGGAGTAGTTCGCAGACGACGGGCTCAGGCGCTAGGGACCAGGGATCCAAAAGGCCGAGGAAGGCGCAACTGAAGAAGGTTATGTACGTTCCTGCAGCAGGAGGGAGTAACAGACCCAGCGGCGATGGAATTCATCCAGATCCGTGGGCATGGCATAAATATGGCCAGAAGCCAATCAAAGGGTCTCTGTATCCCAGGGGTTACTACAGATGCAGTCGCTCCAAAGGTTGCTTAGCAAGAAAACAGGTAGAAAGGAGCCGATCAGATCCATCCATTCTGGTGATCACCTACACATCTGAACACAATCACCCATGGCCGACTAATAGAAACACGCTCGCAGGATCTACCGGACAAGCAGAAAAAGTTATTACATCCGAGAAGGAGAATTCAGATCAAATGCCTGAGAATTCCGGCGTCCCTGAGAGCAAAAACACCCAGACAGGGCTGCTTCCATCCAGACGTGAAGCCGTATACTCCTATTTTGCATCGCCAACCATGGAGGCCAAGGTCGTAGACGACTGCAGAGGAGTCTTGCAGGTGTATAGCAACGGAACCATAGTATGATCGCAGAACCCAGCCTTCCTAACTCCCTTAGAAGACGACGGTCAGGTGCTGTCAAAAGATCTGGTGTTCGACTTTTCCCTAGGGCTTGAGCTCCGCCTCTACATCCCTATCTCCGCCTCTGCCTCCACCACGAAGCTCCCCATCTTCTTCTACTTCCATGGCAGTTGTTTCTGCATCGGCTCACGAACGTGGCCCAATTTCCACAACAACTTCCTATGGCTCGCGGCCTCGCTCAACGCCATCGTGGTCGCCCCGGACTACCGCCTGGGCCCCGAGAACCGCCTCTCTGCTGCCCTGGATGATGGCTTCTCGGCACTCCTTTGGATTCGAGAACAGGCGGCGATAAATAATCTCTTAACTGATGCCCACCACCACGATGAAGATTTCTTCGCCAAGTTAGGAGAGCTGCCGAAATCTCTCAATGTTTTTCCGAGCAGTTTGCTGACATCTTCACCAAGAGTTTCACTGAGCAGAAGTTTCACTTCCTGCGAGATCGACTCGGGGTGAAGGACACGACTGCCTAGCAGTTGTCCTTTCTCTATTTTTGCATTATATTTTTAGGGGGGGTTTCTTCCCACTGGGTTTTCCCTCTTTCCTCCTTTTTTATGCATTGTATATGGGTACCTAAAATGGCCGTGTTGTCGGGACTCATTCATTTTGCATCACACTCACCTAAGTTATGCTTAAGGGGGGGTGTTGGTGTACATGCACTTAGACTAGCTGTGTTGGTGTACATGCACTTAGACTAGCTGTGTTGGTGTACATGCACCTAGATTAGCTCCAGTTAACTTATTGCTTGCATGTGGCACATGTACACAATAACATAAGATAAAACATACTTAGCTTTAGTTAGCTTTAGTTATTTCATGTACAACTAAGCTTAACTTAGTTGCTTTTATGTATTTATTCTAAAACTAATATTGTAGAATCAATTTCATTCTGTTCTCAATTCTTGCTCGCTTCCTTCCTTCTCTTGCAAGCTTGTTATTGTTTTGCAGATCTAGATCTATCTGTGTATCTCAAAAATCTTACACACATTCCACCGGAGCCGAAACATCTTCCAGATGGTCTTCCGTTTTCATTTCTGGCGGTAGGGGAAGAATGAGATCTCCAAATATGGAGAGTATTTTGGCGCCGGAGGTTTCATGGCGGAATTGGCTTTGAATGCAAGGGAGGCCATGTCTGTCCCAGAGAGCACAGAATGAAGCATTCGCCACTGACAGAAGGAAATAGAGATGCCCCAAATAAGAGCAACCGCTTTGGTTCTGCCTGCGTTGTGAAAGGCGAGGATGAGTTCTGTACTGACATGGCTGAGCACATCCTGAATATCATAGGCGATTATTTACGGAGAGCGCCAAATAGATTTCAAATTTCAAATTTGTTGGAATGCATTCCATGGATGGCTATGTGATGGTCATCCCGCAGAAGGTCCCTGACAGTCTGTCATACGACAACCAGCCTCAGTCGCCAGACTCAGTGGCCGGAGTCGGAAATTTTTCCGAACGACATCCATTTCCGGGCAATTTCGCCGCCTGCTTAGACTACTCCCAAAATATATGCACTGGAAGCAGAATCGAGGAGGAATTCTAGAGTATTCAAGAGAAACCATTATCAAAACTACGCCTTGAATGCCCTAACCTAGCCTTCAGATAAGGCATCAAGGCTCGCCCGTTGATCAGAACACTACACAATTATTCACCATCTGTATTACTGCAGACTGGGCTTTCTCACCTCATTGTACCATGCAACGCATGAATTTGAGCATCCTCGTGAGAACAAAAACAGAGGTCCACAGGAAAAAATAGTTTTGAAAAGTCCTACTACAAAAATAGAAATGAAGCTATGGCCAATGTACAACTCACGGTTTATATGAAAAGGCTCCATTATGCATTTAAGATCCCACATCCCACACGTCCAAGGAAAATGCATCGACAACTACTACATCACACGCATGAGGAGACACAATCATTAAATGCGCATGGGCTCTTTAAAAGGAAATATCTAATCTATAGATAAAAAGGAAACGTTTAACGTTTACAGATAGATATTTTCATCACTTGAATTTGAGATTATTAACTTTGGTGGGAACAGCTTTGCACAGGTTATATATGTGTGTTTTTTTAATATATGGATGACTTCATTCATGACTTCAGTTTGATATTGATAACTTGGGTGGGCAGAAACAGATATTGTGATCATGTGAGTAGGCCATAATATCCTCCAAACTCATTCACTTAAACAAGTTTGCCCATCTTTTATTGTTGAAGGTGTCATGCACAAACTAATGACACGTGCACCATCGATATATTATAACACTGTTCTATATGTTGCCTTCGTATGGAGTGACGACGCGCTAATTTGTATCGAACTGAAATGTTAAAATACTAATTTTTTAACAAGGTTGTTGGTTGAAGAGTTGAGTTATTTCTTAAATACTCACAGAGAGACAAAACTCCTCATTTCTATCTTATGTACTGTGTGGATTACAAACCCCCCCCCCCCCTGTATTCCTTAGTCACTGTTGATATGTTTTGCACTTTGCATCTGTCTTCAACTATCGACTATGACATGGTATTCCTTCAACTATCGACTATGGCATGGTATTCGCCATGCCCCGACATAGGCCAAGAATATTTTCCATGCTAAAGATTCTGAACAAAGTAGTGGTAATGGTGTTGCCTAATGTTTTCAACATTAAATTAAAGAGATGTCAATGTTAAATTTATGTCTTATATATGGTTTTTTGTTTTTTAAACTTTGTTATGCCCACATTCTACGACTTTCGGCTTAGAGATATTATGAATATATTAACTATGGGTCTTGGTGTAATAAATAGAAAGTCTCCCGGGCACACACCACACCTTACCCACATGAATGATTCGAAAGGAACAATCAAATATTTATTTCCGTCAATCCAACGACAGTCAAATCCTCTTCTTGGTGGTAAGGGTAACCACCTGACCCCCTCTTCTGACCTAGTTGTCATTTGCACTCTCAAGTTCTGTCGCAGGAGCTTTGAATACCTGTTAGCAATGGGGGAGTGGGGGGTTTTCTTTTCCTTGTTGACTTGGTGCTTTATCAATTTAGCTCTATGATGAGGACTTACTAGGATACAACCATTACTCATTCTTCAATGACCATGGTCAAAGATTTATTTCCGTCAATCCGACGATAGTCAAATCCTCTTCTTGGCGGTAAGGGTAACCACCTGACCCCCTCTTCTGACCTAGTTGTCATTTTCACTATCAAGTTTTGTAGCGGGTGCTTTGCATACTTGTTAGCAATGGGGGAGTGGGGGGTTTGCTTTTCCTTGTTGCCTTGGTGCTTTATCAATTTAGCTCTATGATGAGGACTTATTAGGCTACAACCATTATTCATTCTTCAATGACCATGGTCAAAGATTTATTTCCGTCAATCCAACGATAGTCAAATCCTCTTCTTGGCGGTAAGGGTAACCACCTGACCCCCTCTTGTGACCTAGTTGTCATTTTCACTCTCAAGTTTTGTCGCAGGATCTTTGCATACTTCTTAGCAATGGGGGAGTGGGGGGTTTGCTTTTCCTTGTTGCCTTGGTGCTTTATCAATTTAGCTCTATGATGAGGACTTATTAGGCTACAACCATTACTCATTCTTCGATGACCATGGTCAAAGATTTATTTCCGTCAATTCGACGACAGTCAAATCCTCTTCTTGGCGGTAAGGGTAACCACATGACCCCCTCTTCTGACCTGGTTGTCATTTCCACTCTCAAGTTTTGTCACAGGAGCTTTGCATACTGTTATAGCTCCAAATATCACTCTTATGGTTTGTGATGCTGTACTCATGGCCTAGGGCAACCCCTCCTTCCAGACCTGGTCCTAAAATTTAAAAAACAGTGTTTTATCCCTTATGCGCGACATTGCCCTGAGTTAAACGCGTGTATATGTGGGTCTGTGTATATCCAACCCGCGTGTATGTATTAAAACACTTAAAAAAATATAAAATTCCTTCTTTTCGGGCAGAGATCGCGGGTTTTACCTGCTGATCACCTGTTAGTGCCCGTGGCCCAACTGTTCCCAACCAACTCCTAACTAAAAACTACTTTGGAGATGGTATAAAAAGACCTCAAAGGGAAGGCCTAAAGGGAGGAGAGAATAGAGAGAAAGGTTATTATGCTGAGATTTTTCCCTTCACCAGGTCTGAAGTCCCTTGTGCCTTCTGCACTTCCCCCATTTTGTACAGGAAATCTTTGTTTCCTTGTGTGTTGATGTTCATCCACCATTTTTGACATCATGGAGAGAGTCATGGAAGGAGTTTTGTTAGAGGCTTGAGGCTGGAACAGATCCGGAAGGAAGCTTTGCTTGGAGCCTGCTGAAGGTGACTCAGGTGAACATATTCCTTTTTATGTACTTTATTTGTCTATAATAAAAGAAACACATGTCTTGGTTCCCGAAATGAATCTTCTTTATGTTAATGATATTCATGTTTTGAATTCATGTGTAAATGGTTGTTTGGATTTCATAACTAACTACCTTTCTTTATAACATGAAGATGGTTTCTTTATAAGTTTTTTTCCATGTACTGCTGTGTTCTTTGAATTGTTTGTTTTGCAGGACAAAAGAGAAGAAGGGAACTCCAAGAAGGGTTTGGACCCTAAAGGCCTTCTCAAACGTAGGACCGAAGGTACGTACCCTTATCATAGAATTTGCTTATAATAGCATAATGGTTGTATGAATGCATGTTTCTTTGAATAGACAACTTTCAGTCTGCTATAGTTTCACCCAAAAAGCCCTAGGGGAGTAATTCCCTCTACCAGAATTGGCGACTCCACTGGGGACAACACTCTTGTTGTTCCCAGTTTGGGTGTTTTTCAAGCCAATCAGGGCTCAGCTACCTTGTCTTCTTGCTGTTACTGTCTGGTCTGTTCTTGAACTTTAAGCTTTGCTAGTTTCTTCAGTTTGTCTTTTTTATTTTTCTTGAAGCTTTTCATATACGTTGTTTTTCTTAGATACAGTGGCGTATATACGCTTGTTTCTTTGAGTGAACCCGCGTATACGCAGGTTTCCCCAAATACAGTCGCGTATACACGCAATCTGTACTACAGTACAGTCGCGTATATATTCCAATTTTCAAGATTTGTAAATCTTTTTGGCCTCTGAAGGTTTTCCTGGTGGTTTGAGTCAGTCTGAAACAGTCATTTTCCAGTATCAGTTATTTGTTTTACAGCGAGCATCTCATTCTGAATTCTCTCTGATTATAAGGAGTGTTGGTCTTGTTTTTTGTTGATTGCCCATCGTTTTTTGCTAAAGCACGCAAGATTTCTTGCTAGGAATCTTGGCTGCTCTGTTTCATCAGGGTAGGAAGATTGAATTCAATCTTTGTGTTAATCTTGCTTTTGGTGACTTTTTGTTTGCTTGACAAAATCACTTTTTGTGACCATCTACTTCTTTGTTTCATGAAAGTTGTTGTTTGACACTTTCTTGGAATTTGTCTTTTTGATCTTTTTGGTTTTCATTGCCAAGGCTTTCATTGCTGCTTTTGATTGTTAAGAGAGATTTCAAACACATTTATTTTTGTTGGGTTTTCATCCATTAAGTGGTGTTGATTCGCAAAAGTGTTTAATTGACTATTCTTCAATCACAAGTTTCAGTGTTGTTGAGAGCATTTTTTGAAAAGACTTTTTTGTTTGTTGCTTTGAAGAAAATCTTTTGAAAATCTTAGTTTTGCTTTCTTGAACTTGCTTTTCATTTGGTTTCCTTTTAGAGAAGTGAAAGTGCTTTATGTTTGTCTTAGAACTTGTTTTTAGTGTTTAGACGAAATGAATGGAAACATCTCATATTCCATATAGGCATCTTAAGTGGCAAGATAAAGTTTGATAAGCAAGCAACTTTCATTTTTGTTTTTAGAGTAGTTTTGAATCTTGCATCCACATATAGTTGTTGCATTAGGATAGATTTGCATCCCCTTTTAGGCATATATAGCTTTGTTAGCTTTTGTGAGTGTGAAGTGTGCATTAACGAAAAGAAAAGAAAAATTTGTTTTATTAGAAGTACCTCTGAACCCTATAGAAATTTCTCTTCATCGAAAAACGAAAAAGTGCATGTGCATGTAGTTAAGTTTTTATTAATTTCTTTTGCGTCAAAAAACACCACTAGTTTCACTTCCGTTACCTTGTGACTTAAAGAACAGCCTAATAAAATCAAGCGCTAACTAAAATTCACTAGAGATTTTGGTTTTAGTCAGTTACACCAACAAGATTAGGATTTTAGGGCCTTGGATTAGGCGAGTGGAGAGTTAACTCTCCAAGGCCATATAAACGTCAAACATAGGAGTCTGAATAACGAGAGAAAATCCAATAGCATTAGGAAGACCAGGAAAGCTCCGGATCTGGGAGTTAAGCACGAGGGTCTGTAAAGACAGGGAAGAGAGATACCCCCTCTCCTACTTGTCTGAACTTACCTCACGACTGTTCCGCCTGGCTTCTGCGACGAGTTGGTATCCATAGTTGCTTCTCCTAGGGAACTACACAGGTGGCTGCGAAGGGGAATCCCGTGGCACCTGAGGTTGACGTTGCATCACTCTCGACAGTACTACTGGAGGGCACCTTTGCGAAGCTTAGGGCCTTGCACCGGCACAGGCTGTTGTTAGGAGGTCAGCGTAACTTCCTCTGATACCTTCGCTGATAGGACTGGGCCCTCATCATCCCAGACTATCTTCGGAAGGCCCCTTATTTCAATTTCTCGTATTTTGGTGTCCGATCTTAATCACCCGGAGCGGAAATACTTGGAATTTGTTTGACTGGCTATATCTTTAGGGACTTTATAGTGTGTGCTCTGTGCTCCTAGTTGGCCTAGCTTTCAATTTTTTGAGTCTTTAGTTAGATCATAACAAAAAATTCAAAGTGGCTGACCGATCTCCAAGACGGTCTCGAAGACTTCGTGGTCTCTCGCCACCAAGTCTAGAACCTTCTCCTAGAAGGCGCAGAGGAAATACTACCGGTGGGTTCTGTCCCACGCCGGTTGACGCATCGGGGATTGATCCTCCTCTCGGGGGCATTAGCGACCAAGCAAGGCCTGGCACTTCTGAGCAAGAGAGGGACACTCCAGTCCTTTCTTGAGTTCTCTTTCAAGCGGAGAATAACATAGAGGTAGAAGAACTTTCAGAGTCATTAGTGGCTCCAAATTCTCCACTACCATCTAGTCATCCAGACGTATTACAATACGTTGGGACTCCGACGCATAGACCGTCAAGTCCAGGTTACGCTATGCGCTTACCATCGATGACCACTACTGGAAGCATGGCTTCTACGAGTGCTACGACTATGCAAACTCCAACATCGGTGCAAGCGGGAGGAACCATTTCCATCCCCTCCGCTTCCTTGTTCGGATCTTTTGCTAGCACATCTTTAGTTGGGTCTACCTCCATTCCGTCCACGAGTGGAAATGCCCAAACCAATGCTTTTGGTACTGGATTCTTCCCTTTTGGCACCCAATCACAGGGTATTCCATCGGTTCTGTTTAGTGCCGCTACTTCCATGATGGGCGAATCGGCTTCATTCCAGGGTTTTCCTTTCGGAAGTGGTCATATACCACATTCCAACCCGACGGTAGGATCCATGCCTTTTTCTTTTGTAGGACAAAGCAGCAATCCTTTCCAAGGTTGGAATAACCTTGGGGTTAGTAGCGCGGGAACTGGGAATCCGTTTATCGGCCAACAAGGGAATAGGCCGTACTCCACGGTTAGCATGTTTCAAAGTATTCCTCCCCTTGCTTCGGCTTGGAATCCGTATCAGGGGTTATCAACTCCCTACAATCCTTTAGGAGGAAACTTTGCTGGTTATGGAGGTTATACGGCCGGAGTTGGTCAAACTCCAAATTTTGCTGGACCACAAGGCTTGCCTTTTGGTTCAGGCAGTTCTACTGGTTACTTCGGGTAGCCTGGTGCCTCCCAAATTCCAGGACAATCTTTTCAGAGCTTTGGGAGTTCTGCCCAGTCTGGGTGGAATCCCTAAGGTCCTCCTAGGCTTCTGTTTCTGGCAACGTTAAACTTGCCAGATCTCACTAAGCTAACAAATGACCCAATCAAGTACAATCCGGCCTGGCCTCCGGTCCCAACCGAACTCCCTTCGGACATTCCAAAATTTGAAGGGAAGAGTGGTGAAGACCCAGGCGACCATGTAACCACATTCCATTTGTGGTGCTCATCTAACTCCCTTATCGATGACTCGATTAGGTTGAGACTCTTTCAGCGCACCTTGACTGGTAATGCGGCCAAATGGTATATAGAGTTGCCAGGGGGCAGCTTTACATCGTTCGCTGACTGAGCCAATATTTTCTTAAATCACTTTCAGTTGCCTGTCTGTTATGATGCCGGAACTGAACTTCTGGCCACCTTTCATCAGGATAAGGCAACTCACATTTCTGACCATATTCAGGAATGGAGACGAAGAAAGAGGCTCATTAAAGCCGAAATCCCTCCGGAGTACCGTCTCGAGTGATTTTTGAAGTCTTTACAACCCGAGATCTCCAAGGATGTCTCCATGTCTGGGGTCTATTCTGAGGAGCAAGCCATTTTTAGGGCCCAGCAATTAGAATTGATCTACTCTCAGTCTGGGATCCTACAAAAGTACTTTCCAGATGCTCCTGGATCTAAGGTTGATGTAGCTAAGTCGAAGCCAGGTCCACACGTGGATGGTATCGTCGGGTCAGTAGACACAACTGCCATGAACTTGTTGAATCAATTGCAGCAGTTGTCCTTGCAAACTACTTCTAACAACCAAGTCACATCGTCTAATCCCCCCGCTTCCCAAACTTCTTCAATAAATGTCATCCAATCTGATAATCCCAAAGGAAATCAAAATTCCAATGGGAAAAAGAAAGGACGAGGTAAGAAAAAGAACCAGGATGGGAAGCCCGATGCAAATAAATCTGGCAACAACGCTGGTGGTGGTAGAAATGAGTCGAGAAAGAAAGTCAAGTTTCCATGCAAGTTGTGCAGTGGAGACCATCTAACTCATCTCTGCCCTAAGATTGAAGACGCTCAGCGCTTGTTAGGACAGCAAGGGACTTCTAGTTCTCAAGCTGTGTTAACCAACCCGTTTCCCCAAGGGCAGCAACTTCTTGCTGGTGCGAGTTCGAACCCTGGAACCTCCGCTGGGGGCAACCAGGAAGGGGAAAAATCGTCAAATTTTTTCATGATGGGTTCTAACGTCCATGTGGCTACTCGGTCACGTGATTATGGTGAAGCCGAAACTTCCAAGGACAAGACTGTTCCCGGAAGTACTGACCTTCATATTGAGCGACCCCCAGTCGAGACTATACCACGGATACCGAAAGGTTCCGCTAAACGCGCGACGATTAATCCTAATGCTAGGGCCACCCAGAATTACTCCATTATGGAGGATCTGGCTCAGAGTCCGTGCGCCATGTCTGCTTTAGAGGTTCTCCAGTCGTGTCCAGCTCAGAGAAGTGCTTTATTCTCCGTGATTGAAGCAGTCGATCCAGCTAACTCTTTAGTGCTCACTTTTGACATGTTAAATGTCAAAAAGCGACTCCCCCATCATATGGCTTTTCAAATAAAGTCTACATACCGGAAAATCAATATTTTTCGCACTGTAGTAGATGAAGGAGCTTCCACATGCGTTATGTCGATGTCATGCTAGAAGGCTATTGGATCACCTTCGGTTGTTCCTTCACCCACCGTCTTGACTACATTTGACGGTCATTCTCACAAGCCGCATGGGATTATCCCAGCCTTTCCTATGTGTGTTGGGGGAAAGGTCGTCAATATTGAAGTAGAGTTCATAGACGCTAACCTAGACTATAATCTCCTATTAGGAAGGAACTGGGTATACGAGATGGATGCCGTTGTTTTGACTCTGTTTCGTGTTATTTTCTTTCCTCATGAGGGGAAAATCATTAAGGTTGATCAATTGGACTATTGTCCAGTTGATCCTCAAGCAAGCACTGACTCTATTGTCCCTTTAGTGGATAACCCTCGCCCACCAACTGAGAATTTAGGAGTAGGGATGTATTCCTCATTGATGGGTACATTTGATCTTCCCTCTCCTTTCGCTAAAATTAATGCTATTTCATCATCTAAGGAGTCTCCTCGAGAAGAGTTCTTCCGAACTCATTATTTTTCAGACCCTTGGACCTTGCCTTCACCTACGACCACATTAGTTGAAGGACAAGTAAATGGAATGGCATTCCCTATATCTGCAGCTGAGCTTAGATATCAGTCTATCGTAGACTCTGCAGACAACCATTCTACTCCTTTTTCCAAAGAGGAGTTATATGGTCGTGTGGCCCCGGCTTGGAGCCTTGATTCTACCTCTGCCTTGGACTGCTTAGATTCGGTTCTGCCTTCTGAAGAAGCAATCCTCGAAGTAATGATGGGTATAGATCGACCTTGGGAAGACTTACACCATCGTTCATACTTTCTTCCTCCATTGCAGGAAGTAGAATCTAGATTCTCCGAGCTCTTGACTAGTGATGTTTGTACGGTGTCGAACCCTTTGGCTCCAACACACGTTCGTGCCGAAGGTAATATGTCGGTAATTTAAAAATGATACCTATAAACATCTCTAGGGACCCTAACATCATCGAGAATATCTTCATCGGAATTGAGTGTTCCCCTGAAGAAATTCAAATTTACACCGACCTATTCAAGGAATATCGCGATGTATTTGCTTGGTCTTATGAGGAAATGCCTGGCATTGATCCTTCTATAGTTCAACATGAGATCAAGACATACGAAAACGCAAAACCGGTTCCTCAAAGGCTTCGGCCGGTTAACCCTAGGAAAGCAGCAGCTATCAAAGTTGAGGTTGAGAAGCTGCTAAGGGCGAGTTTTATATACCCTGTTCCTCTTACTGGTTGGGTTTCTAATCTAGTCCCTGTGGACAAAAAGCAAGGAACAATCCGAGTATGCATCGATTTTAGGGACCTAAACAAGGCTTTTCCGAAAGACAATTACCCCACGCCATTCATTGATCAGATTATCGACAAGTGTGCGGGTAATGAAATTTTTTCCTTCATGGATGGTTTTTTGGGTTATAATCAAATCTCTATCCGTCCTGAAGATCAACATAAGACAACTTTTATCTGTCCCTGGGGTACCTTTGCATATAGAAAGATGCCTCTTGGTCTTAAAAATGCTGGAGCCACTTTTCAGCGGGCCATGTCATATGATTTCCTCGACATCAAACATGTCATCGAGGCATACTTGGATGATCTCGCTGCTCGTTCTCGAAAGAGAACTAATCATCCTAGTCATCTTCGATTGGTTTTTGAACGTTGTCGTTTTTATAAAATTCGGTTGAATCCCAACAAGCGCATTTTCGCGGTTACATCCGGTCAGTTGTTAGGGTTCATAGTGTCCAATGAAGGGATTCAGGTTGATCCCTTCAAGGTTGAGGCAATAGTTCAGTTGCCTCCCCCGTTCTCAATTCGTCAACTTCAAAGTCTTCAAGGGAAGTCTAATTTCTTAAGACGGTTTATAGCAAACTATGCCGAGATCACTAAAGGGTTCATGCGTTTGCTACGAAAAGGAGTTCCATTTGTGTGGGATGACTTTGCACAACGGTTGTTTGATGCTTTGAAAAAGGCATTAGTCTCTGCCCCGCTTTTGAGTTCACCAGATTATAGTAGAGACTTCCTTTTATATCTCGCTGCAGCAGAATCAACCATTGGTATGGTTCTAGTTCAGGAGGACGATGCTCTTGCCGAGCACGTGATTTATTATTTGAGCCAAGGCTTAATAGGTCCTGAACTCCGCTATTCTCCGGTTGAGAAGTTGGCCTTGGCAGCTGTCCACGCTGTCCAGAGGCTCCGTCATTATATCTTGCTACGCAAAACATTTGTCTTAGCGGCGGTCAATCCATTTCAATTTGTCCTTAGTAGGCGAGTGATTGGGGGCAAATATAATAGATGGATAGTCATTTTACAAGAATTCGATCTCGAGTTCTTGTCTGCCAAGTCTAAGAAATCTATGGTTTTCGCGGAGCTAATTTCTGAGCTTGCTTGTGGAGAGGATACTGTTTATGAGGAAGGTTTTCCCGACGAACATTTATTCCTCATCTCTTCACTCGACCCTTGGTATGTAGATATCATTGTTTATCTCCAGACTTCGAAGTTTCCCTCTACTTTCTCGAAGGATGAACGTCGCAAATTATGTCACCTGGCTAAAAACTATGTTATCATTGGTGACACATTATACCGTCGAGGGATTGATTCAATCCTTCGGCACTGTTTAACCTTAGAGGAAGCAGAGTCTGTGCTCAATGATTGCCACAGTGGAGCTTGTGGCGGTCATCTATCAGGGCTTGCTACAGCCCAGCGCATCTTACGTGCCGGCTATTTTTGGCCTTCACTCTTTAAGGACTGTGTGGAAGCAGTAAAACATTGTCACCTGTGTCAAATTTTTACTCGCAATATGCACGCGCATCCATCTCCCCTTTTTCCTGTTTTCACCGTCGGTCCCTTTACTAAGTGGGGTATTGATTTTACAACTTGTAATCCTCCTTCAGCGGCAAATCACAAGTACATTATCGTGGTTGTAGACTACTTTACGAAGTGGGCTGAGGCCATGCCTACTTATAAGAACGATAGTGACACGACAGCTTTGTTTCTTTTCAATCAGGTTATCTCAAGATTCGGTATCCCAAGAGAGATTGTCACTGACCATGGCAGTCATTTCCAGAATCAACTAATGTCCGAATTGGCTCTTAAATTAGGTTTCCGTCAGGAGCATTCGTCCCCTTATTATCCTCAGGCCAATGGACAGGTGGAGGCGGTCAATAAAACTCTTAAGATGATACTCCAACGGACAATCGATAAAAATTGGTCCAATTGGCACATTATGTTGTATTCGGCTCTTTGGGCATATCGAACCTCCATCAAAACGGCTACTGGTTTTACTCCTTTTCAGTTGGTTTATGGGATGGAATCTATCTTTCCGGTCGAATGTGAAATTCCATCTCTTAAGTTGGTTGTGGAGCTTCTTCCTGAGACTTCGAGTCTCGAAGAGCGCCTAATTCACTTGGAACACCTCGATGAGCAGCGTCGAGATGTCGCCACGATGAATGAGGCCCATAAGAAAAGGGTTAAAATGCAGTATGATAAGTCTGTCCATCCTCGAGTCTTTTCTAAAGGTGACCTTGTCCTGGTCTATGACCAAGATAAGGACGCCTTGGGGGCAGGCAAATTTAAGCCTATGTGGTACGGTCCTTTCATTATTAAACGAGTTTTAGAAAAAGGATCGTATGAGTTAACTGATTTCGAGGGAAACAAGTTGGCGGAGCCCCGAAATGGGCTCTACCTAAAGAAGTACTTTGCTTAGTTTTGGCCAGGCAATGGCTTCTTTATATTTTATGTATATTTGTACATATATCATCGAGACTTTTCTGATATCAGCACTTTTTGGTCTGCTTTGGCAGGTGTTGATGGATGATTTGGTTTATTTTGGGTTCGCCGATGGTGCTAGTCGGCACACTCGGAATCTTGCTTCCGCAGCTTGGGTACTCTATTATCCAACTGGTCAATTGATGGCATCAAGAGGTGTGTGCATCGGTCCTGCTTCAAACAATATGGCCGAGTATACTGCTGTTATTAATTTATTATCCGAGGCAATCTCCCATGGGATCAACTCGTTGGTAGTTTATCTTGATTCTCAATTGATAGTGTCTCAATTAAATAACATTTATCGGGTACAGGATCCATCTTTATATCGCCAGTATTTAAGAGTGAGGTTGTTGCAAAGATCATTTACTTATATTAATTATTTGCATATTCCAAGATCCCATAATTGGTTAGCTGATTCTATCGCTAATCAAGCATTAGACTGGCATATTAATAATTCATCACAATAAAATCAAGCATAAAAAATTCAAACTGTATATATATATATATATCGTAAAGCGTCTCGAGTGTACATATGTGTGTCCAAAAAATATACAAAATTGGGACTCAAATGCCCGTAATCATGTCCGACATATCTAATGCCTCGGCTCAGGATGAGCATCTAAGTATGTCACTATAGCATTGGCCACGCGCCAAAAGATGCGAACCCAGTCACGTGGCATCCCAACCACATGACGTTGCATATCCTCAGGAAGGTCCTCTATGACGGCCATCGGTACTCGGCAGCTCAGTCTCGCCAAGTGTCGCTGGACGTTGTTTAGAGTCCGTTCTGTATCAGCAGCTGCCTCTTCGGCTCCTCGGCCACGCCGTCCATGCCGCGGGAATCCATCTAGTCGTAGAGGCCCAATGTCTGGAACATGATCATCATATCAGTCATTTGAATCTCATCAAAAAATATTTTTCAAAATTCATCATTATATTTGAAAAATCATAAAATCAAAAAATCTTACCAATCTCACCCCATGCTGCATTCGGTGGTAATGCTAAATCAGGATCTCCTCGGAAATCCAGTCCAGCATAGGGGTAGTCATCCATGACGATGATCTGCTGATCCCACCAGGTGAAGAAGTCATCGTCGAAGGCAGTCCTTGGGACATCCCCACCCCCCAGACGTTTCATTAGATCAGCCCACCGGCCCATGCGTGGATCGCGTGGGGTGCTGATGGAAACTGCTACCCTGGGGCGAAGTGCGGGAACCTTCTCGAAAAAGAAAGTATGCTTCCATATCCAAAGTTTTTAGTCTCACCCCTCCTGATAGAAGTGAGCTGGCTCTTCATGTTGGCCAGAAGAGGAGTACACCAGTCGAACACAGTAGCGAGACAGTAAACTGCCACGCTCATGTTTTGCCGTGATGCCTGATGCAGAGAGGATGATCCGTTCACCCGAGCCATGGTGAACAGGATTATCCTAAGTGACAAACTCGCCACATGTGTGATGGAAATCTGGCTCCCAACCTTCTTGGGATGTCCAGGGCAGTATATCTGTACATAGTCCTCTATCGAGAGGGCACTCCGTGACCTGCCCTGGGACTGTACTATCTCTCCCCTTCGGGAAAGGCCCGTGATAAAATAGATGTCCTCCACTTCTACCCTGAGCGGCATTTGATCGATCATAAAAGCTTCCTCATCGACATCCCAATAATCAATGAGCATCTCAAGAAATCACGTGTTCGCTTTCATATTTGGCAAATTTGAAAAATTTAAGCAAACCGCATCCCCAGAGTGCATCTAATGCTTCTGGACTGTTCATAACTTCATTGTCTACCGCTGCGTGCTCTCTTTCGCGCCACGTGACAGGCATCCTGAGAAAAAATCGATTTTAAACCATTAGTTTTTGTTTAAAAATGATTCGCGGCGTATACGCGGGTACCTGTGCACGCAGTCGCGTATAGGGCTCGCGTATACGCGGGTTCAATATTACCAACCCGCGTATACGCCGTGAGCGAATTTTTGACAAAAGTTTAACTGTGAAACATCAATCATAAATCTTAAAACCTGTCATAATCAATTGCAAGCTAAGTATAAGGGTTACCTGGAGGTATTCGACGAATTTGAACGGTTGAATCTGGCTGTGGGAAGTTTGCTCCTTTTGCTCCAAATATTTTGCTCTCAAACTCAAATGGTAAAAATGGTGAGTCCAAAATGCTTTTTATAAGTTTTGAAAATGCAAAATTTTTTCAAAATTTTATTTTGTTTGGCCTCATGTGACTTTTAACTTGGGAGCTTGGAATGTCGAGATTGGTTTGTTTTTCAGGACATTTTGGACGTTTTTCGACAGTTCGAGACGGTTCCATGACTGCTGACCCGTCATGGCAGGTATCGTGTTCTCACTGGCATATAGGTTAGGGACACCATTTTTCCGTTGCATTATGCATACTAGCCTCCATTTGACTGATACATCTGTCATAGGGTCGATCCCATCGTGTTATGGTTCACAAGCCATCTTCACTCGCCGATTCTTTAAATCATGACACGTGGTAGAGCCATCCTTTACATGGGCATCCTAGTTAGCACCTCACTAACGTTTGTTGTCCATGCTGCTCTGATTTGAGTAGGCTCGGGAGTCCTCTGTAGTCCTGCCATGACTTAAGCGTTGAAGACTCATTCCTCATAGCTTCTCCACTTTGTTCTGCCCTTTTACCCTAGAGGCTCCTTTGTGTTGATTTGTACTACTGCATTGCATGTTGACCACTTGCACCTTCTAGCCTGGAGCCGGCTTCACTTGGACTTGTGTTTAAGCCAACTTTTGACCATGACGTCTGAAAAATCAACCTTGCATACCTTTGACTTCTGCAGCTTGACACACCTTGACCCGTGGAAGGAACATACCTTTGAGTGTCACTGACCAGTTTTCACCTCCCTGCATTGAGCATAGGAACGTTCCTTTCCCGGGAACTAGATCATCTGTTTCACCGACACTCGCTCTTTCCACTGTACCATAGCATTCTTTTATTCTTTTTCTGGCTTAACAGAAAAAGACAAAAAAATTAAATATTCCAAAAAGAGCCGGAACGGGACATTATTTCCATTTATTGTTGGCAGCTAGAGTCAGTCGTGTCACCCTTGAACAAAGCACTCAAAACAAAGTCTCCTCCACATGGGTGGGATTTAGTTTGACTTAGGTATGCCATAACCTTGTTATTGAGTCAGTTCTCCCCCGATTGGCTATCTCTTCCAATCATATGGAGGGTTCGTTCGTGCCTCCTGCATGGCGAACTTATACAGAGTCATCATATGCTGCCACACAGTCACATTGAGTCGTGCTTTTGTTCAAGGGAAGTTAGCCTGAGTCGGCCTCTCTGCGGTGTCTCTTGACTCATTTTTCAGTCGGCCATCCTTGGTTGTCAGTGTCATGTCTATCATCACATCAGTTATATTGGTCCTTTACTCGTGCCGGTTTGAGAAGGTCCCCATTGACTTCTTGCTGGCGGGTCTTGTCCTTATCGACGATGACACCTTTCTCTGAGGACAGGCCTAGAGCTGCACCCTGGCCCTATTTTCATTATTGATAGGTTACCTTGTGCTCAGCATCGATCAATATCATGGGTCTTTGACTGAGTGGTTTCCCTCGTGTTCGACATCAGCTTACATTATCACACATTGGGATTTGTGTAGTACCTTGGTTTCCATTTGACCCTATTGGTGGATACCTCGCCTCTGTGTCAGCTTTCATTATTGGTTGGTTCAGAGGGTTTCTGCCGTGCGCTAGCCACATCTTGTGTACGCCGGAAACGTACTTTGGTTGGGTTACTACATCTTTTTCGTCTGATTCCTTCCACATTATTGGCCTACGGGTTACACTCGCGCTAGATTGATGAAGGATGCCTTAATGCCTTCCTTCTAGCGGATCTTTCCCTATCGACTCCAACTCATTGCTCTGGGGCAAAGATCTAGAGTCCATTTGGCAGTACCTTGGGGTTTGCAGTCATTAGTGGTAGATCCTTCGCTATCGACAGTGGGAAACCATCATTGTCTCCTGATCGATAAATTCTTACTGGTGTTCGACTCCAGCTCATCTATTCACACTTGTTAGATTGTACTGGGTACCTTGACGCTCATTATCATTATCGGTGAGTAGTCTCGCGTTTGTTAACGATATACATCAATGACCGGTAATCAAACGATTTCTCACATGGTCGACTTCAGATCATTTATTCCCATGGTGTAGAAATGTACCACAGCGGTCAGTGAAGACCTCAGGTTGTATCAGCATTCATTGGTTCACTTGACAGTTGCTCCTGTTGCTGCTAGTTGATACCACTCCACTTTATATGTTGCAGTCAGTCATGGCGACATTCTATACGCTGGCACCTGAGTTTGCGGTGTAGTACCATCATATTCCATCATGTTCAGTTGGTACCTTTTGGGATCAGTTTTTGATATCAGTGATCCGTTGCATCTTTCAGCATCATTGACAGTCTTATATGTGATATTTAGACATGTACTTGTTCATTATGATGAGATGATCCATTATGTATCTTTCAGTCATTTGTACTTGTATACTTAGTGGATCCGCTTGTACTTGATATGCGGACATGCTTTACTTTTTCTGAGCATGGGTATGCTCGCCTCAGACAGTGTTTCTTTCTGATCTCCTTTGGTGGCTTGGCAGGCTGAATTCTGGTGAAGTCCTCCTCGGTTTTTGCCAGACTTCCTTTCCATGTACTCGCATAATATATTTCGGCCATCATGTACCCCTTCTGACCTCATATATTAGGGGGCATCTGTTATAGCTCCAAATCTCACTCTTATGGTTTGTGATGCTGTACTCATGGCCTAGGGCAACCCCTCCTTTCAGACCTGGTCCTAAAATTTAAAAAACAATGTTTTATCCCTTATACGCGACATTTCCATGAGTTAAACGCGTGTATACGCGGGTCTGTGTATATCCAACCCGTGTGTATGTATTAAAACACTTAAAAATATATAAAATTCCTTCTTTTCGGGTGGAGATCGCGGGTTTTACCTGCTGATCACCTGTTAGTGCCTGTGGCCCAACTGTTCCCAACCAACTCCTAACTAAAAACTACTTTGGAGATGGTATAAAAAGACCTCAAAGGGAAGGCCTAAAGGGAGGAGAGAATAGAGAGAAAGGTTATTATGCTGAGATTTTTCCCTTGACCAAGTTTGAAGTCCCTTGTGCCTTCTGCACTTCCCCCATTTTGTACAGGAAACCTTTATTTCCTTGTGTGTTGATGTTCATCCACCATTTATGACATCATGGAGAGAGTCATGGAAGGAGTTTTGTTAGAGGCTTGAGGCTGGAACGGATCCGGAAGGAAGCTTTGCTTGGAGCCTGCTGAAGGTGACTCAGGTGAACATATTCCTTTTTATGTACTTTATTTGTCTATAATAAAAGAAACACATGTCTTGGTTCCCGAAATGAATCTTCTTTATGTTAATGATATTCATGTTTTGAATTCATGTGGAAATGGTTGTTTGGATTTCATAACTAACTACCTTTCTTTATAACATGAAGATGGTTTCTTTATAAGCTTTTGTCCATGTACTGCTGTGTTCTTTGAATTGTTTGTTTTGCAGGACAAAAGAGAAGAAGGGAACTCCAAGAAGGGTTTGGACCCTAAAGGCCTTCTCAAACGTAGGACCGAACCATTAGGCTAGAACCATTACTCATTCTTCAATGACCATGGTGCTTTAAAATATCTCTATTGGCTCACATAACATTCCATCAAAATAGTTCTCATTAAAGCTATCCAACTCAGCAGTACTACAACAAAGTATGAGATCAAGTCTCCCATCCCATGAGGGTGCTAAGATTACACATCTACAGATTCATCACCGTCAACAAACAACATGCCTCCCAATACACTTTTGATTCACCATTCGGGAGCCAATAAACAATGTGCCTCCCAATATACTTGTGATTCACAATTCGAGAGGCAATGAATAATGTGCCACCCAGTACACTCATGAACTCCATTTCTGAGTATCATTGAAACCATATTAACCACCTATGCTTAGACTCTAGCTAAGGTACCCTGTACCAATTGAACTTAACTTGATTGTGGATTCGAGGAATCTTTTACAATTTAATAGACAAGAAGGCATATTAAAAGAAAGGTAAATCATGCAATGGTTGCATAATTAATAAAAAAATGGTTGTATAACCTATGTGACAATGACCTTGAAGTTGACCCATATTTGAAATGTGTAGTGGACCTATAATCCATGCGATGATGGTTAACACCTATTTGAGTTATCTTCAACAAAAATCATATAAATAGTTTTAGTGAACAAAATTGTTGTGATTTTTTTTAGCATGTAATTGTTAACATAGGCCTACCTTTTTTTGTATGACCTATGAAATGTATTTGCATTCCTATATTGCGATTTGATATTTAATGAATTCCTTAAATCCCATTAACCTAGTTTTAACCTAGTTTTATACTAATTTACTAGACATCAATATACTTATTTCGCAATACACCTCTAATCTTCATCTTACTAAAAAGGTCACTATCGACCATCACCAGATTGCTTGTACTCATGGGGATATTGCTTCAAAGAGGAGCAAGGCAATCTTCCCGCATAATACTACCAAATGTCTTCAGAATGGCCCTACGTATATGGAAAGAGATACTACGGATGAGGGCCTGTCCAAATATCATGTTTGGTCATTTTTAGTCCCTCATCGACATATATCAATGACTCTGATTATTTTTTCCTAAATTACACTCACATTCATCAAATTCAAATCGTTTCTTGACCCTAAGAAAACAAAGGGGAATACTTGGACCTCAACCATATAAAATCCAATGGGAGTACTCATGCCTACACTACAAAATAGAAAAAACACCAACCTAAACATTGAGAAACCATATACAAATTCTCGTCGATAAAAGCATGACCATATTTCTGTATCATCGAACAAATTCCAAATTTAAACGTAAAACCAAGGATTCAAAGCTAACATAAACAGATATAGATTCAATATCACCTTAATAGTAGCCTACCACATAATGGAAAACTGAATCGAGTGTAGAGTTTATATGTTGCAACATTTTTATTTTTTTTTATCTTTTAAGAAGATATTCCTACTATAGGGAATAACCTTGTTATATAATCAATTCAAGATAATCTATGAGAGGTGAGCATGTTTTTGAGGGTATTTGAAGGGAAAAACAGTACACCCACTTTACCAACCAACAAAAGCCCTCATTAACAAAACACAATATTTACAAAATTTATGAAAATTAAATTAATATATAAAGTTTTAGGAATTTTTGTGGCTTCTAGTGATTAAGAATAATTTATAGGGATGATTTTACAACAATAGATGATATAACATCAATGTTACAATTTGAAAATTTTCTTATATAAATAGTTGTATGGTAATAATCTATAGGTGGTAAGGATGCCCACACTACAAGAGGAGCAAATAGTAAATGACCGAGCACTCTATGTAGCATCATATCTAATTAGTCTATACAAAGCCATGTCTTTAATCAATGTCCATTTCTCTCAACTATGACCAAAATCTCTATTTTATATTAATTTTTTTCAGCTTTGGAGAATTTGCAATATAGATTTATTCTATCGAAGATCTACAAAAGGCTTGGGGTTTAAAGCTAGTCCTTCGAAGACTATAAATATGAGAGAGACAACAAATTTACTCTTAACACTAGTGGGAGAATGGAAATTAAATGACATCTATTTGGGCAATACTACATGCCATTCTTTTCTATTCTTTATCCACTTCCATATATAAATTACCCACGATGAGACACCTTTGTTCCTTCCATATTTACAACATCTACTAATCATCCTTCCAAGTTAGTTTCATTTCAACACAAGCGATGATGTTATGTCGAGCAACATATTAGATAATCCTATTGGGAATAAACTTAACATGGGAAATGGTCAAATATTTAATGTCCAATATGATTCCTCTACTATTACTATAAAAGAAAACACCAAACATTGATTGAATTATTTTTAAATAACACGAAACATTATTTGACTTTTATTACACTTAACAACATTAATTTTTCAAGGAATGTCAGATTGTTTTTCCTCTTATCCAAGGAATGTCAAATTGTTTTTCCTGTTATAGATATCTTGTAGATTCTTTAAATGTAAATGACACAAAATGCTTTGACCAAAGATAATGTGTTGCTACCCATGTGAAAAAATTGTCTATAGAAAAATAGAAAGAGAAAAGAGTCAAACAAAGGCAATCGTTTTATGAATAATTTTTAATTTTTTGAATATTCCAGAAAACATTATTTTATTGTAATTTCATAGAGATATAAGTAATTGTAAAAACTATTGAGGGTCAATACAACATTACAACCATATGCTTCATCATCATGTCACTCGTTGGGAATTGAACTTAGGTGAGGAAGATAACAACCATTCTTCCCAAAAGATAACCCCAATTGACAATGTCTTTACTCTCCATTTTTTAATATTTCAACTTTATTCTTAAAAACTTACATTTTTGTATTCAACTTTTAAATAGCTATAAATATAGTGAGACGAAAATTAGAAATATCAAATTTATAAGAGGTATCAAATCACATGGCGAGAATAAAAAGATGAGACCAATTGATATTCAATTAATTTAAAAAAATGAGACCAATTGATATTCAATTAATTTAAGAGACCAATAAGAGACAAATCTAAATGTTTTATGTTTTATACTTTTTCAAATCATATTAAAATAATTTGGCAACATAATTTTTGATAAATCACAATTCTAAAATATTTAATTCATATTTTCTATGCATAAATTAATTTCCATCCTCAAAAACCCTTGGGACACTTTAATTATGCAATCTCAATAACTAAAAATTGTAGTTACAATTTTCTTTTACCAATTTTTAGGTGAAATTGATTAGATGAAATTGATTGAAAAACATACCCAACAAAAAGATAAAACATCTAAAATAGGTAACCAATAAAATCTTATCCTCTCACATCCCTCCCTCCTTAGTTCATTGTTTAAACCTTTGATTTTGAGACCTTGTCTTAACATCAATCAAGTTGATGTTGGTCACCTCATTATTTAAGTCATTGTTTACGACTATTAAACTTAAAACTTATAACCAATATTATATCTTCAAAAGTAAAATTACTATCATAATTTTATACTCATTTTTCAGAAATCAAAATTATATTAATATTGGTTAAACAACTATTATAAATTTTTCCTTTAATTCCAAAAAAATCAAAGACATATTAATATTATTAAAAATATAATAGAAAATAAAAAACATATTAATATTGGTAAAAATATAATGATTATTATATATTTTTAGTTGCGCAGACAGTTTTATCCAATCACAATCAAATTACAATCAATGAGGGTTAATGAATCTAAGTGGGTTTTTGAAAGGCACGTATTTCCAAGTGTGACGCTTATTAATATACCATTTTAATGCAGCCATGTTTCAATATTATAGGTTTTAACGTTTTTAGTTTTTAATTAAATGTCTCTGATCTTTATAGGTGGTGTTAAATTATTCTATTCTTTATAAGCTGTGATAAATTACTTGTACATTAAATTTTTAATGGTGTTAGTAAAAAATTAATGAAGTATAGTTCAAACATATGATTTAAATATAAAAGAAATTTAGCGATATAAATTTTATCTATTGATATAATGGGCTGAGAGGAGAGAATATACTAATATGTTTAAATTTGAGTCATTCATTTTAAGTGATCTATAAAAACTTTCAATTAAGAAAATTATTAAAATACCCATTTTCATATATTGGTATGTTTAAATTTATAGAAAGTTATTAAAATACCCATTTTCATATATTGGTATGTTTAAATTTAAATTATTCATCAAAATATTTAATTAAGAAAATCATTAAAATACCCCCATTCCAATAACAATTATAAGTATAAAATTTAACCATTATAAAATGCTGGCACCCAAAATTGATAATGATTATAGGTATAAAATTATAAGTATAAAAATTAACCATTATAGGTATGAAAAATTATAAAATGCTGGCACCCAAAATTGATAAATATTATAGGTATAAAAATTTATAAAATGCTGGCACCCAAAATTGATAAAAGAATTCTTACGATAATTTATTATTTTATGAAAATGAAAATTGATAAAAGAATTCTTGCGATAATTTATTATTTTATTAAAATGAAAAGAAACGTAGCAGCCAATACACGCTGCGAAAAGAAAAGCAAAACTTGCAAATTTTAAGCTAACGAAAACGTAAAACCAAGGATTCAAAGCTAACATAAACAGATACAGATTCAATATCATCTTAATAGTAGCCTACGAAAACCGAATCGAGTGTAGAGTTTATATGTTGCAATTTTTTATTTTTTTTTTCTTAATCTTTTAAGAAGATATTCCTACTACAGGGAATAACCTTGTTATATAATCAAATCAAGACAATCTATGAGAGGTGAACATGTTTTGGAGGGTATTTGAAGGGAAAAACAATACACACTTTACCAACCAACCAAAGTCCTCATTAACAAAACACAATATTTACAAAATTTATGAAAATTAAATTAATATATAAAGTTTCAGGAATTTTTGAGGCTTCTAGTGATTAAGAATAATTTATAGGGATGATTTTACAACAATAGATCATATAACATCAATGTTACAATTTGAAAATTTTCTTATATAAATAGTTGTATGGTAATAATCTACAGGTGGCAAGAGGAGAAAATAGTAAATGACCGAGCACTCTATGTAGCATCATATCTAATTATTCTATACAAAGTCATGTCTTTAATCAATGTCCATTTCTCTCAACTATGACTAAAATCTCCATTTGATATTATTTTTTTTGAGCTTTGGAGAATTTGCAATATAGATTTATTCTATGGAAGATCTACAAAAGGCTTGGGGTTTAAAGCTAGTCCTTCGAAGACTATAAATATGAGAGAGACAACAAATTTACTCTTAACACTAGTGGGAGAATGGAAATTAAATGATGTCTATTTGGGCAATACTACATGCCATTCTTTTCTATTCTTTATCCACTTCCATATATAAATTACCCACGATGAGACACCTTTGTTCCTTCCATATTTACAACATCTACGAATCATCCTTCCAAGTTAGTTTCATTTCAACACAAGTGATGATGTTATGTCTAGCAACATATTAGATAATCCTATTGGGAATAAACTTAACATGGGAAATGGTCAAATATTTAATTTCCAATATGATTCCTCTACTATTAATATAAAAGAAAACACCAAACATTGAT